>OZ007555.1:136381283-137581283 GCA_963931855.1 Philhelius festivus | reverse complement strand
CTAGCACTGATTTATTTATGTAAGGAAGCAAAAAATATCAAACATTTTGTAGAAAAGTAGTTTTAGTTATTTTCGATTTTCTCAAAAACCAGAAGACATAGAACCATGCGGTTTTGTGTTCGATTAAGAACTGATAGATACATGAAACACATGTACGCTAATTTACAATTTCATTTCACAATTTTGAAAACAATTGGTCTAAACTTTTTTTTCACGTTATTTTATCAAAATTTGGACTTTAAATGCGAATTTCTCCAAAACCATTGACATTAGTAATTTAATTTAGATGCAGGATTATAGAACAATCTTCTGGATTTCAAACGCAGTATAGCACTTTATTGTAAGTATTGCCGTTGTTTTTTAATATTTTTTTTTTTCAATTCAAACCATTTTTTCTAAAAGTGCCCCTACCTCCTAAACGGAGGTTTTCTCAAAAACCAGAAGACATAGAACCATGCGGTTTTTTGTGTTTGATTAAGAACTGATAGATACATGAAACACATATAAGCAAATTTACAATTTTATTTCACAATTTTGAAAACAACCGGTCTAAACTTTTTTTTTCACGTTTTTTATCAAAATTTGGACTTTAAATGCAAATTTCTTAAAAACTATTGATATGAGTAATTTAATTTAAATGCAGGATTATAGAACAATCTTCTGGCTTTCAAACGCGGTATAGCAATTTATTGTAGGTGTTGCCGTTGTTTTTTAATATTTTTTTTTCAATTTAAACCATTTTTTCTAAAAGTGCCCCTACCTCCTAAACGGGGGGAGATAGACCCCCCTTTTCCATAGTAAAAAGTGCTTATTTTTGACCCCTCTACAAAAATCCGTCATCAAATCTTGGCGACCAGGTTATCGTACTCGTGCCTAGTCATTTACTTAGCATATAAAGAGAAAGAAATATATGTGACAAAATTATTTTTTACTACCAAAAGAGATTGCATTTTTATTACACGTAATATGTTCCTCCACAACATTAAATTCCGTATAGTAATTTTGAATGGAAGATGCCCTAACACATTTTCATAAGAAGTTGAAAGGAGCAAACATTCTTAAGAAGGTAAACATACTCGTATCTTGAAGCGTCACAGCGTCACGAAAGTAATGTCTCAGGTTTTCTGTGCTCAATCTGGAGTCAATGATAAGCCTCAAATATTTCAACTAATTAACATTCTCTACAAAAGTAGGAATCAGGAAAAAAATGACTTTAGCTATTAAACTAATTACTAATTTATGTTCACCAAACCAAATCCTTAACAAGCTTTAATCACAATTTATATCAGACGTAAGATTAAGGTATCTATTTTCACTAAAACTAAAACCCATATCATCAGCAAAAGCTGTCAATACACCTCTAAACGGCAGCCTAAACAATGAAATAAAATATATATCAGGAAAAGAATTGGTCTTAAGACTGACCCTTGGGAACTCCCAAATCGATTGACCTCATATCGCTCCTAATCTCCTACAGCTTAAACTACTGGAGCTAGAAGTGTTCTTTTGATTTTCGACTATTTTTACCAACATTTTTGTACAGGGGCTCTTTTAAATTTAAAATAATATTGTATATAAAATTATTCGAAAAAATATTTTTGTGTTTTTGAAAAAAAATTACAAATTTATTTTTGAAAAATCAGTATCTTGAAGACGTGTAAGCTTTTATTTTTTTGAAATTATTTCTTAAGATCTATATTTATTTCTAAATACAAACTTAAAATTGGCAACCCAAATTTGTGTATATACAAAATTAATTTCTAACAATCAGACGGCAATTTAATGCATTTGAACATTTGTATCCCATTATAACCAATTTTTCTTGCGATATAGGTACTATAGGGATAGGGCAAGTTCTGCATTTGGAAAAAAAATCGAAGTGGAGATTTTGATCAAAGTTGACATTGCGATGATAGCGAGGACGAAAAAAGTGGGTCCGGCAATTCCGTCTGTATGTCTGTCTGTCTGTATGTCTGTACCTTGAACTACAGCCTAAACTACTGGGCCTATTTCTTTCAATCTCGGTAGTTAAGGGTCTTCGGGGATTCCCTAGAAGGGAAATTGAAATTTTTTTTTAGCTCCAAAACTAACGGTACCCCCCATACACCCGTAACGCAAAATCTTATTTATCTCGAAAACGGCTCTAACTCTAACATGGACTACATTTTGGTCAAAAAAAATGTTGGGCCAAAATGTTATTAACGGTACCTTTCATAGAACCGTTTTTTTGATTTTCGACTTTCTCATTAACGGCTCTAACGATTTTAACCAAAAATTTTAAAAGAAGCTCCCTTAAGTTTAAAATAATATTGTATATAAAAATATTCGAAAAATTATTTGTTGGGTTTTTTTGAAAAAAAATTTTTTTTGAACAATCAATGTCTTCAAAACCTATCAACGATTATTTTTTAAAATTATTTCCTAAAATCAATATTATTAAATACTTAAAATTCGCATCCCACATTTTCTTCTTATATAAAAAATTTATTTAATAATAAAACGATTTTTTAAAGTTTGTTTGCATAAATTCATACTTTTCTAGAAATCAGACGGCAATTTTACGCATTTGAACATTATAATCTCATTAAATCCATGTTTTATATATATAAAATGTATCTTAAATTCCAAAGTAATTTTACATAAGAGCAAGTACCGTGCGATTCAGTCGTGCATTTATTTATTTAACTTTTGATTTTTCTTTTTTTCAAAAAAGCTTCTAAAACATTTAAATAGTAATAGAAGTCGATTTTTTACCGTTTTATATTTATTTTCTTTAATCATAAAAATATCGTTATCTTGAAAATCATAAAAAAGCCGTTCTAAAATTTTATTTGAAATGTTTATTTATTCACTTAATTCTTATAACAATATTTCAATATCTTCAATAATCTCAAAAGTTAATACATATCCATTTTTTTAATAAATTTAAATTAAATTTTTGATTTTTTTAAGTTTATTGATTATTTATTTTCTGTTGATGGGTGAAATGTCAAAACCTAATAAAGAGGACAATCGCAAGTTTGTTTTTGTATTTATATATGTACCAACTAAAACTTAAAAAAACTAACTTAACCTAGATTATTCTAGTGCTGGGCTCTGTGATGTGTCTATGCCACCGAGTTAATGAAAGATCACAGATTACATGTCAGGTTCTAGTTTTACCTTTGTATATATAAAACTTATATAGTACTATCAAGAAGACGAAAGATTGTGGCGACATCTTAAGGCTAAGGACTGCAATTGCTAGATTTGTCTTTGCTAAATTTAATAATACAATATTCTGTTTTTTACTACTTGTTTTGTATCTTATCCTACTCTCCACTGTAAAAGCGTGCGCTAATTTCTCCGCCACCACCAGGCTAGCGTTCGCAATACAAAATCACGCTCCATGATAATACTATAGGTTATACATATATATACAAAGGTTTTACTTAACCTAAAAGTCGGCCTCAACCCAGTCAAGTCAGCAGTATTCTGCTCGATTCAATCGATTAGAGTTGTTTATATCCCTTTAAGATATGCTAATTTATTATCTCAGGTCAGTAATCTCAATCCCCGATTCAAAAGGCGCGTAAAAGATTCTTTTATGCGTTGCTTCTCGTGCAGCATAATATATTTTTAGCAAGTTTTTCGACTCTGATGGATTACCATATGCATCAAGATATACAGTAATGTCTTCGATGGCATGTATTTTTTTTTTCCAAAAAATCTCTGAAAAACCCAGGATTCGGGCACATTAGTCCCGATATGAACTCGTTTTCTACAAAGTTTGTCTACCATGCAGAGTAATTCTATATTATTAATTCTATACTTACATACATACATATATGCATGCAGGCTCTTGAATCCTTCCTTTAAAATACTCGAAGATTTTCCATACACAAAGAGTTCCATTATAATTTTCCATTATAATTTTCCATTATACTGCACTTACATAACTCAGAATTGGACGAACGAATGCTTGGTAACAAATAATCTTCACATCAAGTCTCAAATAGATAGAGTAGAAAAGACTTTTGAGAGACATACATACATAAATGCAACTCCTGCCTTCTCTAAATACTCCAAGTGAGTATTTATGTGCTTATTGTAGTACAAGAACTTGCCCAAGTAAGTGTCTAAATTTGTCACAACAGTTTTCGACTCGATATGAAGACCGTTTAAACTTCTTATTCATAGGTGTTTCTATAGTTGCGTCCCTAATCTGGCTACATTATCGGTCCTTACTTTTTTGAGAACAACGTTGGCCAAGCCATCAACGCCAAAGCCGAGCGCTATCGGTCGTTAATAACCAATTACTTTTGGCCCCAATTGGATGATATGGATACCAACGACATGTGGTGTCAACTGGACGGCCGGCGCTATATGCCACACAGCCCGTGCTGGAAGGGCTTATGGAGAACCCTTTACATACAACAAAGCCGCATGCTTTATTTCAAAACATAAACATTGCGTTTTAAGGTAATATCATAAAATCATTCTTTTTTGAATCCAATTAAAACTAATTAATAAAAATATAAATTAAATCAAAATGAATAAGTACGAGTAGTAATATGTGATATTTAATATTATTCACACTTAATTAGATACATATGTATCTCTTCCTTTGTAAAAAACATTATTCTCAATTATAGACAGGACAGGTCTAAGGGTAAAATAATTGTCATGGGCTCGAAGAATTGAAAACCTTGAGCTTAAAAAAACAATACTGTCCCACACACACTTCAGAATCCACTTTAGAGAGAGGCTTATAACTTTTGGGATTAATATACTAAGAAAAAGAATTTTTAAGTAATTTATTCTTTTAGTACATGTGTCTATAGAGTTTTTGAAAAATGTATAAGATATTCAATAATTTTAATTTAACCATCTGAAGAATAAAATCATGAAAAATGGATGCGAACAAAAAAATAAATAAAAAAATAACTAATAAAGTTACAAAATACATTTTTAATATCGATCCCGGGCCACATTTACCCTATAGCCAACCCTGACAACAGAAAACCATATTAACAAATTAATTATCCAACTCGCAATTAGTTCAGGAGCATACATTAATTAATTTGAAGGTCCTTAAAGGGAGGGAGAGATAAATTGCTTCAGTTCGATTATTATGCAACTATTATTTAAATTTCACACATTTTATTCAGTTATCATAATCAAAAACCATTTTTTTTTTTAAATAATTTTCGATGATTAAAACAGTTTGGTTGGATACATCAGCAAGTGCATGGTTGTAGTAATGACAAATTAAAAGAGAAAACGTTAAAACCCATCATTGCAGATTGTAGTCGCAGTGCAAACAAAATTGTATAATATAATGCGCCATTAAATTTCAATTAATTATGATATTTTGCGGGCAGTGAGATGCACTCTGCAATCTGTGAAATGGAGCTTCAATTAAGTTTAATTAATTTCCTAATTAAATCAATCCTATAGAAAAGTGGTACGAGTGCTATAGACTTTGTATTTTTGTTGCTTTATACATATATCCATGTGGCTGTATGATGAATGTTAGTGGCGTCCGCAAAATTTGCTGCAGGCGAGGAAAGTCGAACAAGTGTACATAGTATATTTTGAGTATTTATTTTTTAATTGAGATAAAATAAGCTTTATAAGCTATTTTAATACATTGGTACCTGAACTAGTGATCTCTATAATATACCAAATATTAAACACGTAATCTGTCAGGAGAGCAAAGAAGCATGAGACCAGTCTCAGTCCCCAGTACTGAAGAGGTTAAGAAAGCCATCCACAAGCTTAAGAACAACATATCCGCCGACTCGGATGGTCTACCAGCGGAACTCTTCAAGTATGGAGGAGATGTCCTAATAGGACGACTGGTCAAATAGCTCCTTATGATGCCCAATCTACAGAAAAGGCAAAAACTACAGAGGCATATCCCTGCTTAATGTTGCCTACAAGATCCTCTCCAACCGATCCAGCTATGCCGCCGCATGACGTTATAAAATACGCGGTGCAACGTGCAAATGGGTAACAGCTCATTCGAGCTATTCCAGACGTGTACAGGGTTCAGACAAGGAGATGCACTATCATGTGAATTCTTCAACCTTGCCAATGTCGATTTTGGTTTTGCCAGAATGCTAAAGCTAAAAGAAAATTATGATACTCGATAGCAAAGTTCTGATAATGTGCTCATCACAAATCTAGTTAATTTCTAGGGTTATTTTATTACGTACCTTTGTTTTTTATTGGTTTATGTACAAACTGTATTATCTTTATTTATTTATTTTTTTTTATTTCTCTTTGTCATTTATCCATTTCGTAATTTATTTATTAGCTTATTTATTTATTTATTTATTTATCAATTAATTGTTCGTTTATTTATTTATTTCCTTA
The DNA here is from genome assembly GCA_963931855.1 of Philhelius festivus. Taxonomy (NCBI): domain Eukaryota; kingdom Metazoa; phylum Arthropoda; class Insecta; order Diptera; family Syrphidae; genus Philhelius; species Philhelius festivus. The sequence goes on along the minus strand of OZ007555.1, from coordinate 137,574,923 downwards.
CTTATTTATTTCTTATTTATTTGCTATTTATTCAATTATTTACTTAACTTCATATCTGTTTATTTGTTTAATTATTTATTTATTCATTCATTCATTTATTTATTTGTTTTTTTTTTTTTTTGTTTTTTTATTTTATTATTTATTTATGGATATAATGATTTACTCATTTATCTAATTATTTTTTTAATTATTGAATCATTATTATTTAAACAATTGCATATTGCTTATGTTATTAATTTTTTGTTGTTTTTTTTTATTTTGTTTTTGTTGTTGCTGCATTTTTAGAACCTATTAACTCTGTGATTTTAAATATAAGTTTAAAAAACAAAAATAAAATCACAGTAAATATTTTTTTTTGTTTCTTATAAGTTATAATTCTTAAATATGAGGTTTTCATGACCTTTCCTCCTCAAACTAAATATTTTAAATAAAAATGAATTGTGTATAAATTATAATATTTTTCAGAAGTAAGGTAGTTCCATAGCCATAACTCTATGTACAATGGGCGATAGCAAAAATGTAATAATTGTAAATTTTATAAGTGGTCCATAAACATACTACCTACTATATAATATACTTTTTTTAAAAAGACCTAATAATATTTGTTGTAAAATTTGTTCTAGGAAAGTGTTTTGATTACATGGGTTACAGTTCTTCTTTTTTTCATTATTTTTTATAGGGAAGTTTACTTCTATGTTTTTATATAAGTAAACATGGTTATGAGGAATGGTTCTTTGGCTTTTTGAACTTTCTTATATCTTATAATAAAGAATGACGTTTAAGAATTTTGATATCGAAAGAAGAATTGTCATCAATTTCCAAAAGAACGACCAAGCGAAATCGTATCTTTAAACGGTTATTCTAAAAATATTTGTTGTAAAAGAGGTTACCAAACAATAGCCTTAGCGCAAACATTTTTAAAATCCACTAATCGAAAAATCTGTTTCAGGATATTTTAGTCATAAGATGCACTTTTCAGGTGACTTCACGGTCAGTTTTAAATTCCGTCTTTGAAGTCATCCTTCATAGCTTTAATCTTAGTTTTTAATGTTTAGGCTATTTTTTCCAATAAATTGCTTGTTAACACACCTAAAACAATGACAGTTAGTGCAAGAAACTAAGTGCACAGAAATCTTTTGACGTTTGTAAATGTCAAAGTGTCATTTGAAGTTAGCATGATACTAAAAAAATAAAATAGTAATTTGCTGATTAAAATTGGCAAAACCGTCAAAACGATAGCGTTTGGACGATTGCTAAATAGGTATCGTCTTGCATTAATTTTGAATTTTGTAGGTGACTATAGTTGAGTGATTGAGTTTCCACTGTAAATTGACATTTTGTATTGTTTTCTATCGAGTTGACAGATTGACTACAGTTTGATAGTTTCTAAAATTTTAAAGAGCCTATTATTAAGGTAATATTATAATACTTCTTATATATTTCCTAACTTTAAAGTAGTTTTCTAACTTATTCTTAACTTTAAACATTTTTTAACTAATATCGCACTAAGGCAATTTTTCTTAAATTGCTTCTGAGCCCACCTAAGCCAATGACAATTCATGCAAGAAATAAGTAAAGAGACCTATTTTGACGTTTGTAAATGTCAAAGAGTCATATGAAGTTAGCATAATACTAAAAAAATAAAAAAGATATTCGATGAGTTTAACTTTTATAAAAGGATAGAGATTCTGTATTCGATTAAAATTTTGCAACCTAGTTTCATTATAAAACAGCTTTAACATCGTATTACTTCAACTAAAATTGTGTGCAATTTTGTTGTCATATAAAATTTTGTTGTCATATAAATTCAGCATAATGCGGCAGTTACACGACATTTCTGAACAAATGCCAGTGTACTGATAAAACATACCAATCGAAACTATTCGCCTTCGTGTAAATTGATTCAATATTTTGTGACACAATTAATGGCAGTAGTGTAAAACCGAAATTATGGTATGAATTAAAATTATGCATTTGAAAAAATATTTGTTCTGTTAATTGCGGAGCGATCACACTTTGGACTAGTAAAGGCAAAGGAATTTCGCTCTTGCTGTCTTTTTTATGTCCCTTTCCACAAGGTAAATTACGGTAACAGCGCTGTTTAAGGCGGGCAAAGTCTGTATGTAGGGTTCTTGAATTTAATATGTTCCGAAGCAGAGTTGGTTTCAAAAAAAAATTGTTATCTTATGTATACTTTGGTGTATATTATTTATGCATATACATATAGCCCGGTCAAATTAGCTTCAAAAATAGGGGTAAGGTTACATTAATTCGCACAAAGCTGAAAATTGGCATGAATGTTGAGAACACTATTACAAACAATTTGTCGAAAGTCCCAATCGATCCGACGTGTGGAAAAAAAATTATTCAAGGTCAAATGTTGCAAAAATTGTTTTTTTGCATTTTTCAGCTAAACGGCAAGTTTTATCATAAAATAGGTGAGACAAAAATTATTCATCATGCAATTATCTATAGAAATTGTCTTGACACTTCTTCTCCTAAGAATCACCATTTTGGAGATACAGCGATGCCAAAAGTTGAAAAAGTTGTGTTGTTCATAATTATGTATGTCATTTGCCGTTATATACATTACAGAACGGTAATACAAGTAAAAATATTAATTTTCATGGCGTATACAACATACATATTATACATTTCTTAAGCCAGATATACACTGTTCAAATGCATGACAAGCACGCGCAAGTGTATTGGTGAAAAAATCACACGTATAGATTGGATGTAGGATTGAAGCAAAATGAAAATCTTTTAGTTTTCTTTCAATCTAGCGTCCTGCATTGAAGTAGTGTATTATGCAAGATTGACGAATGATCATGCATTTATTGGTTCATTTGCGTATAGTTTATAGTATGTTGAAGAGATGAGAACACAGTAAAACATAAGCAGTGATTTAAATATTTAAACAGTAAACAAAAATTGTATGATGAAATGGACAGACAAAATAAAACAAATTACTCGGATAAAATTGAAAAAATCTCAAAGAAATTCGTAAAATCACAATTTTGCCGAAAAAAACTAACAAAGCGCAACGTCCTCTCATCACCACACCGTGTCGCGTCGATGTAAAAATAAAAGATTGAAGGCTCATGCTTGATGTGGGTATATGCAACTTTAAACTGAATTTACGGATATACATTTGAACAATGTATATTTGGCTTAAGAATATAAACTCGAAAGAAAACCCAGTCCCTCATTTTATGTGACCGTACGGCCTTGAGCAGCATCTGTCTGCTATTCAATCGTTCGTATGGCGACGCGACGCTCGTTTCTAAGGGCTCAACCAAAATAGTATTAATCCCGAGCGTTCTTTCGTAGTAAGAACAAGTAGTTATTGCAAACAGAATTTGTGCAGTTTCTTGTTTGTAAAAGAAATGTCTCAATTTTGCTTTATTTGTAGTAAAATTGTTACTGTTGAGCGTAGCCTAAAGACGTTGATTGATGCAAGTGTTGAAAGAGGTCATGAATTTTCGGAATACTTAAAAGACCAGTCTTCTGTGACAATTCACGTGCAGTGTCGGAAAAAGTACACTCGGAAGGGTACCATTACCGCAGTTAAAAGACGTCACGAACAAGAACAAGCTGGTACATCAATAATAAGTCCTCCTCGTACCAGAGCACGCGTAAATGAATCAGTTTTTTTATTAGGTTAGGTTAGATTAAGGTGGCTGCTGACCGGAAAAGCCAACACACTTATGTTAGGCGCGCACATTCAATTTTTAGTTTCGCAACTGCTTGGTTTGAGCAACTAAGCTTGTGTTTTGACACAAACTAAACGATTGCCTAAAATGAGTTCGCTATTTTGTGTAACATATAATTATATGCACCTGCGCGGACATTCAACCAAATAGTTCATCTGTTTTCTATAAGCAATCAAATAATTGTGCAACTAAACATTGAATGTGCGCGCCTAGACAAAGACCAATATTTGGTCCGTTGTGATACCAAAGGGTTTCAAAAATCACCCTAACTCGTTAAACCATTTTGAGCTAACAATGAAGCGTTTGAGACAGTGAATGTCGGAACTGTTTTTCGTTTAAAAGAGTGTTGTTTATTCTGTGACAATGAATTGAATGAAGCGTTTGAAATGAAAAAAAGCACTGAAATATCGGCGTCAAATTAGTAATGTAATTACGTGCTTAGATAAGTTTCGATACATATCTTTTGTAAAAAATACTCATAATAAAAAACGAGTACAATTTGCTTGTCTTCCTCCAACCTCTGCTTCTGCTCATCAACATCTCTTTCGGGTATATTATCAGGTTCAAGTGTGGCTTGGTAATAAACTCGACCCAGAAGACTGGGGTTGTAAGTTAATTGACAATACATTGGAACCAGTTCAGACTTTACTCCCACCTGCACCGGAAAAACTCCTCAATACAATTTTTTGCAATTGCAAAACAGGGTGCAATGGTAAATGCGGCTGCAAAAAGGTTGGATTATTTTGTTCATTAGCATGTATCAGTTGTCGAGGCCAATCGTGCTCTAATGTTGAGTCGCCAGTAGAAGAGGATAATTACGATATATGCGAGGAGACATCTGATGCATCGCTCTTTGAACAATTTACTTGTACCCAGCAGGAAGAAGAAGGAGAAGAAGAAGAAGAAGAAGACAGTGTGGATGAAGTTCCATTAGATGATTATCAATCAGACGAATAATTTTCCTAAATTACTCATTACTTGCATCGTTTTCGTCATTTCTAATAGTAGTATTTTTCAATTGGATACAAAAATTTCAACTCAACAGGAGCACAATAGATCGTGGAATAGGCCTACCGGGGAAGCCACCTTAAAAAAAATGCGCCAAGTTCACTACCTCACGGGTGGCGCGGAAACTTGTGCATATTATGAAGAACACAACTTTTTCAACTTTTTGCATCGCTGTACCTCCAAAATGGTGATTTTTAGGAGAAAAAGTGTCAAGACAATTTCTATAGATAATTGCATGATGAATAATTTTTGTCTCACCTATTTTATGATAAAACTTGCCGTTAAGCTGAAAAATGCAAAAAACCAATTTTTGCAACATTTGACCTTGAATAATTTTTTTTCCACCCGTCGGATCGATGGGGACTTTCGACAAATTGTTTGTAATAGTGTTCCAAACTTTCATGCCAATTTTCAGCTTTGTGCGAATAAATGTAACCTTGAATGTCTATTTTGACCGGGCTAATATCTTATGAATGTTAGTTATTAAGTAGGCTATAAGAGATTTAAAAGCTCTGTTTGATCAAGAAAGAATAAATAAATAAAATAAATACCAACGAACACACCCTCAAGCATGCCAACATATATTTTTTCGGACACCACCTAAGCACCTCCTACATATAGAGGATTTTCTTACAGACCAAATAATATTGAACGACGTGGTTGGTTTGAAGGATCTTCATTGAGTTATCTTAAATATGATTTTTAGTTATAAAGAAATTTAGTGAATATAAGTTGCGGGTAAATCATTCGATCCTTCGGCCCAATCAGGGGTTTGTCAAACGTTTTCTATGTACATTTATTTAAGTAAATAACCGACCTGTTTACAGTATGGTATAAAAATATTCTGACTACTTTGAAATAAAGTATGCTTCATTCAGTTGATAGCCGATGGAGAAGAAGTAATTCGCAATGTACAAGACGAAAGAGAACAAGAACTCATGAGGGCACAATACAGCAATATGTTGTACTCGTTCCAACGCCACCAACAAAATGATCGATTTGCCAAGTATGTTCTTAACGTAAATACAAAAACAATTAATTTCCTAAAGCAGCACAAAAACATTGCCATTGTACCAGCTGACAAAGGCAACGTCACAGTGGCCATGGAGCGAGCAGAGTACGATGATAAGATGTGCGAATTATTGTCTGATCGTAACACCTATAGGCGGGTGAGGAACAACCCAACAACAACACTACAAGCTCGCAATAATGATCTAGTAAAGTGGTTAAGTAACAATAACTTTATTGATGATAGGGAAAAATCTAAGATGACAACATATACTGCTCAGCTTCCATGTATTTACGGTTTGCCGAAAATTCATAAAGCAAACATGCCCCTTCGTCCCATTACATCATCAATAAAATTGCCATGTTATGAGCTTTCCAAGTTTGTTGGCAAAATATTACAGTGCGCGTCGACAAAATCAAGCTACGCGATAAAAAATTCATTTGAATTTGTTGAAAAAGCTAAAAACATTAAATTAAGAGCTAATGATGTTTTAGTTTCGTATGATGCCGTGTCGCTTTTTACTAACATTCCCATACAATTAGCTATCACTATAGTCAAAAAGAAATGGGAATTGATTAGTAAAAAAACTTCAATCAACCAAACTAAATTTCTGGAGATTCTCGATTTTTGTCTAAAAGACAATAATTATTTACAATTTAAAGATGATATCTTTAAACAAATTTTTGGAATGCCTATGGGAAATCCTCTGTCACCAACCATTGCCGATTTAGTACTAGATCACATACTAGATGAATGTTTTAAGGTAATGGAAGAAAAACCTACATTTGTTGCAAAGTATGTCGATGATATATTTGCCGTGATCGACAGACAGAACATAGATAAAGTGCTACTGACCCTCAACGAATTCAATCCAAAAATCCAGTTTACTGTGGAAATGGAACAAAATAATTCAATAGCGTTTCTTGATGTCAAAATTCATAGAGAGAATGACCATCTTTTATTCGATTGGTACCAAAAAAGTACAGCATCAGGAAGATTAGTCAATAGGGATATTCACTAAACATCGATGTATCGAATCCATTCGATGATCACCATACGAGACATCGGATTGATCCGATGTTTTGCCTAGTAAATTTTCTATTCGATGTATCGATGTTTTTTTTTTAAATCGAAAAAATATGCCAAAGAACATAAAGACTTATTTTTATTAATTTCATTCAGGTCGGTGAATATGAGAATCGGCTCTTTGATAACTAAGCAACGGAGATAACGCATACTTTTGCAAAAATAGCCGTGTTTTTTTTGGAAAAGTTGTCCGTAGTACAGTAGGATTTTGTATGAATAACAGTAGTAGGAATAAGGATACTTGAGACTGGGAACTTTTTTTACGACTTTTTTTCATGGTTTTATGGTTTTTAATGGCTTTTTGGGTTTTAATGGCTTTTTAAACGTTTTGTTTTTCTTTGTCGGCATGAGCGGCGCACAATTCGGTTCAGTTTTTCTTTTTTGTATGACCCTTTTTATATTGGTTTTTGTTGGCTGTGTTTTTTATTGCTTTTTAAATGTTTGGTTTTTGTGTTGGAAAAAAAAAAGAAAGTATTTTGACATTGTCATTGAGGATCGGTATTGGAAAATATCAGTCAAGTGCATTTTTTAAAATGTACTGTTGCCCGTTAATGTTTTTCAAGTATCTCGTTGCAGATGGGGATAAATATACATCTGTTTGTCATCAGATATACGGACTTTTTACATGAGGACTTTGACCTAGTGCGATAGGATTTGGTGGTGGTTGTTTTTAACACGTCGTACTGTTGCTGTCCGGGTGTGTGTTTCAAGTGTCGTTGTAGCTAGGAACATATTATTTGTATAGATATTTTTGCTTGTCATCAGGTATGCTGACTGGACTGTGTTTAGATGAGGGCATCGGTCCAGTCGTTTTTATTGTTTTTGTTTTTTCTCTGCGGTACGAGGCTGGCTGGTTTTCTTTGTTTTTTCTCTGCGGTACGAGGCTGCTGGTTTTTTGTTGATTTGTTTCGGGGGTGGGTGAATTATGGATTGGTTAAAGAAGATGTGGTGCATGATGAAAGAAAGAGATCTTTTGTGGAGTTTTAATTGGTTTTTGTATATTGAGGATCGGTATTAGGTAATATATGTCAAGTGAATCTTATGCACTGTTGAAGCTAGAAACATATGTGTTTTATTTTATGACTTTTTAGATGAGTGCATCGATCGAGTGCGTTAGAATTTGGTGGTGGTTGAGGGTTAAAATTGATATCAATTTTGTGGTGTGTACTAGCGAGAAGTGTGTGTGTTGGAGTTTGAATTTAAATGAGTAACGATGAGAAGGGATATGTTTTTGTTTCTATTTTTGTTTTAATGGTGTGCCTTGGGGATGATGTATTGTTTGATGTTTGAATTAAAAGATTGGTGGTTGCTTGTGCGCAGATGGGCGCACGGTGGTGTGTTGGGGTCTACGGTTGCTATTTTTAAATGAAATGAGTATGAATATATCTTAAATAAAAGTAAATTGAAATCATTGTAATAAAATAAAGCTTTTTATTTTAATAATATACATAAAAGATGGTTTTTATTTATTTTCTTTTGAAATAAGTATCCATGAATTGTGATCGGATGCAAAACCAAGCCATTTTACAAATAATTGATCTTTTTTCCTTCGCAGCACTTTTTCGATTAGATAAGTATCGGGAAACTTAGATTTTTGTAGTTCAAGCTCATAGAACCCGCCTTTTATGGGGTTTCTCTGATGTCTTCTAACAGATATGTAACTGGATTTGTATGTTGAACTTTGGTTATTTTAAAGATTTCTGTTGTCCAATTCGGTGTGTATCCTTTATCAAATACATGCTTGTATTTACTAATTCTTACAAAATCTCCCACCTTGAACTTTGGAGTAATATGAATTTTGATGTGATCATATATAGTTGAAAGTATTTGCTTTTCATTTGTAGCATTGATTTTGGACGGCTTCATTTTAATAGTGCGATGTTTTGAATTGTTGTACTTTTTAGTTAGTGTATCTATCATATTTATCCAACAGTATGAACCATTAGCACTGAACTCTTTCCACATAAGGTTTTTCAAAGTGCGATTAAATCGTTCGACAATCGAAGCTTTAAGAGGTGAAAATGTTAAATAATGATTGATGTGAAGTTTTTTCATAAGACTTTGAAAAGTAGTGTTGAAAAATTCTTTCCCGTCATCTGTTTGTAAATTGTTGGGAATGCGGCCTTTATTTAATATATTTTCCATAGCTTCAGTGACACTCGATCCGGTTTTATTTTTAATAGGAGCTGTCCAAGCAAATTTAGAAAATGTATCAATTACCGTAAGAAGATATCGATTATTTCATTATCTGCTGAATATGCCCCCATTTCTACTAGATCAGCTTGCCATAAATCATCAAGCCCCTTGATAATGACTCGCCTTTTTTGGAAATTTCTTCTTGCTGACTTATGCAGTTCTTCGACAACGTCTCTTTTACTCATCTTTTCACAGAATGATTAAAACAACAAAACATTTTACCTTTTCATTAGTTTATTCATTTAAGATTTGTTTATAAAAATTTACAATTCTCTTAATTTAATTAATTTTTATTTTAATTTGAAAACATGCACAAGTATCTGGTCCTTCATAGCACAAGTTTGGTGACCAGTTTGAAGTACAGTTCAGGAAATGAAATTTATTTGGTGACATAATATAATCATCCTTTTCGAATCTCTTTACAAACAAAATACAATTCATAGCTTCTGAAAAGTGTGCCTCATGTATGATATGTTGGTTGGATTTTAAAAAGGCTAGAAGATCATCAATGACTAACTTAATTTTAAAAGAAGACATGTTTTTCGTTTGAATTATGAATGGAAACTGAATTCAAAATAAAGTAAATAAGAAACATTATTTTTAAAAATATTTATTTTAATCTTTCATACAACGACATTATTTTTTTAATTCTTATCAACCTATTTTCAACCATATAGCATGCACATGTATCTGGTCCTTCTTTGCATAAATTTGAAGACCAAGGGCAGGTAGGAAAATGGCAACCATAATCAGATGTTGTCGAAGATACATTGATAAATCGTTTCAAGAAGACCATGCAGTTCAAAAGTTCCGTATGATGTTCGTCTAGTAAGATGTTCTTATTTTTAATAACGAATTTTAAGATTTGATCAAAAATCAATGTGGGGTTTATTTTGGGCATCGCGATTTAATGACTGTTCACCTAGGTATTTAAGTAAAGACTAAATTGATTTTAAGTAGACATTCGACATGATATGTTTTCCCTTGTTAAAGTATTTTTCAATTTCGATTTGAAAGCTTTGTCTTAATTGACCAGTTTGCTGATCAACATAGCTTTTGGAAGCAGCGTCTCCTTGTTCTTCAGGTTCCTGAATGTTTTTTAATCGTTTTCCATTTATGTTGTAATCACCGTTTTCTGTTTTGAGAAATCCCTCGCCAGGTGGTCCAGGCAATCCTGACTCGCCCTGCGGTCCCGGCTCTCCTTGTTTGCCTCTTGGACCCCTAGGGGGGGGGTCCTATATGAATAACGACCAAATTTATCAACACTCATTTTTTTATTCGATAATATCGGCTTCTTTAAGTTCTTCAATAATTGAAACAATTTCGTTAGAATGATTGTTATTTCCAGCTTGTTGTGAAGCAATGAGAAGTCTCATTCGATCTACAAGCTTATTAGGGTTATCCCAAAATATATAGTCCTTTTTCAGTTTTGATAATTGCATCAATCCATTTCCCGATTGTGGTGTTGATAGTGAATGTGTTGGATTATTAGAAGTATTTGTATTGAATCCTAATAATTTCTTAATTATTTTCGTATACTTATGACCCCGATTGCCACGTATTTGTCCGTGTGAATCATGTCCAACCCTATGTGTATTTGTTTCATATAATATGGTCTTGTAATTTTTTAAATCTTCATCAGTGTAGATGCTTTTATCTGGTATTTTCTTAAATATAAGCTCATACAAACCATTTGTTCCTTCAAAGGTTTTATTTTTTATTTGTATATCTTTTCCAAGAATGATTAATTCACCATTTCCAATGTACCACTTCTCATCTTTTGAATATACCCCATACGTTTTATCAAGCGTGTTTGAATTATTTATAAACAAATCTACGTATTTTTTAGGTGTATCATGGAATTCTTCTTGTAATATGAGCTCTGAAAAGTTACGGTGGTTAAGGCTTTTCTTTGGTCGTTTTGGGGTGATGCTATCAGTTAATTCAGGTGAACTGTTAATAAAAGTGTTTGGTGTGATGAATTCATCTCTTAAATATTTTTCCTTTGCTGGGCTTTCAAATTCATTTTCTTGGACTTGTTGTTGTTTAAATTTGCGTTTTGTTTTGTTAATAGGACTTTCAATAAAGTAATTTTGATTTTGCTCTTCTTGTTTTGTGTTTGATTTTTTCACTAACTCATTTAGGGGTCTGGTAATGGGTCTTAGAGTTTCCTCAATTTCGGTTTCGTAAGCTTCTCTACCAGTCCTTAGAGCTTTGTATTTCTTTCGCAGAGCATCGGTGGTTTTAATAAGCTCCTTTGTTAGTTTTTCGTCTAAGTTAATCATATTCTAAGATTTATTTCTTCATACAAATGCAGTTGAAAAATAAGACTCGAAGTTGTTGGAAAAGCCTTTCGATGGTTTTCAAACTGAATTTTATATTGTAGTTACTGGTCTTAACTGTTAAATACTGCGTCTCAAACTGGTTTGAACCGCTTTTTACTGCTATAATCTGCTCACTGAACTGCTCTGTACTGCTCTTATAGAACATAACTGTTCATATGATGCAAAAATCAAAATTTAATTGGCACTTGCCAATCTTTGGATGCCATGCCAATCATTAGCAAAAGTGCCAATCATTGGGTTGATTGGCACTGTGCCAATCTTTGGTAAATGAAAAAGTTACAGGTTTTTATAATTTTGTATCAATTTTCCTTAGGTTGATAATACACTTTTTTATCAATCAATAAAAATCTAATCTAATCTCGGCCTTAATGTAAACATAATATAACTTAAAAGACTTAAATATAATTATAAAAATAAATTGCCTTTTATTTATTAAATTATATAATAGAGTTACACTATTTGTTTATTTTGTTTTTATTGGTTTTAATAAACTTTAAAAATTAAACAAAATCAATGTGCCAATCATTGGTTTGTTCAGTGCCAATGATTGGAAAATGGTGCCAATCATTGGTAAAAGGACATTGTTTTAATTTTTATTAAATATTTATTAATTTTAACAAAAAAATAGGGTATTTAATGTTTTTCACTAAACAAAAATACAATTAAAAATTAAAACAAACAAAAAAAATTGTCGTTTCTTAATTCCCCATACGTTATATAAGCCGAATAAGTGGGGAGTAACCTTAAGGCGCCAATGATTGGTCGGTTTACCCTACTAAAAAAAAATGAAATATTATTTCTTAAAATCTCATCATGATGTTCTTCAAGTAAATCATATTTATGAGTCCTTAAAAAAACTCATAATTTCATTTAAAATTAAATATATGTTTATATTTGTCATGGTATGGTATCGTTTTGATTTACAAATGATAACTGGGGCCAAATCACCGCTTCCGTGATCGAGTGAGTGAGTCTCATCAGTTATCGAATGAACTAGTGAGCACTTTGGCATGATGGCATTCGTAGACTAACGTATCGTATAACTATTTTAAATTGTAGTAATTCTATTCTGCTACATCGAGTCTCTATTGATTTTTATCGAGTCTTTCTTGTTTGACAGATGAAATTTGTATTCATTTAATTTATTTTTGGACAAACAAATTTCATTTTTTTGTAAAAACAACAAATTTTTCGCGAGTTTCCAGTTTTTATTACAAGGATTTGAGGATATTTCTAAATATCCACTAAAAATGGATTATTTCTTTTTATCAAGCGATTCAGATGGTAAGGATTTACAAAATATTTTTATACGTACATACATATGTATGTACATAATAACTAACATTTAATTCACATCAACCAGAAGATGAAGAAGCTATGTTTTTTTGCCAAATCATTATGTTTTGATATAAATTCTGCCATTATAATTTTTTGTTGTTGATTTATTTTGTTTAAATTAGACCTAAATAAGATAAATTTCGTGAAAATAAAATGAAAAACAATAAATACAATAATTCTTACATTTTAATCCGGAATTCAAATAAAATATGTACGTTCTATCAGTCGGCTTCTCATCTGACGAATAAAATTCAGTTCGATAACTGATGAGAGAATGTCAAATTATTGTACTAGACTGCTCGATAACGTGAGCGGTAATGCCAAATTTACATAATTCAGTCACGTATGACTCGATAACTGATGCGGTAATTCGGCCCCTGAATTCAATATCGGTTAGTTATATTTTTGTTTTGGTATATACAAAATATTTGGTTCCCTTTCTATCTTAAGAAGAAAATACTTTCGAAGATCGGTAAGTATTAAAATTCTGTAGATCAAGGTATTCTCTTAATATTTTTTCTTTATTTTCCAATTCATCATCTATGTAGGCTTTGTTTACTGCTTGATTAGGCATTACAGGACTTCCAACATTTTGAAGACGTTTTCCTTCAATATCAAAGTCATCATTCTCAAATTGCTTAAATCCATTACCAGGTGTTCGTGCAGGATCAGCGATTGGTCTTTGAAATTTGTTAGAGCTTCTTCCGAACTTGTCAACACTTTAATAATTAATTAAATAATTGATAAATTAAATTTTATTCACGCAACGTTTTGCAGTCTTGAGAAGCATATACTTTTTCTTTTTGTCTTTATAAGTTTTTTAAGCGTATTCATATTGGTATCTTTATCTGTAGGTAATATACATACTTCTTATATGAACAGATGAATACAGGGCAGTTCCATACAGGGCAGTTCAAAACAGATCAGTTCAATACAGGGCCGTTCAATACAGGCCAGTTCAATACAAGGCAATTTAAGATAGGTGTATTAATATGAAGGGGCTGTATCGAAAAATGATGGATCGGAAGTCGAAAAGACACAACTTGTAAACAATTGTATAGCATTTCTATTTGATGAAATTCGATATGAATGGTATTGAAATAGATAACAATCGTAATGTTGGGATCGCAACTTCTATCAAAAATTTCATTTCTTTGAATCAAAATGAAAGCGTTATGTTGTATAATGGAGGCTGGTGTCCAAATTCTTCAATCAAATTAGATGGATTACATTTAAATTTATACTTACTACTTAATATGCTTCTGGGTTTTGCAGAGGATTTCAAAAAAAAAAAAAAAAAAAAAAAAATATTCCTAACGCTCGATATGACTTAATTCTAACACTTTCTCATGAGTAATTTGTTAGTTTATTTAAGCTGAAGACTCGTATCTTAAAAGATTAATTTAAATTTCTATGCAATGTTTTAGGATTTACGAGTACATCTTTTGTGGGTGATAATGACATATATGTACGACGGTAAGTGCGGATGCGGTATTAGATTGAAAATGTGTTCGTCTTGTGTTATGAGAATAGTATTTTATGTCTATATGATTCATATTTTGAACTGAAAATGTACAGCTATTTGTGAGAAATGTATGATTTGATGATACTTAGGCATGGGCGGGGTTCTGAATCGTGGGGGTATGGGGAAACAAGGTCTGAAGCATATTGGGACCAAAGTCTGGGGGGTATGGGGGAGCAAGTTCTGGGGTATGGGGGAACAAGGTCTGGAGCATGGGAAGCAATGGCTGGGTTTGGGGAATTATATATAAACATTACCAAAAGTATTTTATAATAAATTATTTTATAACAATCTGTTTTTAATATTAGACATTTGTTTTTGAAATTAAAAATTAAAAATCATTGAACAAATTTTCTTATAAAGTTACTAAGTATTTAAAGTGTATAAATTTGTTTGATTTTGAACTTGATTGTTCTGTAAATTTGCATTAACCAAAAACAGATTGTTATAAAATAATTTATTATAAAATACTTTTGGTAATGTTTATATATAATTCCCCAAACCCAGCCATTGCTTCCCATGCTCCAGACCTTGTTCCCCCATACCCCAGAACTTGCTCCCCCATACCCCCCAGACTTTGGTCCCAATATGCTTCAGACCTTGTTTCCCCATACCCCCACGATTCAGAACCCCGCCCATGCCTAAGTATCATCAAATCATACATTTCTCACAAATAGCTGTACATTTTCAGTTCAAAATATGAATCATATAGACATAAAATACTATTCTCATAACACAAGACGAACACATTTTCAATCTAATACCGCATCCGCACTTACCGTCGTACATATATGTCATTATCACCCACAAAAGATGTACTCGTAAATCCTAAAACATTGCATAGAAATTTAAATTAATCTTTTAAGATACGAGTCTTCAGCTTAAATAAACTAACAAATTACTCATGAGAAAGTGTTAGAATTAAGTCATATCGAGCGTTAGGAATATTTTTTTTTTTTTTTTTTTTTTTTTGAAATCCTCTGCAAAACCCAGAAGCATATTAAGTAGTAAGTATAAATTTAAATGTAATCCATCTAATTTGATTGAAGAATTTGGACACCAGCCTCCATTATACAACATAACGCTTTCATTTTGATTCAAAGAAATGAAATTTTTGATAGAAGTTGCGATCCCAACATTACGATTGTTATCTATTTCAATACCATTCATATCGAATTTCATCAAATAGAAATGCTATACAATTGTTTACAAGTTGTGTCTTTTCGACTTCCGATCCATCATTTTTCGATACAGCCCCTTCATATTAATACACCTATCTTAAATTGCCTTGTATTGAACTGGCCTGTATTGAACGGCCCTGTATTGAACTGATCTGTTTTGAACTGCCCTGTATGGAACTGCCCTGTATTCATCTGTTCATATAAGAAGTATGTATATTACCTACAGATAAAGATACCAATATGAATACGCTTAAAAAACTTATAAAGACAAAAAGAAAAAGTATATGCTTCTCAAGACTGCAAAACGTTGCGTGAATAAAATTTAATTTATCAATTATTTAATTAATTATTAAAGTGTTGACAAGTTCGGAAGAAGCTCTAACAAATTTCAAAGACCAATCGCTGATCCTGCACGAACACCTGGTAATGGATTTAAGCAATTTGAGAATGATGACTTTGATATTGAAGGAAAACGTCTTCAAAATGTTGGAAGTCCTGTAATGCCTAATCAAGCAGTAAACAAAGCCTACATAGATGATGAATTGGAAAATAAAGAAAAAATATTAAGAGAATACCTTGATCTACAGAATTTTAATACTTACCGATCTTCGAAAGTATTTTCTTCTTAAGATAGAAAGGGAACCAAATATTTTGTATATACCAAAACAAAAATATAACTAACCGATATTGAATTCAGGGGCCGAATTACCGCATCAGTTATCGAGTCATACGTGACTGAATTATGTAAATTTGGCATTACCGCTCACGTTATCGAGCAGTCTAGTACAATAATTTGACATTCTCTCATCAGTTATCGAACTGAATTTTATTCGTCAGATGAGAAGCCGACTGATAGAACGTACATATTTTATTTGAATTCCGGATTAAAATGTAAGAATTATTGTATTTATTGTTTTTCATTTTATTTTCACGAAATTTATCTTATTTAGGTCTAATTTAAACAAAATAAATCAACAACAAAAAATTATAATGGCAGAATTTATATCAAAACATAATGATTTGGCAAAAAAACATAGCTTCTTCATCTTCTGGTTGATGTGAATTAAATGTTAGTTATTATGTACATACATATGTATGTACGTATAAAAATATTTTGTAAATCCTTACCATCTGAATCGCTTGATAAAAAGAAATAATCCATTTTTAGTGGATATTTAGAAATATCCTCAAATCCTTGTAATAAAAACTGGAAACTCGCGAAAAATTTGTTGTTTTTACAAAAAAATGAAATTTGTTTGTCCAAAAATAAATTAAATGAATACAAATTTCATCTGTCAAACAAGAAAGACTCGATAAAAATCAATAGAGACTCGATGTAGCAGAATAGAATTACTACAATTTAAAATAGTTATACGATACGTTAGTCTACGAATGCCATCATGCCAAAGTGCTCACTAGTTCATTCGATAACTGATGAGACTCACTCACTCGATCACGGAAGCGGTGATTTGGCCCCAGTTATCATTTGTAAATCAAAACGATACCATACCATGACAAATATAAACATATATTTAATTTTAAATGAAATTATGAGTTTTTTTAAGGACTCATAAATATGATTTACTTGAAGAACATCATGATGAGATTTTAAGAAATAATATTTCATTTTTTTTTAGTAGGGTAAACCGACCAATCATTGGCGCCTTAAGGTTACTCCCCACTTATTCGGCTTATATAACGTATGGGGAATTAAGAAACGACAATTTTTTTTGTTTGTTTTAATTTTTAATTGTATTTTTGTTTAGTGAAAAACATTAAATACCCTATTTTTTTGTTAAAATTAATAAATATTTAATAAAAATTAAAACAATGTCCTTTTACCAATGATTGGCACCATTTTCCAATCATTGGCACTGAACAAACCAATGATTGGCACATTGATTTTGTTTAATTTTTAAAGTTTATTAAAACCAATAAAAACAAAATAAACAAATAGTGTAACTCTATTATATAATTTAATAAATAAAAGGCAATTTATTTTTATAATTATATTTAAGTCTTTTAAGTTATATTATGTTTACATTAAGGCCGAGATTAGATTAGATTTTTATTGATTGATAAAAAAGTGTATTATCAACCTAAGGAAAATTGATACAAAATTATAAAAACCTGTAACTTTTTCATTTACCAAAGATTGGCACAGTGCCAATCAACCCAATGATTGGCACTTTTGCTAATGATTGGCATGGCATCCAAAGATTGGCAAGTGCCAATTAAATTTTGATTTTTGCATCATATGAACAGTTATGTTCTATAAGAGCAGTACAGAGCAGTTCAGTGAGCAGATTATAGCAGTAAAAAGCGGTTCAAACCAGTTTGAGACGCAGTATTTAACAGTTAAGACCAGTAACTACAATATAAAATTCAGTTTGAAAACCATCGAAAGGCTTTTCCAACAACTTCGAGTCTTATTTTTCAACTGCATTTGTATGAAGAAATAAATCTTAGAATATGATTAACTTAGACGAAAAACTAACAAAGGAGCTTATTAAAACCACCGATGCTCTGCGAAAGAAATACAAAGCTCTAAGGACTGGTAGAGAAGCTTACGAAACCGAAATTGAGGAAACTCTAAGACCCATTACCAGACCCCTAAATGAGTTAGTGAAAAAATCAAACACAAAACAAGAAGAGCAAAATCAAAATTACTTTATTGAAAGTCCTATTAACAAAACAAAACGCAAATTTAAACAACAACAAGTCCAAGAAAATGAATTTGAAAGCCCAGCAAAGGAAAAATATTTAAGAGATGAATTCATCACACCAAACACTTTTATTAACAGTTCACCTGAATTAACTGATAGCATCACCCCAAAACGACCAAAGAAAAGCCTTAACCACCGTAACTTTTCAGAGCTCATATTACAAGAAGAATTCCATGATACACCTAAAAAATACGTAGATTTGTTTATAAATAATTCAAACACGCTTGATAAAACGTATGGGGTATATTCAAAAGATGAGAAGTGGTACATTGGAAATGGTGAATTAATCATTCTTGGAAAAGATATACAAATAAAAAATAAAACCTTTGAAGGAACAAATGGTTTGTATGAGCTTATATTTAAGAAAATACCAGATAAAAGCATCTACACTGATGAAGATTTAAAAAATTACAAGACCATATTATATGAAACAAATACACATAGGGTTGGACATGATTCACACGGACAAATACGTGGCAATCGGGGTCATAAGTATACGAAAATAATTAAGAAATTATTAGGATTCAATACAAATACTTCTAATAATCCAACACATTCACTATCAACACCACAATCGGGAAATGGATTGATGCAATTATCAAAACTGAAAAAGGACTATATATTTTGGGATAACCCTAATAAGCTTGTAGATCGAATGAGACTTCTCATTGCTTCACAACAAGCTGGAAATAACAATCATTCTAACGAAATTGTTTCAATTATTGAAGAACTTAAAGAAGCCGATATTATCGAATAAAAAAATGAGTGTTGATAAATTTGGTCGTTATTCATATAGGACCCCCCCCCTAGGGGTCCAAGAGGCAAACAAGGAGAGCCGGGACCGCAGGGCGAGTCAGGATTGCCTGGACCACCTGGCGAGGGATTTCTCAAAACAGAAAACGGTGATTACAACATAAATGGAAAACGATTAAAAAACATTCAGGAACCTGAAGAACAAGGAGACGCTGCTTCCAAAAGCTATGTTGATCAGCAAACTGGTCAATTAAGACAAAGCTTTCAAATCGAAATTGAAAAATACTTTAACAAGGGAAAACATATCATGTCGAATGTCTACTTAAAATCAATTTAGTCTTTACTTAAATACCTAGGTGAACAGTCATTAAATCGCGATGCCCAAAATAAACCCCACATTGATTTTTGATCAAATCTTAAAATTCGTTATTAAAAATAAGAACATCTTACTAGACGAACATCATACGGAACTTTTGAACTGCATGGTCTTCTTGAAACGATTTATCAATGTATCTTCGACAACATCTGATTATGGTTGCCATTTTCCTACCTGCCCTTGGTCTTCAAATTTATGCAAAGAAGGACCAGATACATGTGCATGCTATATGGTTGAAAATAGGTTGATAAGAATTAAAAAAATAATGTCGTTGTATGAAAGATTAAAATAAATATTTTTAAAAATAATGTTTCTTATTTACTTTATTTTGAATTCAGTTTCCATTCATAATTCAAACGAAAAACATGTCTTCTTTTAAAATTAAGTTAGTCATTGATGATCTTCTAGCCTTTTTAAAATCCAACCAACATATCATACATGAGGCACACTTTTCAGAAGCTATGAATTGTATTTTGTTTGTAAAGAGATTCGAAAAGGATGATTATATTATGTCACCAAATAAATTTCATTTCCTGAACTGTACTTCAAACTGGTCACCAAACTTGTGCTATGAAGGACCAGATACTTGTGCATGTTTTCAAATTAAAATAAAAATTAATTAAATTAAGAGAATTGTAAATTTTTATAAACAAATCTTAAATGAATAAACTAATGAAAAGGTAAAATGTTTTGTTGTTTTAATCATTCTGTGAAAAGATGAGTAAAAGAGACGTTGTCGAAGAACTGCATAAGTCAGCAAGAAGAAATTTCCAAAAAAGGCGAGTCATTATCAAGGGGCTTGATGATTTATGGCAAGCTGATCTAGTAGAAATGGGGGCATATTCAGCAGATAATGAAATAATCGATATCTTCTTACGGTAATTGATACATTTTCTAAATTTGCTTGGACAGCTCCTATTAAAAATAAAACCGGATCGAGTGTCACTGAAGCTATGGAAAATATATTAAATAAAGGCCGCATTCCCAACAATTTACAAACAGATGACGGGAAAGAATTTTTCAACACTACTTTTCAAAGTCTTATGAAAAAACTTCACATCAATCATTATTTAACATTTTCACCTCTTAAAGCTTCGATTGTCGAACGATTTAATCGCACTTTGAAAAACCTTATGTGGAAAGAGTTCAGTGCTAATGGTTCATACTGTTGGATAAATATGATAGATACACTAACTAAAAAGTACAACAATTCAAAACATCGCACTATTAAAATGAAGCCGTCCAAAATCAATGCTACAAATGAAAAGCAAATACTTTCAACTATATATGATCACATCAAAATTCATATTACTCCAAAGTTCAAGGTGGGAGATTTTGTAAGAATTAGTAAATACAAGCATGTATTTGATAAAGGATACACACCGAATTGGACAACAGAAATCTTTAAAATAACCAAAGTTCAACATACAAATCCAGTTACATATCTGTTAGAAGACATCAGAGAAACCCCATAAAAGGCGGGTTCTATGAGCTTGAACTACAAAAATCTAAGTTTCCCGATACTTATCTAATCGAAAAAGTGCTGCGAAGGAAAAAAGATCAATTATTTGTAAAATGGCTTGGTTTTGCATCCGATCACAATTCATGGATACTTATTTCAAAAGAAAATAAATAAAAACCATCTTTTATGTATATTATTAAAATAAAAAGCTTTATTTTATTACAATGATTTCAATTTACTTTTATTTAAGATATATTCATACTCATTTCATTTAAAAATAGCAACCGTAGACCCCAACACACCACCGTGCGCCCATCTGCGCACAAGCAACCACCAATCTTTTAATTCAAACATCAAACAATACATCATCCCCAAGGCACACCATTAAAACAAAAATAGAAACAAAAACATATCCCTTCTCATCGTTACTCATTTAAATTCAAACTCCAACACACACACTTCTCGCTAGTACACACCACAAAATTGATATCAATTTTAACCCTCAACCACCACCAAATTCTAACGCACTCGATCGATGCACTCATCTAAAAAGTCATAAAATAAAACACATATGTTTCTAGCTTCAACAGTGCATAAGATTCACTTGACATATATTACCTAATACCGATCCTCAATATACAAAAACCAATTAAAACTCCACAAAAGATCTCTTTCTTTCATCATGCACCACATCTTCTTTAACCAATCCATAATTCACCCACCCCCGAAACAAATCAACAAAAAACCAGCAGCCTCGTACCGCAGAGAAAAAACAAAGAAAACCAGCCAGCCTCGTACCGCAGAGAAAAAACAAAAACAATAAAAACGACTGGACCGATGCCCTCATCTAAACACAGTCCAGTCAGCATACCTGATGACAAGCAAAAATATCTATACAAATAATATGTTCCTAGCTACAACGACACTTGAAACACACACCCGGACAGCAACAGTACGACGTGTTAAAAACAACCACCACCAAATCCTATCGCACTAGGTCAAAGTCCTCATGTAAAAAGTCCGTATATCTGATGACAAACAGATGTATATTTATCCCCATCTGCAACGAGATACTTGAAAAACATTAACGGGCAACAGTACATTTTAAAAAATGCACTTGACTGATATTTTCCAATACCGATCCTCAATGACAATGTCAAAATACTTTCTTTTTTTTTTCCAACACAAAAACCAAACATTTAAAAAGCAATAAAAAACACAGCCAACAAAAACCAATATAAAAAGGGTCATACAAAAAAGAAAAACTGAACCGAATTGTGCGCCGCTCATGCCGACAAAGAAAAACAAAACGTTTAAAAAGCCATTAAAACCCAAAAAGCCATTAAAAACCATAAAACCATGAAAAAAAGTCGTAAAAAAAGTTCCCAGTCTCAAGTATCCTTATTCCTACTACTAATAACAAATACAACATCCGCAGTAGGATCACTGCCAATACTCGAATAAACGTCAAATCTCTATCCGAACCAGGATTTCACTTCTCCTTTTATCAACAGTGATCCTACTGAGGATATTGTATTTATTATTCATATAAAATCCTACTGTACTACGGATAAATTTTCCAAAAAAAACTTGGCTAATGTGTGCATCAGCTCTTTTTTGTCTTTAGTTCTTGTCTTTGATTAATTTCTTAGGTTTAGTCTTTCATTTCACTGTCCTGCCTGAACTGTACTGCTTCATATACTTGCTCTTACTCTCACTCATCTACACTGTAATTTGTGAATCGAAATTTGCCTTTTTACGCTAATCTTAATCTAAAACAATTAAACTGATCAATTTTTTTTTGGAATTTTTAAGGACTAGATAATACTTTTGCTAGCGCATATTGTTAGTTTCCATTTGTTAAAGTAAAAAATCATTAAATAAAGTAGGTATTCGATGTTCAAAAAACATCGATGTTCTTAAGCGATGTATCGGAAGACATCGATGCCGGTTTCCGATGTCTAACATCGAATAAACACATCGATGTTTTTCTTAAATAGACACCCCTATTAGTCAACTTCCGTTCTAACCAAGTCAGACACACTATTATTAATACTGCCTCGAACCTTATAAGTAAGGTTTTTACGTTGAGTGACGAACGATTCCACACGGCCAACGAGAAAAAAGTAGTCAAAATCCTCAAAGACAACAGTTATCCTCCAGCTATCATTCGTGGTCTGCTTTTAAAGCATAAACACAAAACTGTCCGTGAACAGAATTTGGATCCAAGAAATGGCTACTTCAAAAGTATTGTTTATGTTCCAAGTTTGGCTGAGAACTTTAAAGAAGTCATCAACAAAAATCTAAAGGACGTCCGCTTGGCCTTCAAATCGAATAAAACCCTTAGTCACCTTTTTACAAGACTTAAAACAAAACCGGACAAGGAAAAAAGAACAGATGTTATTTACATAATTAATTGTAAGGGGAAACCTAACGAACCATGCAATTTGTGCTACATCGGAACAACAAAACAATTCCTTCGACAACGTATTTCAAATCACAGATCTGACATCAAATCTAATAATCCTGCCAAGACAGCCCTGGCGAGTCACAGCATCGAAAACGGTCATTCTCCAGATTTTGAAGGTGTCAAAATCCTGCAGACCGAGCAACATGCATCAAAACGCTATACCTTAGAAACATTACACATAATGAGTAACAAAAACAACATGAACAGAAAACAGGACACACAAAACATTTCTGCCGTCTATTGTTCTCTTGTCTCCTAATTTATGACATTTTAAAAATAAGTTTCACAGACTAAGCTTCATTTGAAGTGTTCTTTTCTTTTATTTTGTTTTTTTTTAACAATCATTTATATTTTATGTAAAAAAACAAATAACTTATAAGCAAGTGAGTTTATTTTATTGTTTTAATTGTTATTATACTCTTGAGTTAACTGATGTTTTTCTCTGTATTTTTGTGTTAATAAAGTTCCCCTGAAGAAGGCAGCAAACCCTGCCGAAACGTCGGGAAAGTCAATGTAACATAGTTGTTTCATTGCCAATATTACAGTGACCAAAAAAGCCAAAGGAAAGATTTCAAATCGATTCCACTCAACTTATAAATTCCAAATTGGTCAATAAATCATCTTAAAGTATGCTACATACATTTCAACATCCGAAACTCCATCTTCACTAAAATATTCTTTTCAATTACTAGTTTATTTTTCTTTACTAATTGTTTGTTGTTGTTTTCAATATTAAATTTTGCAATGCAGCGTATTCAGTAACCAATAAAACATGGCTTATATAAATTCAAGAATGAAGCTCTTTTAAGAGTTGATTTAGTGAAAGATTTTGGTGTGCTTGTGGATTCAAAATTTGGATTTCAGGACGCCTATGGATTTTAAAGTTTCCAAAGGTAATTGCTTGGTTTTATAAGATGAAACTCAAAAGATGTGTGAAACCTTAAAGGTGTGTATACACCGCTAGTACCTACTCCCCTATCTGGAATATTGTTATATAATATGGAGTCTATTTTATGCGAATAGGATTAAACGAATCGAGCGAATTTAGAAAAAAAAACGAACCAGAATCGCACTTCGAAACCTGAATTGGGGTGGTAATATGCCTAATTAAACTTCAAGATGTGCACTTATGAATTTGAAAACGCTTCAAGTAAGAAGACATGCTCAAGGCAATCATATGGATTCAATAGAATTATTGACTCTTAGGCTAGTCGCGCACTGGCAACTGTGATCGAAATCAAATAGTTTAATCACCAGTTGAAAGAGAACCGCGCACTGGCAACTCTTTACTCACGCTCACAATCTTTTCGCTTTCCTCTTGCGCTTATAGAAAACAGCTCAACTGTTGCAAACTTTTTAGTTGCTCGAATAGAGTTTCTCTAAGTGCGCGGGGTCCCATAAAGCCCATATGTTTCATTTTAGCAACCAAACAGTTGCTAAACTAAAAACTGAATGTGCGCGCCTGGCCTTATTAAGTTTTATGTCCTGGTAAAGATTACTTTGGAATAGATGTGTACTATTTTATGTTTCTAGTCATAGACCTGATTTTATGAGTCCATCTGACGATTTTTTACATTGTAGTTTTATTCTTAATGTTAAATGAAATAAGAAATTTAAGATTCATGCTCTGTAAAAATGATCTGGTCTTAAGGAACATTAATTTCATTCAAAGACCATCCCTCTTGCAATAAATTTCACGCAATCAAAGTACACAGTATATATGTAGATGAACTCTAAAATCACCCAAATTAATATTTAAATTAGTTAAGATAATCCAATCAATCTTATCTTTTCCCCAATTTATCTAAAGCATATAAATATAAATATTTTTACCAAAGTCAATCTATCCCATATATTTAAGTTATGATCTCATAAAACCAAATAGAAATCAAATACTTCCCTCAATCCCTTTCTATATCTAACGAAATAGAAAATAGAAACCTCAAAAGATTAAGGGGCGAACAAAAATTAATTAGAACTTAAAAATATACTTTGACATGAAAATCCATTAAGAGGTCTTCCATTGGCATCGAGTGGAAATAATTTGAACAAACAACATTCATTTTATTTTACAGATTGACGAGTACTCTACCGCATGTAAAATTTAAAAATAACTCCATTTTTTCATGTATACATTTTTTCGAATTAGCGCAGCACTAACGGCATGAGGAACACAAGAAGAACATTCTTTATAAAGACGGTGATGCTGAAGGCTTATGCTTACGAAAACGCATCGTCGTCGTTGTCGAATTATGTTTGTTTGCCACTTAAGAAAACAATTAAAATTCTTAAACAATATTATTAATAGTCTGGTTGGTTGAGTTGGATCTTGACTTTGTTATCTGTGAAATTGGTAGAGTGCATTTTAAAAAATCTGCAAGTGAATGTGAACAGCTTCAATTTCAATTCAATTCAATTTTTATTGGATACCTAATACAGTAAGACTAAGTCTTTTATAGTATTTTTTACAGAGTGGTTAGATTAAAATTTAAGCTTACAAATACCATGCTCTAATATAATACACCAGTCACTATAAGACCATGACGTCACAGCCGATTGAACACATTTGGTAATTTGCGTTCCACCCGTATATAGTTCACACGCAGTTTATAGAGAAAATATAACAAGAGGACCTACTTTTATGAAGGAAAGTCACTTGTTTGCAACGGTCGAAGCTGACGAGCTCGATTTTAGCTTACAAGGCAACTGAAACTGTCCAGCTATTTCGTTCCTCAGTTTGGTTCGAAGAATAAACGTCCTAATTGCCACCAGGGGCTTTGGTACCTGTTGATCTGTCAGTGCATATGCATTGATCTAGTGCCACCAGGGGCCTTGAACCTGCGGATATGGCCACCAGGGGCCTTGAACCTGCTGATCAAGTGCCACGAGGGGCCTTGAACCTGCGGATCTATGGCCACCAGGGGCCTTGAAATTGCTGATCTAGTGTCACAAGGGCCTCAAACCTGCTGATCTAGTCACACCAGGGGCCTCGAACCTGCTGATCTAGTGCCACCAGGGGCCTTAGACCTGCTCTTTTGGTGCCACCAGGGGCCTCAAACCTGCTGATTTTGTAAGCGCCAAGAGCATAGTCCGTACTTGTAAAAGAGTAACCCGATACCGAATAGAGCTTTCTAAAGGAAACCGACAAGAGCACAATACAAGGAGAATAACCAATGCTTACCAGATACACAATACAAGTTGTAAGTTAATTGAAGTCTAGAATGTTTCAGTTGTTATATGAATTTAAGATTTGTTTTCAAATGTTTTCAATAATGTCAGGATTCCTCCTCCAATTGAGAGCGTAAACGATTTTATGAGAAAGTCTTCTTTCGCAATGGTACAGTTGCAAGAGTACTGAAAGATCCTTATACACATATCAGTTGGCCCGGATAGTATCCCCCTAAGCCATTGCGTAAGCTTTTCTATCTGTCCTACTCAACAGGATGGAAAACAACATTTTTCCAGCCTGACCCTAAAAACGGCGAATATTCTTCCTCCTCTTACTATCGTCATATTGCACTTACATCTTTCTTTCTTTCCAAGGCTATGCAAACGCTGATAAATTATCAGTTCAATATATATCCTGAATTTAATGAATGAAGAAATTAATGAAGAATTTAATGCTTCAAAAACTCAATGCTGTCTTCTGTTCTTAAAGCACAACCCACCCCTATGTCGCTATCCATGAGCGGCACTTGCATTGATGAAACCGAACAGCTCTCAGTTATCGGTATGTGCATCACAGACCACTTCAAAAACCCAGATATGATTAGTAGCCTGAACTGGTATACTGGCAAACGCACATTTCTAACTTTTCTAACGCATGATGACGACTGACCTGGAAGAGATCAACGCCTATTGGAATAAAACCCCGCTACGACTCAGAATTACTGAGTGACTTTTTGTCATTGTCATTGAAAAAACCACTCACGAGGTCCAATATTTTAACCGTCGATATTTGGATATTCCCTTTTATGTATTTTATGTTTTTCCAATCTTCCATTATCTCTTCATGCTTCTATCATACGTGTTCCATAATGATGCCAATTATTTTATGTAAAGTTGGTCCTTCAGGTACCTAGGTGTTTTATTTCTAGAAAAATTATTTTCTAAGACTTATACCCCACCGAAATGGTTCATAAGTCTTATAAAACCCAAGCGATTCAAGTCCCTGTGTCGCATACAGTATGTTCTCAATAATGTAACACCAACTCTCAAACTATTCAACGTCCCGACATGCATGCCTTCAAACACTTCAGTTTACCAACAGTTCGGCGAAAGTATCTTCAAGTGCCTTCCCGCGAGTCTATTAATTCGATTTGCCTGTTGAACGTAAATCACTTCATTCCTATTTTATAGTCTAGAATCCAATTTAGGTGGAAGTCCGCCATATACATGTGTACGATGATCAGCAGGGGTGTCTCTGCATGAGGCTCCTCTGATGTAGTTTTTAAAATTCGAAAATATACTCAAGTCATCAATCTTAGCGGGTGATTGAAATCAATCTAAAGAGTGATCTTTGTCATCTTTATATCATGCTGATGATGACGATCTTTGCAGGCAGATCGTGATCAGTGAGACTTTGCCGGCATCGAAACAGCCAACGGATCCATTCCATCATAAACTTTACAATGTGCTAACAAAAATGTTTTATTTCCCGTTTGATTGCTTCGGAAATTGAAATAATGCGCGATGCACTGGTGTGACGCTTTATAAACGATCGTGTGGGGACCGGTACCGTTTTCTTCAAATAGCAACCCAGGCACGCACATTTAGCCATCATGATGATCGGGCAGGCGAATGTATTTCAAAGATATGCGTCAGTATCACAAACCATGCAGGATGTTAAATATGTACATTTATTCTTTTTAATGGCGGTTTATTGTTGCGTTTGATATTCAAAGCTGTTGGCATTCGATGTGGGGTACTGACTACTCGTAAAATAAAATTCCTGGACCGGAAAATGTGACTTCTTCTTTTCCAATTCAACTTTATATTGCTGAAGTGATAAAGTGAAATTCTTCTTTGAATTCTCATTTAATTGGACATTGCTAGCTGGATAGCATTTCGAAAAAAGATGAAGAGCCTAATAAAAACTATTAACAACATTTTCGAAAACAACATTAGGCCGGTCTTGTCTAAAGCGACTTCTGTTTTTTTTTCTGGGTGGGAGACGAGCATAAGATGTCTCCATCAAAATAAATGAGTGGAAATATATTTCCCTATAACTTCAATTTTATTAAGTTTAAAATATTTTTTTATTGGATATAATGAACAAAGAAGAAGATTATTGATAGTTAGGTTAAGGCATAAGAACCCGTTGATAGTTTTTCATTTTATGATTTATGAACTCAGCAGGTGCGGCAGGATGATTGGATTCAGAACTGGAACACACTTTTAATGTGTTTTTATGACATGCATTCCATTAAATCACATGCATGTCTCTCGTCTAAGTGGAATAAATCATAAAATTTTAATCTCACTGAGTGAGTTATATCTGATTTTGAAGGAGAATTTTTAAAAAAAGCACGTTAAAATACCATTAGAACGATGAATGTTTAGGTGGTAGGTATGTAATTAAATTTCAAATTGGGAGATTATGTCATCTACCTATGCAGGTGCGTTTTGCAGGTTCTATCTGATATGCTTTGAGATTTGATGATCTGACACATAAATAGTCAGTCTTTTGGACGCCGAAACAATATTTGTAGGTAAGTTAGAAAAATATTGTGCTCACTCTGTTGAACGAAAGGCCAGTATGAAAGAATCGTGTCAGAAATGGAATGGCATGGATATATGTAGAAAAGTCCAAGAACTTTGGCACATTTTTTTTTTTGGTCTAGACGGTCTAGGGGATTTTTTTTAAAAACATGGAATGAACCGGCAAATAAATTTGACATAAGTTGTTTCGTCTTTCGTCTTTTTGACATATTTTGTGAAAGGTGAAGAAATGTTGGGGAAATGAAAATATTTGATGCTAACTATCAATGGAAATCGAGATTTCAATCCATTGTCACCATAGGCGAAGTCTCAAAGTTTCCAATGTAAACATGACGTAGTAAGTATGCAATATTCCCAATGTAAACAGCTCTTAAATAAAGGGTGGTCCAACCATAATGCATGATGTTAATCGTGAGTCACACCTTAACGTCAAGTTTTTTGTCCAACTTATATTGTTATTTCTTTGTTTCAGTGTTTGACAAATTCAACCATGAAGAGGTACACAATTGAGCAGTGTGTTAAGATTGTTGAAGCTTTTTACGAAAATGGGCGTTCAAATCAAATTGCATTTCGTGCACTTCGTGATTTTTTTGGTCAGCATAATCGGCCAAATGTGTCCACAATCAGTAGAACTGTGCACAAATTTCAGCAAACCGGGTCTGTAGGAAATGTAAAAAACTGCTCGCCCAGTTCGTTCTGCGGAAAACATTGCTGTTATTCGCAGTAGTG
This sequence comes from Philhelius festivus, assembly GCA_963931855.1. Taxonomy (NCBI): domain Eukaryota; kingdom Metazoa; phylum Arthropoda; class Insecta; order Diptera; family Syrphidae; genus Philhelius; species Philhelius festivus. Next base: position 137,545,285 of record OZ007555.1, on the reverse strand, counting down.
TGGCAGAAGAGCCGTCAACGTCGTCGTGCCCAAAAATTGAACATCTCACGAACATCACTCATGCGAATTTTAAATAAAGATTTTAATTTACACGCTTACAAGGTTCAATTGACTCAACAGCTGAAGCCTAATGACCATTTCAAGCGTCGCGTTGTCAATATGCCGAATGGTTGGTTAAACAGACAGAAGTGAATGGTGACTTTACAAAGAAAATCATCTTCAGGGACGAGGATTCGTTAACAAGCAGAATTGCCGAATTTGGGCAAATGAGAAGCCACGAGTGATTGTTGAAAAGCCGATGCATCCACAAAGAGTGATTGTTTGGTGCGGTTTATAGACTGGTGGCGTCATCGGGCCGTACTTCTTCGAAAATGAGGTCGGCCAAGCAGTTACCGTAAATGGTGTTCGCTATCGCGAGATGATAACGGACATCTTGTGTCCTGAAATTGAGGATATGGACCTGGACAATATGTGCTTCCAACAGGATGGTGCCGCTTGCCACACAGCTAACGAAACAATGTCTCTTTTGCGCGAGAAATTCAATGGCCGTGGTATCGTACCTCGCGTCGTGGCCATGTTAATTGGCCGCCACGATTATATGATTTGACACCGTCCGTTGGACTTTTTTCCTTGGGGACATTTAAAAAAAAAGTGCACGTCAATAAGCCAAGAACAATTCAATAGCTAAAGGATGAGATAATTCGGCACATTAACGACATTGAACATCTATTATGTCTCAGAGTCATTGAAAATATGGATCATCGGATAGAGGTATGCTCCCGAAGCCGAAGCATTTGGCCGATATTTTGTTTCACACATAATTGTCATAGATCCTTCTATCATAATAAAAAATATTAAGATAATTCTCCAAAAACTTTTTGTTTTATTTATAATTAACATCGTGCGTTTTCGTTGAACCACCCTTTAGAATCATCCGTAAGGTAACGTGCTACATGGAAAATGTAACCGTAGCAGACTACATGGAATGTAAACATTAGACCGACGTTTTTGGTTTACCTTATGCCCGAAAGGGTTGTTTGTCATTAAATAATAGCTAGTACAACATTAAGGGCATTCCAAGGGGAAGTCACTGATTAAAATGAAAATATATTTTAAAATATGAATCTGTGTTGCCTATGTACTCGTATATTTGTCTATTGAAGGCATCATGCAAGGTATTTCAAAACTCAATTCAATTTTCTTTTTTTAATAAAGCAGTGTTATATCGTTATCAGAGCTATTCCAAAAGTTTTTCAATATGTCCCTTTCAAGTGGAATTTTTCTTGATGCTTGGAAGTTCTCGTATATAACCCCTATATTTTTAAAGCTGGACATTCAAAAGCTGCGATTTCAAAATACTCAGCTGTACCAAAACTATTCTATTATAAAACAGAAAATTGTTTTTTTTTTTTTTTTTTTTTTTTTTTAAAGAGCATATATCTCCATTTTAACATGGATTTGTAAGTGTTAAATCTACAACCACAAATTTATAACGAATATGTTTCTGATGCCCTAGAATCAGTTTACCAAGTGGATGCAATGTTTATAGATTATGAAAAAGCATATCATTACTGATACAAAACTTGAACAGTTTGCTTTCATTTAACTCTTGTTAAGTGGTTGTCTCATAAGCTAACTAGTCAACGGAAGATAAATGGTAATAATATACATACATTATGTCACAGATTATAACTATTTGGTGCTTCCGGTGTTCCTCAAGGAAGCCAATTTGGACCTCTTTTCATTTTATTTCATGTTAATGAATTACCTTCTTTGCTGTAATATACAACTGCTTTGATATTTGCATGAATCTCGAATAGACTTACGCCGAAGAAATTGTTCAAATAAATTTAATTTCAAATTAAAGTTCTCCAATACCCTAATAAAAAACATAAAATATTCATATTTTTCAACAATTTGTATGATGTTCGTTTGTGAAACGTTATGAAAACTAAATAAATCACGTTTTAGGAATCTTTGAATGCAAAATCATATTCGACAGGTCAAATTTTTGCATGACTAAATATAAAGCCAAACCAATTTAAAAGTTTCCCAAAGATAGTCAACATTTTTGGGCATTTGTAAACAAAAGTACAAAATATTACTTCGTCTTCGGTTCCTACGCTTGTCTTCAATAACACTCTTTTCGTCGGCTCATAGGAAAACTTGCTTAGAGCACAATTTGGTGTTAATTCGCGCTGGCATGGCGTCGCGAAAATATTGAGGGTCCTTTTGAGGTCCATTGTCAAAAAGTTGGGGCCAATTTTTGTTAACTTTAATATTATAATTTGTCACCATATAAACCTATAATATATTTAGGTATATGAAAAATTCATCATATTTTAAAGACTTATTTAAGAAGAAAGTTTATAAAAAGTAAAAAAAACTAAAACGAGACTATCTTACAAATTTATAAAAAAAATCAATTAGTTAATGTTTTTAAGTTTAAGTATCTATCGCTTGAAATTCTGTCATTCATATACTTACTATTCATGTGTACGATAGAATATATTTGTATGAATACCAACAAATTAAGAATTGCAGACCATTGCTAGTTGGCATTGGGCCAATGATCTTAACTCATAACATAGCGCCAAATGGCCCGATCGACCACTTTATGACAACTCTTTTCTGCCAAAAAAATATCACGACTTCTCTTGTACTTGAAAGAGCAACCAATTTTGGTACAGTAGCAAGAGAACTGCAAGATCTCGATATATGCAAATCCGCTGGCCCGGATAGTATCCCCCTATTGTTCTGAAGAGGTGTTCTTCAACGCCGGCAAACCAATTGCGCAAGCTTTTCCATCTGCCCTACTATACTGGTCTCTTAACAATTGGATGGAAAATAGAATTTATCCAGAATGTCCCTAAAAAAGGCGAATCTTCTCCCCCCTCCAACTAGTTTTACAATGACCGGCAGTATGGTTTTTGTAAACCAGACAGGAATCTTTACATCCTTTTTGCAGTAAGTCAAATTATTACACTTTATTCTTCAAAAGAATTTGACGGAGCTTGCATCAAGCTTCCTTATCAAAAATACTCGAATTTTGTATTAATTAATCTCTTCTACGTTAGATTCGAAACTACCTTTTACAAACAGTGAATACAAGTTAGATAAATGTTGGTGTGCCACAGGGCTCCGTTTTTTCGCCGACTCTCTTTCTCATATGCATCAATGATCTATTGTCTGAAATTTCTAGTTCTTTAAATTGTTTTGATAAGGACAGTTCTCTCATATTCGTTTCAGATTTAAGTACTCTCCCTTTAGATTTAGAACGGCAGCGTTTGAAATGCTCATTTGCATCTTATCTCGATAGGATTATCATATGGGGTAACTTAAACCGCGTAGAATTTAATGCGTCAAAAAATCAATGCTGTTTTCTATGGCTTAAGTACAACCCACTTACTATTCGGCTGTCCATGACTTGCACTTGCATTGAGGAAACCAAAAAGCTCTCAGTTCTCGGTATGGACATTTACGTGAAATGACCACATATTGTTACTAAAAATGCTGCAAAGTGTTTAAAAAATTAGCTTGTTACATTTTTGTCCTTAAATAATACAACCGTAATACTCGCGCTTCAGGGAATGTCCATCAGAGCCCAACTTCGAACGTGCTGTCAAATTAGGATATTCTTTCCTTAACCACACTACACGAATGTGAATATTTTCCCCGGCTCAATATTTAACCTTCCATGCGATTTTCAGATATTCAAAACTGAGTCCATTGGAATCTCTTTTTTAATCCTCTGCAACTTTTCGAAGCGCTGGCACAGTACTTAAACGTTTTAAGGTTAGCAAAATCCACGGCAACTAAGTGTGAAATATAAAAACAAAATTTTTAAGCTCCAAAAGTTTTTGTAGCTAATTTTTTTATATATGAGTAGAAGCTTTTAAGCTAAGACAGCAAAGCCAAGTAATCAAGATTTATGTAAGCAAAAAGTTTATTTTTCTAAAACGAAGTTCAAATTGTGCGTCAATTTTATTTTAGTTTTTAAATGGCAAAAGTTATTCAAGAATTTCAGAAAAATAATATTTTATAAAATTGTTGCTCTCAACAAAATTCTTATACCTAGCTTTTATTTGCATGAAGGCAATAAAAGAACACTTAATTTAAATTGATTCTGTATGAGTATGTATGCAAGCGAAACGAACAAAACTTTTTCAGCTAAATACCTACGATCACTTACATATGCCATCATGCCAAATGCACAGTTCTTTCGGTTTAGTTAAGTTATATGGCAGGATGTATATTTTTTTTATTGAAATAAACATCCAAACTCAAAAATGTATTTTGATTTTATATTGATCTGGCAATGCCAGCACAGAATTTAATATGTGTATTGTATCAATTATCACTCACGAACAATTACTGCTTCATGTCTGCCAAACCAAAACGAACGACCGAGGAAACATATGAACCCTTCCCAGCTTAATAAGAATCTATATCTTCATCCCCCATCGACTAACAATGTACTTCCCCACCCTCGCTCGGTCATCAACATTGACGACTGAATACACAAAGATTTCCATAAACATTAATTGCATCATTAAACGGTAGAGAGCACGTATCACAGAGAACTAACATACAGTTATTTTTACCCTCTGTTAAAAGGCACATATGCGGGTGGTGCGTCCATATTTAAATGTATGTGTTAAATAGAAGCGCACGACATCCGACAAATGAAATTAGCGAGGGTGGTTGAAATGGTTCTTTTTTGCTGAGGGTATATGTGTCAAAATGTTTAGATACAATGTTGCACATGATTTTTTATTCATTTCGTTCAAATTCTATCTTTCTGCTTACCCCCTTTCTGCAACAACCAGTTCGTTCAAAGGCCATGCGAACACCCACTCAACAGCCCCTCAAAAAGGCCGGAGGCTAAGAACGTTATGGAACAAAACCCCATTAATGGCTTTATTTTGGCATTCACCCTGGTTAAACGGTTCCATTAACAAAATATCAAAAAAATCAATTGAAATGATTTCTTTTATTTGATAAACAACCCCTTTGTCTGTCGTGTGCGCGCTCTGGTGGTCTTCTATCCAACTCCACCGCCTCGTGCACATTCGTTCTTTTGTCGATTGGGTTCATGGATCTGGAGCTCTGGATAGGATCCCCTTCATTTTGCCGTTCGCTCGCCGTGTACCTACCTTCATTCCATTCAATTGCGTACAAACGTATATTTATTGATTACTGTGCACATTGTACAGTCTGCGCGCCCCTAACGACTTTTCGTGCCATTGTTGCGGACGTATGATTTATTGAAGAAAGATTTCCTCCAGAAGGGAATAACGTTTGTGTTGTAGGTATTTGTAGATTATTTTCGGCGATAGCAACACACTTAGGGAAGAGCGGGTGAAAGTGGGATGAACTGGGTTGAGGTTTGGGTTCGTATTTAAATGGAAAATGTCTTCTTTATCTTCAGCTATATCAACACACGGATCGACGTTTGATTTATAGATAATAATAATTTACTGTGAAATGTTAAGAATAACTGTATAAGTATCTATAATTGGATACGATTGAATATACGGTATACTTGGATATTTTGCGGAAAATACAGGAAAGAGAGAACTTCAGACTACGCATCGAATCCATTAATCAATTAGTTTTAGACACCATATTATTAATAAATTGTGCTCGTTATTCAGAACAAATATTGATTAAATAAAATATGAATACCTACCTATGAAATAGAGGTGATGACGTGTACGATATTTTAAGTTGAAAGAAAGATTTAAATTTTTGGTGAACTATGGCAAACCGAGCAGAATGCCTGTCGGTGAATGTGGTTAAATAAAGTAAAATTGTAGGATCTCGGGTGATTCCATTATAGCGGGTGCAGCATTTAGACTCATTTGAAGTACATTTAAGAATAAAATAAGCAAAATATTTAATGACATTATTACTTGAAGGGATATATTTTCACCTATTTATTTTTAATCATTTAGAATTCTAAAATATAATAAATAATTTGGCAGAAGAATGGTTTCAAAGTGCGAATTGGCCCGACTTTTCTAGATCATAGTACAAAAAATACAAATTCTGTTAATTGTGAAACATTTATCATGCTATTCTTACATTATATTGATCGACGTTGATTCAGTTAACTAAATAAATAAAAATAAAGATAGAAAACAAAAGTAAGCAACGAAAAATTAACTTTTAAATCAATCGCGGGTGCAACATCAAATTATCGCGGGTGCAACACGTCTAACTTAAATTAGTAAACTGATTTAAAAACCTGGTAAAAATATAAAATAAAGCACATAAGTATGTAACAAGTCTATTAATTATAATTTTTTTTTTTTTTTTCAAATACTTCAGTATTTTTTTCGAAAATACATACATATGTGTATGTTAGAAGTACTCCATCTTTATCGATATTGGTTAAGGATAACCCCACATAATGATATTGTGATATTACAGCCTACCTGTACAAGAACGTACAAACCTGCGGAAATAATTTTTGGCAATACTGCTGCTGTAAAAACAGAACGGTATTTTAGAGCATAGATCTACTGGTAGTATAGGGGGTTCAAAAGACCCTGTTGGAGATTTAGAATTTAATGCTTCGTCTTCTGACTTAATAAAAACATCGGAAACTTAACTTCACGAATGCTCATGGTCATTGTACTCTTCTCGATTCTTAACTTCCGACTTAATCGATTTCACATCTTTTATACCCGGCACTTGTCTGCTAATATTATCCCGTTATTATTATAACGTTAAGTATTACTTGAAGCCTTCTTATCACCTCCATATTGACTTTAGTTATACGAGCTGTTACATCTGGTTCTGCAAAAAATCTTCTCGATGTATTTCCATCCTTAGTGTTTCCAAATCCTTGTTTTGGTCTATCCACATCGAGTCCCATTTCCTCGCGAAATTTCCTTTCGATATCTTGCTTCCTCATTCTTTCTGCCTCCTTAGTTCCAATATTTATTTTTTTTAAATTTTATTTAACACTTTTCCGTCAATCATCGTTAAAAATAGTTCGTGGTTTACAACAATAACTACTTCGTCATTAACCTTATCTGTATTCAAAAAGGTTGAAGAACAGCGATTTGGCTTTTGATGTCATTCACTGTTCTGCAGTTTCCTTTGCATATTGGAACATTATTGGTCGGCAGAAATGAACTGATGATGGCCGAGGGTTTTTCCAATATTCACTATTTGAACTCTTAAGTTTCAGGGGAACAATTGAGGCCATAAACATTATTTGTATTCGTTATTGTTTCACCATCATGTGTTTGCCCAGATGATCCATCACAGCCACACTTGCTTTGTAACGTCAGACTTCTTGGAAACCAAATTGATTGCTTTTCACTCTTGGTTTCCAAAATTCTTCTTGTTGTGTGATCCAAGGTGTCCTAAAGGCTGACTCTAGCTGATGTTTCTGTTACTTCACAATTATCTGGAACTGATGTTTTTTTCGTGAGTGTTATGGTCTTATGAGATGGGAGAATATTTTCGTTGTGTCTCATTAAGGAACTTCTTAAAATTCCATACTTTTCTTTTGTTAGTCCCAGATTCATAAACTAGGCTAAGGTGTTTGCACTTTCATACTCGATAGGATCTTTTTGTGGAGTTCGAACGCTTTCTCTAATCCTTTTAAGTCTTGGTGGACTTATTACTGATACTGGCCTTGGTTATATCGGTCTTCTTATTATCCTTATTATACTCTATAACTAAGATTTTCAGTGGTGATGTCTTCAGTAGCATTGATCAATGTCTGTTTCTTGGTAAATGACAAGCACTTCGTTATAGATTTCCTTGGCCTTCCTCTAGAATTATTTGATGTACATACTTTGTTAATTATCCTTTTCATCTGTCTTTTCAAAATCAATTTAAAGAATATTTGGCAACCAATAATCATTTTTCTTTAAAAATACGTTCTATCAAAATCGTAAGAGCGATTTTTGAAAACAATAACCTTGTTCTTAAGACATGGAGCAAGAAAAACATTTAAAATTAACTTCAAGCCTTTTTTAGAAAATCGCTTGAGATTTTAGGACTGTAAATCGAGGTTCACACATTTTTAGTTTTCTTATCAATGTAATAGCTAATATCTTGAGTTCGATTATTATTACAAATTCATAATTTTCCATTTACAAATAGTATCTAAAAGTTGTCTTTTTTAATAGCCACAAGTGACAGCCGTCAGAGGAGTTTTATTATGAATAGAGTATTGCCGGAGTAACGTTTGCAAATTGTTCAAATTTATTTTAAAAAACATGTTTCAATTTGAGAAACACATCGGGCGGTACATGCGTACGTTTAGTCTAAGCGATAGTACGCATCCCGTAAGATGGCGAACAGAAAAAGCGATTGCTGATGTAAAGCGTAGTGCTGATGGTGATCGAAATATGTCAATTCGTCATCGTGCTCAACAAAGAAACTTATGCCAAACCTCCTTACGAAAAAGTTTTGTTTGAAAATAAGATCATTTTCATACATATAAAAAACATTTTCTGTGTTCATCTATTGTCCTGTATCAAGGACAAACACAGATTTTTATTTTTAGACCACTTTCAAATATAAATAAGGTCTCCGTTTTTTAATACAAAGTCCTTTATATCGCATGGTTAGTTTAAATCTTAAATTTCTGTGCAGGAAATATAAATCTAGGATTGGAGTGAATTGTAAGTATGATCGAGACGGAGTTTCAGGCAGGGTGAACTGAGGTTGGAGTCGAAACAGTGAATGCTACAATTAATCCTCAAAAGCATGCCAGTAATTAGGTTCGTTGTTACTTGATAAAAGTCGGTCAAAGGGTTATTCCAAGATAGACCACGAAGGGCAACACGTAGGAAAGATCGGGTTACGTAGGGGTCAGAGAATTATTTAGACCATCGTTTTACCATAATCTCATCAATGTGTGTGATAAAGTTGAGCTTTCTATTACATAAAACACGAAGGTGGTGAATTGACTCGGTGGTGGATATGGGTTGATAATAGTGAAGGTAGGAGAAAGAAGATTGGATGGAAGTAAGAAGTAAGTAAACTTTGGAACCTTTGAAATTCCTAACCGTTGAATCTAGAATAAAATTTGCCGATATATTTATGTATGATAAAAACTAATCCCATATTGACATGAGCCTTGAAACATCTATTGGACAGAAATACAAAAAGTACAGAAAAAATCTGAGCTTAATATTTCTTCAGTTGATAGAACGTGAGCCTTATTAGCAAAAATATAGCGAAGCTCATGAATCTAAAGAATCCTTAGACTATGATGTTAGATCAGTCTCTTCACTGATTCTGTCTCTAATAGCTAAGAACAAAAATTTATTGTTGATCTGTGAAGTGTGACACTAGTCGCTGTGACTATGTTAAAAATTAATATCATATTACAAGCTATAATAAAAACGTTCAGATGTATAAATACAAAATAAAGCAATATATCGTCGCTTTTCCGGCAGAGTGGCATAAGTCGAAATTTGTCGTTTTTAGTTTTGAACACAGAACTGAGCTGAAAAACAAACACAATTTTTCTGTGTAATCGGCGTTAACCTACTTCTTCTAGTTTCCGAGTTATGAAAAAGCGCCGCTCTCAATGTTCAAAAACATCCCTCTCATTTTCTACGTATAAATACGGCATAAATCAATTTTTGTTTTTTTTTTAATATTTCGTTTTTTATAAAACTTAACAAACAAAAAATGCAATTTTTTCACGTATTCAACATTCGAGTTTTGTTTTTTATGAACAACGATTTTTTTTTTGTTCAGTATGAAAAAGACTTTAAAATGCTCTCCTGAAAATTTGCAAATTTCGACTTATACCACTCTGCCGGAAAAGCGACGATATGTATCTTTAATATTTTTTTTTAAAAGGAGCCATCAAGAAGGAACCCTCATCGACTGTGCAAAACATTGATTTGTCAGTAACGCACCTTTTTTTCAAATCATGCCAAATAACTTTAAACACAACTTCAGCTTGTTTGCTATCCCTTTATCAACGCTTTTTATAATAAGAAAAATGGCGCCCAACACAAAATTTGCTTTGTATAATAAAAACTAATACACACATTAATTTCTTATTTTCTTAAATTTACATAAATTATTGCTATTGCAATAAAATATATATCGTATTATTTGTTTAAAATCTTTTTTAATATGACGCCAAAATAATAAACGAATTTTTGTGAATATTTCTATTTATTTTGCTTGTACATATTTATTGTTAAAATATTAAATATATTCATTTAAGAAATGTTTTATTTCCTTTTGTAATTTCTTATCGATACTGAACAAAATTATCAAGTAGACTATCGCCAAAAGGACATTTTTTATACGTTTGAAGACAATCCACTCCTTTTGTACCCTCGATGTAAGCGTCTTTGTAGTATTCTTCGCTTGAATCTTCCGGTCTGTCCTTTCGTTGAAAAAAAATAACAAATAAAATCACAAAAGTAAATCTTAATGCAAAACAGAACATACGTCATAATTTTCTTATAAATCTTTTCAACTAAACCTTCTGTCTTATACACCTGTGCATTTTCACAAATAGCTCGCTGCATACACTGCCTTCCATTAACTCCACTATTAGTCATGTAATTCTCCAAAATAGCGTAAATATACATTGCCGTTATGTCAAGTTCTTCCGGTTTCACAAACATTCTTGGGTCGTCACTAAGTCTTGATTCTTGCCAATAATTATAGTTGCCTAACCAATCCTGAGCCGTGTGTGGCATATCGTATTGATACGCAAAATTGAATATCATGTTGAAAGATCGCCATTTTTTCTTATCATACATGTTCACTGGAATTGATAAACTAAATCCAAGCTGAAAGAAATTTTGATGAAAAAAAAAAAACAAAACAACAATATAAAGTTCAAAAATTATGAAAATTACGCTTGTAGCTCCTGAATTAGCCCAAATTAGATATCGTTTTTCGCGGCTTTTAGACCAATCGGTTAAATTTTGGTAGCCAGAAGCCAAGTAGATAAGTGACAATACAAAAACGAGGCAAAGTTTTCTATCGTTTGAAGAGATTCTTCGTGGCCTAGAAGCAGCACAATATAATATTAAACTGATCTTCATGGTGATTCTTAAAAAAGTGTTTTTTTCCACACTATCAATGAAATGGTAACTATCAATGTAAAATACGTGTGAGATGGCTCAATTCGAAGGTTCTAATTAAGGGACTTCTACTGACCATAATAAGTAAACATAAGAGTATAATGTGATGGCATTTGATTACAATACCAAAATAAATATGAAAACGCACCTTTGAACTACAGATCGAAAATTTGTCCACATCGCTTCACAACAAAATAGATATTTTATTCGATCTGGAATGTTTGTTTATTCACTTAGTGAGCCATGTGGATGAAAGATCTTATAAATCAAAACAAACTTATGGACAAAATTATTTGATAAATTGACGCTTTCACTCTTATCAGACAATCAAAGCTTGGTTGCATGTATATGTGAAAATTTATTTATTTATTTATTTATTGACTATTGACATAAACTAAATTGCTAGTTTTACAAAATTTTCAAAATTTGTAACAAAGGTTTATATTAAGATTTTAAACAATTTCATGTAAAAATGTTGATTTAAATTGGCATGAATTAATTATTGTTTAATAAAACAAATTGTTATATTTAAGATTGTACAAATTAAAGAGTTTAAACATTTTATTTAGTGGAGAAAATTTTACATAATTGGTACGATAGTTTGAAATAAGTATACTCTCCGGTATGTTCCTGAAATTTTTTTGAGACAGAAGGTGCAAACAGTCTATGTTACCGTTGATTAATTTTACAATTAAAACGAAACATAAATAAAACGTCTGTTCTCGAGACTGGGTATATCAATAAGTCTAAGTCTGTTGTTATAAGGTGGGAGATCATAAGGATTATTCCAACGTAGTCCCCTGAGGGCAAACCTAATGAATCTTTTTTGCACCTGTTTTAGTCTATTTTTATGACATTCGTAATGAGGTGACCAAACCTGACCAGCGTATTCTAGAATGGGTCGAAAAAAGAAAGGGTCGCAAAATTGTTTCGACTCTCTTTTTATCCAACCAAGAATTGAATTAGCTTTATTTGAAATGGAGTTTATACCTTCCCGCAAGAATGTATTAAGCGACATTTTTAAAATTGTTCAGGAAACGAAAAAAACGTCTCATTTCGTTATTTTGTTTGTGTATTTTTTTGGACGAAACAAATTTAAAAATGTCGCTTAATACATTCTTGCGGGAAGGTATCGACATTATGTTGAATGAATTCGAGTTTGCGATAAAACGTGTTAATCGAAATAAAAGAAAATTTTCTTGTAATCTTTCTTACATTTATCGATATTAAGAAACAAACAATTACGAGTGCACCAGTCAAAAAATGAGTTAAGATCACATTACAATTCTTCACAATCACGAGTATTTGAAATAGTTTTAAAGATTGTTACATCGCCATCGTCGGCTTAAATGAGGCACTTGGAGTATTTTAACACAGATGGTAAGTCATTTATAAATAAAATAAAAAGGATAGGGCCTAAATGACTACCCAGTGGGATTCCTGAATTGATTTTAAACTTATTTGATTCGCAACCGTTAAATAACACCGAATATGATCTATCGAATAAATAGAAATGAAGCCATTTTACAAAATTTTCGCTAAATCCTAATTTTCTTAATTTAAAAGCAAAACACGATGTGACAGCTTGTCAAAAGCTTTACTGAAATCAGTAAATACACAATCTACTTGTTTACTGTTTTTAAATGAATCAATACAATTTTCAGCTAATTCTATTAGAAAAGTAATAGTAGAGCGACCTTTTATAAAGCCATGCTGATTGGGAACAATAAATTACTTAACATAAAAACATAAAGCTTCACAAATAATAGCCTCAAAAAGTTTAGGAATCACAGATAATCTATCCATAGGCCCGTAGTTTTTCACTTCGTCTTTTTTCCCTTTTCTATGTAGAGGGATAATGAATGAACTTTTCCAAATAGATGGGAATGAACATGAAGACATTGAAAAATTAAAAAGAATAGACAAAGGTAATCACAGGGGACGTACACAGTTTTTCAAAGTAGTAGAGAGTGTACCATCAGGACCTGGTATACAGCTGTCGTCAAGGTTAGATATAAATTTTACAATGTCGATATCAACGTTAAGTTCATATCAGTAAAAGATTTCAAATAGTCAAAGTTTTGATCCATTTCGTCAGATATCAGAGATTGAGGAATCACAGTTAAAGATATCACATTTTGAAGTATCACAGTTGAAAGCACTTTGAAAGAAGTCAGAAAAAAGTTGCGTTATAACCCGTGGGTCATGACTTGAAATGTCATTTAACATGAGAACAGACGGGTAAGGACAAGATTTTCTTTTGCTGTTAAGTAAATTCCAAAAACACTTTGGATTAATTTTTAGATCTCTTTGCACCTTCTGAATGTAATTAAGATACATACTTTAAACTAGATATTCTATTGAAAATATCCCTCGATTCACAATAAATTTTAAAATTGGTTTCTGCTGTATATAGTTTAAAAGTAGACCATAACTTGTTTCTTCGATTTCTCAGACTTTTGATTTCTCTACCGTAACAAACTGGCACAAAAGATCTTGTTTTAACAATCGCTATAAGAACAGATTTAAGAATTTGGCAAAACTTATCTCGCATTTATGTATATAGGAAAAAGGGGTTGATTAATTTAGATTAAATTTCTAAAGCCACTTTTTTATAGGAAAACATTTCGGCCTTACTTAAAAAAAAAAGCAAACAATATTAGAAAAGTAAGGTTAGCTTGTATTATCTGTTTGAAAAAACTTTTCAAAAGATAGGTATATAACTTATGCAACTCCATTTATCCGCATGCAAAAAAGTATTAGGGCAGGTAAGAACTGCTAATTACTTTTTTTTAATAAAAAAAAAATCGAAAATTCATTACAGTTTGACAAAGTTAGAAAATTACCGGAAAAATTACAGGAAAATTAAGTCTCAGGGTTTTCGACAGAAAATATAAGATGGCCCACATGGTATTATAATATGATGAATCCGATCCATGTTCAGAGACATGTGTCACACCTAGTTCACACCAACGAAATTTAAAGTATTATTAACACATAAGGAAAATCACTTTGCAATGTTTTTTCCAATATCCTAAAAGTCTGCACGTTGGGCCGGTTCGGGCTGAGGACTTTGCGTGGAAATTGATAATTTTTTATTTTCCTTTTTATACCAATAGAGAATTGATGTGAGGGTGACTGAACTCGTCCATTGAGCAACTTTTGGAAAAAGATCGCATGCGTGACTTGGTTCGTCTACAGCATGCAACTTAGCCGGTGGGCAATGTGTTGCATCGAGAGTGTGACCGAATACCACACGCACGGTGATCTGAAAGAGATGGCAAGAAAGTGAGTGAGGTCCTGGGTGAGCCAAGTCTTTGTAAAAAGCTGCGAAAAAGTAGAGTTGAGAAAAACGAAAAATTATCTAATTGGAAATCCGAATTTTGAGTTTTTGAGTTTTAAATACAAAAATTAAAAATTTGGTTTGAGTTGGCGAGAAGAAAATAGTGTAAGGAAAACAATTATGACAGAAGAGCTATAGAGCTATAGTTGGGCGAAGACTGATACTGTTTCATTGTGTAAATTATGCTTAGAAAGTGTATTTTTCCGCTACATTTTTGTGGCATGAAGAATTGGCATAAAGTACCCCGTTAGGAATTCGCTTAGATCTTTGTCTAAATACCCCTTGGCATAATGGTTAGTGCGTTGGACTGTCATGCAGAAGGTCTTGGGTTCAATTCTAAGCCGCTGCAAATAAGTTTTTTTCAGGGATGTAGTGCCTCTTACGAGGAATTGAAAAAATCCTCTAAGAGTATCTATTGTCATGAAAAGTGCTGCTCATTAGCCGTTCGGAATCGGCAGAAAATTGTAGGTCCTCTTCATTCCTGGTAACATGCAGAGAGGAATGGTTGAGAGTTGTAAGTCACTAGGTCCTGGTTCTCTTCGAGCTGTTGCTCCGCAATATTTATTTATTTATTTAGATCTCTGTCTCCCAAAATTACGGGACTCGCGACCGTATTAAATTCCATTGCTTATTCAAGAACTTTTCCGAAGTGACTTTTTCATATGTTCTTTGTGGCAATCTTTTGTTTTTTTGTTTTATATATTTGCAATTTTATTTCATATACTATACATAGGCACATATGTTGTATATCTATAGTTTGAAAAATCGGCCCTCAGTTAACCTTCAAATATTTGTTTTTTTTTGTATTGTCGAAAAAATTTAGGATTTTCCTTCAACACATACAAAGCTTTTTCTAATAAAATCAATTTTCCGATTTGACATTAATAATTTTTCCAAATTCAGAACAGAAGACGAATTTTAGTTTTTTTTTCAGCTTTTGGTAAGCTTCGATCTTTTTCTTATAGAAAAACTTATTTTTCAACTTGTTTTATGTACAATTTGACGTAAAGCTTATTCAATATAAAGCTGCATTTAGACTTTCGGTTTTGTGCTCTGTGTACGTTGTTCGTTGTTGCTCGTACGCGGAACAACGAGAATGTAAATGATAAAAACGAACAACGAACTTACAATGAATGAAGAACGTACAAATTTAAAGAAGCTCGGAAATTTCGGTGTTCGTTGTTACCTGGACAACGTGTGTTTAAGTGCGAAAACTGATTAAATAAACATTATTTTGCAGTGCCGTGTAACTTGTAGGGATATTTTTGAAGTTTTTTTTATTAGTGAATGGAGCATCAGAAGCCTTCATTATAAATTGGGGTACCTATAGGTAAATACTCGTAAATAAAATATTTTGTCTATGGGTTTTGTCTTTCTAATACGAATAATAATTCTTTAGATATAATAATCAGAGGAACAAGCAAAAAAGCACGATATTATATTATAAAATAATAAAACAAG
Organism: Philhelius festivus; assembly: GCA_963931855.1. NCBI lineage: Eukaryota > Metazoa > Arthropoda > Insecta > Diptera > Syrphidae > Philhelius > Philhelius festivus. The sequence goes on along the minus strand of OZ007555.1, from coordinate 137,529,388 downwards.
ATTTGTATGCTATAAATGTTTTCTTTTCAGCAACCAACCATTCGTCCAACAGGATCTTTTTTTTTCTTCTTTCTCAACTATGAATAGTGCCGCCACTGCCAACAATGTGTTTGTTGTTAAGAACGAACTGAAAAACAAAACCGAATCAATGTACATAAATGCTTCTTCGCTGTACGTTGTTGAGAGTAGAACGAACAACGAACAACATACAGCGAATGAAGAACGAAAGTCTAAATGAGGCTTAAGATCAAGTAAAACACACACGAGTCCTGCGTTTTATTCTAATTTTCAAAATTCAAGTTTTTTTTTAACTCTAGCAAACAATATTACATGATTAGGTCCAATGAACTTATTTTGTGGTTCTTTGATAAAGTGGTAATTGAAGTATAAGGTTAAAAGTAATTAAAAGAAATAAATTTATTCTCTAATTTTATTAATTTAATTAAGATTTCTTTTTGTAAACTTTTGGAATGCAAAATTATGACATCATTTAGAAGTTGATTTATGGTTAATTGTCATAAAATTGGTCCATTTACTAGCAAAATATACGGGAGTAATGCTAAAATAAGACAAATTTCTCAAAAATCATTTTTCCAAACGAATCACAAAGGACCAACACATCGCAACTTCTGATAGCTCAACCTTGCAATACCAAAAGTAGTACATAGTAGTATATTAACAGCATTATAAAAAAAATCTACACATTTTAAAAACATATTGATCTTTAAACTTCAGTTCAGTAATTTGTTAGCCTAAAAAGCTGAAAAACTATCGACAGAAACCTCAGCCTTCTTCCTTCAAAAATAAAGCACCACTGCAGTACAGTATTAAATCCCCTGAAAGGTGTACCACTCAACAAGGATAGCAGAAGAATTGAGAGCCGCCCTTAATGACTATAAAAATCTTAGACTCATTTCAGCACTGTTTGACATATTTAAAAGCAAGTTAACGTTTTTATCCAAACGAAAGTATAAATTTGTAGAACAAGAAACTAGAAAGCTCGAAAAAGACAGACATCAGTTATTCTTAGTTTTGGTATAAAATATATACCTATAACTTTTCTCCTTCGTACCTACTTCTACCTCATACCCTTCACTTAATAATCAATAAATATAGCCAAGACCAATTTACCTCTCCGGATTAAATAGGAATATAATTTTATTGAAGCTGATACATGCAAGCTTGTTTGAACAGATTAATTTGTAAAATGAAAAAGTAAAAACCCAAACAGATGCCAATTGAATTTAAGTTCACATTCTCTGATTTATTCCCCCAACAGAATCTTCCTCTTTCTCGAATTAATTTTAATGCGACGTTGCAAGCTTGCAAGTCGTGCAGTATTGAAGCACTCAAGGGAAACATGTTGCAATTGGCTAGCTGCAGGCAGGCCATTACAGTGCGAGTGGTGTATTTAAATTGAGTTCTTTTCACCTCCACCTCCATCCCCATTGAAAAGTATCTACCTCCCCCTTTTGTTAATGGCAATTTCTCTTTCTACAAATAGTATTCTCTGTGCGCCGCGCCACGGCATGCAACGACTGGCAATGCCAATGTAATGTCAATCGAGGTCGCTTTGCGTTTTATAACAGTCGGAGTCCGCAAGGAACACTGAAAGCGTTTCTGTTGCATCAATGGAGTTTTTGTCCCAAAAGAATCGAGCACTTCACGTTCACCGTGCCATGCAACAACGATTACGGAATGGCACAAACAGCGGCACACACAATCCGAATTGACAGTGGGTAATTGAAAACATGCCGCTGTTTCTGTTGCTGATGCTCCCTGCTCCAGCTTCATCTGTTTCTCCATAGTGATGCGAGAGGCATGGCGTCTCATTGTGGGGGAGTATTATATTTAAAGTACAGACCTAAAACGTGTACCTCTGTTGCTGTTCGTTCGTCAAATGCACATGAATAAGCTTCCAATACAACTTAGCCTCGTAAAACAATTCATCAGGGGAGCAATACTGGTCCCCAGCAAAAAACAAGGCACTACTCTCAATCTCAAGTAACAACCATCAAACACCCTTCTCCCCCTTGTGGCATAACAAGAACATAGAACAGAACAGACCTATTTATAAACTGTTTTACGAGAAGTGGCATTGTTAGAAAGTGCACTTTGTAATGTTGCAGCACTCATAGTAGTGATTGGGAGGTCTTGTTGTTCGACATGTTGCAGTCGAAGTCTCCAAGTCGAAGTCTAGAGTGCGAAAGACAAACGCATGAACCTGCGTTTGAATAGCAAGATAGTAAGTAAGTAACGCAATCAAATGGTCTTGCTGGCTCTCGGTAGCCTCGTTAGTCGTAATATAATTTATGTTGAAATGTATTTGCGCTGTATGAACTTGGTTTATTAAAAGGGTGACCAGAAAACAAGTTTTTATATTTTTTGAAAAGCTTACCAATGACATTATGTGTTGACCATGACATCTAACAAATGGTCGTAGGGTATTTGATGGTATTCGCACATCCGAGAGCTCTAATTATCGATGATTGACACGGCTTATTTTGACTTTGACGGCACCGATTTTGTCCACCTTATTCACATAGGGGAAAATGGCCTTAAATGGCCCACCAAGGTAAAATGGCCACCTTGCTAGAAATTGTAGAATAGAACAGAACTAGAAGGTTTTGGTAATACAATTCTTTAATTTATCTGGCATCACTGACATAAACGAAATATTAGCAGCTCCAAGTTATTGTTTGAAATTTTACAGGTCAAACTGTCTCTAGCCATCTACAAAAGTAGAACCAATAAAATGTTGTAAAAAGTTTGTTGACAAAAAAAAATATAAAAAACATTCAATTTTGGAGAAAACAGTAAATGCATGTAAGTATTAAGTATTTCTTATTAATTTACTGAAATTAATTGGTCTTTAACTATTTCAGTGTGTTCGGAATTAAAACTTAAATAAAAGAACCCTAAATGGGCAAAATGGTCTACTAAGTAAGTACTCGCCTAAAATGGCATGGTGTTCCATTTTATACTTACCCTTCCATTTTCATTTTCTTTATAGTGAAAATGGTTGGAAAATATAAACGATGTACAGAGAGGCAGTCCTGGACTGATAATGCATGAACAAAAGCCCTAAATGCCGTCCAAAAAAAAGTACATTTGTGATATTTGCAATAATTTAGTATTATTATACTTTTTACTTTTGTAAATGGTTTTTGGTTTACTTGCCTAGTTGATTTACTTACTGGCATACTGGTATGCTATTTTACCTGGACAATTTTGATCATTGGAATTTGAAGAGTTTTTGAAAATTAAATACTTTAAATACTTTTTGAAACTTTTTAAGCTCGTAAAGCATAAAAATGTAAGCGTTATTGATTTAGCTTTGAAAAGAATATAACATTTAAGTTTAAATGTCACATTTTTGCGAGATATGACACATTTTCCTTAGAGGTTCCATTTTAGGCCACCTTCCCCTACGAGTATAAAGGGTGGGCCATCTAGTGCTTTCTTTTTAAATCATAGGTTATTTGGACACTGACAGATGTTATTTGGGTCTTCTTAAACCCTACAAGAAAAAGTCTTATGCCAACTTAAGCCAGTTAACGTCACTTCTGATTTAGATATACTCGTAATATCCAAAAACCTCGAAGCACAAGTTCAGAATATCCATTGTAGAATGAGCTTTGTAGTGTAGTGTTGTAGTGTAGAGCTTTCTGTTGATTGTCTTGACAATTGTCGCCGCCGTAATTCAAGAGAAGTACGCGACAAACAGTGCTTTTTTTTCGCATGTATTGCAACTTTGGTGAACCTTACGTGAATTGGTGTTGTCCAAAAAGTGTCAATTTTAACTTTTATCTTAAAATACTTTTTTTTATCCTTTTCCCATTGTGATTTGTTTTTGATCTTAGAACCCTAAAAATTAAAATAATTACAAAACAGATAAATTACCTTGGCCGCGAAAAACTGTCAAAATCTGCCTCTCTTTATTGAAAAATGCTTTAATTAATCTAGTACAGTAGCAGTTCAAGAATATATTTGCATTTATGGTTCCAGTTGGGGTTTCAAACGCTATAATGAATTTTTCAGTAGAATACGCAATTTTTTTGAATAATTTAGAATTTTAATTTGAATATTCAATAAAATCAAGGTTCTCAGAAAAAAATAAAACCAAAATAATTCTTTGACGACCAAAGTTGGCCACCAATTAAAACAAGCACTCTGGGCACCATAATCGCTTGGAATTGCATCAGTAGCAGCATGGATCATTATGCACATTTATCTTCATAACAAATTGGTGGGGATTGTGTGCGCCATCTGGCAACGCCGACAGCAAATTGTCGAGTGTCTACATACTAATTGCAGGATAATAATGTACCGTATGTGCGATGAAAATCCGATTTATAAACTCTTGCTTGTAGCTTATAAGTTTTATAAGTGGGTATGTAGCGTGTGTGTGTAAGTGAACTCTAAAAAGTAGGTGGAGGAGATGTGCTGTTTTAGAATGTGTAGATATCAATTAATTTTCCAGATTTTCCCAGAAAAGCCCGCCAAGAGTGCTTTTCAGTTGTTGTCAGTTGAAGTGTGCGGATTTGTTTTGCAATAGCTGAACTGCAAGATAACTATGTATGCTTGACTGAACAGAAAAGGGGTGTGTGTATTTTCGGGGAAGAATGTTCTCTTACACTTTGAATGCGAAACAAAATGTATTAAATGGTGATAGAGCGAGTTTAAGGTTATACTATATACTTGAATCCAATCCAAATTGATTCTAAAATGAAAAGTTGCTCTCGGAAACAACCCTTGTTTGTTGGTTGTATGATTTTATGGGGGATTAAATATTAAATCCATTTTATCCTGTGTGTGTTTTAAATTGAATTATTATGTTGGCTTAAATTTTGTTCTTTTGAGGATTGTAGAATTACCTATATTTAATTTTTCTGAAGGTCTTTTCAATAACAGTAAAGACAATATTAATAGACCGACAGCCCACAGCAATTTTTGGGTGTGATTGATAACAAAAAATAATAATTAGCATACCTAATTAGATAGGCCTTTTAAAGTTACTTATAAAAGTGAACGTCTTGCATACTCTAGTGGGCGCAATAGTGCATTATAGTGCATCAAGTATGCAGTTCTTTACAAAGTCTAAAAAATTGGGATACAAAATTTGGCATAACTTCAAAATGAAGAGCTAAGTACCCTGATTGCAAATATCGATGTCCAAGACGTTTTGAAGGTGGCCTTCTTAGTGCAAGAAGTAGCTTATTCTTATCGTGTCTGGCAGGCAGAAGGCTGTCTGTAAAAGGTCTTTCACCTCGATATTTTCAATCAGGGGGCTTAACTCTACATTTTGGCAAAGTTGTTATCACAATTATTTGGACTTGGAAATAACTGCATACTTGATGCACTATTATGCACTATTGCTCCCACTAGAGTATGCAAGACTTTCACATTTGTAAATAACTATAAAAGGTCTATCTAATTATGCTAATTATTTTTTGTTATCAATCACATCCAAAAATTGCTGTGGGCTCTTAGTCTATAAGGTTCAATTCACACAATCAAAAAGAATAGTTCGACCCCTACACTACATAGATTTGTTCAAGAAAATAAATTCTAATCGGCTGATTTTGTGATATTAAGGTAACTTGGTATTACTTACTTTATTAACAGTAGGTAGAGATCCATGATCATCTAGGCCAAGAAGTCTGGCATCCGTGATGGCTTGGTCTTTAAACCGGAGGTTTAAACTCTCTTAGCTCGAACATTGTTGTCCATTTGCTCAATGTGGCCGAGCCAGTGTAGTCGTTGTGTTTTGGCCTTCTGGAGTATATCCATATCTTGGTACAGCTGGTAGAGCTCGTTGTTATATCTTCTCCTCCATTCACCCTTCTCGCACACAGGACCAAATATCTGTCAAAGAATTTTTCTTTCGAAAGAGCCCAGTATTTATTAGAAATGAAACACGTGGAGACCTTCTTGACACAAGGAGTTTTATTTAAAGAATGAGATTTAAGTCAAAAAGAAAATGAAGTAGAAAATAAAAGATGACAATTATTATAAAAAGAAGATTTATGTTTAAGTGTTGCCACTCTGAGTTAATTTTAACACACCCCCTCAACGCTTAAATCCAAAGATAGTTAATTCAAAAAATGTTAGGGCATGTTTTAACTTTAAACATCTAAAATTACAATAGTAGTTCTAATTTAGCTTTTTCATTAATTTAGTTAAGATATGTATGTACATAATATATGAGATAAAAAAAAAATTATTCAATCTAAAAATTCAGATATATTATAATCCAATAATTTGTTGAAACAATAATGGTGTTTTGAAATCGTTGTAGGTTTAGTTAAAGCATCGGCCAGCATTTTTTGAGTTGAAAGATACTCTAAAATAACAATTCCATCCGTTATTGCCTCACGAATGTAATGGTAACGTATGTGAAGATGTTTTGTACGTGTTCTCTTGCCTTGGTAATTTGCGATGTACTGTGCACTTTGACTATCAGTGAAAATAACAATTGGTGTTTCCGCATCAAATAAATCCATTTCAGTGAGTAGTAGTTTGAAGTACTTTGCTCGCTTTGCACAAGAGGTAAGTGTTACGTACTCCGCTTCAGCACTGGATAGGGTTATGAAGTTTTGTTTTCTTGATTCCCAATCGACCGGCCCACCAGATAACACGAAGACCATTCCAGACTGTGACTTCCGATCATTGGTGTCCTCCGCCCAACTGGAGTCAGCATAGGCACACAGTGATTTCCCTGTTTGACGATATGTAATTTTAAAATTTTGTGTCCCTTTCAAATACCTTAAAACTGATAAAGCAGAGTTCCAATGCTGTACTCTGGGATCTTGATTAAATTGAGAAAGGGCGTTTACGCTATATGTTATGTCAGGTCGGCTGAAGATTGACAGATGCAGTAAACTGCCGATTAGCTCTTGATATTCCTTTTGATGTACTTTCTGCTTCTCTCCTTCAATGTCTGGTTCCCTTTGTAGCTTGAGCTTCGGCGGCAATGGTATCTTGTTTGGCCTGCAATTATTAATGTTATAAACCTTTATTAAATTTTTGATATAACCTGATTGACATATCGAAATGGATCTTTCTTTTCGGTTTCGAGAAACTTCAAGACCAACTGTTAATTTGGGCTCCCCACAATCGCGAATATCAAAATGTTTTTCAAGTGCTTCCTTAATTTTTCTATAGAAACTCATATTACTGGTTGCAATGATTAAATCATCCACATAAACAGCTAAGTACGTGACTTTAGTACCATTTTTGTGAAAATATAAACATTTGTCATAATTTGAATTTGAAAAACCTATTTGCTTTAACGTATTATCCAGCTTCTTGTTCCACTGATGTCCCGATTGCTTAAGGCCGTAAATCGATTTTTCCAGCTTGCAAACTTTGCTCTCACCCTCAACGAAACCATCTGGTTGCTCCATATAAATTTCTTCGTCAAGATCGCCGTACAAAAACGCTGTAGAAACATCAATGTGACGAAGTTCTAAATCATCATTTGCAGCAATAGCATACAAAATACGAATCGAGCTTATTTCCGCTACTGGTGCAAATGTTTCAAGATAATCCTTTCCATATATCTGCGCGTAACCTTTGGCAACTAATCTAGCCTTTCGTCGTTCAATTGTGCCATCTGTGTTTCGTTTTGTTTTAAACACCCACTTGCAACCGATGACGTTTTTGTCGTTAGGCCGATCTACAAGTGTCCACGTTTTATTTTTATTTAACAAATCAAACTCGATTTTCATTGCGTGTTTCCAAGCGTTAACGTTTTCCGATTTTTCAACATCTCTCATTGTTTTAGGGTCCCCGATCTCTGCTAGATTAGCCTTTTCACTTCGAAGCGTAACCGCTTTTGGAAGTATTTGCTTTCTATATGAAACTTTATTTTTATCAACCGCCTCTTCATCTAAGGTTTTACCTAAATTCTTATTTTCCTTTTCTTTTTCCGGTTCTATTTTAATTTGCTTTTCTATTGACTCTTTTTCTTTAACTTCTGCCTCTTCCTTTCCATACTCATTAAAACCAAATTCTTCTTCATTAAAATTTTCCTTAATACATTCCGTTTCTTTAATTTGGAACTCATCTTTTTTATTTTCGCTAAGAACAAATTCATAAGATTTATTCAGGTTTCTATTTTCGTACATATTTTCAATAATTACAACGTCCCGACTTTTGGTTATCGATCGTGCACCCCTTTTCCACAATCTATATGCCTTACTATCTTCGCAGAAACCTAATAGCACAAACTCTTCACTTCTCGGCTCAAACTTTCCTAAATTGCCTGTTTTGTTCAAAACAAATGCACGTGAACCTACTGCTTTTAAGTGGGAAATTGTTGGAACCTTTCCAGTCCAAAGTTCTTCTGGAGTTTTATTGCAATTTGGAGTCGTAGGGCATCTATTTCTTAGGTATGCCGCGGTATACACTAGCTCTGCCCATAAATAATCTGGTAAGTTTGCCTCAAATTTCAAACACCTAGCCATTGCAACAAGTGTGCGATTTGCTCGCTCGGCAACACCGTTCTGCTGCGGTGTACTCGGACAAGTAAATTCTTGTTTTATCCCATGCAAGCGACAAAACTCAATAAATTCTTTGCTTATATATTCGCCTCCATTATCAGACCTTATCCTTTTTATCTTTAAATTTAATTGGTTTTCGGCATAATTTTTAAATTCAATAAATTTCGACATCATATCTGATTTCTTTCGAATGAAATAAACAAATATTTTTCGAGAAAAATCGTCGATAAAAGTAACATAATAGAGTGACTTACTCAAAGATTCTGTTCTCATTGGACCCCAAATGTCCGAATGAACCAGCTCCAGACAATGCAATGTTGATTTTTCCAGCTTCTTTGTAAAGGGCAATCGTGTCTGTTTACCTCGTATGCATATAGTGCACTTAAGATCACTATTTTTAAATTGAGGCAGGCCTCTCACCAAGCTTTCGCGTTCTAATTGTTTTAAAGATGCACTGTTTAAGTGTCCAAGTCTTTTGTGCCAAATTTCAAAAATACTGTTTTTGGATGACAGATCACTGTTGTTATGAATGGGATGCTGCATAGTTGATACGTATTTCTTTTTGTCGCCTTCTGTGCTGCTGTAGTTTTTGGTTTCTGTGTTGTTGTAGGCCTTGTCTTCAGTAGTTTTTATGAAGTATAGTCCATCCTGTTGTCTGGCTTTGATTATTAGTGTTCCGTCCTTGTTAAATATTTTTGCGACACTGTTTTCGAAAACAACTTTGATGCCATTTGAAGTCGCCTTGGTTATTGAAATTAGATTTTCTTTCAAGTCTGGAACATAAAGAGCATTAAAAAGAGAACAATTAACCACCTGGCCATTTACTCCGCTTTTAAGCGTTACAGTTCCGATACCCAAAATGTCAATTTGTTTGTCATTCGCTAGTTTAACGATGCCAAAATGACCTTCAGTGAGCTTCGAAAATAAATTCTTATCGTGGCACATGTGGGACGTGGCTCCACTGTCCACACACCAACGCGCTTTCCCAGCCGTGTCGAATTTTGCATAGGAGCAATTGAGAAGCTCTTGTGTGATGAAACCGCAGTCGTCATTTGCTTGTTTTGCAGTTTCTGTTTGCGATCTACAATTTCTTGCCTTGTGCCCCCTTTTTCCGCATCGTCGACAGTTGTAGTTAATAAACCTGTTTGGTTGAAATGATGTTTGGCGAAAATTATTGAACTTTTTGTTTCGGAAAGATGAATTACCTGAATGTGTTTGATTACCTATAGCTCTCATGGCATTATTACTCACTGTGTCTTTTCTTTTGTCGCCGATTTCCATAAGACGACTCCGGATAGTATCCAACGATGGGAATTTTTCTTGAGCATCAAATGCTGCTTGCACACTTTTGTACGAATCGTCCAAGCTGTCTAACAGAATGATAGAGAGTAGATCATTGTCTAGTTTGGCCTCCAGTTCTATTAAATGGTTTATAACTGCATTAAACTCCCTTAGATATTCATCCATGCTCTGGGCGCTGTCCATTTTCATGTTGAGTAGTTTCCTAAATTCCTCCGCTTTTTGCCGCACACCCTTCCTGTTGTATGTTTTTTCAACGAAGTCCCATATTTCCTTCGACGTTCGCAGATGTCGAACTAACGCAACCACGTGAGGCTCCATTGCGAGAAGAAGCTCAGCTCGAGCATCGAAGTCTTTCTCGCTCCATTTTTCTGCCTCCGTGTTACCTGCTGGCCGAGTTTCAATTCCTTCAACGATTTTAAGGAATCTTTGTTTGTGAAGAATTCCCTCCATCTGTGCACGCCATGTACTATAATTTTCTCCGCATAGGAGCGTGATTCTGCCGTACATTGTACTAGACATTTTAAATCTATTTAATTTTAACTTTTATATTTAGCTAGGTATGTGCAAGCTAGTTAGCTGGAATTTTATTTAAAAAAAAACTTGAAACTATTTAATTATTTAATCTTAAAGGGCCCATAACCTATTAGAAATGAAACACGTGGAGACCTTCTTGACACAAGGAGTTTTATTTAAAGAATGAGATTTAAGTCAAAAAGAAAATGAAGTAGAAAATAAAAGATGACAATTATTATAAAAAGAAGATTTATGTTTAAGTGTTGCCACTCTGAGTTAATTTTAACAGTATTATCTCTCCCTTTCTGCTTATAGTCCAGCACTCGCCACCTCTCTGTAAGGCAGGAATGTTAGTATAAGGGTTTTGTAGAACGTGCACTTCGTCTTACGAGTGAGGAGTTTTGAATCCATTCGTTTTGCTAAGCCGAAATAGCAGCGGTTTTCTATGATAATTGCTCGTCAGATCTCCACTAAGGTGTTGTTCGTGGAGTTGATATTAACTTCGAGGTAGATGAACTCCTTAACTACCTCAAAGTTTTTGATATCAGTAGTGTAGTAACGTTTTGCCCTATAATCGGAGGACAAATTTTTGTATGTTTGTTCATAGGATAAACCTGGTCTTGTCTTCATTAACTTCAAGACCAACAAGTCTCGCCTGATCTTCAATAGCCTTGAAGGACTCTATTACAGACTCTGTTTTTTTTTTATAATCTACACGCGCTGAAGGGATTATGATTACCCTTTAAATATGCCAACACAGCGCGGGCGTGAAGTTAATGAAGAGAAAGAAGGACAGGAAAGATGTGTGGCACGATGTTTTGAGACTAAAGGTGGTTGTCTCAGATTTTTTATCTCCAGGGATGGCGGCTAAACTAAAGCGGAGAAATGCCGTGTCTTTTTTGTTAGTGTTATGCCTAAACAACATGTAATGAGCAAACCAGCAACCCATTGATGACAATTTTTAGAAGGTTTTAATGGAATTAAGACGACATAGAATATCGGTAATATAGAGCTCCTAACGATGCATGCTATGAGGCTTTGAAGTCGATAAATAGATGGTGAGTTTCGCCTTGAAATGTGTTAGTCTTTTCCAAGATTTGCCTCAATGTGAATATTCCGTTTATGGTCGATATACAGGCCCGGATATCACACGGGTACTTGCCGACAAAAATATTACAGAAAAGTTTGGGACGTTCACATAGTATGTTTGATTGGATCTTATACATCGATAAATCTTGCACCTTTTTTATATGGGGCATGTTGATGGTTTGATGCACGCACCATACCAAAACATTAACTCTGCATGTAAGCCATCAGATTCTGTGGCCTTGTCGTTCTTAAGCTTATTTATAGCTAGAATACTCGCACCTCTCTGATGTGCTCTTTGTAAGCTCTGTCAACTCCAGGTAAGTCAAAATTGTTTTTCTGTGTGTTTCGGTTGCGGACGACGTTTGCTCCTCGAAATGTATGCACGTCTAAGATGTCAGATACGTACCTTGTATCGATTAGCACATTGTCGATTTTGTTTGACCTTCGACTGTCTGGAGAGCACCAAATGGTTTGTGGATCTTTAGCCTTGTGCTAGTGCTACTTATTACCGTATTAAGAGCTGCTGCAAAATCTGTTGGTCGAAAGCCGGGCTTTGTTGTCATTTAGTAGAGATGTCTTCCTTTCCGATTTTATCATTAAAGTTCCCGAGCACAACTTTGACATCGTACTACCGACAGGCTCTATAGGATCTGTTCGAAGATAATAAGACTCCTCCTTGACAGGTTCTTCAGCTTCATTAGGATAGGTGTGTGCGCATATAAGGCTTAATTTTGGAAAGTGTATTCGATGCGGATAATTTTGCCTTTTAGCCGTTTTCACTAATGTTTTCTTTGATGTTTCGGGTCTTGAGGATAATCATTATCCGAGGCTCCTCGTGTCTCTCTCGACGACACAACCTCCATACTTACACGGAGAACAGGGCCCTTGTTTTGCCTTATAAAAGAAGGCCAGATAATCCGATACCAGTACCCACTAAGGGGATAAGGGACGGACCTGCTGATGGCCCATACCGGGTTCATTCGTCAATATATCTTTTTAAGCAACCTGGCTAGTATTGACAATCCTAATTGACCTCTAAAGAAAACTTCCGCTATCGTCTTTTTGAGAGCATCTTGGTGAGTACACACCTTTACTGTAGGGTAATTGGTAGTGACATCATACTCCACTTCGATCTGTCGGACATTGGAGTTGTAAAACTCATCTTATTAATCATCGTAAGCCCCTCCACTTACCCCATGTTGGTTGGTATTAAGATTACTTATAATATTTTAAAACCTCTCAAAGTAACTGTCCACAATAAACATCTTGAGAATTTTAATTGTAATTTTAGCAGTTAAGAAATGTTTAAGCTTTTAATGTAGTATACTGCATATTAAATGCGTTTTACCCTTGTACGATGGTGGGGTGACTTTTATATACACAGAAGACGGTAGTTAGAAATATCGACCACTGGCAGACTAACCCGATAACTATGAAGTGCGCCATTTTGATACCATAACTGGTATGGAATTATTATGGGAAATTGTAGACACTCTCACGGAGTCATCCAGTTTGGATGTCCTTACTGTGCTTTTGCACAATCATCCGACAATCCAGAGCATTAACTCAGGCGGACCACCACACTCATCCGACAGCATCTACACTATATACCAAGCTAGGCAGCATGTTGACTGATCAACAAACCTTTGTTGTTTGTGAAGAGCTATATGCGGTATGCGGTTGACAATCTTGCCAAGAATAAGAGTAGCCCTCATGAACTGTTTCTTAAGAAGGGTTTTATACGGGGATTTCTGGCAGTCGTATACCTACCTAACATACAGCCGATTTGAAAAATCTGTTTAAACGAAAACGGATACTACATCTTTCACAAAAAAAATGTGTTCTATTGTAGACAAAGGAAACATAGCACATATTAACGATACTTGTAATAGGTAGAACCTTTTTTTTATTTTCAACTTTCTTATTATCGACTCTAACGATTGTGATCAACATTTCCATATATCTACATATAATATATGTTCTACAAATTTAAGGTAATATTGTCCATATAGGTATTTATACATATGTACGTACAAATATTTTTTTATAATTGACGGGCACTCAAGGGGTTATGTTTACCCTTAAAATAGGGAGAACTTAAATGTCTGGGTATTGAAATGGGAAGGAAAAACAGTGTTGTGTAAGGAATTTCACATTCATGTGATACGGCTAAAAAGAATTTCAATTTTATTTTAATCTGCTTAAAGAGCCTTTCATTAATCCATACATTTTTTATGCGACACACATCAACTGCATCCTATCCTGCATTCAATGAATTTAACATACAAGCTTCTATTTATACAAACATTATCCGGAATGCAGATTCTTGCCAAACATAATGCTTATAGCATTTTAATTATCAAACATCCGACCACTATTCTGTGCGTATAATTAAACGATTGATGTATCAATTTGTTCTGGGTCACCTCAATATGCATCATTATCCATTCAACTTACGAAGCCATACTCATAATTACCCAACATCAATGATGGTTGTCCTATAAATACACCCACATGCACCACCCGCATCCTTCCAACAACGCGGCAGTAAATACGAACTAACCAGCCCTATTCACATCCGTATATTAACTTGCCAAACCAAACGAAGCCATCATCCAAAAACTATACAGAACTCTTTTAACATGAGGCCCATGATTTCAGAATAACACAACCAAACCAACAGCAGCCAACTTCATGAATAACTCGAAGCAATTTTGCCAACATACCAACTGTCTCTCCAAGCCACTACCACCCGCTATCCAAATGAAAACGTCAAGCAAATTAATTACCACGTCATCTATATCCAGCTCTAGTATCCATACCTCATCATCCTCAATCTCGTCTTCCAGAGTGAATACGCCGCTGGCATTGGCATCGGACATGGAGCAACGAAAGCCGAACAGACCCAGCCTATAAATAAAAAAGAACCTCCAAAAACCCGTATAAATAATAATTTCAATTTGGAAAATCGAAAATGCAAATAAAACTTAATGTGCCGCCTCATCAACGACAGGACGTAGCAATTATCCATTCACCGACCGCACTACACAATCCTCTTTTCAGCCTGAACTCGTCTTCGGCCACTTCGTCCCTGAATGCCCAGAAATCCCAAATACAAACAAACCTATGTATATAAAGATACAAATTTGCCCCATAAGTTCCGTGCTCCATACTCCGTACTCCGACTCCAAATGCCACGATCCTATCCAGCAATCCTTCCCAGCGAACGCAAAACACGAAAAACAAAAATTAAATGAAAATCTCACTATAATCGGAAATTAAATGGCTGCATGCCGAAAACGAGGATAAATTGTTTAACAGCCAGGCCAGGCCAGGCCAAGCCAAGAGAGTGAATATTCCAAGTTCTGGCCCAACCACTCCAATTGCCATTCCCAGTTCCCTACCCAACTTTAAGTTGCATCCCCTCTGTTCCCGTTAACCCTCACTCAGAAAGGCATTGCCATCGCGTTCTATTGCCAGCTATATTTGACAGATGCACAGACTCTTCTGGCATCCGATTATCAACAAACTCGCTTGAATCAGAGTTTCAGTTTGTCGGTCGGAAAAAGAAGAACGGCGCAATATGGGGCTTTTTGGTTTGACATCATTTAGGGTTTGTGTGAGAGGCAGAGCGCGGATGGGAGACAGGAGGAGGCAGGGCTGGCAAGCAGCACTTTAACGACACTAATTACACTGAGAAGACGGAGAGGCGAAATCGGCATCATCAGCCAGAAAAACAACACAGCGATTCCGCAAAAACAGTGAAAAGGCATTAAATGTGATGCTTTACCACTTATAACGGGAGATGGTGATGGAATCCTCTAAAGTCGATTGGGGGCTGCATGCGTTTATTGCTATGCCAAGCAAAAGCAAACTAATGATGCTGGGGCCATTCGATGCTGGCAATTGGCCTTCAGTGGAACACGAAATAAGGCAGATCCGTTTGTTTGTGTGCGTTGGATTGAGAGTAAAGAGAGAACGTGCAACCTAGGGCGCAGTATCCGTATTTTATTTGTATTGCTAACGAGCCGGTGGCAGAAGGTTGTTTTTAAATTTCATCTTGGTTGACAGTTCCTTGGTGCTATGCGTGTGGCCTTATTTTGTTTCGGAGCAACCTTTTAAACTTTAACTAATCGATTGCGTTCAAATAAAGATTGAAATGGGAATTAGCTGAAAATTTCTTGATATAATATCAATATTATCATTAAGTGCTTTATATTTTATTAAAACTCGAAATTTAAATGAAATGGTTTTAGATTCACCTAATTATTTTTTTTTTCTAGCTCACACCCTTGAACACATCATAAGCACAATAAATGTTGTTATAAAGGTTTTTTTAATAAGGGTGGGTAGATTTTGAAATGAAATAAAACAAGCTGTGTGTGGTATTAACAAAATTCTTTTTATTTAAAAGGTCCGTGCATGCCATTATGTATGGCATACCCCCTCGACTTCTTACGGTGGGACGGATCTGAGTGGTCTCAATGACTCTTTCGCATAGATCTGGCTAAACTTGAGCGATGGCGTGTGTAATGTTCACATCAAGGGCGTTGATCAATTGTCGTTTATTCGCATATGCATGTGACTTCACGAAACCTTATAAGAAAAAGTCTAGAGTCGGGGTCAAATCGCTTGACCTTGGTGGTCAATTCCTGCCACCTCTTCGAGAGATAACCTGACCCTTAAATTGTTAATGCAGAATATCCATCTTGGGGTCCGTTATGTGGCACGAAGCGCCGACGCCAATATCATCGTTCTGTAATGCTCACCATTGACAGTGACCGCCTCATCGACGGACGTTGTGATCGAAAAAGTATGGACCCCACAAAATAGTAATTTTTTGAGGTTGCATTGTTAAAACCTTGTGTCGGATGGTATCGTCCCATAAACGGTAATTTTGCTTGTAAGCACAGCCATTCATCCAAAAATGCGCCTCGTCGCTTAACATTATTTTTCGGCAAAAATTATGGTTCTATTTCAAACGCTCTGAAGCCCAGTCAGCAAGAAAACGGCGGCGCTGTCAATAGTAGTGAACTTGGAGCTCCTGTACCAGTTGGGGTATACATCTAAGTCCTGACGCAAAATTCGCCAAGTTGAAGTCTGCGAAGAGCCGTGTTCTTTGTACGGCGAGGAATCGACTGCCCCGGATTCTTTTGTACATTTTGACGAACCGTGGCGATGCTTTTAGCCGATCTTGTGTCCCTATAAGCTGTTGGCTGATCAATTACGGAACCGGTAGTCTATGAACCCCAAACGTTGAAAAGTTGACTGTGAAGAGCAACCCGTCTATCGTGAAATGGGCGCAACACGGGCAACGTTTGCACTAACAAATACTTATGTTTATAATAAAGTTTTATCATTTGGACGTTCTGTTCAATCCTGTAATTGCCGTTATGATTTTGTATCAGTAACTGAATAATAAACAAAAGATTTGACAGATGTCACAAAAGTAACATGGCAGCCATCGGCTGCCAAATTTACCTGCGCCAATTGAAAAACCCTTAAAATTTGTTTCTATTTACATATAGAACATAAATGTACTATAATTAATTTTTCAAAAACAACTTGAGCGATTTTAATTTAATTTCATTATGTGTGATGTCCATATCAATTATCAAACTGCGTTTCAGGATTTTCTTGAAAATTTCATAAGATTTTTGTGAAAATTTGCTTATTTTTACAATCAATCAAATATTTTATAGTACATACTTGTGGCCTGTGGGTGAAGAACCTGCCAGGTCGTCAGTTTGCTTAGGTCAGTGATGGCATGGACGCTACTCCATCAAGGTCAGTGGTTTAGGCCTGAAAAAAAAGTTTTAGATAAGTCTGTCAATCGTCTTATTTTTGTTTAAGCATCTGATTGTTAGATATAGTTAGTTTTGAGGAAATTGCAGTAATGGTTTTTGAAATATTCCTAACTGATTCATGCACACAGATAATCAAATAAAAATAATTAAATAATATAAAACACATTTTAAGTCATAAGAAAAATAAATAACTGATTGAACTCATTTTAAAATCAACCACAGACACGTTTAAAATAAGAATCAAATTTAAATTTTTGACATGTGTCATAGTGTCATCATGACACGTCTTAGAGCCTCTTGTGTAGGTACTCTATATAGAAAATCAAAATTTTTAATAATTTCAATATCCAATTGAGTTTTGCTAAATAATTATTATATTTTTTGTTGCTTTTTAAATTTAAAAAAAAAGAGAATTTAATGAATAAAGCATTTAAAATTCAATAGATTTGAATATTATTAAATCTGCTTAAGGTTAAACAATAGGTTAACACATATGTAAGTATTGGTTGAAATATGAATGACTCAAGCTTCCGGTTAACACATATCGCAAGATCTTTAAAACTGTCCAGATATGAATATTGAATACAAAAATTTGAGTATTTTAACATTATTTAATAATATAGCCGCAAAATTTTAGTGGAATTAGAACGATGTTAAAACTGATTAAAACGAAGATTTTGTAAATTTTAATTGAGCTTAGCATAATACTTTTTCTAACATTTTATTAAAGCAAAAATCATCAGCTATAATATTATTTTTACTTGCAACTTAAAGGTACTATAAGGCAAGTTATGCACTCGTAAAAAAATCTTTTTTTTTTTCATTTTTTAAGACCAAAAATAACGGTACCCGCCATACGAGTTTTGTTCGAAATTTTATAAATATTTTTTTTTCTCAAACACAAATTTAAAAAAAAATAAAAGAATTTGATTTAGTTAAAGCATAGGTAATTGTTACGCTGTGTGGCATGTGGCATCGCTTTGTTGAAACCACTTGACATTTTCTGGATGCATTGCATTGCACGCATTTGTAGCTCTTGCAATGCAATGGATCTTCGGCCAACTTTTCAAGAGCCCATTCACCAAAAATTCGGTTTTGTGGTAGGTCGTTCGGCTTCAATTCTTGCTCCAGCTGTATTTTGAAAGGCTTCACACTTATATCCTTGCGCAAAATTTTCCACGTTAGTAGAGTAACAGAGGCCCAATTGCTGCGAGCGGCACCGAATCGATAATTCACGGTCATCACTAACACTGGCCGATACAGCTGCGGAATTTTTCTCAGTTTGCACTCTACGTAATCGTGTTAGAGGTTTAATGTCCAACAATGTAAATTTGGTGCGAAATTTAGTCACAATAGCCCGAATGGCCGCCTCAGTAGGTCGATTAAACTGACCATAAAATGGGAGAAGCGCGCGATGAACTTTCTTAACAGAGCACGCATTTTGATAATACAATTCAATAACTTGCAAGCGTTGTTCGTTTGTAAGACTATTCATGGTTAAATTATAGACCAAACTGAAGATGTTTGACAGTCACACAAAATACGAAACATGCGTGAGCTGCCAAAACCAGTGTTGCTAAAAAGAAAATAGCAAAAAAATCACCCATTATTATGTCATGGTACATACAAATTGTGCAATATCGAATATGCAGGTGCGGTAGATTGTTGAAATTTTAAATAATTTTAATATTATCCTTACATCTGCTCAGTTACGAGTATGTAACTATATAGGCAAAAAAGTTTACCATCCTCATCACAGTCCAACTGCTCGGGTCGGTGCATACAAACGTGCCACGAAACACCCATTAAATGGAAGAATAATTATTATACATTTTTTTTTAAATCAAATAACAATCTGTAAACTAAAAACAAGGATCTTATTATTTACTCCGAAACAAAATTTTCATCTATTTTTGATAGCCCCATATAAATAGGTTCAGCACCCATTCAGCAAAATGAAGTTATATATACTATATTTAAATGAGTTTCAAATGATTTCAATAGTTTGGTAGGGAACTGAAAAAACCATGGCTTGAATAACTCAAGATCAGAACTACTATAGTATAGGTATTGTCATAATAAGATCTGAAGTAGATCACGAGCCACGAATAATGCTTTAATGTGAATAATTGTAACTCTAAAAACAACATCAACCTTGCTTTAGAAAACACGTAGATGCTGACGATAATGTTTCTGGTAATTGCTTATCATTTAACAAATCGCTTTTATCAACAAAAAAAAAAAAAATCTTAAAATCGTCCTTCAGAAGTAAAACGCTACTCTACAACTTTTATGTCATCTGCTTACGAATATATTACGAAATATTTATTCATGGATTCCACGTAACATATTGACAGGATAAAAAGAATACAACCCATGCTACTGCCTTGTGGGTTGCTAGTTTTCGAATTGAATTGATCGATATAGAAGATGTAAAGACAATTCATTATTTACGATCCAATAAGTAGGATTACACTCATTGAACGATATCAGAAGGATCAATTAAAAATATTTTGAAACTCGTATTTATGACTCGTATTCGACTATAGTCGTATTTTGCTATTCCAGGAGTCGTACATTCGACTTCACTTGTACTAATATTGGGAAACGCAAAACATCGCATACGACTATTCATATTTTATCGTTTTTCCGAATCTCGTATTCGATTTACTTGAAGTCGTATTTGTGTACTTTATTACTCGTGTTCAATTTTCTAAACGAGACTTGTTTTTTTTTTTTTTTTTTTTTATAAAAATGGACAAAAAGTTAATGTAAGTACATTGCCTCTTGGCACAATGGTTAGTGCGTTAAACTGTCATGCGGAAGGTCTGTAGTTCGATTCTCAGCCGCAGCAAAAAGTTTTTCAGGAGTGTACTGCCTTTTGCAAGGAACTGACAAATCCTCTAGAAGTATATCTCTTGTCTTGGAAATTGCTGCACATTAGCCGTTCGGAATAGGCAGAAAATTTTAGGACCCCTCCGTTCCTGGTAACACGCACACAGGAATGGTTGACAATTGTAAGGTACTATAGATCCTGGTTCACTTCGAGCTGTTGCACCACCAAATTTTTTTTGATTGGTTTATTTATTTGGACTCAACGTTATTAACGCGTTCATATTTAGTAAAATAATAAATTGTTCTCAATTTGAGGCATTGGTTTGTGCATTGGAAGAAAATTTGGAGGTAGCAAGGGGCCATAGGAAGAGTGGAAAACTCAAAGCAAATATTTAACAGTTTTGGGCGGACCTTTCGATAAAACTAAATAGCCTTGGGCCACCCATCCGAAATGGTCCATCTTGTCTTAAAGTAAGAAATATTTAACAAATTGTAATACATGCCTCTTTAGGCCTGCAATGATCAAAAGTACATACGAGTATTTAGTTAAAACAGAATCTGCATAAGCAGCAATTTAAAGGCACAGGGGTGGTAAAATTACAACCATATGCTAAAGCAAATTTGAAGAGTGCATTGCTAACATTTTAAATTTAAATTGTTAATCATCAAGGATCAAACATCGGAGTTTTGCAGCCTCCTCCTGTAGTGGACACGATAAATGCTGAAGATGAAACTGACATAGTCCAAGAATATAACAAGGATTCACAAGCCAGTAACGCCACTCGTACAAACAAAAAAAAAAAAAAACAAATAAAATAGAAGAAGAGCTACTTCAAATCAATGGATCTCATCAGAATTTTATTATAAATAAAATAATTTAATTGAAAAGACAACAAATGACTTTTTTAATTCAAATTTATTGATTTTGACAATTAACTACGGGCGACAATATACGTTGTTTTTTTAAGCTTCTCGTACGCAACGTATACGACTTGAAGAATAACGATTTTGATACGAAACGAGTTCGAGTTCGACTACGAGTACGAGACAAAATACGACTTGTGGAATATGGGTGAATGTTTAAAATTAAAGTATCAAGAAGACAATAGTTTTTGAGTGCATGCATTTGGTGATTGAACTGTCCTTTTTGTGACTAGGACTGATGAAAGTTTGGTTCATTATAGAGAAAGAGATTTTTGAAAAAAATAATAAATATATTTTCTATTAATTTTTCTTCTTAAAAAGAGTAGGTAATCATTATTAGTTTAAGAGATACTTGTGGTTTCTCAAACTCGATTAGTAAGTTATATATGAGGCATTGAGAGCAGAAGTGGCGTAACCCTCATTTGTTTCAATTTGGACTTTGTAATCCACAATGGTCAAAAACAAATTTTCTTGCAACGCAGAAGTGACGTTACTTATATTTGCTCATAAATCAATACAAAAATGCTGAAACATTGTTTCTGCACGGAACTTTTCCAAGAGCAAAAATGGTGTAACCCACTTACGCCACTTCTGCGCTAGTACAATTTGAAATAAGTAGATTTCAAACACATTTACGTCAATCATAGTATGATATGCAAAACATCATTGTCAATGTTGTGTGGTCTTTGCTTCTTGTGTGCAATCGCATTTACACCCCCCATAAGTCGGAGAGAAAATTCTTATCCCCCGACCATATCTAAAATGTTCTCACACCAGTCCGGTTTCAGAGTACGTATTCCGGCAGACTTTTTCGTGATTTTAACCTTTCATTCAATGCTCAAATAAAGAATTCTTGTAAGAAGTATGACTTTTTGAACAATAAACTAAAGTTTGCGACTGATCACGAGAAGCGTCAAATACAAATTAAACATGAACTTCATCTTAGAAAAGCGGATATGGCTAGAAATGGCATGAGAGGTGACGCAACACGAGCAAAGGAATCTGACACTTCGGTGATTGCATTTGATCTCATGAACACCTTGCCCACTCGAGTCATTTCAACGGGTATGTGCTATTACAAGAGGCAACTTTGGACATACTGTTCATGACTTGGTAAGAAACAAAGCTTACATGTATATTTAGCAGCGGCAAGAAAGAAGGGTCCATTTCAAATTATTGTTATGGATGGATCTATGATGTTTTCGACGAAAAAATTGGAAAAGAATAAAACAAATCCGAAAATGAATGTAAAGTGAATGTGGAATGGCTTAAAATTCTATGGCTAAAATTTCTGAAAGAGACACCTTTCAATATTTTTTACAAGCACAGTAATAACGAAGACGTGCTTTTTGATACTGTGGTTTTGAAAAAAAAAACATCTGCACTCATCACAGATCTCGAACTATTGTTTCAAAAAGGGAATGCCATAAGTGAAACAAAAAAGAAAGACTTATTCGAGTTACTTAATTTTATCGCACCGAATTACCACGACTTATAAAAAATTGAAAACTGTTTCTACATATGGACAAAGACATTGGGCTGGTTGAGTACGTAGATGACGAAGAATTAAAAATTATTGGTGTAACCAGCTTTCTTTTTTAAATTTATTCCAGTATACCAGAAGCAGTAGTGGTGTAACCCACATAAAATCCAGTAATTAATATAATTTAAAGAGAAGATTATGGTCTTAAATATAAGATATCCCGCTAGTTATGCCATAACTGAAGTTTATTAACTATTATTTTAAATAGGAAGTCAATAACAAACATTTCTTTTTCTTTAACTTTTTAAATCGTGATTTTCTCAATAAGTGAATATTGGGGTTGCGTTACTTCTGCTCTTAATGCCTCAAATATGGTTAGATGAAATAGAGTTCTAGATGCATATGATCGAATTCACAGCAGAATGTCGATCAAAATCCATTTCCTGAACTCACATTTCGAATTCTTTACATACAAGTAAAATCAAGTGACTCACGAACTTGAAACAAATTTCCACAAGGAAACAGAATATCTCCATCAACATGCCCTCATGCGCCTTCTGGTTAAGTATTAAAATGAAAAAAAGAATGATTGATTTCTTCAAATTTCAATTCAAACACATTTGACTGCAACAATAAAATAAAATGTGCTGGCAATGATTAATCCATTTATTAAAATGTATCCTTTTTCAATGTCAATATCCTACCTACTCCTCCAACCACCCACACATAGGTATCCCATCCAGAAATATAGCAACATCGCCAAAGACCGGCCGCCATTATAAAACAATTTAATACAATCAGCAACATTGCATTTCAAATAAAACCACAACGATAAAATGCCACAATGGATATACAAAGTATGAAGTGTGCCAGCTAGCTAACGTGTATTTTCCAACAACCCTCCTCGTTTCGAAGTTATCGAGGAAAAACAGGGTCGGGTTGGAAAATTCAGATTTCCACCCTCTCTATACGCACACAAGTAAAGATTAACTGATGTACCTAATTGCTCATCGTCTTCTTCATCAAAGTCGTTTCGTGGTAGTAAAAATAATTCATGGCTTCTTAAATACTTCGTTCATGCTTCAATTTGAATTATGACGTTTCAAGCTTGTAAGGCTACATTGAAACAGAAGCTCTTCTACTTCTGCTTTTGTGTTGGAAAAAGCAAATAACTGTAATAACTGGAGGAATACCACTTGTTCCCATTCCTTTAAACATTATCCCTTTTCTCTCTCTCACTTTCTCTTTTTCTCTCTCTCTCTTTATCTCTCGTTTGAACACACACACATTCAAATAAAAAAAAATTGACATGAAAGGGAAATACGATGAACTCGAATAAAAATTGCTGCGGGAAACGATTAACTTTGTGCTCGCTAAACTGTATTATACCCACTCAGGAATATGAAAAGATACGAGTATAGATATTCTCCTGATTTTGGTAAAGTGGATAAATTTCACAGTGGGGTTTGACAATATTAAATGGTTCAGGAAATTTAAGAAATCTATGGGGAGACTGCAGCGTGGAATCTAGATAGGTACATCGAATTCTAACTTATTACGCCATCACAGTCCAGTTCATATGGCTGAAAAGTTCATGGCTTCAACATAGAAATTTTTGAGTTAAATTCGGTTGAAAAAGTGTGGTCTCAAACAAACAGCAGATCACGGAACATTGTATACCTACCTACCAGGCACGAGGCGTGATTTTTTCGATAGCGGAAGCACTGAACATAAAACCAAAAATGAAAGACCTTTGAGATCCATCCTTTTAAATTCCACTTTATGGTAATACACATAAAATAATATACATAAATAATATATTACAGTAAAGTCTTATTAAAAAAAAAAAGTTTGATGCCTTGCGCAAAGATTTATCCTTTTTCTTTTAAGGCAAAATTATCTAAGTACGATTTGATAAGAACTAAGCTACGAGTAGATAACCATTCTTGTCCACATTTATTTCTAAAAAAAAGTTTAATTCTCTTAAAACATGAATATGATCTCTCTACAGATGCCATTATTACGGGATATTAAAAATCTTAAGATTCCTTGAAGTTTTTTTTGATTTAAAATTCTCATAATTGAAAATAACCTTTAGTTATATTTCTGCTGCAATGTCAAGAAACCTCAGATATGAATATAAGAAATATTATTTTTGACCACTTTGTTTATAATAACAAAAAATAAACAGAAAACAGGTGGATTGTATTTATCGCCACGAAAATAATTAAAAAACTAGCACCTTTTAAATTCATATTTGTTTGTTTTCTGATAGTTATGAATGAATTGCACCTAAATTTGCACACACATTATGTTAAAATAAAACTCTTCTACCCCTTTTGTACACGAAATTAAACTCATTATCAGTTTGAGACAATAAGCAACTCAATAGATACATTTTTGTTTTTCTATCTCTCTTTTAGGAAATTCTCGTAATGCATTCACTCAACTCATTCTTAACACATTGTGCAAAAGGCAAGAAACGAGACAAAATTATTTTAACTTTGGGTTGAGATCTAAGTTATGTATGCAAAATAATGGAATGCCCAGCTGTTGTGCATTCTATATTGCTTGAGAATCATTTTTGTTTGAGCATTTTGTGAATATTGGTGAGTGATGTTGTAGGTATATTTTCAGTTGACTTGGAGTGGAAGGGTATTTTGAAATTGAGTTATGGAGGCGATAATAAGGAATGCATAGCTGTTAAGCATTTTAGCAAGAACTTTCATGAGATTGGGCATTATAAATAATGGAGTGATGTTGAGCATTCTCAGTTGGTTTGCCGTGTGGCATTTTAAGTTGTAATAACCAGAGAGATCTTGATTTCCTTTAGTAATTTTAGTAAAAGATGATAATGTTGTCATAATGATGTTGGATTGTAATTTACAGAGTAAATGAAGATTCATTAATAGATACAAATAAAATAATAAAAATATTAATACAATTTGGAATTTAATTCCTTGCTAGGTACGATTTTTTCAAATGGTTTAATGGAAGCACTCATTCCACTCAATATATGGACGCTTCGTCCCTGCTACCTACATAGTTTTCGATATCGTCGACCGCTCTCCAATATATCTTCCTGACTTTATTGAAGAAGTAGAGTCATGGACTCCACAAATACAAAAAGACTAGCCTGCTTGCTGGACATCGAAAAAGTTTTTACAGTGTACAGGATAACTATTTAAACTCTCGAAACTTGGACTTCCTTGGACTAATAATCAAAAATTTCCTAACCCATAGACTTTTTTATGTACAGGTAGCAAAACAAGTATCATCAGCCAAGGGAATTAACGCTGGAGTTCCTCAAGGATCAAAACTTGGAGCGCTGCTGTTCAACATTTACACTACTGATGAGCTAACAAATTTCCAGGTACAAAGACGAAGCCTTATGGAGACGACTCCATCACATACGCTACCGCTTTTTCACCAGGAATTGCTGCCAGTAGAGTGTAAGAGCTCATTAAAGCCCTATGGCAATACTATGTAAAATGGGGACTGAAGATGAACAGCAAAAGAACCGAATTCATTTGCTTTCGAGCACCAGTGAATGTGATTTGAAAACGAGCCTTTGCAACATTTGTATAGATCCAGCTACTAAGTTTAAAGTATAAAAAGCTGTTTTTGTTAGGGCAATGAAATTTATGGTTTCAAACAATTAGAAGAAAGTGAAACTTTCCAAAGATATTTTTTCAAACGAATATATAGACTTCCATTTAACACGTCTAACTATGCTATTAACGTTGAATCGGGGCTGCCTCCAATGTGTCAAAGGAATTTAAAACCAAAGTCTTGCAAAGATCAAACAATAATTTGTGGAACAGGATTCTCTAAGTGTCTATAAGCTGCCGGTATACCGTTATTAAGGACTGGTATGAGTTAGCCTCCGCACACAACTTCCCTTTGATACTCTGTGTGGATAGCTTTCGTGTCTTGGACGTCAGCTTTTTATGACTGCATTTCTATCGTCGAAGCGAAAATGTTTCAGAAATTTCTTGATCGGGCAAAGAAGTCTGTTTCGAGAATAGTTTTTCAATGCAACAACCTCAATGCAGTTGAAAACATCATTTATTTCCTGGTAATATCTTTAATTTTGCAGGAAATTTGACGAATTTATTTTAAAAAGAGTTTCGCCTTGATTGAAGAATTTTAAAGTGTTCTGAGTATTTATTGTAATTGCAAAATTTCAAGCCTTACGATTAATTTTGTTCTAGCTAAACTAAAACCTTTCTGTTTCTGTAGCTAGGCCAACTACTTCTTTTTTCGTTTGAGGAAGTGGGTCTTCATTGAATGGAAATGGCTTATTATCTTCTTGCCTTAATACCTCTTTAACATGATGCTTATGGTTCAATGACGAAGAGTTAACTATGCTATTTCTAAAACCTTGAGTGCTGGTTTTAATACCAGCAGCCATTTACTTGGCATTTTATTGAAACTCTAAGTTTTGTTTTGATCGCAAAGATGGTTGACCTCCTTGAATTAAAAAAAAAACTATGTGAGCCATCTTTTTTCTGCCTCCTACATTTTCTTGCCTCAATAATCTCGTCTAGTAGACGCACATAATTTCTATCTTTGAATTCACTTATACGCTACTGTGGTTTCACTGGGGCCACTGAATGCAAAAGTCTGTGACAAAAATATACAGTGTAGACTGTAGAGAAACTTGCTCAAGTGGTCTCTTTACAATCTGTCACAACGGTAACTCCGAGGGTGCTAGCTAAGACGTTTAATGTGGAACTCCTTTTCTGGGCAGTTCTGAATTTCTTTCCATGAGACATGACACATGAGACAGTCGAGCTTTGAATTTTGGCTGCAATAAAAATATTCTATTAGTCGACGGTTTCCTCTTGAAATATGTATAAAATGTTTGATACATGTTATCTCTCTATTAGAATTTAGTTAATTTGCTTGGTGGTTCAACCATTTGGCGAACTCTTAAGAGTTTATATGCAATGAGGAATTTAGGAAACATTGGTTTTGAAAGTTTGAAAATTGAAATGGCAAGGGAGAACCGTGTCGGTTAAATTATTCTATAATCACTCGCTACGTCAAAAATTAGGCTCGAGGGTGAATTTATGAACATATCTAGCGAAACGGGTATCACGGGCCAGTTGATTGAGGCGAGGAATGCAAATGGATACTTCAAGGGAGCATTGCTGGTAAAATTAATATGCACGACTGGATCGCAAGTACTTGCTCTTATGGTAAATGTATTTTGGAATTAAATTATTTTTAGATTAATTTATTTATGGTGGATTAAATGAATTAAATTGCCATCTGATTTCTAGAAAAGTATGAACTTATGCAAACAAAGTTTGAAAATCGTTTTATTATTAAATACATTTTTTATACATGGTGTCCGGTAATTCGTGTGCCATACTTTGGGATCTGATTCTTGGTCATATTCTAAGAAAAAAATTATTCTACAGTAAAGTCTGATTTTCAACTTTGACATCACTTTTTGACCATTTAAAAAAAAAAGCTATCTTTGGTGTACCCGGACCCATGTTAAGGTCAATTTCTCTTTCAGTGCTAACGCAAGGGACTTGGACTTTTTTAGTAGCAATAGTAACCTTTAGTACCTATATTACGTTTAAGTTGAACTGATATGTTTTAAGGGTTGACAGGGCTAAGTCCTTGCATTACAACATGCCGAATATTCCGACGCTATTACGGCACTACGGAGATATGAGAGCTGTCGTTGACCCGTATATGATTTTCAGGACTCTCGAAAGTTTTGAAAGTCTTAACTGACTTCTGCCTTTTACATTGTCGGTGTTTTTACTCTATTTAGTAAATTGTACTCTTATAAAATATTTGAATTACCTACTCACTGATTGACCCCACAGTAGAAATCCTATAACAATAAAAATAAACTCATGCAGCAGAGAAGGACTCCTTCTAGCACAGCTAGGTATTAACGTCGATATAGGAAAAACATACACAGGTCAGGTAGGTAGGTAGGTATACACAAACATAACTTGTAGGTAATAAAAATTAAACGAACAATAACTATTGTGTATGTGGATTGACTCGCTTGCTTCTTAAACGTTCGTCCCCCTTATGAGTTATTAGTCTCAGTCTCAGCTACATAAATCTTCTGCTGCGCTAAATTTCTTGCTCTCTTTAGCTCTCGTGCCCTACCTCTCTCTTTTATTCTTTAACTTAAACATTTGCATTCCTCATTCATTTAGTCAAATAAATAACTAAACAAAACATACAAAAAATCCCTTAAATGCCTTGACATGGCAATGCTCTCCAATAATTTTCAATTCTTCCTCCGCCGCACTGTGGTCCAAAATGACTTTTTTCGTTGCAAAAATCATAACTTTTGAACACGTGAAGCTATCGCAATAATTTTTTTTTTCCCTTAAAGGTAATTTCCAAGGCTATACAAATTGTGAATTTTAAGAAAATTACTTTACAGGGTGTTTCAGAATAATTGGTTGATGTAAGATTTTCTTAGAAAAAGGAGTTAACAGACTAAAGTCTGAAAGTAAACTTTTTAAAAACAGTCCTAAATTTTTAAAACTTTGTAAAAAAAAGTTTTTGACTATTCAAGTGAATTCATAACAACAGTGGATGCTTAAAGTTAACGCACCAATTTCAGAAATATTTTTTAAGGAGTATTATAAAACAGTATTTTTTCATGTTGTGGGGCATCAGTTTATTCTATAAACTGTTTGACTGATATATTTTATATGAAACAGTGTAGGAAAAAAGTAAACGGACGAAAAAAAATCAAATAGAATATAAAATTTATATTAACAAAATAAAATAGAATACATTATAAATATTTGTTTACAATTAACTACTATAGATCTAATTTTCAGAAAAAAAATCATCGGCATCGTTATCATTTTCAACAATTAATAGACCTATTAGTTCTGGGCAGTAACTCTTTTTCAGCTCTTTTTTTGATCTAACGTGTCTTAAAGATGAAACAAGTGGATCTGATGATATAGCTAGCATATTAAATAAATCTTCATTTTGTCGTTTTCGTGAGACTTTGCATGTATTTGAGTATCGATATCGCTTGTAGTCTTTATTCCTTGATTCCTGTGCTTCTTCTGAAAGCTCCCCGATTGGCAAAATTTGATGTCTTATAAGTTCCCCTCCATGGTCCAAAATTTTGTGTAGAGTTGGTGTCAGGAGTTTGTAGCTGTATTTGGCTTTTAAAAGATCCGAAGTGGTTTTGGTATACTCGTTGAATTTATCTAGATTAATAGATTCTTTAGATGACAGCGCATTTAAAATAATTTGCAGTTTCTTTATAAGATCCTTGTCTACTCGGGTTATAGCTGGCGTAACTTCTGGATTTTCAAAAAATCTATATATATCCATTGTCATAGTTTATATATATCTCCATAATGTATATGCACAGGGATTATTTTACCTGTGAAATTTAAGCTTAACAATATGGGGTATCAGAAGAAAATTATTATTCCTACCTGTTTTATTAGATCATAAAATAATAATCCAAAATTAAATAATTCTTTCAACTTTGTATATGGAGTAGGCAATAAAGCTACGAGTATTAATCTTTTTCTTTTGGCAAGTTAATCTATGTTTATGATACTATTAGAATAAGATCAATAAATATTTACAATAATTTAAGTTAAGGGGAATTTATTCAAAGAGGGTCGTCACAGTGGGCGGATTGAAAAAATTTAATGTTCAATAAAGTAATCAATAGTTTGTGTACAATATTTTATTTTTTTTTTAATAATAATTGGCATTTGTATAAAAAGGGGCGTAGAAGTGGGCGGTTTTTTTGTCAGAATGAAGATAGTAATAAAACGATTTTTAATTAAAAAGAAAATTTCACGTTCTCGACTATTTTAATAATTAAAACAATTGAAATTTTCCATAAGGGAATTTGCTTTTAAGACCAAAAGGTCAGCACTGGGAACACGACTTTTTTTAAACAAATTACAATTTCTCTGAAGGTTGCAAATAGTTGCAGCTACAATTTTGCATTTGGTTTAAGAACTAGTTAGGGTAAACTATCATGGTCAATTTTCTGCGCGAACTCGCGAGTATTTTTTTGTAGCTCTATTCAAACCGAAAAAATATGCTAAAAAAGGGTGTTTTTTGTTTAATTTATTAAAAATATTAAATATATTTTTATTTTTTTTTTAATTAAAATTTTGATTTACGCACAAATAATACAACCAGAATAAACTATAGAAAATTAATATTTTACATTTAATATGCCAAAATTTCAAATACGAAAACAAAGAAGTTAGTTTTTTCGGCTTTTTTTTAAATCTAGAACGAAATTGACCGACTTTGAAAAGCTCTATAAGTCAAACTAGTTAGCGGAAAATTTTTTTGTTTGCTGTTTTTGAAGCTCCGTTTATATTTCTATTAGAAATAAAAAACAAAACTTTAAAAATAAAACATCGAAAATAGTATTTTTGCCACGAAATTTTCCTTTTCGGACCACAGTGCGCCGCCTTAGCCCCGGCCGTTTCTCTCCTGTTAAACGAACTTAATAATAATAATTGTATCTAGATACATCAGGCAGAAATGGAAAATGGAATACCCTCTGTTCTGTTATTATATCAGCATTCAACATACTAAGTATCTCCCTCGTGTCGGGTTGGTTTCAATTATACCAAGAGGATGAAGCAGGGCACGATACGTACGACAACTACGATGACGAAGACAATTATAGTGCAATGATGATAAAGTTGTAGTAGCCGAGGACGAGAGCAAGAACAAGAAGGGAAGAACGCAGCAACTTACACACTATAAAACATAAAACGGAACGATCCCCAACCCCAAACCCAGTCCCAAAACCCAAGGAAAGCAACAAAACCCAAATTGAAATGGAATTGCTCGCTGTGTCGTTGTTCGACTTGGTCTTCCCGTGCTTCTTTCGGTTTCGACTGCCACACATTTCTACTGCTGCTGCTTGCTACTTTCTGCTGTCTCGCAATTCGACTGTGTATGAGTAATCAATTTATACAGAGTAGATGAGATACATCATACATATCCACGGTACAAACACACCCTTACAATATGAATCCATAAGATATTTTAACAGCAATAATAATAGGCCGTATATTATGTTTGCTTTCCGAATGAGCAGGCAAATCGTTTCAGTTGTAAATTGACGTTTGAGTTAGCTGCCAGTTCGGTTCATATTTATAGTCATTCAGTTAGTCAGTCAAGTCGATAGACTGGGACTTATACAAGCGGGGGAAATTGCCATAAGAAGCAGAAAAGATAAGTGGATAAAGGTAGCAAAGGGGAAATTCATCTTCAACGCTGCAGCAACAACAACGACCCAGGGAATCAAAGCAAGATTCAGAGTGGAGAAACTATTAAGAGGGCACTCCAATCCACCCCCAACCGCACCGCCATCCACAGAAAGCCCCCCATTTTCAAAGTATCTTTTAGCTGGATGTGTGTTTTGTATTTTGTATCTGGTATCTGCCTTTTGCAATGCACATTATGTGGGGATACATGAGTGTACACAATCAGCTGTGTGTTTTGAAAATGCTCTTTTAGTGAGCTGGTATTAGTGATTGACTGTTTATTCACTGTTTTTGTAGTATCTTCCAGATACATTTTATTAGATGAATTTCCCATTCAGATTGGGTCCGGTCTCCGGTCTCCGTTCGACGCGACGACGAGACCTAGAGTGAATGAATCAGTGTGTATATTGTGTCTCGCTCGCAAAGAGATACTTTATGATATTCGAATTTAACAGTCGTGCGCCAACATAATCGCTAATAGTCTGTCGCTTGGAGTAATTGGTGTAATAAGTGGACGGTTCGGGTTCGACTTTGGGGCTTGCCTTTGCCTTGCCTTGTTGTATTTGTATTCCATCAAGTGTATTATTATTTGAAGATTGAGTTTTGTGTACGTAGAGAATAAACCTGGCAACACTCCATCAGTTTGTTGATAATGTAAAATGTTGCCGAGATATTTATAATGTTGATGGTTGGTTAGTTTGTTTGTGTTATAATGTTGTCGTTGATGTTGATGATGATGATTGTGCGACGATGATGATGATGATGATTATATTTCGTTTTATTATTATTACGGTTTTGTGAGACGAAACAGCGGGTGTCAATTGTGTGCTAATTGCATGTGAGAGATTGTTTTTTGATCTCATTTCGTGTCTAGTGGTGCTACCGTCGTCGTTGGTCGGAGTCAGACGGACAGACAAAACGGTTATTTGGTCTTAGATAAATGTTCCTTTTGATAAAAGATAGAAAGAAAGAGAGAGAGGGAGAATCTGGTTCTTCTGATGGTTGGTTTTTGTTTGCGGTGTGTCTCTTGGTTCTCGTCGTTATTATTGCGTGTTGTTCGTCATCCTCATCACAATCTATCTGGAGGATTAAAGATACCTACAACAACAACAATTATCAAGAACCACGGTGTGGGGTTTTTGTCCCCTAGAATTTAGATTTCAGAATTGTGTGTGCTCAATCAATCTTGTGTGTTTTTTTTTTACTCTTTCGGGTTCACACTTTTTGTGTGTCGTTTTGTGATTCGTGTGTTTGTTAATCAACCCATCAAGAGTTGAGATACAATTTTTTTTTCTTTTGATCTGATGAATCGTTATATTTTTTTATGTTCAAATGTTTGTACTATAGAAGCGGCGACGGCGCCGGGAATTAATGAATAATTATATTGTTATTTTCCCTCTTCACGGGTAATTGATTGTACCAATGAAAAAATACAAAATTAAGTGAAGTAGGTACATAATACATAAATACTTATAAATAGCTGTGGAGAGAAATTAATTTTTGAATAATATATTTTAAATACATAATTTAATCGTATTTGCGGTTGGATAATTGATTTCGTTGGATTTACGAACCTACCTGCATAAACATTGAATGGTGCTCGGATATTAATTTAAAATAAAAAAAAAGAAAGATTTATGTTTGCCCAAAGAGGATTAATAAAACGCAAACATACTTTTATAATAAAAATCAACGAAAAAGATAATTGGATATTCAATTTTTTGATTTGAGTGGTCTTTGACTGTTGTTTCCCTTCGGATTGATTAAGGTGAGTTGTTGATAATTAAGATTCTTATAATACCTACCTATTTATGTATAGGTATCAAGGGTTTATAAATTTCGTATATCTTTTTAGGTATCTGGTTAATTTTTTGTTTGGATTTTTTAACGTATTACATACGTAAATGAGGAACATTTTTGGTCTCAATGCTCCGACGGTAAAACTTTGTTTTTGCATATTTTTTTAAGCGTTTGATTTTGTTTAATGTAGGTATTTAAGCATTAAACAATTGTCATGTTTCTTTTTAACTCGGAGCGATCAATTTCAATTCACATTCTTCGGAATAAAATGGCCAAGCAGATCGAGCAAAAAACTGAACATGGCTCACTTGAGTCATTTTTTGCATTTTACATTAACTAGAAATTAATTAAATAAGACAAATTGTTGAAAACACCAATACCACAAACAAATCTGACAATTTTGTATACAAAAAATGATACAGTGATAGTTTAGTGCTCAATAGTGTTACTTAAATAGATCGGAGCGCTCAGGTCACACTCGGTTCGCAGCAAGCTCTTTTCGCTAAGGCCCAATTCTGTGACCCTCTCGGGTCTGAATAAAAATAAAAACAACGCCTTATGTGACATAAAAGTGTAAACAAACGAAGATGAATGAAATAAGAAAATTACTTCTGTTTAAGTGGAGTGATTGAATTTAATTCAATTGAAAGTTCGAATGACCTCGATGACCTCAAGTAGTTTTCTTATTTTATTCATCTTCGTTGATAAAAAAAAGTCTGACAACAGACATTAATATTCTAGATGTCAGAATTTAATCAAATTTGCCTAGAAAATAGAATTCACAGTGTATATTAATGCTGTAAATTTTATATGAGTCGGTAAATATTGACCAATAATTGTATCTTTGCAAAATACGTTACAAAATACGCGGTGCAACGTGCGAATGGGTAACAGCTCATCTGAGCTATTCCAGACGTGCACAGGGTTCAGACAAGGAGATGCGCTATCATGTGATTTCTTCAACCTAGTCCCGGAGCAGATAGTGCGCAAGAGTGGTGTTAACCTGGAAGGCACTATTTTCAACAGGTCTTCCCAACTGCTTGGATGTGCGGACGACATCGATATCATCGGCCGCTCCAAGCAAGCTGTGCTAGAAGCGTTCACAGCTATTGATGAACAGGCGAAACGCGTTGGTCTTGAAGTTAATGAGGACAAAACAAAGTATATGCTATCAACAAACAAAGCCGCATCTGTCCATCGCCTAGGACAAAACGTCACTGTTGGTCTTGGTAGCAGTAATTTCGAAATAGTCAAGGAGTTCACCTACCTCGGAACGAACATCAATCCCACGAATGACACCTTAGTGGAAATTGGATGAAGAATTACCCTAGCAAACCGCTGCTACTTCGGTTTGGCCAAACAAATGGGTTCAAAACTCCTTTCTTGAAAGACAAAGTGCACGCTATACAAAACGCTAATTTTACCAGTTCTACTCTACGGCGCCGAGTGCTGGACGATAAGTAAAAAAGGGGAATTGATACTGGGCACTTTCGAGAGAAAAATTCTTCGGCGGATATTTGGTCCTATATGCGAAGAGGGCGAATGGAGGAGAAGATTCAATCGTGAATTATACGAGCTGTACCAAGATGTGGATGTAGTCCAAAAAGCCAAAACACGTCGACTACACTGGCTCGGTCACATCGATCAAATGGACAACAACGCTCCAGCCAAGAAAATCTTCGAATCCCGGCCCCCAGGTTCGAGACGACGAGGAAGACCGAACCTCCGCTACAGGGACCAGGTGGTTATAGACGCAAGAGCGCTTGGTCCCGACGACTGGAGGAGTGGAGGGAGCCCGCGAGGGATCGCAACCGATGAAAGACCGCAATAACTCAGGCAGAGACCCTCCATGGATCGGGAGCCGGTTAAGTAAGTAAGTAGTTGTAATTGTGTCTTAGAATGGTAAGACCAGGCGAAATGCGAAACGCACTTTGGACTTATGTAGGTCATTTGAACTTTCAGTTGAACAAAATTAAATATACCTACACCATAAAGTTATGCTCTACTGTCTACTCAGTCTATTGCATACCTACTTTTTGGTCTGAGTGTAAAAAATATATGAATAAACAGTAAGGTATCCTAAAAGCCAATCAACCCATAGACCTATACTGGATAGTTAACTCAAACGTGATTTCCTATATCAGGCGTCTTCTGTATATGACATTTAGATATTATAATTTCTTCAGGACATGTAGAAGGTACATACTAACGATATATTCCTTATAGTAAACAAAATGTCCTTAAAGAATAAAATAATAAATTTGCTGCTGTAAACGTTAATAATAAAATAATGTGCTGCACTTGTAGAACACAAGTTTCTTTTTTTTCATATTCCTGTGTAATTTTGTCTTAATATGCCACATCCTTGTTTCATAGAGACCTTAAGCCTAATACGCAGATCGGGAAAAATTTTGTCTCCCATAAATTTTTTGTCCTGGGACAAATTTTGTCTTGGATATTTTTCCGAGCCGTACGCAGTTCGCGCGCAAAATTCATACTTTTTTGCATTGCTGTACATAATGTCCCCACTAAATTTTGGCAGGAAAAAGAATAATACAAGCATTATTTTGCGGGACAAATTTTGACAGCCACCGTATTTCCGAAAGTGATTTTTGTGAATACTAGTTTTATGTAAAAGATGCTGATGCCTGTCTTGAGAGCATCGAGAGGAGATTCCAAAAAGATATGAACGACTTTTAGATTTCATCTCTACAACTTGAAACTCTTGCGCGAGTTTTGTAAAAGTTTTGTAGAGATTAAAATTTTAGAGATAAAATTTGTCTTGTCTCGATCTGCGTACTAGGCTTTAGTAGCTATTACAAAGCTGCGAGTATATTCACATCGCAATGACAATTCGTTACATATTCGACTTGTAGGAAGTCTGCGCATGACCGAAATGTTTGTAGACCTGGTTCTTGAGAAGTGTATCTGTTCTATTACTCTAACTGCCCAAGAAGTTAATTCAGGTTTGTAGATCTTTCGGTCTTTCAGTCCACATAAAAGGCGGTCAAATCAAATGAATTAACTACAGAAGTTTGTAGATATTAGTCTTTTAAGTATCACTAATAAGTTCATAGATTAATTAACTCTTTTTTAATGAACGGCTCAAATCATTTACTGATGATCCTAATAAGTTCGTATATCAGCAAGTTTTGATTTCCGGAAGGTCTAGTATTATCTTAACGAAATATTCACATTGTGTTAAATTCTGGAGAATTCTCAAGAACTAAATATCGATACCCATAACAATTTCATTGGTTTTGGCAGTGTGCTAACATAGACGATCTATGCCGGGTTTTAGTATCACTACTTAACTGATATATGTACATACCTAGTCCGGCCGTAAGTTCTGATACATTTTAACAATGCAATACAAAATTCGAGCAAATATAATATAAGTTAAAAGAATTTTTTTTTTCCCAAATTGCCGCCTTTAGCTTTAATAAAGGCTTTTAAACGTTGTAGCCATTTTTCTACAGCGGCACGCACTGTTTCGATGGGAATCGACGACGCTGCTTTAAGGCTGTGCAAATTTCTATGGGGAGTCTTACAGGCTTTCCAGATCTGAACACAAACTGTAATCCAGCGGATTTAAATCTGGACTTCCTGATGGCCAATCTGCGGCAGCGATTAAATCCGGTATATTGCATCTGAGCCACTCTTGTGAGTTTGTGTGCGAAACAGAGTTATTGGAAGACCCATCTCTATCCGTTGAAAAGGGTATTTGTTAAACCCTTAACAATCCCTTAGAGAACATCCTTCTGATACCCTCTTGCCTCCGTTTTCACACCTTTTTCGCAAAAATGCAGTGATGAAACACTTTGATGCGATACCCACCATCAAACCATTACTGAAGTGAGATGGTGCGCGCGCTGAACCCTCGGAACAACTTTTTTGGCTTCTTTAGATAACGTGGCGTGACTGTTATTATTTTTTTTTTTGTGTAAACTTCTATGGTAAAGATTTTTTCATCCATAAAAAAATATTTGCCGCATGCCACTTCAATATTTGTTTGCTTCTTTCGATCCTAATTTTTTGAGGTTGTGGGTAAAGAGTCGTCCCGTTGCACGACGATAGGCTTTCATGTGAAGATCATCTCGAATAAGCCTTTATTTTTTTCTTTCCGAAGAGAATATCTACGAATTTGTTCACGCACAGCTTTAATTTTCACTTCCACACCACTTCTTTGCCGCTACTCTACTTCAGAGACTTCAATAAATCTTTTTATGGCCCGATAAACAAACATTTTCGATATACCGAGTGGTTTTAGAATTTCAAAAATTCGCATCGAGTTTTATTCACATTTATGCAAAGCGATTACCGCGACACGATTTACTTTGGTGCCCCACTCCATGTTAACTGCTCGAAAGTTTAAACCAAACTAGCTTCTATTCCTTACTTATGAGTACACGTGTTAAGAAAAAATAGTTGACGGGATTATTCCTATTGAAAATTATGAGCTTGAGGTACTTTTAATCTTGTAAAAGAATATATGGCTAAACTAGGTATACCTAGATACCATCCTCTTTAGAGAATGTTATTGGAGGATGATCGCTGCTTCTTCAAAATTAGACACAATTCCTATTTTATTGATGTCTTTGAAACGGCACCATCAAAGGGATACAATAAGGTGACGCTCTTTCCTGTATGTAGCTATTATATTGAGTTCTTGAGTAATCATGCCGATTTTATCCAGCAACTACTGATAACTTTGAGCAAGGAGTCAGCGAATAATATTTTAAATGAGTAGAAGACGATTTTTTGTATAAGTAATGAATGCTCCACAATAGATACGAGGGCGGTCCGATAAGTACCTAGCCTACAAAAGAATAACAAAAATTTTGGAAAAGCGGCGATTTATTTCGATAAACTCGGTCGATACACTTGATCCAGCGATTCTTCAACTTTAACCCATCCGTAAAATAGGTTTTCTCGACTTCTGCAAAGTAGGCCTCAGTGGCGGCGATGACTTCCTCATTCGACTCAAATTTTCGACCGGCGTGTGATTTTTCCAAAGTTTGCGGTGAATGGGGCAGCAGTTCGTGGTGCAATTCGACCAATTTGGCCGTGGCAAACGTGGCACCCATCGCGCCGACAGCTTTCTCATTCCCAAAATTTCATGGAAGATATGACCCACACGCTCTTTTGAGATGCCTACTGTTTCAGCTATCTCGCGCACCTTCAATAGGTGGTCTGCCAATACGAGATCGTGGATTTTTGACACGTTATCCTCCGTGGTAGCCAATTTTTGACGGTCGCCATCGAAGGAGAAGAATCACCGTACACAGCATCCAAGCGCTCTTTGATTTCAAGAATCGAATCACCGGTTGATATTGCTCTTTTTCCATTTTCTAATTTCGGCTGAAATTTTGACAGTGGCCGTCTAAGAGTATGTACTAAACGATAGCAAATCTCTCTTGCGATAGTTGCACCATCAGGCGGTGAGGCTAAGTACTTATTGGACCGCCCTATAATGATGGGATTTATTGTGATTGCTAGAATCTGATAGAGGATATGCAGGTAGCAAAACCAATTTTGCACCAAATGTCGTTGTGTATCAATTGTGGTCTACATGTACATACATACTTAAAACTGCACCATGAAATATGTATTGCTTCCCCAAAACTTATATGGAATGATAGGAGAGCCAACGAGTATCGAAGGCAGCTAAATGATTGTATCAATAGGCACCGGACTGGAACAACGCTCTTTTATATATTCTAGTTTTCTGACGAGAACTATAACTTTTTTTTTAAAACAGAACAGAGAACTAGAAGAGATGAATTGGTGAAAATGATACGGTGGTTTGACGGATATTCCTCGATATCGTTATATTTTTTTTAACTTTATCCCTGAAGCCAATCATCGCTCTATAAAGTTGACAGAGATCTAGTACCTAGTTTATATATCTAACATTGTCAATTGAATTGTTGAATACCAAGTCTCTCATTTTGAACCCACCAAGTCATCACATCATAAATTTTCACTTCGTATTATCGTATAGGAATCTTTGATATCATTTACTATTTTTTCAGTAATACCACATCGCTTTTGACGATCTCCTAATAGGTTCACTTTTAATTTGGCCAAAACCTTTTCAAAATCTACTAACATAAATTAGAGCAGTGATTGGAACTCCGATTAATGTTTAAGTATGCGATTTTTAAGGTGTTAACTGATCAACATGTGACAAAAGACAAAATACAGCTTGCTTCCTATTGAATCCTTAACAATATCCCAATTCTTGAATTCTGTTTATCCTTTCGAGAAAGAAGTTCGGACAAATCTGTGATATAACGCAGTAATACAAATTTCGGAATGAAAAATCAAGTTTAGGTGGTTTAGTTTTCTTTTAAGAAACATAATTTTAAATTAATTGATATAATTATAAGTGAATTAACAGGTAAGCCACTTCAACTTCAAAATGCGTTTCGCCCGGATATTATAGTGGGCTCATCAGTAAGATGCTCTTGTACTCTTCTAGGACGCAAATATTGGTCATCGCTTACCGACTCTTATAAAAATCACATCATTTTAATTTTGTAGGGAAATTTGTTTAAATTCAGACACCTAAAATATTAGACCCGCCATTATAAGCGTCTAAGAAGGATACGACAGTATCTAACTGATGAATTACATTTTGGAGTTAAGGTCAGTTGTCTTTTAATTGAATTATACTCAACCACTCCACTCAATCAGATGTAATTCTCTAATTTTCTTCATCTTCTTTATAAATGTAAGCTTCAAACTGTCAGCCCAAAAAAAATGGGTGAAACCGAAAAAAATTAAAGTGTTTTTTGAAGATTTTTGAGAAGAATTCGGGCCATTAATTTTATTTATTGCCCGGGATGTTGGAAAAAAGGAAAAATTTTTAAATTTTCTTTGGACAGATAAAGAGCAC
This sequence comes from Philhelius festivus, assembly GCA_963931855.1. Taxonomy (NCBI): domain Eukaryota; kingdom Metazoa; phylum Arthropoda; class Insecta; order Diptera; family Syrphidae; genus Philhelius; species Philhelius festivus. Next base: position 137,488,961 of record OZ007555.1, on the reverse strand, counting down.
GACAAAAGAAGTCGAACTGCAGATATAATAGAAGATTCTCATGAAGCTCTGGAGCTTGTGACTTTAAATGAGTCGATAAAAATACAAGCATTGAACTTCTTTTCGACACCTCTACCTTTGAAATCAAAGTCGACATTTTATTTATTAAGAAATTTGGTCATTATTTTTTCAAGTTCGTTTTCATTAGGATGATACCAAAAGCCCATATATACCGGATTGATTGCTTACTGATAAATATAATTTCAGTTTGCATTGCTACAGCTATGTGAATCGAATATTAGTCATGTATAGTAAAAAAAAAAAAAACAAAAATAACATCGACATCGACATCATCGGAAGAACCGAACAAGCTGTACACGATTCCTTCATCCAGATCGAGCAGGCGGCACAAAATCTGGGGCTGCACATTAGTGAAGGTAAAACAAAGTACATGGTGGCGTCGAATATGAGAGGAACAGTTGGTCAAACAATCAGAGACTTGTTAAAAGAGGCCAGGACCGGAACCCGGTTGTCGAGCCGATGATGATGATGATAGTAAAAAAAAAATGCAGAACGATGTGAGACAAGTTTTCCTAATTTAGCTTGGAAGGCTTATCATTTTATTTGAGAAACCATTGGTATAGGAAAATGAGGCTCTTCTTTCCTACCTCGAGCAAGAACTCGCGAACTTTATCGTATAACATCGGAAATTTGAATATACATACTTAGTTGACGATGAGGATATTACTCTGTAGATCTAATTATGAAAAGCATATACTTTCTCGCTGTATCTCGGCCTCTAAATATCAATATGATCGTTGTCATTTAACCCATGTGAAGAATCAGTCCTTGCGGACTTGTAGATACTTTTAGTTATAAATGCTTTGAATAATTGTGCTATTTCTTGTTAGTTGCGGGAAATTAGTCAAAATATTTTTGTTGTGATTGATGTTCCCAGGACAAATGTACATTGCTTACTATAAAGTGCTATCGGGTGTGGCAACAATAGAGAGGCTAACAAATTACCCCAATATTTTTTAGAAATTTTTGTCTTTAGTTATTTAAAAACTAACCTAAGTTTTCCACATTTTCTGCACATTTCTATCATAGAGCGTGATTTTGTGTTGCCAACGCTGGTCCTGGTGGTGGCTCTGAAAATAGCGCACGATTTTCTAGTAGAGAGTAGAATAAGATACAAAACAAGTATAGTAAAAAAAAGAATATTTTATTATTAAATTTAGCAGAGACAAACCTAACAAGTACCAACACTATGCTTAAGATGTCGCCCCAATCGTTCGTCTTCATGAGAGTATTATAAATTTTATATACAAAGCTTATACTTAAGAATCTCCTATTTCTTAATCTCATTTTTGAATAAATACCTTAAAAATACCCCATTTCGAACCGCGCACCAAATTTTGATTGTAAATATTAATTTTTTACTGTCTAACCGATGAAATTATTTTTTTAAATAATAAAACGTATGAAATCCGTAAAAAGCTTATATCTTTCGCCAGAAAGCAAACGCAGTGAACAAGATGACAAAATTGCATCCACTACCTAATTGCCAATATCCAAGATAATTTTCGTTATAGGACGACCGACATGAAGAAAATCAAAATTAATTAACAGATTGAACTATGTATCTGACTCAACCTCAAATACCAATGTGATTGTGTGCAAATCTATCTGAGACTCTATAAAACATTGTTTTGGTTATACCACAATGAATTCTCCTTATAGCCTCCACACAGTCAGATTTAATAATCGATTCCATAGTACAATATCCTCCCCCTTTTGTCATTGCCCCCACCATCAATCGGTCCATATGAGATAATCACTCTGCACTCCCTAATCACAATCACAATACAAAATTTACAACCTCAATTACTCCAGAGTAATCGAATTGACAAATGCCATTTATTTGTCAACCAACCACACAACCACAAAGGGTACACGACAACACTCAATCCCACAATCGCAACGCATCTATATACTTTGCACAAATTCGAGTGGCGAATTAATCCGAGACTCTTGAAACAGTATCTATACGACACAACCAGGAGCCTTCGTTTTTCTATGTATAGAGAAGAGAGATACACGTGAAACGTAATCGCCAATACAACCATAGTCGTGCCAAAGTGGAAGTCGAAGTCTCTTAACTTGTCCCGCCAGCACTGCCTGTCAGTCTTTAAGACGCTTCACCGACAAAATGCAATGAGCAATCAACGGCGAACGACTTAAGAAGTCTTACGGCTTAAACGGTCAAAGACAAGACGCAAACCAAACGACGACGATCACGACGATAGCATTTGGAATCGCAGAACCTACATTCCCTGCCTCAGATATTATCTGCCTAGCTAACAAGATAACTAGTTCCAATGCGCTGCGCTCTTCTAGCCCGCTCCTTCCCGTATCTCTGTTGCCCGCTACCGCAGACATTTCGCTAAGTGACTTCATTCAGTATCAATTAACTTTTGCGGCAGAAATAGAAATACTCTTTCCGCACCGCACTGTGCCGGCTCGTCGAGCAACGTGAATCGCATGCCTCATAATGCAAATCACGGGACAACACGGTGCGTGGGGCGGTCGGTGGCGGCTGGTGAAGCGGACTGGGTAATGCGGGGTGACAAGGGTACAAATAAATCAACATGCATATTTCATTAGGTAAATTGTCGGTCTGTTGGAATCCATTAAGCGAGAGCAACAAAGCCAAAGCGAAATAACAACAAAAGCAAACAACAACAACAAATTGAAATAAAATCGAACGGCAAAGTTATATTACACGCCATCAATCAAAAGCGTTTTTATTGTGGGAATTTAAGCATTTTTACTTCGTCCTTCCCCTTTTTTTTGTCGGTTGTATCAGTCACGATGACGCGCTCTCGCTCTCTATACGACTCAATCCGGTGCAATTAATCTACGTGCTATTAACTATTCGTTTAAAAAAGGTGGAACTCAAGACGTTCGGTGGATGTGGATGGTGAAGCTGCAGATTCCAAGGCAAGGCAAGTCTGTCGCCTTTCTTGGGAGTATTGATTTTTATTTTCTTGTTTTTTTCCTGTATTTGTATTTGAGAGCCAGATTCCTTTGGATTACAGTGGGGTGGTTAGGAAAGAAAGTGAATTTATTACTAGCATCGGACATAAAACAGTTAAGCTTCTGGTCGTAAGGGAAATGTGTGCAACGACATATTGTGAAACCGAAAATTTCGTAGAGAAAATTTTACAATAGTCGTTTTTTATTGGGAATTGTATAGGCAGCGCAGTAAAATTTTACACAGTAAACAACAACAAAGGAATAGTGCGTATAAACTAGGCAGTAATAAGAGTGCACATAATAGTGCTGATAAAGTTTTGGAGCATCTGGATTACAGTGACACTCAAATTGGTTGCAAAAGTTTTATTTTTCGTGAGGTTGGCAGGTTTTGATTATTCGAGAATGTGTTCGGTGATATTTGTTCATTTTATGGTAAATTTTCACAAGAGCAAAATTATGTGGTTTTCAATATTAATTTACGATTAGACGGTAAACGTTAGTAGTCAATGGTCAAAATTTTGCCTCTTAATGCGTGTGCATGTTCCCTATCTGTCACGTGAGAGTATGAAATTCATCGAAGGATAGCTGCGATGCCAAACGATTAAAAAGGACATGAAAATGATTTTTTTCTGACACCAAGCCCTTAATTTCACTTTGTGTATATATATATGTACATACATGCCATTGAGATTTGGTTTTATTAATAATTTTGCCACTTGTTTGACAACAAATTTTTCTGTGATGTTAATTCAGCATAAACCACATCAAAACGTATACTTTTCCAACGCATCCCTTAGCTTATTCAAAAGTGGATTATTTATTCGTAGGTATATATTTCATTTTTGGTTTTGGTTTCCTTTTACTTTGTTCACTTAATGAGTCTGAAGTAATAAGTATCTACTAAATTAAGATGATTTGTTAAAAAAAAATCAGAAATTATGTATATTCATTTCAATTTGTAATTTTTGTAAGAAATTACATATTTATTTTGCTTCTTTTCCAAATCAGCTGATTTTGACACGGGTATAAATGCAAAGCATACAAACTTTAAAATTTAAAGCAAAAGTGTATATGCAGTCAAAAAAGCATTTTATTCGGACTTCCATTGCTGCACTATGTATACATTACCAATAAAATACGCCTAATGAATAATGATCAAAAAGCCAATACGTTCACAATTCCGAGAATCCTGGCTAAACAATGCTTCATGTACCAGGAAAAAAAAAAAAAAAAAAAAAAAGAATCTGTCTTTGTGATCACCTGAATCAGCGCGTGAACTAATGGCCAGGTGTGGAAAAAACCCTATTGACTGATAAAGTTATGACATAAGTTAAGTTATGCATAAGCGAGCAATTAATTAAAATTTAACCAATCTAATTTGTGTACTTTCACTTGTTCTATGTGGACAAGTTGTATGCTGATGCCATTTTCCTCAACCATAATCAATAGACTTGTGTAATGGACATTCACACATTGCAAAGGCAACCTAAATGCCTTTAAAAGCACGCAAAATCTTACAGGAACTTTTTCTTACATTTGTGTCGTGAATTGAAATGGAAACAAAAAAAGAACCCGACTTAGGAAAAAATGGTGATCACTGGCAGTCTAGCCCTGTTGGCCAATACTCACTGAGAGCGCCATTTTGAAACCATAACTCGTGTGAACCTGTGGATGGAGTTGATATGGGAAATTATGGACATTCTCACGGAGTCATCCAGTTTGGATTAAGCTCAAAAAGAAGAAAAGGATCTAGTAGGTTTTGATGTCTCTTATTGTGTGTTTACTTTGGGACAATCATTAAAAACTTGGATTACTCACTCAACCGAAAGTCACACTCATCCGACACCATCTACATTGTGCCAAGCTAGGTAGCTTATTGACTGGTCTGAAACATTAGCCAATCTGATTGAGTGATCATCCAGGCGCCCGCGCCGTAAAGTGGCCCAAAGACACCACACTTGTGCGTGTCATAACGACACATCGAATCGTACACACTTTAGTTGTGCAAAAGGTTTCAAATCGGAAAGATCTTACCATGAGTGCCATTTAACCAAATATTAAAATTCGACACTCCTCACAATACAACGATTCGGCTGCAACTGAATAGCAAATGTGCGCGCACATCCCCAAACACATCACACCGATCGAGACACCGACACCAAAAAACAAAAACTTTTGATTTTACTCACACGGTGTCTGACACCGAAAATCGGTGTGCGCACCAGCCCACACACGGCACATATTTCCGTACACCGACACCGGTGTGCACACAAGTGTCGTGTGTATTTGCCGCTTTAGATCTGTCTGACACTGAACGCACGCACCCGTCAATGTCATCAAAAAATGCCCTTCTTCCTAATGATTGTGATCGAAATTTGGCCAGAGAAGGGCATTTTCAGAGGAAATAGAGAACTAGGGAATAACTATGTGTGACGATATCAGGTAGAGGAGAACGACCTGTCCTCTCTGAAGATGGCCCAAATACTCAAATTTTTAAGACCAATAAATTACGAGGAAGAACTATTTTAAGATAAGCAAGCTCATCCAATTTAAGGTGGAGACACAATAGACCTCAAGGTCGCAATGAAATATATATAATTCAATTCGAGAATTTTATCTACTAACAAAAAATGATTACAAAAAACTTTGATTTCGTGGGCTATTGGACAATCATTTCAATTCAGTGCCAATCGCTAAGCATTTCAAAAAGGACTCAGCACCATATCTACTCATCAGCCCTTTGGGTTTGGCATTTCTTGGAAAGTATGCAAGAGTCTCACAAGATCGCGGCCAGCGTTAAGATACATATATAAAATATATTCTATAAATTTGCAAATTTATTCAATGTCAGGGTAAATTGACCCTAAGGCTAGCCGCGCACTAGCAATTTTTAGTTGCGAAACTGTTTGGTTACTTATAGAAAACAGATGAACTGTTTGGTTGAATGTCGGTGAATTTGCAGATAATTATATGTTCAATAAAATGGCGAACTTATTTTAGGCAATCGTTTAGTTTGTGTCAAAACACAAACTTTTTAGTTGCTCGAACCAAGCAGTTTCGCAACTAAAAATTGCTAGTGCGCGGCTAGCCTAACAGACGTAAGGAGCACAAAAAGCAATAAATTAAAGACAATTCAATATAATACAAATAATACGTATACACCCCAGTGAAAACGGGGTTTAAATTCTACTGCAAATTAAATTAGGGACTTTTTGTCACGAGTATTTAATTTTAAAAACAAAGCAAAAAATTCAGAAGGTGGTATTAGAAGTGTCATAAAAACGATACATCCATAGCTATTGAAAATTACATCGATAAACATGCTTGCTTAAATGGTGATCCTGGCTGAAAGAATAATTGAAACAGAATAATAATAACAAAGAGTCCCATTTAGAGCATATATGGAGGGCTCAAAGCTGTACCGAACCAAGTCATTTTAAAAAAATCCAAAACCAACGCCAAAATTTCCGCAAAATTGCCATGTATTTAGAGCTGTAATGAACTATGTAGAGTTCATTACAGCTCTAAATAGAACTATGTATGTAGCTCTAAATGAACTATGTAGTTCATTACAGCTCTAAATAGAGGTCAATTTTGCGGAAATCCTGGCGTTAGTTTTGGATTTCTTTAAAATGACTTGGTTCGGTACAGCTGTGAGCCCTCCATATAAGGAGAATAAATCCGAACCCCAGAATTTTGGAAGGAAAAAAGGGATCATGAACACCAATCATGTATCAGTCTTTATGGATGAACTCGTTCATAGAATATAGAAATATTCAAATCTTCATAGAGAACCATGTTGCAATCAAAAACTTTTCCTTGGTCACAAATTAAAACCTAGCGATAGCGAGTACCTCAGACCAAGAAACTGAAAACACTTCCCAAGGAACCTTGATATGAGCGGGAACGAAATAAAAAACTAATTGATCACCGAACTGATCGTTTCAATGTTGCAGCGTCTGGGAATCAACAGCAAGCCCTCGGCGGGATAGTCAGTGGCGTAGCGCGGGTTTTTGCCGCCCCTAGTAATTTTTTTCTGGGCCTTTAATTTTGTTTGATGTTTTAAAAAACATCAAAGTGAAACAGCTACTTAACTTACCTTGTTATACATAATTTAATTTTTTATTCACAGATTTATTATATTTATTTATATTATAATTATGTAGATAGAAGTGTCGTGTCTAATCGGGTCATGATTGCTGAAAAAATCAACCCGCACTGCCTTTAATTATTATTATTCTTATAGTTATAGTAATAATTATTATACCTATAATATTTTTTTATTTCTATTATTGTTATACATAAGGAAATGAAGAAACAGAAATATTGGCCAAGGATTATTTTTAACTTAAACATATTTCACAACAGACCAGCAAAATTAAAGTGTTCAAAACTGGTATTATCCTTTAAAAACGGTTAACATGTTTTTTTTGCAGCTCAACGAAATTACCACAGCTTAACTTAGATGTAATCGGAACTTCTAATTATCTATTTCAAAGATTCACCAATTAGTTAGCAAAACATGTATGACCTATACTTTAAAATTTTTCAGAACTATTTTTGATTAGATTTAACATACCTATACATATGTCCGATTTGTTTTTACTTTCTCGAAAAAACTTTCAGTCTAAGTTTTCAACCAGTAACCAGTTATAAGAACTTCGTAAAATGTGCCGCCTTGAAAAATTCTCAACATAGGCTCTAGCTCCTTTACTATGGTAACAATGACGAAGGGTCATGGCCTCTGGGATAAATCCCTGTACACAAAGATTAATTGTGAAAACTAAACTTTCTACAATGAAGAATAAATGAACCTGCAAATTTGAGAATTTTGAATAAAATTCTATTGCCCACTGCCCATCTCCATGGCGGATAAATGTCGAACAATTATCAGAGCAATAAATACAGCAATTGTCAGTTACTTACGAATTACTAAATTTAATGATTTGGCATCTGAATTTAAATTCTCAAGTCCGCCAAATTCCTTAGATTCTGAAACCTTTCCTGTATTTCAACATTGACCCTATCTAGGGAAGAAAATAATTTTCTTCGCAACGCTTTTTCGTGGGACAAAGCTGAATCTTCACTCAATATGAAAAGACAGTGGCGACAAAACGGAGCCCTGTGGCACACCATCATTTAATTAATGAGTTTCAGACTCAAAAGAGTGTTTCGAAAAATTATTTCTCAATTTCATCAATACAAAATGCATACATTGGCAATTAGAAGGGTTGATGCCAAACTCTATCAAATCCTTTGAAATACCAAGGGCAATAATCTTACCATCAGATTACCAGTGGCCATATTGCTAGGAAAACCATTTTGCCGTTCATTGAGAAGTTTTTGTTCGTCAAGATATTTCTAGGGCTGATAATTTATCAGGGTTTCTATGGCCTTAGAAAGAAGGGACGTATAAGTCAATGATAGTTAGGGGGTGCGAAAGATTCGCATTTTTTAGGGACAAGCTGGACAAATGCAGCTCTCCATCCACAATGAAGTCAAAATCTTTTAGAAATCTTGTAACATCACGAGTGCGAAAGAAGATATGTAGGTCCCATTAATCACTACGCGCTTGAGTAGCGGAGCTTCTTTAAAATCTGTTCTGTTTTCCTCAGTGGTGTTGGTTTTAAGGCATCGGAAGCTTACTTCTCTGACCTTGATAGCCTTTACAGCTAGAACTGATTCTTTTAACCCAGATCTCATACCCCAAAGAATTAAATTTTTAACCACATCTACGTCTTAGTCACTATCGGGGAAGAATAGTGATCAGTCAAAGTTCTTAAGGAAATTTTTGCCAAACGGTTGTCAATGGGGCTTTTTCCTTAACTGAATTTTTTTGGTAGGAGGTGTTAATACGTTAATAGTTTATTTATCTTTGTCAGAGGTAAAGAAGCTTATAGGGTGTTTTCCGATAATCCACGTATTACGTGACATCATTGCGAATATTGAAGGGGAGAGTAAGTGGGTGTCGATAGACATTGGTCTTGAATGCTTGCATATTGCAGCAAAGTGTCGCCCAGATATTTTGAAAATTGCCGCACCCAAGCAAAGTGCCGCCCGGGGCCTGTGCCCCCTTTGCTCCCCCGTCGCTACGCCACTGGGAATAGTCCAACGCAATATTCCTACTGCCAAAGAGCACTGCAGAAGTTCATTCTAGCAAAACTATCCTGTAATAGCTCCGACTGGATCTTGAAAAGTGAAAATATAAGAAAACACATTGAACATTCGCTCCACTTGAAAAGATGACCAACAAAGAATACGTGACACATTCAATGCATCCATAAAAAACCGGACCATCTGCAAGCAATAAAATAGTTACCCGAAATTTGAGTATCGGAATGCAACACAAAAACATGTGCATCGTCTCAAGACCAAAGCATCCCTCATCAACATCAAACAATAGAACAAAGAACTGGTAAAAAAATAAATACTCCCGTCAATAGCTAACGTATCAATCGATCCATAGCAGTGCAACAACGAAGTCACTTTTAATATGTACAGTGCCGCTCACTTGAATAGCACCCCCTATTGCTTCAAATCTTAATGGTCAATATCTTCAAAACTAGTAATGAGAATGACTTTTTTTTTTAATTCAAGTTAATTAAATTTTTGATCTTAAGAAAGAATGCTATCAATATTAACAGTAATTTTTTTTTTTATACATTTTAAAGCGATTTGACTCAAAAGTCTTGCATCAAACTTTGTCTCACTTGAATAGCACCTACTCAAAAATGTGTAATTAAAAACTAATTTAACTTATGTGTATAAGGTAATTAATTATAGGAAAGTAATTCAGATTATTTTTATGAATAAAAAAAAAAGATTAGTAGTGGGTGCTCCCCCCTTGGTTATAAATAACCTCATACATCCTGTTTGGCAGCGAATCATATAATTTATTGATGTAATCGAGTGAAATCGAGGCCCAGCTGCATTTAATAGCTTCAATAAGTTCGTCCTTATTGGAGTATTGCTTGTCTGATTGGTATACTGTACGAGAAAGCCACCCCCAAGCATTTTCTATAATGTTTAAGTCTGGCGAGTACAGTGGCCAATTCAGCAAAGAGACGTTTTGCTGCTCAAGGAATACTTTTACAGCCCTGGCATTATGTATTGGTGCGTTATCTTGCTGCAACTTCCACTGCAAGTCACCAAACAACTCATTTATAGAGGGAATAACCTTCTCCAGTACACCAATGTATGCCGGTGCATTCATCCGAGGAGTTAGAAACTGCAACTCTAGAGTGCCGTAGTACGTTATGGCTCCCCAAACCATAACGCCGCCCACTCGGCTGTGTAAACGGTCCAATTGATGCTCCTCTTTTCTCAAATCGTGAAAATAGTAGTTAAAACCGTCAGGACCCTCTAGATTAATTTTTTTCTCATCGGAGAAAACAACATGGTACCATTCCTTACTCCATGTCATAAAAGATCGACAGAAACTAAGGCGTTGTTCTTTACGGGAGGGGTTAAGTGGTGGTTTTTTCTTTAGTTTCAATCTCTTCAAGGGTTTAGCCTTCGAAATAACCCTCTTAACTGTAGACACACTTACTGTAACGCCACATTTTTCTCTTATTTTGGCGGCAAAGTCGTGTGAATTTGAAGCAAGTCGGACAGGGGCGAACGCAGAAAAAAATTTCGGGGGGGGGGTTTTCAAAAAAATATGAGATTTTCATAAATAAATTATTTCCCGAATTTATTAATACGTAAAATCATATCTTGTTGTACTTTTGCGATCATACGAAAAAGAGTTATCCGAAAACATAAGGACACTCAACTGGTACCTACATACCTTAACTACTATACTTCATAATTATAACCACAACGCTTCCAGAAGGTGTTATGTGCTACTCATCAGTAACTGTAACTTTCTAACAAAGGAAATGAGTTATTTTTTGTTTTTTTTTGCTGCAATACAACACACTCCGACCTTGGAGAAATCAAAAACTCAAACTTGCTCCGTTACTGCCCATATACTTAAACACATAATGTCAATCATCAAAAATGCAATTGCCGCTGGCTTCGTGTGTCTATTTGTTAATGATCAATTCAAAATAGGACAGTTTCGTTAAAATACGAAGACATATAAGATAAAATGCACGACTGGGTCGCACGAACTTGCTTTTATGTAAAAAGTTCAAAAATTAATATTTCTAGAGAAAAAATGTTCATAAGCAAAAAATTCATTTTTTAAATGACCAAAACAACTCCGTAAGTTATTATTTTATAAATAGTAGTTTAGTAGTTAGAGCTAAACACATAATATGTTTTGGAAAAGATTTTTACAACATATGTATGTATTTAAAAAAAATTTTTGGTACGCCAATTTTAACTAGAAGCTTCTCTACACAAAATTTAATTGAAATCCGTTCTGCCTATAATGACAAATTCAAAATTCTAAAAACTGGTTTTATGGTAGGTACACTCAGTAATGTCTTAATTTAATTTTTTTTATTAAATTAAAATTAAAATTTATCAAAATTCTCGGAGCCATTTTTGAGAAAACTACGATTTTCGAAAAAGATTTTTTAACACTTGCATGGTGGGTACCTTAATTTTTAGTTAAAACAATTTTTTTCCCTCAGATCTTGTAGATTATATTAAGAAACTTTTATTTATGCAAGTTTAAAAAATCGAGCAGGGGTTTTCGGAATATTGAGTTTCTAAAAAAATAATTGGCGTTTTTCTTTTTTCATTCAGAGTAGAGCTCTTAACAGAGCATGAGCATGTCAAACATGCTCTGAACTTTCTCCCAATCGAGTGTGTTCTAAGACCTCTGAATTATTTTATAAACACACGCGAGTTTTTGAGTTTTTTTTCTGTCTGTCAGAATGATTTCAGCATTGAAGTCTGTCTACTCAGCAGGGTTCGGACTTAAGTTTTAAATTTTCGAAGTAGAAACGGAAAAAAACTGAAGTAGATCCAAAATTTTCGAAGTAGTTTTAGGAAATTAAATTATATAAACATAACAAATAAAAGTTAATTCAGACTTCAGACTTGTAAAAAAATAGTAGTTAAATATAACTGTTTTAAATTAAATTTTCCATTAACGAACTTGTATTTTTTTATAAATTTTATCAATTCAAAATGTGGCTCATAAATATCTTTACGTTTTCTGTAAGTGATCTCGAAAACATTAAATATTCCACGGTGCATACCTAAAAACTATTTTTAAACTTGATTTTTATGTAATACAGAGTTATCAGCGCTGTCTTTAAATATGTTGGTTAAGAATTTTAAAAAGAAAAAGATCATAAAAAAGAGAAGTAGGGAAGTAGATTGAATTTTTTCTCAAAATCGAAGTAGATCTACTTCGATCGAAGTAAAGTCCGAACCCTGCTACTCAGCTATTTTATACCGAGCTCATAGAGTGCGCTCTGAACAATCTCTGAACACGCTCTCAACGAAAAAAGAAACACAATCTTTGAACTGTTATACACTCTGAGCTAAAAAAGAAACACGATATTTTGTTTGAGAGTTCAGGTACTACTCTGAACTAAAAAAGAAAAACGCTCAATATTTAAAATTTGGAGAAGTTTCATAAAGATTAAAATCGGTTGTACTGTTTTCGAGAAAATCAAAAACAAACAAAATAAAATGGTTCCAAGAGGGCTTTCAAAAAATGATTCGTACCGTTATTTTTGTTTTTAAAAAAAGGAAAATTTAACGAAAATCGGCCCATGCTCTTAGGCCGTAGTCGAAGAGACAGACAGAATTTCGAGACCCACTTTTTCTTCGCTATCATCGTAATGTCAACTTTGATAAAAATTTTGAGTTCGATTTATTTTTCGAATGCATTATGTACTTGCCTTATAGTACCTATAAGTCGTAAGAAAAACGCAGAGAACCGATAAAGGGAAACACAAAACTTCTAATAATCAATTGAACTTACATTAATATTAATATGGCACGAAAATAGCACTTTGTCTCTTTTTTCTTTAACAAAATGAACTCTTATTTTTTGGTTGTTTCGCCTTTTAAAGCTCTCACAGGGATTCCATAGTTTAAATTATAAATCGCCGCAAATGAGAGTAAAAAACGCGTAGGGCTACCGTCTGCCGATTCAAAACGACTGAAAACAATATTCAATTTACCTTTTCCCACAACGCCAAGCGGTAAGATAATAGGCGCGTTTTTTTTGAGTTGAAAAGCAATACGACAACACTCAACATACTCATCTTCTTAAAATGTGTTCTCAAAAGCTTCAAATCCCAAAAGCTCCTTAATAAAAACCACTGGAAAAGCTCCTTGCTTGCAATTGAGAATGATAATGGTAACTCTGTTTTGATGTAGATAAAGAGCGCACGATCGTATTGAGTGACACTTGAGACTTGACACTATTGACAGTATCTCAATCTCATCAGCAGTGGGACACGACGGTCGTGTTGGGGTGTACAACTTTTTGCAAAGAATTACAACAACAATTCCTTAAGAAAAGTCAGTGGCTTGCTCTTTTTTTAGTGGCATTTTTCCTAACGCATTGTAGTGAGAGTGCATCAGGCGCCACTGCTTTAGAAAAAGCTCTCCAATAAGGCCTGTACTGACAATTTTTGTTGGACAGAGTATAACTATCCTTCCTTTCATGTTCTTGCCATAGTTGGACTCATTTCTTAAAATGTTGATATTACCTTTCGACTTCGTTGCATTTTCTTAGCTATTTGGTGAATAGATAGGTTACACTCTCGGTAAGCCTTGATTTTTGCTTTCTCGTTCTCCGCCAAAGATTTACCGCGACCCATTTTAACTGAAATTATCTTAAAATAAGCAAAAGGTGTCAGAGACTATTTTTACATTACTACCTGCATTGACCTTTACGCAAAAACTGATAATAAAGGAGGGGGTTCTATTTAAATGAACCAAAATATGATCATTTTCTTCAAAGCGATTTCACAGAAAATAGCAAAATTCAGTTAACGGGACTTTTCCAATGCATGATCTCGCTCATAGAGAGAGTCTATAAGGAGATAGAAAGATCCATTTAATGTTAAATGAATACACTCAAAGAGAGTTGAATTATATCCAGTTATATATTGAATGATGGGGGGTGCTATTCAATTGAGCGGCACTGTATTTGTATATTTGTATTAGATTAATGGCCAATTTCATAAACAAACACTAAAAGAACTTTTATAAAAAATCCTCTTAAAACTTAAATCCTTTTAGTTTCACCAATCTATAAAAGGGAAAATTTAGGGAAATTTTTTGTTCAAATTAAGTTCTCTTCACATCCCTGGAAAAAGAAATAGGTTTTTCTTTCTAATGAGAAGAAATGTCTGAGAAAAAATGAGAAAGCATTTTGTGTCGAAACAAATGCCAAAAAAAAAAATAAAATGCACGACTGGGTCGCACGAACTTGCTCCTATGTAATAGACTAGGAATTTAAAAAACGAATGTTTTATCAGAGAAAACTGTTCATAAGGATAAAATTAATTTTTTAAATTCTTTTAGTAGTAAGAGACAAAAACAGAAAGCTATGCAAATATGAATTTATGCAAGAACAAAAATTATAGGTCGTTGTAGTGGTTTGTTAAAAAAAAAATCTTTTATATACAAACTTCTTAAGAGATTTTTAAGAACAAATTTTGGTACGACAATTTAAAGTTTTTATTATTGTTCGAATAAAAATTAAATTTACAAAAAAAATATTGAGCCGTGTCTGAGATATTGAATTTTCAAAAAAAGAAAAAATAGAAATGTTGTTTTAGATTTTTTATAATCTTCTCTGTACAAAATTTCATTAAGATCCGTTTTGTGGATAATGAGAAATTCAAAATTCAAAAAAATGGTTCTATGCTAGGTACAATCTGTAATATCTTAATTTCAAAGTTTTTTTTATTAAATTGAAGATCGTAAAAATTAATTGAAAAACAAAAAAAAATTAAATTATCAAAATTCTAGGCGCCGTTTTCTAGAAAAATACGATTTTTGAAAACCATGGGTTGTACCGTTTTTGAGAAAATCAAAAACAAAAAAAAATGGTTCCATGGGGGTACCCTCAATAACCATTTTTCGGAAAATTTTTTTCAACCATTACATAGCTTTAACTGAACTAAATATGTCGAACAGTTTTCGTGAAAAAAAAAATATTTCTAAAATTTCGAAAAAAAATTCGTATGGCAGGTACCGTTATTTTTGGTCTTAAAAAAAAAGAAAAAAACGTTTGGGGGGAAAAAATTAAAAATGATATGTACCAAGTTTAAAGAAAATCGGCCGAGTCGTTTAGGCTGTAGTCGAACAGACAGACAGACAGAATTGAGAGACCCACTTTTTTAGTCTTCGCTATCATCGTAATGTCAACTTTGATCAAAATCTCGAGTTCGATTTTTTTACGAATGCATAACTTGCCTTATAGTACCTATAAGTCGCAAGTAAATATTTGGAAAGATCCTGTGGCATAAACTCATAAAGTGATAACCACTTGATTTAATGCACTAGTGGGCTTGTTTCGGTTAATTTTAGGTTCCAAGTGACAACCAAACAAATTCAACAAGATCTACAGATGCTTTGGAAAGTCGAAACAGCATTTTGAAGTCAATGTCGTCATAGTCGGAGAATGGAAACCTGTGAATCCGAAATACTCTTTCTTGGGGAATAACTTCATATGTGAGTCGCTCTTTATCGTCGGATGAAGAAAAAATAAATAATTGAAATATTATTATTAAGATGCAAAGTCGAAATTTGTGTACCTATTTATTTTGTATCGTCAAAAATTAAAAAATAAAATGTTGTAATTTCAGCTCCTATATCCACTTGTTAGCTGCATCTGATGACATTTCATAACATTTAAAATTAAATGAGCCAAAAATGGGTATTTAGTTTATGAAGCTTGTTTAATTTAAAAGCACTTGGTGAAACCAAAAAAACTTTTTAAGAAGTAGCTCTTATTTTGAGCTAAAAATTTAAACTTTATGTTTTTTTTTTTAAATAAAACAAACGAAAAAATTAAATTAAAAAGAGCGAAAGAAAAGACCGTGCGGTTTAAGTATTCAGAATGGAATGTCTTTATTTTCTTGCTTTTCTTTTATTCTTATTATTTATTAGAATAAAGATAGCCGGAAGGGCGCGAAATTCAAATTTTGGAACATTTAAAATTAATTTACAATAGTTATTTTTAAGGATTTTAAATGTTTGTTGACTCCTCAAAACAATAAGCTTGTAAAATAAATTAATTTATAGATATTTATGTCTTACTCAAGCTAAACAGCCAAAATACAGGAAACTATTGGTGTTTTGAAATGGAGTATTATCACAACTTTATTGTAACTTTCATGAGTAAAATGTGCAGTAGTAAAAATGATTTTTACAAAGGTGCCAGGATGAACTCAAAAAAGATCAGCTGATCTTCTTCGTTACTGTCACATTCTAACTCAGAGTAAAAAATCAGCTCCTAACGTCATATAAATATTTTAGAATACAGGCTGATTCATGCACCTTTAAAATCCTGGTGCATTCTGCTTTTGTATCTTCTAGTATAAATTAAAATAAATTTGGTGGTGCAACAGCTCGGAGTGAACCAGGACCTAGTGACTTACAACTCTCAACCATTCCTGTGTGCGTGTTACCAGGAACGTAGGGGACCTACAATTTTCTGCCGATTCCGAACGGCTAATATGAGCATCACTTTCCATGACATGAGATACTCTTGGAGAATTTGTCAATTCCTCGCAAGAGGCAGTACACCCATGAAAAAACCTTTCTTGCAGCGGCTGAGAATCGAACTCGAGACCTTCCGCATGACAGTCCAACGCACTAACCATTATCATTAAGCCAAGAGGTACTGCAGTAGTAATTTTAAAACTATTCTTCTAACCCATCTCTCTATCAAAAATACAGTTTCACCTTTTATTTTTATCTTTGAGATTTTGATTACAATTATCACCATTATTGATCATAAAATGCAGTCGTTCTCTTTCTAATAATAACCTCCCGTTTCCATTAAACCAGTTCTAGGTAAGCTTCCCAATTTTTTTCTCCAGTATCAACTTCGCTTAACTAATTTATTCATCAAAATGTATCTTGCTAATTGAAGCTATCTTTTTATGGTTTAAACCGTCTGCAAACCAGCACCACACATTTTTAACAATCTGTCACAGCATCTATGAACGTGCTTAGCAGTCAATTGTTGGCGCAGTACCAATTATTACCATCACAAGTTGTTCCCACTGTTCGAAAAATATCAGAGTCCTCCAAAAACAACTCCTAAAGTCTTTTTACACTAACGGGAACGAGTTCGCCTTCGCCAAATATCAAGATTATTTTTTACGCTTTGTTGGCACCGTGTATCTACATATACATATTTGTATCTGTATCCATGGCGTCATCTCGTCACGAGAGGAGGTTGAGTTTTTATTATCCATTTAACTCGGAAAGTGCCGGTGCCACCAGTGGAATTGATGTAGGAAGGTATAAAAGCACGTTTCGCGGCGTTTTTTTTTTCACCGTCCCGTCGTCCGTCAGATTGAATTGGATTGCTTTTTATTATTTAATTTTTGTTTTTATGTCCATATCTACATTAATACATACTTCGCCATATAATTTTAATTTAATTTCTTCCGTTGTCCTTTTACATGCGACTCTTTTAGGTTTTTTAAGGGCAGGTAATGGATTTGTCCAAAAAAAATTTATTCGATCTCTGAATCAAGCAGTGTGAAAGTTTGAGTTGCGAAATGGATATTCCTTTTGGCATGCTTTTAAATGAGATGGGTGATTCTACAAACGATGGAATTTTCGGCGGCCTCAGAAATATTTTTAAATCTGTTCAGTTATTTAATCTGATTTTTTTTTATAAAATTAAATATGATTGATATCTACCTGGCCAAAGAATATTATTAGGGTGGCCTTATTTTATTTTGCTCAAAAAATTCTTCAAAGTGCCTGATTCTCAGTCCCCTGACATGTTCCTTTTGCGTTTTCGCAAGGAAAAATTATCACCGTTCTCTTATTTAAGGTCTCATACTAAGATGAATCCCACCGAAGTTACGCCAAATAATATATTTTTGCTAGGAATTTTTTAGTAAATGATTTTATTACAAAAAAAAATGAATTAAACTTTGTTCCCCGCATTTCATATCAGTCCCCTGGAAAAGGATCGAAAAAATCAATAACTTGGATATCGATTCAATTTCCAGCACTGGCAATTTGAAGTACTAAGTCTCCTTACAGTAAAATCGTGGTGCAACTCGATTTTGTTTCTTATGTTAGAATTGTGGAAAAGATATTTGTGAAAGAAGTCGTGGATTATCCGTTCAGTTTATCAGTCCTCTGGTGATTTTTTACAAAACAAATTTGTATGTAAGTAGACATCTTTGCTAGCAGCATAGTATAGGTTTAATAAAACTGCAATATTATATTTTTTTTCTGTTTTTTTTTTTTTAAGTAAAACCTTAATATGTTTTTTACGCAAAAACTATGAAAAAACTCAGTCCCCTCGCTAATAAATGAACAAATGATATTCTTTTCAGAAACCTGAGAAAATTTTAGTTATGTTGAACTTCAAAATTCATTTTTTTTTAAAAGAATATATGTAATTTATTTTAAATTGATTCTAAATAGAAAAAAAAATTAATTTTAATACATTATATCTATGTATATATATAAAAATCAATTGCTGTTCGTTTGTCTCGCTAAAACTTGAGAATGGCTGGACCGATTTTTCTAATTTTGGTCTTGAAATATTCGTGGAATATCAGAGATTGTTTAAACGATGAGAAACATAAAAAATAAGTAACGAAAAATACTAAAAACATTTGATGTCTTTACATTACAAATTACTGTAGAAATTTACAATGAGGCATTGATCATGAGAGAAGATATGAGTTTTTTGATGGTAAATACATTTTTGTCGTGTTTGGGCATGACAGCACCCAATCATCCTATGAGCGTGTCATTTAACCATGAATTGCCAGGAGAACAACAATACGATGGACCACAGAGGTCACTTAAGGGCACTTAACGACCAAGAAATTTTTGGTGGAGCCATTATTATGTTATCAGGTGATTTTTGTCAGACTTCCAATTATTCCCCGATCAACTGTTGCTGACGAACTAAACGCAGGCTTAAAATCATCTAATTTGTGGCGGCATGTAAAGACTCACCAATTACCAACTAACATGCGAGTCTTTTTGCAAACAAGATCAAACTGCGATTATGTTTTCGAAGCAGTTATTAGATATTGGAAATGGTAAGGTAGCAGTTGACACCTCGGCCGGATTAACATGCAACTTAATGATTTTTGTCACTTCGTCGACTCAAAAGAGCAGCTTATTCAGCGTGTTTTTACGGACATAGAACAACATGATCGATATCTCAATGCAACCATTCAGAATTTTTTTTTCCCGCGGAGAGCTGTTTTCGTACAAATCAGTTGAGACTGTTACAAACCAGCGTGACGTAGACAACTACCCCACAGAGTTTTTAAATTCCCTGGATTTGCATGGACTACCGTATCACAATTTACAATTGGATCAGCTGTTATTATGCTGCGTAAAATTAATCAACCTTGACTAAGCTAATGAATAGGACAAGATCATCAAGGGAAAATACAAAGGAGAGGATGTCTTGATTCTGCGTATACCGATGGTATAGATAGAAATTTTGTAATAAGTTTTGACCATATTTTTCAAAAATATATGTGGGTGATACAAAGTTCACCGGGTCATCTTGTTCTTTTAATAAAATGCTAAGTTATATGTACCTATTAACCATGTTTATGTATGTTTATGAAGACTAATTAAATTTAATTTCTATATTTCAATGTGTACCCAAGAGAAAATACAAAAAAATAAAGATTTATTCAGTACCCTTAAAAAAAACTCAGTCCCCTGAACATCCTTTTTCAAAAAATGTCCTTAAAATCGTCAAAATCGGCAAAGAGACGCAAACAAAACAACTCTTACGACTCTTTCCAAAAATTTCGTGCCGAAATTTGTAACATTTTATTGCATTGTTTGTAGAATCACCCAGATATTTAGTGAGTATATGACGAATGATGCATGCTGGTCGTGAAGAACCTGGCAATCCGGGTTATCTCGAGTAAATTATAGTAACAGTTCTTCTAGACCACCACGTAAATATAGTATATATAGCAAATAGTTGCCTTTTTTCGTTTTCTGGAAACTTTCGAAAAGTGTGGTAAATGGCACTAACCGTCAGCTAACATAAAATGATTGCAAGATTTTTAAATGACGACAATGTTAATTTATACCAAATTGGTGATATCTTGATATGGTCTCCTATTAATTTCAAGTTACAAGAGCCCTTCGAGATCTTGACATAAACAAATCCGCTGGTCCTCATTGTATAGCCCCCATTCTTCTGAAGAGGTGTCCTTCATCGCTGTCAAAACCATTGCGTAAGCTTTTCCATCGCTTCTACTGTTCTGGAATCTTCCCTAAAAGATGGAAAATAACATTTGTCCCGTCTGTTCCAAAAAAGGCGACCCTTCCTCCCCCTCCTCCTATCGACCAATTGCACTTATATCGCTTCTTTCCAAGGTCATGGAATCGCTGATAAATCATCAGCTCAAGAAATATCTCGAAGATCGAAAGCTCCTCAATGACCGTCAATACGGCTTTCGCAGCAATCGTTCTACTGGTGATCTGATGGCATATCAAACCGAAGAGTGGAACAGATCCTTACATTGTTTTTGAGAAAGTAAGTAAGGCATTTGATAGAGTTTGGCACCAGGCGCTCTTATCGTTCAATAATTTATTATATTATATTATATATTACATATTTCTGGTGTTCCCCAGGGCTCCGTTTTGTCTCCGATTCTCTTCCTGATTTCTATAAATGATCTATTGTTTGAAACTTCTAATCCACTTCGTTGTTTTGCCGACGACTCTACTCTCAGCTTCTCATACTCGTTCCCAAATTCACGTCCATTTACTTCGGAAGTGGAATTGCAACGGTATCGTATGATTAGCTCATTAAACTCCGATCCTTACAGTTATGTCTGTCAACGACGATATTCGTTGGAATGATCACATTCTCGAGACCCTTCTAGATCTGGCTACCATTTATAAGGCGTTTACGTCCAAAAATCGAGTATAACGGCTCGCGTACAACTAATCCGTCATCGGCCGAAGTATACTCGGGCGTTGTCAGTCGAACTAGGCCGCTCGAACCAAACGTATAGAAAGGAGAGAGAGCGCGTAGACCACTGAAACCGACATTGTCCGATGACTCCCGATAATAAGCGATCAACCCGCATATCCCAACATGTTTGGATTTTTCGTCAGTTGTCCGGTTGATTCTTGTGATGAAATGCATGCAAAAATAAAATGCACGAACTTGCTCTTATGTAAAAGTACTTTGGAATTTAAAGTACATTTTTTACTTGCAACTTATAGGAACTATAAGGCAAGTTATGCATTTGTAAAAAAATCGAATTCGAGATTTTGATCAAAGTTGACATTACAATGACAGCGAAGACTAAAAAAGCGGGTCTCGGAATTCTGTCTATCTATCTGTCTGTCTGTCCACTTAGGAAAACCGGAAGAAATACTAGTAAACTAGAAATACGAGTAGGTACCTGTAATGCATGACCTACAATAAAGGCAAGAAATGCCACAATGTCCCAAAAGTACTAAAAATGTTTGGTCATTTCCAAAAAAATTTACGAAATACTACTTCGTCTTCGGTTCCTACGCGCGTCTTCATTGGCACTCCTTTTGTCACCTCGGAAGAAAATTTGCTTGCAGCACAGTTTGTTTTTAATTCGACGCTGCCAGAAAATGTCATGACTTGACTTCTCCAGTATTTTAGCGCATGAACGATTTATGGGACAAATCTTCTTTTGCACTCGTACAGTTGCAGGAGTAATGACAGATCTCGGTATACTCAAATCCACTGGCCCGAATATGTTCCCCCTATTTTTCTGAAAACGTGTCCTTCAACGCTGGCAAAGCTATTACGTTAGCTTTCCCATCTGTCCTTCCCATTTTCCAGCTTGTCTCTGAAAAAGGTGAATATTCTTCCCCCCTCTAAATATCGTCCAGTTGTTGATCTGACGGTATATATCACCGAACAGTGAAACAGAACTCAATATCGTTTTGGAGGAAGTAAGATTATTGCACTTGGTATTTCAAAAGCATTTGATAGAGTTTGGCATCAAGCTCTTTTATCGAAAATGCGTGAATTTGGTATTGATGAATCTCTTACTTGATAGATTAGAAACTACCTTTCGAACCGCTCAATACAAGTTGTATTGGATGGTTTCAAATCCGAAGTCCATAAAATAAATGGTGGTGTGCCACAGGGTTCCGTTTTATCTCCGACTCTCTTTCTTATATGCAGCAATGTTTTGTTTGTCTGAAGCTTTTAATCCATTAAAATGTTGTGATGAGGACAGAACTCTCGGATTTTTATATTCGTTGTTTCCAGATTCACGTCCTTATCATACGGATGTGGATTTACAAAGGCAGTGTATGATCAGCTCATTAAATTCTGATCTCGATAGCATTGTCAAATGCGCAGAATTTAATACTTCAAAAACTCGATGATGGCTTAGGGTGAACCCTCATAGAATTACAAAGATGCTTTACTTCGCGTTGAAAACTTCTGCATGGATAATTTACTGTCTTATATGTCTAATACCTGATAAAAATAACCTCACAAAGACTGTAAAAGGGCAACAACGTTCAACCCGATCATGGACTTTATTTTATTTGCGTTTCGAATTTTATTAAATCGAGATTGCCTGTTTAATTAATCGTTATTTAATAATGTTAAGTACATGTTCTTTTTTTTATTCACCAATCTCTTTCCAACTGGATTTTTATTAGTTACAATCAGGGTTGCTGAATGTTGTTGGACTGAAGTATCACGAAGTTGCGCTATGATGAATGCGAGAGGAAAAAAATAGCTTCGATTTGCGGTGACGATTGACGACTGGTTGCTAATGTGTCGATTAATTCGCAAATAAATGATGCATAGGTATACAAGTGGTGTTACTTACTTACACATTATAAAATGTATTAAACTAAAGCCGTTGCAAGCAAATATGTGGCGGCCTGGTCTATAGGGTTTGTGATGTGGCATGAAGGTCGGTAGGATGGAGTAGGTTTGACTATTTGTAGCTAAATTGGTCGATGAGACGCGACGCCGACGTAACGTGCTGACACTTGGATGCTCCTGTGATACATCAATTGATTGATGCTGGTAGTTCTGCGGCATTCTTGGCTACACACTACAAAAGCGGATTTGTTACTTGTTAAGGCGTATACTTGTATCTCTATGCGTATGAAGTGACGTGGCTTGTTTTAACTAAGAATTAATTTATTTTGTTTTTTTGCAATTTTTATTTTTATCGATGATATCAGTTTGATTGATGTATCTAATTGATGCATGTAAGAGAGAGTTTGATACTTTTTCTAAAGATTTCTCTACTACTGACTCACAGAAATGCCAAGAACTATTCTAGGAAATTTCATTTTAAATCGATGTGAATTCAAAGGAAGTACATGTAAAGCGTTTTAAGTTCCCATTAAATATTTTTAACAGAAGTGAATTTTGTATTTAAATTTATTTGATGGACAGAAATGTTCTTGACAAAATTAAGATTGTTGATTTTTAATAAATACGAGTTTATGTTCTTGTTTGTGTTTCATCACTGATATCGACGGTAAGTTTATAAAATCGGACGGAAGGCCAGCGGTGGTTTAAAACAGTTATACATCTTTTAATATCATACCTATGTATATGATAACAGTTTGAGTTAATAGGTTGGTTCAGGTATACAAATATATACATATATATTAACTATCCTAAAGGTTAAATTGCTTATAAAGTTGTTTCAGAAGTTTGTATACATACATAGCAATTACTCCTTTGATTGTGAAACCCTGCTTCCCAACTTCAACATATTACCTCAATATCGTCAATATCAATATCAAGATCTTGCCTCTGGTTGTGACTCAAAAATATAGCAATATTCCTTCAAGAAGAATATTAAAGAAGACGTATTAAAGTACGTTAGCTTGCCTCGATCCTGATAGGTCGCGAGCCAAACGCTAGTTTATCTATCTCAAAGCGGCAATGATGAGTGAACAACAGCTAAACCTTGAGACAAGACTTCGAAGCGTGGCATATCACGCGGATAAGAGAATGTCGCCTAATAATATACCCAATACCCGAGATGCACGACCTGGGAAAACAACGGGATTTTTTGAATAATAAAAAGAATACAAAAGATTCCCGCTGAGGCTCTATCAAAATTACAACCGCCTGCGGAGATTCTTTATCCAAATTACATACACCTTTTCCAACTGCGAATCATAAAGGAGATTTACAAGAAAATTTAAACTTTCGTGAGAGCATCCCCTCTTGCCTATTGCAATAAAAATGTATTCACCGAGAAAATCACAATTCTTCCAAAGTATCTCTTGTCAAGTAAAGTCCTGCTGATTTTGTCCGTTTGAATATGTCTGTCAAATTAGCATTACCACTTTCAAATTTTAAAAGTCAAATAGTTGTTGTGAATTTGTCGTGAAAGAACCAGTTAATATGTTGATTTCATATTTTAAAGATTTTTTTTGAGGAAAAAAGATGAGACAGATTATTTTGTGACGAAACTTATTTAAAAACGTTTTAACGACAATTTTGTAATCAAATTTCATTGCAAAGAAATGGTTATTTAAATATTTCTGGTGTGGTAGTAGGGGAAGGTGGCCTAAAATGGCACCCCCTTAGGATAATGTGTCATATCTGGAAAAAATGTGACATCAAAACTTAAATGTTATATTCTTTTCAAAACTAAATCAATAACGCTTACATTTTTTGCTTTACGAGTTTAAAAAGTTTCAAAAAGTATTTATAATATTTAATTTCCAAAAACTCTTCGAATTCCAACGATCAACATTGTCCGGGTAAAATGGCATACTGTATGCCATTTTACCATTGCAAGTAAACCAACTAGGCAAGTAAACTGAAAACCATTTTCAATTTAATTTAAACTTTATTTTAAACAAATCATAGTTCAAAGTAAAATTTTGGAATGAAATTCTAAACATCATAACATAAAGGGAATCGAAAACTTTGCAGCGAGCGAACCTATCATTTCTAAAGTAACTTCCATCAAACGAGTTTAGCTTAAACGTGTTGGAACTATGAAAGACAAATCGTACTATTTTAGTGCAAATATAGTTGCCAATTTTTAAGGTAGCACAGAGTTTATACGAGGGCGGTCCGATAAGTACTTAGCCTACAAAAGAAAAACAAACATTTTGGAAAAGTGGCGATTTATTTCTCAACATAGTCTCCTTTAAGCTCGATACACTTGATCCATCTATGCCTTAACTTCTTTAACCAACCCGAAAAATGGGTTTTCTCGAGGTCTGCAAAGTAGGCCTTCGTGGCGGCGATGACCTCCTCATTCGACTCAAATTTCTGTCCGGCGAGTGATTTTTTGAAGTTCGCAAACAAAAAAAGAAGGGCCAAATCTGTAGAATACGGTGGATGGTTGGTAGTTCGTAGTGCAATTCGACCAATTTGACCACTGCTCTGAAGTGGTGTCACGGTTGCGCTTGTTGTCCGGAGTGAGCAAACGCGGCACCCATCGCGCCGACAAAATTTCATGGAGAATATGAACCATGCGGTCTTTTGAGATGTTTACTGTCTCAGCTATCTCGCTCACCTTCAATCGGCGGTAGCCATTTTCAGGGCACCTGGGCGGGGCTCATCAAAAACCGATATGCAACCACGTTAAAACTCGTTATACCAATTTCTGACGGTTGCCATCGAAGGAGAAGTGTCACCGTACACAGCATTCAAGCGCTCTTTGATTTCGCTGCGCAATTTCCCTTCCAAAAACAAGAATCGAATCACCGACGAATATTGCTTTTTTCCCATTTTACTGAAATTCGTTGACAAGCTGATTTCCACACGTGGCCAAAACAAAACTACGAGTCCAATTCGGCTGACAGCAGCCGTCTAAGAGAATGTGCTAGACGATAGTAAATCTCTCTTGTGATACTGGCACCATAGGGCGGTGAGGCTAAGTACTTATCGGACCGCCCTCGTATACAATTCGTTCATTTATTGGGCAGGCGAAGATTATGAAAAGCCCATGCTTCTACGTTTCAACCTCTTGTCTAAAAAAGGAATACAATTGAACCCAGCTGCTGAAAGAAAATGCTGAACCAACACAACAGTGACCGAGCGTTTGTGCCACGTTCTTATAGGGCGCCTAGCCAAAAATTGGCAACGCATGGGTATGCACAACAACATTTAAAATCCACTTGAGTCTGCGGCTTTAGAGAAGAGCTGACATTGAGACAAGGTTCCCATTAAACAATGGTCTCTTGAGGATTCTTGACAATATGTTTCTGACGTCGGAGACCCTTTTTTTGTTTTGCTTTTCCCACGCGCTCAAGGGTTTATTGAGAAAGTTTTATAATGTTGAACATAAATAAAGTTCGAGCAAAAAAGAAATACGTAGAGGGGGGGGGGGGGGGGATGATTCGGTATAATCCGAGCCGTTAGCCCTGCAATTTAGTCACAAGGTTTCCAAATACATTATTATATAATTCATAAAAACTAGTTCCTGTAGTTATATTTTACAATTTTTTAAATAACATTAATACATATTTAGATTACTATTATTAAAACATATGAAATGTAATGTTATTCGAAGTAATATAATTTGATGTTATGAAAAAATTTAATAATTATGTATAATTCCGTCAGATTTTGGGAATCGTTTGCCTTCTCTTTCAACCTCAAATTAGGTACTGATTCTCCCAGACATCAGGTTTAATTTGATAGTGACTAGATATGTATGTAATAAAAGCTTCATAGAAGGGGATCTATCTATCTATCTATCCATCACTTCTTATATGTATGTGGCTTCGATTATACGAGTACCCAGGGCCGGATCTACCTAAGGGCTGTATGGGCTGCAGCCCAGGGCCCCGATGTCACAAGGGGCCCCCAGACCCCGTTGAAAACATTAGGCGTTAATTTTAATTAAAAAAAAAATTAAAATTAAAAAACCTACCATAAGGTTGGCAATGGCAACCCTGAAATCAATCAACTAATGTATAGTCCCCGGCAAGCTAGATGGCACTATTTTAGAGAGAGAGAGTAAATTCGCGCGTCGCTTTTACCTGGAAAAAGCGCTGCGCGAACTCACTCTCTCTCCCTCTATAAAATCGTGCTCAGTTTGATGCCGTCTGTGGAACGGAACGGGGATTCCCCGTCGTTTGTTTTTGATCGGTGTATTTTTTCTACTCTTAGGTTAGGTTAGGTTGTTGGGCTGACAATTGATGTAACTATCATCACACTTAGATCAATGTAGATCCATTGTGTTACCCGTGAGTGTAATCACTCTTTTCTGATAAAAACCAAGCCATTTTGAGGCATTGACGAAGTTCAATATGTGAATTCCTGAATATTAGAAAGATCTTCTAAATTGTCAAAGAAGTAACTATCAAGCCATTTCCTTCTTTGGTGGCATAGTGACGGGCAATGACAGAGAAAGTGTATTGTGTCTTCATGTACCTTTTCATCACCATATCCTCTACATAGGTCATCTTTTCTTAGTTTCATTTTAAATTTATGATATTTTAGTAAATTATGTCCGGTGATTATGCTCGTTAGAGAGCGAAGGGACTTCTTACTAAGTTGCATAATTTTGTCAGTCCTCTGCTTGTTAAAGCAAGGCCATACTTTCCTAGTGGTATCACAGGTGTCAAGTAGACTCCGCCTTTCATTGGATTTCTTTAGGATTAAATCTGAAATTTTCTGTTTAATGTTGCAGAGTGGGATACTTACCATCTGTCTTGCCAACTCATCGGCATTTTCATTACCTGGTATGCCGCTGTGCCCCGGTACCTACCCAGCAGAGTCTAATATTGTGCTGCGTGCCAAGAACCTTAAGCTCTTTGCGACAGCAAGAGAAAAGCTTCGAATTTATCACAGTGGTAGAAATCGCTTTTATTGCCGCTTGGCTGTCAATGTAAAAGGTGATATCAGCCTGTGGTATCGCCATCATTGATACCTGTCTAGCAGCTGTTGTCACTGCCAGGACCTCCGCTTGGAAGACACTGCTATGATCGGGGAGCCTAAGTGAGTTGTTTAGCCCAAGATGTTCTGAGAAAAAACCTGCACCAACACCTGTGTCCATTTTGGAGCCATCAGTATAGATCGCTATTGCTGATTCACTGGCGTAGGGTTGGTTGTTCAGCCATTCTTCTCTGCTTGGAAAGGCCGTTTGGAATGGTTTATAAAAGTCAAGTTTGGGTGTTGTATAATCTGTAATGATACTATCACCCAAATATTTCTGAAGAATTTGAGCATGTCCTATTGCTCTGTTTTTCGAGGTATTAGTCTGGCTTAGCATTAAGGCGCTATATGCTGCGGATTCGAAAAGGTCTAGGGGTATCAGGTTGACTATCGCCTCTAACCCTGCTGTTGGTGTGGATCTCATGGTACCCGTAATTCCAATGCACGCAAGTCTCTGTACTTTTGTCAGAGTTTTGAGGTTCGTGCCTTTTTTCCATTGCATTCCACCCAAATAAAGGTTGCCTGGAAGAGATTGCTGCCACAGCAATAAGGTCGCCGTTTGCACAACTAATGCTTGCGTAGATTTAAGTAACATTAATGTATTTTTTTTTGTGCAATAAAGAATACATATATATAATAATAATAATATCACTATAGACACAGTTTTTTGACATGGCTATTAGTTGAGTACTTAGGTAGGCCACTAAATAGTTTCAGCCCAGGGCCCCACAAATTCACGATCCGCCTCTGCGAGTACCTACTGAAGTAGTCATATAATTTTGTCTGACTGGAACTATGTATACTACATGAATTTATATACGGAGGATACCACTATTGTTTTTTTTTGCTTATAAATTCTTTCTATCAAATAGAAAAACTACAAGTCATTTTACACTTTGAATGCCTCTTCCCATACATTAATTAGCATTATTGATTAGCTTATTAAAAATAGAAATAAAAAAAAACAATTCAAAACTCAAATTAACAAAAACCCATTGACATCATGACACATAAAAGATAAAACCCCACAATGCTCCATCAAAAAATACTCGTATCAAGTTCAATCAAGTGTATTTTAAATCCTGACATTAAATATACTTACTCGTAACTCACCTATAGATGCGGATATTCCTTTTTCAAAAAAATATAAGAAATATCCTGGTATGTGTGCATAGTCATTCATCCTATCTCGTTGAAGTATCTCAATTTTCTTTCAAATAAAACGATTTAATGCGACAGCAAAATATACATATATAAATTCATTTCGAAAAAGAAGAATGAGAAATGTCGAATGCCAACTTCAAACTTTTTTCCTCAAAACATCAGGAATCCAGTCCTTTTTTTGATGAGTGAGCATTCGTTTTCAATTGTACGGTTGTCTGACTTGCAACCCTTACGTATGTATGTATGTACAGACTCTTCAACCCCTCATCGTCTTCGTCATCTTCATCTTTGCCTGCTTTTGAAAATGTTTTACCAATTAGGTTATGTCTATCTTTAGATATACATATATAGATGTTTAATGTACTATAAGTTGATTCATTGCTTGAACTAGGTCCTTATCCGAGCTCTTCCTCTCTCGAAGCCAACGCAATCCCATTCTAATTTGATTTTAAATCTTTTTCTGGATTCCCCCCCTAAAGAGTGGATATCAAAAGTTTGTTTCCTCAGAGATCAAATCCAATTAATGTCAGATACACACGAATATTTTGAGAAATATTTCATTCCACAAAGTATCTTATATAGGTATAGGAATTACTTTCAAATTTATTTCAAAATCTTTGGAATGTGTAAAAGATACAAAATGTAAATTGAGTGTTAATTACTTCGAATTAGTTGTAGCTGTAATTTCGGTCCATCATTATTGTCATGATTATTATGACGTTAATGATGAACATATTTCCTCATCTCTTGGATGCGATACTATTCATCGATTTCAAAAGGACACAAGATAATATCCTTGACTCAGAAGAGATACATTTACCCATTTAGATAGAGAGTGAGACACAGTTTTGGAAAGAAGAATACAGATACACATGGTTATTTTTGATGAGGAAAATTGGTGATGGCAAAATTTATCACACAGATAGAGATATTTAATCTTTTCCGGTTTCCATAGAAATGTTTTTGTGTTTTTGTGTCGAAAAGGTTAAATGGTAATTTGCTTTTGAACTTTAATAAGTTTTTCTTTTAAATACCTTTTAGTTTTTTTTTATTAGATTGGATTGATACTTCGTCTAAATGTTTTTGTCGGTCTAATTTTATACTGGTACCCCTGTGCTTGCGCTGCTTGGCTTAATTGTAAAATTAAGAAACGTGATTGCCCATTCATTTTATAAGGAGGCAGGAAATATATCTTCTCCGGTAATTATATTTATATTTGAGTGTTTTCATATGGAAGCATTATATTATATGTACATACATATTTTGAAGTTATTGCTATCAATAGTCATGTTTTATCTTGGTAAACAGAGGTTTATTTTATTGTACTTGATCTTCAATTCATCTGATCTTCAATCGCCACATATCGTTGGAAAGATTTGTGCAACATTCAGCCCAATTAACACCTGCCTTACACACCATCTACTCCAGAACGTGATTGAAGAATTCACAAGACGCTATTAGGTTGCATGTAGGGCTGGTGCCAAGGTTGTGCTACCTTCTTACCTTCCAGGCCCATAGAAGTAGGTGGCTTCATGCAGTGACTGTTTGGGGTATTGGGTGGCTGAGTGGTGTGTTCCTTTATTGGATCCGTCTTTCCACATTGCCCTGGTTCTGAAAGGTAGATGTTCCTAAGTTACATGTAGGGCTATGGCCCTGGATGTTCTTTATGTGCGTTACCTCCCCTCGCAACTCTTACAAGGCTCAGTTTGGGCGTTAATTTTTGTCAATTTTTGAGGACTAAAGACCAAAAATAGCTATTTTGAATCAATAATTCAACAAGTCCAATGGTAGTAATAATAATAGTCTTCTACTTGGCTGATTTATTTCAGTAGTATATAACCTTGTATTATAAAAACTTTGATAAAGTTGGACGATATAGCTACCCAAAGACATTGAAGACGGAGAATTTTGTTTGCAAGATCTTTCAATTATTTTGCCTGATTGACTGTCAAGTTAGCCTTACCAGGGGTATTTAAAAAACAAAAAACAAGATACCAATTATTACACATTACATTACATATTTCACTACTCCGAAGATAAATCTACGAAGGAGAGACACTGAAAGCACTGGCAACTGAGGCCATCGGCTAATACAATACAACAGAGAGAGACAGACAGAAAGAAAGAACAACAGAAGAAACACATGTCAACAACACACTGTTGGTATCTGAACGGTCCTCCATCTAAGTACTAACCATGCGCAATGATACTTGATTTCGCTGATCGATGGGAAGCGATGCTTTCATCAAAGCCAAGGCCGTTGACAACCCTTATTACACCTTTAAAATTTTGAAATAGTAATGCTAACTTGACGGACGTCGGACATTGGTTAAACCGATTTGTTCGCATTTGACAAACAGTTTTTGGTAACAATTTTACAAAAATATCCTACATCTTCAATATTCATTCTCTTTGAGTCCAGTATACTTGGAACAAGGACATAATGATAAGTGCGTTTAACTGTCCTAGAATGCCTAAATTCAGTCCTCAACCTCTGCAAAAATATATTTTGCAGAGGTGTACTGCCTTTGACGAGGAAGTGACAATTCCTGCAAGAGCATGTATTTTAATGAAAAGTTCTTCACGTCTTATATGGAAAAAATTGATCAAAATCTGTTGTACCGTTTTTAAGAAAATGAAAAACAAAAAAATGGCTCTATGGCAAATTCCATTAATAACGATATTTCTCTAAATGAGCTAGCTTAAAAAAGGAGAAATGCGTCGGGGGTTCGCTATCTACAATCTACGAACATCGAAAGCTCACTAGCCGTACGTCAAGTGGTCCCTCGAACGCTGTGACTCAACGCACAGTCAGAGCATTTACGTTAGAACTAACTTGAATATATGTATATGTGTTTCCTTAGGCGCTTTAAATTAGATTAACCTGCGTCCAGTTAAAACTACATTTTCATTAGCAAGGTCTTGTGCCAAGGCAACAATGGACTATCAAAAAATTTGTAGTGTTAGTCTAGAATTGCTAGAGTGCCAAATCGTACCCATTGGTGTTTTCAACCAACTTTAATCGAAAAATCAGATAAGTTTCTTGTTCTTTTTTCCAATTGAATTGAGTCAGAATTTTACGAAACTGCTACTTTTTCTTAAGCGAATTAGTATTTTGGTTTTGAAGACCCGAACCTTACTTCGATTCTAACACCATTTTTTTTGGAAAAATACAAATTAGCAATATTAACAAAGCCCAAGAAGTTCCACTCAAAAATCCTTACAGTCTACGTCATCACTATACAAAACACATGTTTACTTTAGTTAGTACTCTCAAAAGAAGAATAAATCATTACAAAACTTTTCCTTTTTAAATAGTTACATGCGATACCTTAAACGAGCCTTTCATAGCTCAGGTCGAACGTACGTTTGGGTGATTGTGATAGAAATATGTATGTATGTAACCATCACGTTGACTGTTGCGTGAATTAAGGACTCTCCCTTCGCTTTTATAACTTTATGTAACTTAAAATAATAAAATAAAACGTAACCCAGCAGGAAGCTATCTTTTTCTGTAAATATACATATATCAAGTATTTATGTATACATTTATGAAATTGTTAGTTTGCAAATATATCTACTATATTTATGTATATAGGTCACGTTGTATTCGAACTTCCTTGCGGATAAATACAAGAATATACAAAGTCTACAATATTTATTCCAACTCAATCACATGGTGTTGCAGTATCGTTATTCTTATGCATTAGGGTGACGCTTTTGCTTCTCTCTTCTCATTAAAAGTGAACAAAGTTCTTTAAAAAAAAATCAGTCTTAGATTTTATAGAAATCGGAAAGTTTTAACAGAAGTCACTATCCTCAACTTGAAATTTCTCATAAATAAATTGCACGACTGGGTCGCACGAACTTGCTCCTATGTAATAGAATTTCGAAAATGAATGTTATTAGAGAAAAACTGTTCATAAGCATAAAATGAATTTTTTAAATGACTAGTGGTAGTGGTTAAAAAAATAAGCTTTTATATAAAAAAATTTTTTAAAATTTTTAAGAACAAATTTTGATACGCCAATTTAAAGTTTTTATTATTATTCGAATAAAAATTAAATTTACAAATAAAAATATTGAGCCTTTTTCGGCTTTGAATTTTCAAAATTCAAAAAAAAATATTTTTCTTAAAGTTTTGAAATGCAATGTTTTTTAAACTTTTTATAAGCTTCTCTCTAAAAAATTTCATTAAAATCCGTTATGCCGATAATGAGAAATTTAAAATTTTAAAAAATCGTTCTATGGTAGGTACAGTCAGTAATATCTTGTTTTCAAATTTTTTTTATTAAATTATAGATCAAAAATTAAGAGGAAGAAAAAAAAATTAAGCAAAATTCTCGGAACCGCTTTCAAGAAAAATACGATTTTCGATAACCATTTTTTAATATTTGCATGGAGGCTACCGTTTTTTTTTTTCTTATATCGCAGATTATTTTAAGAAACTTTTATTTATCAAGTTTTAAAAAAATCGAGCTTGGGGTTTTCGAAATATTGAGTTTTCAAACAAAATTTTTGAAAATATTTTAAAAATCCAAACAAATTTTTTTTTTTAATTTAAATCTTGAGCTCGATTTTTTTACGAATGCATAACTTGCCTTATGGTACCTATAAGTCGCAAGTAAAAATAGTCTTAATTCTCTCAGTCTTTTTAACAGAATTTCTGATCCAAATACTTTTAACTAGTCGAATATATTAAGTCTGAATAAATTATTCAATAGGTACTTATGTGCAAAGTTGATTTTTTTTAGAAATAAGTGTGTCACCCTTATCAAAAAACAGGAACACAAGTTCGATATTTTTGTAATAATACTATAGACTTGGAAACAGGAAACAGGACAGCATATCAAGTATACTGAAGGTTTGACAATGTTACGAGTATATTATGTAATTAAATGTAATTTTAAATTGAACGAATATTCACAAATATTATTCTTCACAACAGCTTACTGTTTTTGGGAATTTTTATGACTCAAATTTACTAGACAAATAATGCCTACCTATGACAGATCTGTCAAATAGTTTTGTTGTGAAAGCCATTTTATATAGACGTCTATACTACCATTTTTGTTAAAATGGAAAAATGGAAAATTCGGGGGCTCATTAAACAATATTTTCTTTTGAGTAAAAACCACCCCTCAAACCAAACAAAAGCTTTACAAACATTATGGGGACTCTTCAGCATCGAACGATACCATTCACCACTGATTTTGTCAATTTCGAACGTTCTTGTCGCCCAATAGAGGTCATCACATTGAGAAATGGTCGATAAAATCCACAGTTTTATAATGGACGATCGGCGAGTGCAGGTTCGCAAGCTTGAAGAGGCCGCGGGCTCATCAAATGGATAAGTGATTTCGATTTTACATAAATATTTGGACTTGAAAAAGGTTTCCGTGGATGAAACATGGATTCACCACAACACACCAGAGCCCAAGGAATAGTCAAATCAATGGACTTTTCCTGGTGAATCAAAGGAAAACAAGGTGGGTTTGTCAGCAAACAAGGCCATGACGAAAATTTTGCATGCAAATTCACCAGGACAACGCACTCGCGAACAAGGTGACGATGACGATGGCGTGGCACACAGTGGCAAAATTCCATGAGTAAGGTTACGAATTCCTCCCTCATTTAGCTTACTCCCCAGATTTAACTCCCTGCAACTATTTGTTGTTTCCAAACATGTAGAAATGGCTCGGAGGTAAGACATTTGGTAAATCGTATTATTTTGAGAGCATCAAAAAATTGGAGAAACGTTGGATTAAGTAACCTAAAAACAGGCTATGTTAAGAAATAAAATATTATTTTATATTTTTCAGGGACTTGTTTGACCCACCCTCTTATGTCCATACAGCAAACTTAAGATTCGAAGAAAATTCTAACTTGAGATTATGAGATGATGGAGAATACTCAAAAAGAGGCTCCCGCAATTCCATCTATCCCTTTTATATTTTATTTTAATATTTATTGGATAATATATAATTTCACATGAAGATATTTTTCTTATATTTTGTAATTGGCTTAAATTACATAGTGCCATTTGATACAATTTAAAATAATACATTTTTAAAAAATTAAGTGTCTTGTTATTTGAAAGTACATATTATTATATTTTTATACTCGTAGTTTTAAGTGCATACAATTATTAGTTTTAAATGTGTTTGTGATTCTCCTCAGTTGCATGGGCAATGAGTTCCACTGACGGGTGACTTGATAGAAATCTCTGGTTATATTTAAACAGTCGTTCTTTGAGAATTAGGAAAATCTAGTTTATTGTACATAGTGCCATGGAAAATACAAAGTGACTTAAATGTTATTAAATCTCTGAGTTTAAGGCCAATTATTTGCTTGGAGTGAGTATAAATATGTTTGAAGTATGTACTTTTAAGAACGTATCGGGCTTAATTATTACGAATTAGGCTGAGATCGCAATTGCAATGTTTGTTGCCCCTTCCCTGCCTAAAACAGGCTTATGAACACAATTACAACAGCATGTGTGCAGTCATCATACTTTGATTAAAACGAGTTCGCAATTGCTAAAACAGCAAACATAGAAAAAGTCAGATACATATGTAGGTACGTATGTACAATAAATCTATATATTAATACTGTTATATTTTTGCTAGGTCCGTTAAATAAAAATTATTACTCTTTTTAGTATTTCTTTTTTATTTACACTTTCCAACTCAAAACAATAAATCTTAATTTATAATCAACTCAAATACTTTTATTCAAATTTAAATCACACTTGTTTAATAACACTTACCACAATCCAATAAGCAAACCTTTTGCACACTTTCATAGTCAAAAATCAACTATGTCCCGCTCACCGTGAACATCAAATTAGTTGTTCTCGAAGGTTCTTGCCTTGTAATGTTCTATACTCTGTTCAATTTATATTTGCAGTACAGGGAAGATAGGATATTTGCCTTTCAGTCTGACCATTATGGATTTCAATAAGCTGTATTTAATTTAAAGCTCTTACAGGATTGCCGTAGGACTGTAGGAGCATTAAAAATTGCCAGCAAATCTCAGAAAAATATTTGCTACTAAAAGCTTGAAAAAGCTCAAATTCTGAAAGTTACATAGCACAAACCAAAGAAAATGCCATATGAATTTCAATCAACTCTGCAATGGTAACTCTAACTCTGATTCAGTGTTTTTTTTTAATAAACACAATAAGGGTTGGTTGCAAATTGGTGATCATTGATCAGTCTCCTTTCACCCATGGAGCAGATAGGTTATGATGGGCTGTACGTGAGTTCAAAGAAGATTACACAAACAATTTTAATGTAACTCAGTGATTCTCTTTCTTATTTCAGTGGCAATTTTTTAAGTTAAGGTGCCGCACTGTGGTCCGAAAAGGAAAATTTCGTGGCAAAAATACTATTTTCGATGTTTTATTTTTAAAGTTTTGTTTTTTATTTCTAATAGAAATATAAACGGAGCTTCAAAAACAGCAAACAAAAAAATTTTCCGCTAACTAGTTTGACTTATAGAGCTTTTCAAAGTTGGTCAATTTCGTTCTAGAGTTAAAAAAAAGCAGAAAAAACTAACTTCTTTGTTTTCGTATTTGAAATTTTGGCATATTAAATGTAAAATATTAATTTTCTATAGTTTATTCTAGTTGTATTATTTGTGCGTAAATCAAAATTTTAATTAAAAAAAAAATAAAAAAATATTTAATATTTTTAATAAATTAAACAAAAAACACCCTTTTTTAGCAGATTTTTTCGGTTTGAATAGAGCTACAAAAAAATACTCGCGAGTTCGCGCGGAAAATTGACCATGATAGTTTACCCTAACTATTTCTTTAACCATATACAAAATTGTAGCTGCAACTATTTGCAACCTTCAGAGAAATTGTAATTTGTTTAAAAAAAGTCGTGTTCCCAGTGCTGACCTGTTGGTCTTAAAAGCAAATTCCCTTATGGAAAATTTCAATTATTTTAATTATTAAAATAGTCGAGAACGTGAAATTTTCTTTTTAATTAAAAATCGTTTTATTACTATCTTGATTCTGACAAAAAAACCGCCCACTTCTACGCCCCTTTTTATACAAATGCCAATTATTATTAAAAAAAAATATAAAATATTGTACACAAACTATTGATTACTTTATTGAACATTAAATTTCTTTAATCCGCCCACTTTGACAACCCTCTTTGAATAAATTCCCCTTAACTTAAATTATTGTAAATATTTATTGATCTTATTCTAATAGTACCTAAACATAGATTAACTTGCCAAAAGAAAAGGATAAATAGCTTTATTGCCTACTCCATATACAGAGTTGAAAGAATTATTTAATTTTGGATTATTACTCGTATTTTATGATCTAATAAAACAGGTAGGAATAATAATAATTTTCTTCCGATACCCCATATTGTTAAGCTTAAATTTCACAGGTAAAATAATCCTTGTGCATATACATTATGGAGATATATATAAACTATGACAATGGATATATATAGATTTTTTGAAAATCCAGAAGTTACATCACCTATAACCCGAGTAGACAAGGATCTTAAAAAGAAACTGCAAGTTATTTTAAATGCGCTGTCATCTAAAGAATCTTTTAATGTAGATAAATTCAACGAGTATACCAAAACCACTTCGGATCTTTAAAAAGCCAAATACAGCTACAAACTCCTGACACCAACTCTGCACAAAATTTTGGACCATGGAGGGGAACTTATAAGACATCAAATTTTGCCAATCGGGGAGCTTTCAGAAGAAGCACAGGAATCGAAGAATAAAGACTACAAGCGATATCGATACTCAAATACTCGTACATGCAAAGTCTCACGGAAACGACAAAATGAAGATTTATTTAATATGCTAGCTATATCATCAGATCCACTTGTTTCATCTTTAAGACACGTTAGATCAAAAAAAGAGTTACTGCCCAGAACTAATAGGTCTATTAATTGTTGAAAATGATAACGATGCCGATGAATTTTTTCTGAAAATTAGATCTATAGTAGTTAATTTTAAACAAATATTTATAATGTATTCTATTTTATTTTGTTAATATAAATTTTATATTCCATTTGATTTTTTTTTTTATTTTTTTTTCGTCCGTTTACTTTTTTCCTACACTGTTTCATATAAAATATATCAGTCAAACAGTTTATAGAATAAACTGATGCCCCACAACATGAAAAAATACTGTTTTATAATACTCCTTAAAAAATATTTCTGAAATTGGTGCGTTAACTTTAAGCATTCACTGTTGTTATGAATTCACTTGAATAGTCAAAAACTTTTTTTTTACAAAGTTTTAAAAATTTAGGACTGTTTTTAACAATTTGTATAGCCTTGGAAATTACCTTTAAGGGAAAAAAAAATTATTGCGATAGCTTCCCGTGTTCAAAAGTTATGATTTTTGCAACGAAAAAAGTCATTTTGGACCACAGTGTGCCGTGCAAACAGCAGCAGGCACCAGTGTTTCTGAAAAAGCTCTCTCATAAGGCCTGTACTGCAAATATAAATTGAACAAAGTATAGTTGCTTGGAATAAGGGGAAATACATATGGAGGTTCTTGTTTAGAATGTTCTAGTTGGGAAATACATATGACATTGGAAAAGAGCTTTTTTTTTTGTTCCTTCTATAAAATAGATATGCAATTCTCAACAGATGGCGCTGTAGGAGTATAAAGCTCTGTTCGCAACAATACGTTAACAATTTGATTGTAGTTCGTTTTTAATATACTTAAACTGAACGCCCGACAATAAAAAATATACCATTTGAAAGCTAATATTAATTAGAAGTGCCATCAGAAGAGATTATGTGAATCCGTCGACTATTGGCATGTGAAAATAGAAATAGAAATCATGGATTCTCCATACAAAATGTCTAAAATAATAAATGCAAGATACACACAGCTGTTTGTCAACAAAGTTCTCTCCCAATGTGTTTCATGTTGCTCACATTCAATCTTTGTTGTTTCGTTCCGAACAGAGTACATCTACTTACAATGAGTAGGGAAACTCTACGAACACATGCAACTCCAAAATTTGGCGCAAAATTTTAATTGAATTATTACGATGCTAAAGCTGTTTTAGTATGATACAAACAACGAATTTGCAAATTTTAATCGAACATAGCATCATACTTTCTCTACCCTTTTATTAAAGTTAAAATCATCGAATACCTACGTCAAAAAAATGCATGACAAAAATTAAAATAAATGTTGAAAAATTCAAGTTTAAGTTTTCTTTTAACTAAGCAATAATTAAAAGGGACTATGAATACGGCCCGTTAACTTTATAAAATAAGTATGCGAATATTGTCTACCTCTGTTTCAAGTTGAAGGCAGCTTTTCGAAATGTCATGGTACTGAATTGACTCTACAGCTTTTTCGATTTTTTGTGTCGTAGCACTTGAGCTCCTTAAGCCTCCCTCTGCGTACGCCACTGGCTCAAACCTTGTGCTCCTCATTTTGTTGATAGCGATATTGTTTAATTTCCATTTGCTATTATTTTTGTGTAATCAATTTTGGCCTCCAATAAATGTAGGTATTTTACTGAGAAAAAGTGCGTTTAATGGTCGAATTTCGACAACAGGCGATACTAGTATTAATTTTATTTCTCAGGAACTTTTATTTGGTTTTCTAATGTTATTTTAAAAATGACTGGTAAAAACATAATTTTAAAGCTCATTGTCCTTAGTCTTTCGGAAGGAACCAATTTTGAAAACATGGGACAAAAATTTGTAAAAAAATTTAAAATTAAAAAACCGAAGACGAAGGAAATTATTTTTTAATAAGAGAACCTGCAAAATGATGTTTAGGCATATTCCAAAAAATAAGAATTTTCTCAAAACGATCAAATACCTCAGCCATTATAGCTGTGGAGGAAGTTCAACATTATGTCGAGATCCACAAAATTCATCGAACTGATGGAAGTAATCCCATGAAGAAGCCTTTCTACCGTTTAGTTTATTTCTATTTTTAAATCCTATGATAGAAGCTTTAAAATTTTGGAACTTTCTTATAATATTCTCCCTATCAGAAGGAATCGTGAGCAAATAGTTTTAATTTCTTAGAAAACCTTTTAATTCTGCTAGTTAAAATTCTCATTGACTAACCTATGGGTAGTGGACAGCTACGATTTAGCTGATGCACATCATCTGCATACATCTTAAGTGAACAATGTTCGACCAGTCCAAGTAACTCATTAACATAAATGAAAAACAACAAAGGTCCAAGAACCGATCCCTGGGGAACACCAGCTGATATTTTTAGGAATGAGGAAATGGTATGACCCACTGTTGACGGCCAGTTAAATAAGAGTACACAGACCCCTCTTTACCACTGGGCCCACTGGGCCCGGGCCCAGGGCCCCGCAATCACCAGGGGCCCCCAAATTGCTGAAACATCAATTAACCTCTATTGGTCTATTTTCAAGAAAAAAAATATTTCGATACAATTTTAGATGCATAAAGAATGATCAGAATTCGTACTTTCTTTGCTGGAACAACAACCTTTGCTGAACATTTTCAATCACATTCCCTGCGAAATTAAATTCAAATTAAAACAGATATATGAAGCACCTATAAGCAATGCTCCGCTGTGAATAACTAACTAAGTGGCAATGCAGTTTGCTTTCTGACAGAAACAAAGAAAAAGCACACATTTGAATATCACTGTATGGAAAAATAAAGATAATGGCGCAAAATTTTAAGCAGCCTATTATTATGCTACTACTAAAAATTTGCTAACTTTAAAGTAGTTTACTAACTCATTCTTAATTTTAAACATTTTCTAACTAGTATCGTACTAAAGTAATTTTCTTAATAAGTTGCTTCTGAACACACGTAAAACAATGACAGCTCGTACAGAAAACTAAGTAAACAGACCTTTTGTGGCGGTTGTTAATAGCACGATACTAAAAAAATAAAACAGGTATTCGATGATTTTAACTTTAATAAAAGGGTCGAGAAAGTATGATGCTATATTTGATTAAAATTTGCAAAATCGTTGTTTTAACCTAGTTTCATACTAAAACAGCCCTAACATCGTACTAATTCAACTAAAATTTTGCGCCAATAGTGTTTCTATATTTGCAACGCGCATACAAGTTTGCATCAACGCAGTAACTGATACATAGGCGATTTAACTATCCGTCGGATGAACGGCACTCAATTTTTTAAGATTTCAAGGTAAAGAGGTAAAGAGTTTTTGTTTTTGTGCATTCAATGAGATAGATGAAAGATTACGTTTCTCACTATTTGTTCTATAGGTCAATAGTAAAGAAAAGGATAAGCGTATAGTCGAATCGTTTTTGCGCATGCGGAATTTTCAGATATACTCTCTTTGCTCATTTGATTTTTACTTGCGCCTTATAGGTACTAAAAGGCAAGTTATGCATGCGTAAAAAAAATCGAACTCGAGATTTTGATCAAAGTTGACATTACGATGATAGCGAAGACCAAAAAAGTGGGTCTCGCAATTCTGTCTGTCTGGCTGTCGGTTCGACTACAGCCTAAACGGCTCGGCCGATTTTCTTCAAACTTGGTAGATATGGGTTTTAATTTTTCCCCCCGGACGTTTTTTTCTGTGTTTTTTTTTTTTAAGACCAAAAATAACAGTACCTGCCATACGATTTTTTTTTCGAAATTTTATAAATACATATTTTTTTTTTCTCAAAAACTGTCCCACAGAATTTTTTAAAAAAAATTTGAAAAATTTCATTTGGCTAATGGTTGAAAAAACTTTTACAAAAGATTGTTATTTTTGGTAGCCCCCCTGGGTCCATTTTTTTTGTTTTTCTCAAAAACGGTACAGCCGATTTAAGTAATTTTTTTATGCCAAAGCTCCTCCAAAGTTTGAATATTATTGCATATTCAAATTTTCAATTTTTAATTTTTTGGATTTTTAAAAAAAATTTCAAATTTTTTTTTTGGAAACTCAATATTTCGAAAACCCCATGCTCGATTTTTTTCAAACTTGACAAATAAAAGTTTCTTAACATAATCTACAAGATTTGAGAAAAAAAAAAATTGTTGTATCTAAAACTAACGGTACCTTCCATACAAATTTTAAAAAATGGTTTTCGAAAATCGCATTTTTCTCGAAAACGGTATCGAGAATTTTACTATAATTTTTTTTCTTTTGATTTATTTTTACGATTTATAATTTAATAAAAAAAAATTTTAATTTAGATATTACTGACTGTACCTACCATAGAACGATTTTTTCGAATTTTGAATTTCTCATTATCTACATAACGGATTTTAATGAAATTTTTTGTAAAAAAGCATCTAAGAAGTTTAAAAAACATTGCATTTAAAAACTTAAGAAAAAAAAATATTTTTTCAATTTTTAGAAAAAAAATCATTTTTTTTCTTTTGAAAAATTTGATATCTCAAGAACGGCTTAGTATTTTTTTGGAAATTAGACCTTTATTCGTACAATAATAACTTAAGGTTGGCGTAGCAAAATTTTTTCTTAAAAATGTTTTAAAAATTTTGTACATTAAAGCTTATTATTTTAAGGAACCAATACAACGACTTATTATTTTTGTTCTTTCATAAATTCATAATTGCATAGCATTTTGTTTTAATCTCTTACTACTAAAAGAATTTAAAAAATGCATTTTATCCTTATGAACAGTTTTCTCTAATAAATTTTTTTTTAAAATTCCTAGTCTATTACATAGGAGCAAGTTCGTTCAAAGTTCAAAGTTCAAAGTTATGTGATTTTTTATGTATACCTTTATTACACAACATAACATTTTTATATAATCATACAGGGGCCCCATTTTCAAAAAGTGCCCAGGGCCCCCAAAATGGTAAAGACGGCCTTGAGAGTACAATAGTCTTAATTCAAATAGTGAGGTATCAAAATCAAATATTTAGTCCAAAAATCTACTGAGTTGTATAAAATAAAAAAGGAAATTAGAGGATAACGTAAAAGGAACCCCTTAACCTAGTGATTCTGGACTTCTGTCAAACGAATAATTTTTTTGAAGTAAAACTTCTTTTCCGGCGTTGGGGGTAAAAAATTTTCTATGGAGCTGTCAGTGACGTGTCAAAACGACAGGCTAAAACGACATGGTTCTTCCAATTATTGTTCGAACTTTGTTAGAGGATATTTGAAACACTTTAAAATCACCTTTTATTGCCGAAATAGAATGTTCTTTTAATGGCACAACCACAACAACTAACCTACACAACAATTAAAAAAATAATTTCATTAAAAAATTAGATAATAAAAGCGTTTTTTTAATGAATTATGTGTCCGAACAATTTCTCGATCGAAAACCACTTTCTTTTGTACAAAAAACACAAGCAAATAAATATTTTTTATAGTTTTATTTATTTAAAACATAAAACACTTTAACATAAGCAATACTGAATACTTATATACTATTTAAATTGAAGAATAAGCACTATTATTTACAAAATACTTAAAGCGAAATATAAAAAAAAAAACACTTGTAAATAAACTATCTGCTTTAGTGCTTTCTGTTGTCAAATATACACTAGCATTGCCATATATGCGAAGAATTTTAAATTCTGTGTCAAAATTAAATTAGCATTGCCTACAATTTTAAAATCCTTGGGCTCCAATACATACTACGTTTATATGCAGTATCGAAAGATCGAGTTGGATTAGGGTCGGATTTTCGACCCAGGTTTTTCGCCATTTGAGTTGAGAGCTCGATTTGGAGCTGAGTTGAAATGGTGTTGAGCGATTCTGAAACATTTTTCTAAGCCAACTCCTCGACCCAGGTTTTTCGTCTCATATTTCGACTCGACACCGCTGAGAGTGAGATCGAGTCGAACGAAGCTCATTTCAACTCAATACCCGTTTACAAAGGGTCGAAGCGAGCTTCAAGCTCGCTTCAATACCTCATATATGTATATACTACGTTACAATGAATAAGATAAGAAAAAAGAGATGTAGCGTGATGAAACATCGTCGTTATTGTAAATCAGTTTCAAACTATTAAAGCAGACGACGATATACATAATTAAGCATTTCTTGTCGTCACTTTAAATTAAAATAAGTGACAGTGAATCATGTCTCGCTCTCGTTTCATGTTCTCTTCACATAACGAATCGGAAATAATTAGGCCGAAGTTATAGCTTTCATTGAAATGCATCATTGGAACAAATCAGTGGAATGCTGACTTAATTTTTTTGACAAATCAGTTATAGCAATCATTGAAAGATTGGTTTCAGTAAAAGATCCTTTCAATGGCTGATTACAACCAATTCTATGCATTTGAGATTAGAGTTGATCATTGAAAGGAAAACTGACATTTGAGAACAGAAAGAGAATCGAACACATTCAGTAGAACGATTGTGTTCCATATTAAAGAAACGAAAATCAGCTGTTCATTGAAATTGGTTTCTATCAGTGAAATAATAAAAGTGATAAAAGTGTATTTTATAGAGTAAAAAAATTCTACTATTCATTAGCTTCATTTTGGTATCAATTAAAGCCATTGCAGTTTGTTTATTCGCCTTAAATGTTGTAATGAAAATTTTCAATGATGCATTTCAATCATAGCCTTATAAAAAACTTTTGTCTGTCGTTTTCAATTATATTTCAAAGTCAAAATCTGTCAAATTTAAGCGATGATAAAAATGAACTAAGAAACGGCTAGTATTGTATTAGTGTCCTTTCACGGGTGCACAGCTTAGTAATCATGTGCATT
The DNA here is from genome assembly GCA_963931855.1 of Philhelius festivus. NCBI lineage: Eukaryota > Metazoa > Arthropoda > Insecta > Diptera > Syrphidae > Philhelius > Philhelius festivus. The sequence goes on along the minus strand of OZ007555.1, from coordinate 137,444,105 downwards.
AAAAAAGCGCCATCTCTGCGTCATAAAGAGAGCCATCTGTTCGTCAAAAAAGCGGCATCTATGCATCAAAAAGAGCGCCATCCATTTTGCTCAACTTTAGTAACAAGCAAGTTATACATGATTTTCTTAATAAATTCAAGAAATTGGCAGATAGACCAAAGTGTTCATTTCAAAACTAATTGCATCATTTCTATAATTGAATCAGTTTTGAGTTCCAATTTGAACCTCCTATCATTTTCAATTCGAAGAAATATCTATTTAAAAAAATGTATTTGGAAGTGGTTTTGACATCTTGCAATTTACAAGACTATACTAAAACTAGATTTTTTTTCGTTTCCGAAAAGCACATGAATCGTACAGAGTCTTCAAATAATAAAATATACATACATACATGTACTCGTATACATATATTTTTTTGAGTACTTTACTAAGATAATTGGATTTTATAACTTCTTTAATCATATTTAAAAAAATACAACAGGTAATTTACTTCTTTTTTTTTAATTTGAAAAGGAATTGTTTAAATCGGAGTTTTAAAGAATTTGAGAAAAATACTATAATGCTAAAAATTTTTGCGAATTTTATCAATAAAAATGAAAAATCGCCCGATTTCTCGTGATTTCGATTTTTTTACTAGCAAATTACTTTTATAAATTTTTTTGGGATTTACAGATGCGGTCAAAATAATAGTAGTGTAAATAAATTCATTGCTAAGTCCCTGAATTTTCATGTTTTTGTGGACGAATATTCTGTAGTCAGACGAGTTCCAGATTGTGTCATATGGTGGAAAGGGATCTCGTCAATATGTAAGAAGGCCTCCAAACACAGAATATAATCCACGCTTAAAAATGGAGGATCCAGCATAATGGTTTGGGCATGTGTTTTCTTCTATGGTGTTGGTCCCATATTTCGGATTAAAGGCATTATTGATCAGCATCTTTATGTGAAGATCATGGAGGAAAATATGTTCCCATATATGCTGAAGATGAAATGCCACTGAAATGAGTCGTTGAACAAGACAACAAAGAGGGTTAATGTCATGGAGTGGCCTGCGCAGTCCTCAGACCTCAACCCTATAGAAAATCTTTGGTGCGATGTCAAGAAGTATGTTGCTTAGTTGTAAGCCAACTACTAACACAGCTCTTTGGGAAGCTATAAAGCAGCCTTGAAGGTCCATACCTGTAGAAAGATGTGAAAATCTTATTAATTCCATGCATTGTCGTTGTTCTGCTGTTATTTCTAACAATGGACATGCTACTAAATATTAATTTAACGTTCAAACACTCGACTATCACTAATGGTAGAAATTGTCTGTTAACTTTTATTTTTGTAATATTTAAAGGTAGATTTTTAATGCGCTACTATTTTTTTGACCGCTTTTTTTCTGAAATTAAAAGCCTAAAAAACATTAATTTGAAAATCAGATGACTATTTAATTCTTCAAAATTAGTAGATGAATTTATTTTAGTTTTTGTTGTGTTCAACGGTTCACTACTATTATTTTGACCGAAGCTGTATGTCTCAGTAGAATTTAATTTGGGACTTATGACCCAGTAAAGTGGGACCTAAGTCCCAAAAAAAAATCGGGACTTATGTCGCTGCACCTAGCATGCATTGGGACATTGGGAGGGCCTACAATTTTCTGCACAAATCGTCCAAGAGATGCTCTTGGAGCATTTTTAACTTCTTTGCAACAAGAACTTCAGCGCTGAAAATTTAACCCAGACCTTCTGTATGCCAATCCAACTCACTAATAAAACACAATATTAACTAAAACAAGCTTTTACTAACTATTCGCTCAAAATAAATAGAATATTCCACCTACATAAAGTAAATTAATCATATTTCCTACGAATGATTGCTCGCCAAATTTTTTTCAAATATTATTATACCAGTAACATGCTATTATCACATCACTGTCAAGTGCCAAATATAAACTTATACTACGAGTATTTGTTCAAGTCGCATTGAAAAGTTCAGCGAAACAATATTGCCTGAAGCTCTGTAGGAAGAAAGAATAAAAGAGAAAAATGTAAGTTTCTTTGTAAATAAAATCCAACTCTTATGTCATTTTATCAATTTTATTTTATTTCTTACATTTTACTCAGAATCCGAATAAAAGCTATTCATTTTGTATTTTTATTTCCATCCGTCCTTATCGTCCTTTCTTGTTGCCATCAACGTCATCCTAGTTTGATTCAATTGAATTATAAGGCATCTCTATAAAGATCTACGGAAACAACTTTTAGTATTTTATTTCACGAGCGTTGCCACTTTTCATGATTTTTTGTCTCGTGAGTATTTGTGCATTCTGAAGTTGCACCAAAACAGGTGTCACGCATACATATTTAAATTTAATTTTCCTAAGGATTAATTTTAAAATAGCTTAAATACGCCCCATGGAGTGGCAACACTAACTTAGGAATTTCAATGGCAAGCTTATAGGCATTGATTACGATACCTCGATCGATGAAAATTTCAAGAAGGTTTTAGAGCCAGGAGTGATGCTGAAGATGTGTCCATATCAGCATCCATTTCAAAATGCGTTTTGCACACTCATATTTCAGTCAGCACACCGGCAACGCGGATAGATAGTGGGTCAGAACTCTTAAATATAAATAGATAGAGAAAAGGATTCTAGTTCTTCCATTTGGCCTGCCTTATTATTTTCAATTTTCATCATTGGGGTGATATATCCTTTAGTCCGACAAATTCTGCAAGTATTACGAATTGGCAAAACGTTACTAAAGCAAAAATAATGATTTTTATCCTTCCAATATATAAGACCATGTTTTTATTTCAATTGTTCGTTTCCTCATCTTTCTTTGTTTGTTTTTTTTTTTTTGCAGGATTTATTAACGAAAATCGATTTGATCCAAAAGGATTAATAATTGAAAAAAGTAGCTATCCTCCACCTTTATTGAATCCTTGGAATCATTTTTATTGTCCACTAATCGAACAGTTTGTCTGAGTGAGTGAGAAAATGAAGGAATGAGTTTTAACACCATCACAACGCAAATATAGACAGCTCCGCATTATGGAGGACGAGCCCAGAATGAGAAATCTGTTCGAGGAAGTGAGCTTCCATTGAATGGAGTTTGATGTCAATCGAATATGCCAGCAATGTCTGGAAGAAATAAATACAATGCACACCGTGCCATTTTCTTCTGTAGATTATATTCCTATACAAACTATAGATGTAATAAAAATTCGATCGACAATGTGCGAGTTACTTCAAGAGTCAGGTGTTCGTGACTTGAATTGACAAAGATAAATAGAGTTTGCTTGCAACACCCAGAGACTCAATCCCTTCAAATTGACTGTGTTCCGTGCTCCACTCTGTTTGGACAGACAATTTGCCTGAAACTTCGAAGTAACAGCATTTACACTCTACGACACATGATTGAAGTCACATTTTGTTCATAAGTTCACAAACGAATTGTGGACCCATAAAGAAAGTTATCGACAATTGACAAATGTTGTAAGAAAAATCCTCTAAAGCTCATGTTTGGTTTGGCTATTAATATACATACATATGAAACTAATATCCGTCCGAAATTGGAGTATAACTCTAATAAATAGGCCCCTTCGACCCACTTGGGTTTTTCGGATAATATTCAAAATGATTGGATATTTTTTTTTATATTATACGCGCACTCAAGGGGCTATGAATACCCTTATAATGTTGAACAATTAGGAAAGTAGGATAGGATTAGAAATGAGTGGGAAATATTGAGCCGGGTAAAGCATTCCACATTCGTGTAGTGCGGCTAAAAAAAAGATCTCTGGTACTTGACAGTACGTCTAAAATTGAGCTCAAGTGTAAACTGGTGAGCATTCCTAGAAGTATGGAAATAACGGTTAAATTGTTTGAGGGGAGAAATGCAACTGGCTAGGGCACCATTTATAAAAATAGCGGTTAAATAATGATAGACATGAAAAATTGTGGGGGCGCTGGTGCCAACCAAATCAGATGGGGTAAAAATCTTCTTGCATCGGCGGAGAAAGCCTAAACAGTTATTAACATCGTTGAAACATTTCCATCTCTTAAAGACAACGTTGTAATGTTTCTGGTCTCTCGTATTTATCGCTCCTTTAATATATAGTCCTCTAGTGAAATAACGAGTTGCATTCTTCACCTTAAAAAATTCAATCGCAAGGCTTTAAGGAATGCACATTAATTTGGTCTCGAGCCAAATTTTGGACATACTGCATAGTACAGAGATTGTTGTTTTAGCCGGACAACACGAATGTGGAATCCTGTACCCAGCTCTGTTTTTCCTCTCATTATAATATGCTGAAGTTCAAAACCTATGCGATGCATATTTTAATCCTTACGCATCAATTATAAAATAAAATGGAATACTGGGTCGCACGAACTTGCCCCTATGTAATAGACTAGGAATTTCAAAAACGAATGTTATAGGAGAAAACTGTTTATAAGGATAAAATTAATTTTTTAAATTCTTTTAGTAGTAAGAGACAAAAACAGAATGCTAGGCAAATATGAATTTATGCAAGAACACAAAACTTATAAGTCGTTGTAGTTGTTTCTTAAAAAAAGCTTTTATATACAAAATTTTTAAAAGATTTTTAACAAAAAAATTTGGTAAGCAAACTTTAAGATTTTATTATTGTACGAATGAAAATTGAATTTCAAAAAAAAATAATGAGCCGTTTTTGAGATATCGAATTTTCCAAAAAAAAAAAGACTTTTTTTTTCAAAAAAATCAAAAAATATTTTCGTAAACTTTTAAGAAGCATCTCTATAAAAAGTTTCATTAAAATTCGTTATGTCGATAATAAGAAATTCAAAATTAGAAAAAATTGTTCTATGATAGGTACAAGCTGTAATATCTTAATTTTAAATGTTTTCTTATTAAATTAAAGATCATAAAGATTGATTAAAAGAAAACAAAATTATCAAAATTCTAGGCGCCGTTTTCGAGGAAAATACGATTTTGGAAAACCATTTTTTAACATTTGTATGGTGGGTAGTGGCTGTAGTCGAACAGACAGACAGACACAGAATTGCGAGACCCACTATTTTGGTTTTCGCTATCATCGTAATGTCAACTTTGATCAAAATCTCGAGTTCGATTTTTTTTACGAATGCATAACTTGCCTTATAGTACCTATACCTATATATATATATATAAAAATGGTGCATTGGAAAAGTTTGAAATATTAAAAAAACTATCGTATTCATATACGAAAGCTTTCAAATAAGCATCCAATAAAACAGGGCTATCCTATAATTTATATTACGGCTATCCTTTAATGTGTGATAAACTCATTTTTCAAGTCATGTTGATCCCATAGCTAAACTGGTAATTAGTCGCTTTATTTCATCTTCTATGGGAACGAGAATACGACTTATTGCACAAGTCTTATTTGTTCAAAAGATGTTAAGCTCAATTAATTGGTCAGAGATAGAAAATTTTTTATCAGTTGTTAAAGTTAAAATTCTGCTTACAAAGCTAATATTAACTATTCGGCCATTTACGAAATATTGAAGCAAATACTTTCCTTTTTTTTTTAATTTCGTAAATGAGGTAGAACAATTATCTAATGACTTTTAGGAACTTGAAAATTTATGATCCCTGAACAACTTTGCCTCTTTAAATACAGAAACTTAATTATTACATTTAAGCTGCCAAACAAGAATATGCATACTGGTAAACGAACATTTTGTTTCAAGACTTGGATGCTTAGCACTCCAACCTCTCATTCCAATCAAATTACAAAATATGCCATCAATTTCTTGATCTAAAATCATTCGGTTTATTTACAAGTAGCATCGATTACACCATCCCTCAGATTTAATTTTCAGGTAACCATCCCTTCTTGAGAAATCTGGGAGGACATGATAATCCTGAAAGATGATTCAATCCATTTATACATCGCTGTAGCACTACTGAAGCTTGTTCTAGGCGAAACTTTTAGCAATTATAGAAGTTTTGTCTTGACTTAAAGAAGATGTGATATTGATCAAAGACATCCGCATCATTTCGAACATTTGAGCAGCCATTAAACCTCTTGATTCTATCTCTACCAGCTTACGTCATCGAGCAATCGATTACCCTAATTTGACATTTTCATTCGATCACTGATGGGACTCACTCACTCGGTCACTGAAGCGGTAATATGGCCCCAGATTTGGCAAATGCTGGATCTGAAGCGCTAAGAAGATTTAATATATTTAAGCAGATCGCTTATAATATTTTTCATAAATTTTTTTTAATTTAAAAAAACCAGATGCCAATCTCTTGTTAAGCTCAAACTCTTGTTTTAGCTATTAAAAGAATTTCATGCTTTTTTAACTTCAGTGTTTTGAAATTCCAACGCTTTTTGAATACAAGATTGCGAACAAACGATTCAATTGAGCATTTAATTCTTTCTTATTACAAAAGCTTTTACTCTCTTAAAACTACTTTTATAGTAGATACTTATTCTGTTAAAAAAGAAAACAATGAATGAATTTTATAACAATTTTGGGTTACTTACATACATACACTGAAAATAAAATTCTTTCGATATTTAATGAAGATATCAGTGAAACTACTTTTACCTTTAATCAGAAGCGACTTGTTTGGAGAAATCTTTCATACGAATTCATTCAAGAACATACTCTTACATGGACAAATCCAATACTGTAAGGTCAGGAGATCTTGTAAGCCAGTGAACTGGTCATCCTACCCAACGATTTCCATAGCCAATTCTTAACCTTTCTACCAAAGTCGGCTGGGGGACCATGCTTTTGAAAATATGATGCAGGTAGTGGAATGTCCTCCAATAGTTCTGCTAAATCTTCTTCTTCTTCTTCTTCCTTTGCTTCGGCGCTGTTATGATCTCGATGTCGAGGGGATCATAACTCTCCCACGTATCTGCTTCACACTAGTGATCCGCCTGTGGGGTTCGCCGGGTTGACCCCAGAAATCGGCGGCAAGCCTTCCGGTTTTTGAGGCCAACTGAATGCTGGTGTTTTTGCATTTGTTTGTACCAGGAGTGTTTAGGCCTACCTTTCTTTTTATTCCGAATTGGAACGTTGTATGATATTGCCTTTTTGACGGGGTTCTCAGGACCTCTCCTTTGAACATGGCAATACCAACTGAGTCGGTCGTGTTCAATTTTTTGGAAAATGGTATTCTTAACATGAAGGCTTCCTCGGATCTTCGTACTTCTAATTCGATCAAGCTTTGTAACTCCTGCTGTCATACGAAGCATCTTCATCTCAGCTGCCGTTAGCTTACTCTCATACTTTTTGTACATTGTCCAACATTGTGAACCGTATGTAAGTGCTGGACGCACAACTGAAGTGTAGAGCTTTCCTTTCAGCTTAGGGGGCATTTTTCGGTCACAGAAGATAGCAGAATTTTCCCGCCACTTCATCCACCCTACGCTTACGCGATGATTGATATCGTCATCACAAGTAGCTTCGTTATTTATCATAGACCCCAGATATTTAAACTTTTCACACTTGGGAAGCACTACTCCATTCAAATAAATGTCTGGAATAGGCCTGTGTGGATCAGAAAATGGGCAGCATAGGTATTCTGTCTTTTTCGCGCTTATGCGGTACCCACTTCCTTTAGAACATCCACCCATACGTCAAGTGCTCGTTGTAGGGATATCGGGTCTTCACTTATGATGGCTCCATCGTCAGCAAAGAATAACTGATGCACTTTTGGATCCGTCACTTTGCCTTCAAGCAGGTAATCAAGAACTGTAATATAGTTCTGTAATAGTTCTGCTAAATCGTTTCGTGAAAACTCCAGATAGTTTGAAAAATTTACGCTTTTTGAAGAGGCAGATTAAATTGTTTCCATTTACACCTGAACACATGACGACATTAAAAATGAGAATTGCAAAACCATCGGCTATTCCTAATCTTTTTGGAGCATTTTTTTTGTATCTTCTAGTTCAGAAAATTCAAAAATTGATTAAATATTTTGTATATATTCGCCATTTCTCTGAGCGATTCTCAAGTGTGAAGGGCAACGGGCATTAAAGTGGTGCACACCGACACTGATCTAACCAAAAAAGTAAAGAAAAAATACGGCCTTTTTCGAAAATGCAAATCGACGTAAATTTTATCATCGAACGACTGTCATTTCCGGACGCAGAACAAAACAAAAATATTTAACTTTAACTTTAAACCTTAAAAAATAAATCTTCTTAAGCGAAAGAAGCAAAGCGCTGAAGAAAAAATAATTATCATAAACAGAAAACTTCAAAAAAAACTCTCAAAACTCTGACATCCGTATCTGAAATGGAAGTTAGTTAAGTTTAACGTTTTTGCGAATCATCATATTTTTAAAATATTGAACCCTTTCAAGTGATGCGGAGTGTAAAATATTTTAACATTAAAAGTAACATGTAATTGCTTGTAAGAGAGCGCACGCCAGTATACATAAATACAGGTATATTTATACCAATCCAAGGCGATTTACGGCGAATAAACTGATGCGAATTGATAAACAAATAAACCTGTCCACGCGTATCTACTCCGTAAATGTTGACACTTATTAATAAATATTATTTTTATCTAGAATCAATGTGAAATGCTTATAAATGCAATGCGCTGTGTCGATAGACAATTTTATTGCGAACTCATTACATTGAACTGTTTGTTTTAGCATATTATGTTGGTCGATAATCGTATTGGAGTTGTTCAATTGTTTTGTTAGTAGCAATCCAGATTAAATTGAAGTTGATAAACGAGTAAATTTGTGTAATACACCGGATCTGAAAACGTTGCAAAATGAGATCTTATTAAATAAGGAAATTACTTTTGCAAATCTTAACTTTTGCATGTGTTACACATTTACACTATGAACTCATTGTAACTTCGTTTGACACAAGTAGTGGCAAAACAATGACATATTATGACATTATGTGTACCTACATTAACACGAAGACAAATAATCACGTTTAGAATAGAAGAATGGAGCAAGTTCATATATACTTTCTTGTGTTATTTATTAATACATAGCAGTTATTGAATTTGTTGATTAAAAAGAAAATATGACGTCGCTTCAGATAAGAATAGGGTTAGGATTGTTCAGAAAATTCGAGAAATTATGACAAGACACCTATTTGTCATTTGGCAATAAAAAAATGCACGGTTCTAACTGAAAGTGGACATAAAATAGAATAACACATGGCATTTTGTTGTGTCCGGTAAATCTCTGTGTAGATAAATCTCTGTTTACATTTCCGCTCTTGCTTGCTTTAACTTTTTTCATTCTTCGCGGAATAAGGAACAACGAAGGTACACTTACTGGTGACGTGTTTTGAAATTAAATAAATGCTCGACTAAATCACGTGAACTGGCTCTTATGCTTAATAGACTTCGAGTTTTAAAAATTAATGTTATTAGAAAAAATGTTTACCTATAAGCTCAAAATTAAATTTTTAAATGACTAAAACAACACCTTTATTAGTTGGAACTGAACACAGAATGCCAAGAGAAAATAAATGTATGCAAGACCAAAAATTATAAGTCGTATAATATTGATTAATATTGAACGACAGAGAATAATAATGCGGATTTAATTTTTTGAAGATTATTTCACCCAAATATCTTCCACAGAGTTGCACGCACTGTTCAAAACGGAGCCTCGTGTTCTGCGTCACAAGCTGCAGTAAACTTGGTTCAATCGTGCTGATTTCTCGACGAATATTTTCTTTTCGGTTCACAAGAGTCCGGGGATTGTTAATGTAAAAGACAGTAACTTTAAGGTAGCCCCATACAAAAAAATCCATTTGGGGTTAAGTCCGAGGACCTCGTTGGCCATGGGATGTCCCCAAAGCGACTGATCAGTTTTCCGCCCCGAACATTTTCGAAAAAAATGGTCCAATTATTCCATTCGTGGAACAGTTACCCTGGGGTAATGCAATGGGTTTTGGTGTTTCAGTCGATTGTTATGAGTTCTTGGAGACCAGTAACTGCAGTTTTGCTTGTTGACGTGCCCATTTAAATGGAAATGAGCCTCTTCGCTCCAAAAAATGCGATTCATCTAAAGTTCCATTCATTTAACATTCAGATCGTTCACAGTTTGAAAACGCTCCAATATCGTTTCACAAAATATTTTGCGTGAAACAAAGTCACTTTCTTTAAGTTCTTGAACGATTTGAATGTTAAATGAATAGAACTTTAGATCCTTTTTTAAAATTTCATGAATAATCGCTCTTGGAAGTTGCAGTGAGGCTGCTCTTTTCCGTATCGAAAGTCGTGGATTTTCACGTAAACTTTCTTCAACCAGTTCAATGTTTCCGATGGTCCTTGAAGATCGACTGGGCCCTGGCCGTGGGGTGTTCATAACCGAAGCAGTTGTGCAGAACCTCTGCACCCAGGAACGAATTAAATTCAGACTCGGACTATTACTTATCCGTCGAATATCGAAGTGTGAACAAAATTTTCCACGAGCAATTATGTACGAATCGTTACTCTTGAAAAATGCCCCGATGGCGAACGCGTGATGCCCACTCGACACTGCGACATCCTCACTGAGAAATCCGCATGATCACTGATTATAATGACACCACCCACCCCCCGCACTGTTTATTACTTTTTGAAATATTCGTGTTTCAAAACAAATCTACCACCAGACACCCTGCATAATTATAAAATTTTTAAAACATTTTTAAGAACAAATTTTGGTGCGCCAATTTTTATTGTTTTTATTGTTGTGCGAATATAAATTTTTAGAGATATGGAGGGTTTTTATAATACAAACTTTATATAGTATTGAAATAAATCAGCCAAGTAGAAGACTTAGCACTATTATTGGAATTGTTGAATTATTGATTCAAAATAGGTTTTCTGGAATTGACTGAGAGGGCAACAATAGTGCTAAGTCTTCTTCTTGGCGAATTTATTCAGTAGTATATAGAGTTTGTATTATAAAAACCTCATATAAAAAACCTCATGATAGCACCGGAACAAAACGCCAATTTTTGCAGACTAAAGGCCAAAAAATCATTTTTAGAGATCATATTTTCAAATATAAATTTTAATTTTTTTTTTTTTCAAAATCCAAAAATATATTTTTGTTTTAATTTTAATATGCAATGTTTCTTTAAACTTTTTAGAAGCATATACAAAATTTCATACAAAACCCTTATGCCGATTACACAGGTATACACACATTTTGGTGCCGATACTTTTTGAACTGTTCTTTAGTAAATTTGACCTCCTGAAAACGAATCTGCAATCGGTTTTTGCCTAGCAGCTCCCGTTTTCATGTTATGGGTTAGGGTGTTGCAAACCTGACACCACTTAGAAATACCCAAAATAATTGGGAAAAGAAGAAAGTAAAACATTTTTTCTTTGAAAATCCAAGCTCATTTAGTGATATATACATATAAATATAAAAAAATAATAAAATAATAATTTTATTAACAAGATACTAGCGAGTACATTTCAAATACAATATATTTTTCACTGCTGATTTGATGGACTGGAACCCAAGAAGCTTCGTTTTTTGCTTGATCTGCAATGTGGTTTTTTCGGACAATCTCTTAGAAGATTCCAGCAGTAATCTGCCATCATATGCGTATCCCACTTGCCCTGGTATCGATCTTCCATTGTCCTTATATCCTGGTGAAATCGTTCACCTTGCTCTTCAATCAAGTCTCCCAAGTTTTCAGGAAACCGGTCCAAATGGTTTTGCAAGTAATGCACCTTGATGCTCATGTTGCATCCAAGCTCACGAAAAGCATTCAGCATGTTCTAAACTAAATCCTTATAATTTAAAGCCTTCTTGTTGCCTAGAAAGCTTTCGACAACTGACACAAATGATGTCCACGCTTTTTGCTCTTTTTCATTCATAGATTCAACAAAATTGGTGTCCTTTATTAACCGTCTTTGAGGTCCATCGAATATGCCAGCTTTTATTTTTTCAATGCTTAATCTTTTCATCTTTGTAGATATGAATTTAAAACATGATGAATCCTTATCTAGAGCCTTAACAAATTACTTCATTAAGCCAAGTTTTATATGAAGTGGAGGCAGGATTATTTTATTCCGATCAACCAAAGGCTCATTAATAACATTTTTTTCTCCAACAACCATGTTCTCTCTTTCAGGCCAGTCTTTTTTTACCCAGTGATCTTTCCCAAAGGCACAAGAAGCAGGGATATTTTATGTATCCACCTTGCTGTCCAAGGAGAAAGTTAACCATTTTCAAGTCAACACAAATGACCCACCCATGTTCGTGATACTTAATCTTTTCGAAGACTATAGCTATATTCTTGTACTCTTCTTTCATTTGTATTGTAATGTATTTCTATTGTAATGTTTTACCAAGGGTTCGTAATAAATAAAACTTATTCACTTTGTTTAAAACTTCTACTTATTTATTTCGTAAATAAAACACTTCACTTTTTTACAACCAAACAATTTATTGTTCAACATTCAAATATACCGAAACTTATTTTCGAAAACAATTTACTTATCTCTTTACAACCAACTTTACCCTTTCACTATTAAAAACAAACTGTGTCCAGTCGGCAACACAGTTGTCTTATATACCAAAATTTAGGTTCTATTATTTTAATTATATAATTATAATTATAATTTATAATAAGATAATTATATAATAATTATATAATAATAATTATATAATAATAATTATATAATAAGATAATTATCTTTCTATGGCAGGTAGAGGGGGTAATAATTACCCTTCTATGACAGGTAGAGGGGCTAATAATTCCCCTTCGAATATTCTTTCATATGAATTTCTTGCATATGAATTTTTTAAATTAGCGTAAATTGAATATTTCTGTAACTCAAAAACTAGAGCTGCTAGGGAAAAATGGTTTTCAGTTTTGAAATCAGCGTTAGAACTATAAATAAAATCAGCTGCAAAACTCAAGGCACCAAAAAAAATTTTTTTTTTGTAGACCTGTGTTATAAGAAAGTCATAGATCGAAAATATACGATTTTCCAAAAACATTACTAATTTTGGTTTTAAAAAAAATAGAGTGTATCAGGAGAAAAATTTAAAAATGCTGTCGACCAATAACAAAAAGAATTTAGTTAGTACCTCACACATAGCTTGTTTAATTCCATTTCAATATCTACCCGCCCTTACTGAAAAATCCTTCTATAAATCGCAAGTAAAAAATAATCTTTTAAATTTATGGAAACGAGCGCTAGGGATCTTCATCTCATGTTTTTTTGCTTTTTTTCGAATGCGGTTTGGTTGGAGACATTTAGGGTGCTTCCGAGGTAAATGATTTGTTGACTGTTGCTCGTTTCAGTCCAGGAACACATGTTGTTTGTTGACGCATCCACTCAAGAGGAAATAGACTTCTTCACAAAACAACAATTTGTATTCTCTGGAAGTTTTCTAGAAGCACCTCACTTGTGTTACCTAGTGTATGCTAGTGAACAACACTCAGTAGCCGAGAGTGTGAGACTAAATTCAAGAACATCAACTCGCCATTGATCTCAATAGCTCAACATTTCACGCACTATTTTGAGAAGAATTCTGCACAAAGACTTCGAATTTTTCGCTTACAGGATACAATTGACTGAGCAATTGAAGGCGCACGACCATCCGCTTCGTTATCGCTTCGAAGTTTGGGCCTTAGAGCAGCTTGAATTGGACAACGATTTTGGGCGAAAAATCATCTTTTCTGACGAGGCGCATTTTCATCTCGGCGGCTACGTTTTAACAAACAAAATTGCCGCATATGGTGCTCGGAAAACCCGCACGTTATTGTCCAGAAGGCTATATATCAAGGCCTTATTTCACTTTGTCAAAGTGAAATAAGACCAACTACTGAAAATTGGCCTTATTTCACTTTATCAAAGTGCAATAAGGCCAATTTTTGAAAGTTGGCCTTATTTCACTTGGCCTTATTGCACGGCACCCCATTTTTCTTCGAAAATAAGGCTAGGAAGGAAGAACGGTGGGCGTTACAGAGTCATGTTAATGAATTTTTTTGTATCTGAAATTGAAGACATGGATTTGGTTGACCTCAGGTTCATGCAGGATGGCACGTCATCGCCATTCCACACAGCCCATCCCACAATCGATCTTTTGCGCTCCAAAATTCCAAATCGTGTTATCAGCCATCTTGGCGATGTTAAATGGCCACCTCGGAGCTGCGATTTGACCCCTTTGGACTTTTATTGTGGGGAACCGTGAAGAACCGATGTTATGACATTATATATAGAAGATGGCGGTTTTGAGATTTTTTTTGCGAATTAAACATTGTTTAGCATCGATTGAGACGAGACTGCTTTTAGATGTACTTAACATTTAGATGAGATGAGATGTAAAATGTTGAACTCTTTGCTCTAAAGAAGGAAGACCAGCTTCAGTCAACATATTTTTAATAGATGCAGTTCGAGATGCAGTGGTACTGGGGTTTTATTATATTAAGCGATGATTTTGAACACTTCCCATAAATACTCATTCCGTACTCGAATGAATGTTTGATCTTCTGATGCTTAGAAGTGAATAAATGTGAACTAAACTATTTTTAGATGATAAGTACTACAATCTACAAAACCTATTTACGTCCAAGTATTGAGTATAACTCCCATCTCTGGTAAATTGCTTAAGCCTCTTTCACAATATTCAAGAGCTTTTGAAATAATTGATGACAGTAACATCATTGACTCATTTGCGTCACTCGAACGTCGTCGTAATCCTTCTTGCCTCACGCTTTATTACCGTTATTTTAACGGATTATGCTCTGGTGAAATAGTCAGCTGCATTCCTCCCCTTAAACAGTTTAACTGTTATACTCGGGCTTATAGAAATGCCCATCAATTTATCTTTGAGCCCAACTTCGGCCGTACTGTCAAGTACAGAGATTCGTTCTTTTTTTTTATAATTCACTCGCGCTCAAGGGTATGTTTATAGACCCTTATAATGTTAAACACTTTAGCCGTACAGCGCGAATGTGGGATGCCTTACCAAGCTCTGCCTTTCCCTGTCATTGCAATGTTCAAGAATTCAAAACCGATGTACAATTCCACCTCCTTTGTAACCCCTCCCTTTTCCTTAATGCTCACACCGTGTCTCTGGCATATTAAGGGTAAAAAAAAACTTTCAGTGTGCCCTAATTATAAAAAAAAAAAACAAATTAAGGTTAAGTGTTTTTGAAGTACAACCAATGTTACTAAAAATTAAACTTATAATCAAAAATTATACTTTTAAACAAAGATTATTTACATTTACGATTGTACTATAATTTGAAATTATAATAATATTTTTTGAGCAATCAGTTTTTCTGCAGATGTGTAAAATTTTACTTTTATCTGATGAAATTTTAGAGCCTGAGTAAGAACAACAGGTTGAAAGATTTTTAAAAATGTTTGAAAATTATTGTTACAAAATTACGAAATCAGCACTGTATTCAAATTGAGGACTGAGACTCTATACCTCAATTTTATGCCAAAAAGATAGAACCTAGCGATAACAACTTGTAGCCTGGGTATTTTAAATGTGACTGAAGGCGTTTTCCACTTCCTCGCAGAATGTCCAATTTTACTTCAAATAAGAAGACTGTATTTGTCCGATTTCTCACCCTCCTACTGAAACAACTGATTTTTTAAAAGAATATACGGTTGGAAGGTATTCCCGCAATATGTTATCACAGATACTATAGTTCCAGTAACTCTATTTGTAAGTTTTTCTCTTTTCATGCTTATAAGTATGGCAATAGCTCTTTGGACTAAGTTCATTTTAGAACATTTATCTTATCTTTTTTCCCAATTATATAATTTTATTTTATGTCTCTATATTGTGAATCAATCGGTAGACGGCAAAATAAAACCATGTCATTAATATAATTTAAGCTGATTAATAAAGAACCGTTTATAATAATAATAGTAATAATAAAGGTATACCTATACAATTTGCCACACATCAGATCAAAAGTTATGCCATATTTACGTTTGTTACTTTTTTTCAAAACTAGTCGATTCGCACACATTGTATTTAAAAACTCTCGTGTGATTGATTTTAATGGAATAAAAAAAAAAACAATATAATTATTTTTCTCAGAATTTATTTGCACTTTGTTTACAATTCCAAATAAATTTTGCCCCATTGATCAATTTGTATAATCTTTGGCGTATAATTATTAATTATTATCACAGCGTTCTAAAAAAAAAAAGCCATATCAAACCAATTCGTTGAATTATTTAAGGGCCTATGCAGTAGAAACACAATAATTAAGTATCCATTTCCATATATGAAATTCCCTAGACATTTACCCTTAGAAACGTTTCAATTAGGTAATTTAAATTAGAGTAAGTGCGGAAAATATGGCCTACGTGGGTAATATGGCCGTATGCTGTATTTCGCAAACCAAAACCCACAGCGAAATAAAAAAAAATTCATTGCGAACACCTTCAAACCGGTTTAGCCTCAGCGTTTTGTGGTGAGTGTGGCGCGACGATCGTCGAAGATATACGGCGTATTCTGTTTTTTTTTTTTTATATTTATTGTAATTTTTTGGCAAGTTTCCTTAAACGTATGGCCCAGTAGGCCATATTTGACACGTTTGCTTGAATAACATTAAATTATTTTAATTTTTTGTTTTGAAGACTAAAATGTCTAAATGAAGTCAAAAACCATGGAAGAAATATAGAGCTTGTGGACCTCGCAAGAAAAAATCGTATCCACGTTCTATCATTCATCCGCATTCGAGCTATAAGATACAGCCGCTGGACAAGACTTTTATGGAACCCTTAAATAAGTAGATACTTGACCGAGGAAACTCGACGATTGGTCATCAACAACTATAAAGCCATATCACACTTCGACATAATTGAGCTATTCGGTCGAGCATACCTTAAGACTCAAACTGGACAGATCGCAGTTAAATGTTTTTCGTCGATAGAGATATGGCCATTTGTTGAAAAAATATCTTTCAAGACCACGATTTTTTATTAGCAGAAGAAGTTGATTCAACAAAATCTCAATTCAACGTAGAAAATCTTGCCCCTACCAATCCATGTGATATTGAGGGGGCATGAGACGACTCATGAAATTTCTTCTATTCCTGTAAAGGTTAAAAAAAAACATCGAATCGTGGACGAAAACGAGGAAAATCGGAGATCATTTCCTCATCTCCTTATAAAACTTCTCTAGAAGAATCAATTAATCTGAAGAATAAAAGAGAAAAGAAACTAAGAAGAAGAAAATGATGCTGGAAAGCAAACAGATACCGAACAAAAAAAAACGCAAAGTCAGGAAAGTTATTTCATTCCAAAGTCCAATTTCATTCCAATGGGGTATTCGTGAATAAAATTTCCTTGGGAATTGTGACTAACTTTCAAAACTGTCATCTCGACTAATTTTGAAAGTTTCCCTTGGAATTTATTGATGTCGGAATTAAGATTTATAGTGACTTTGACAATGAACAGTGCAGATTGCAGAAGTATTGACCTTCCCAATTTTCAAAGATGGGGAAAATTCCGAGGGAAATTTTGTTCCCCATAGCCCCCAATAAATATTAGGTATTTACGAGTAGTTCCACTAAAAAACATTGTGTTAAATATGGCCTACCCTGGGCCATATTTAACACCAGGTGGGCCATATTAACCGCAATTTTCTTAAAACTCAAATATGAAGTTCCATTAAGTTTTTGTTTTTAACTTTTTGTTATGTGTTTTTTTAGTTATAGTTTCTAAAGACTGAAGTACAAATAATTTGTTAAACTTACGAAAAAAATAAATGAATTCGACTTAAATGTATGGTTTTATTTAAAAAAATGTTAAGGGTAGCCCATATTTGCCGCACTTACTCTACTATTTGATATTTGAATTTTGTAATCAATAGTTAAGTAATTTTTAATATCTTTAAATTTGTTCATATCTAGATACACTTTTAATTTTAATTTGTTTTGCGTTCATGGTAATTTATCTTAATAATTTTGTTCTAAGCGTACAATTCCCTGATATCAAAAATCGTCAGTCAAACTTTACTGCTCATACCCAATGGAGATTAATGATGATGCAAAATAAAGAAAAACTGAATGACAAGTGTCATTGGAAAAGATTTCACACTTTACAAAGAAATACTTATGTATATGAATATAGCGTTAATTTATTGAAAAGGCTATAAAAGGAAAATTCTTTTTTCCAATTTGTCGTAAATCACTTTTTGACGTAAGCATTTTATGATGCCATCGATTTGTGTCTCTGTTGTTGACCCTATAAACTGGGTCATCAATTTCTATTTGTAAAATTGCAAAACTCTAAATCAATTCCAATACATACAGTTTTTATTTACGGATAGGATATGGTATTCGAAAATAGGATTTGCATGTTTTGCTGTCATACTGTAATTGATTTTTGTAAGTTTTTCGCTTTGGTTTATGAGTAAACTACATACGTCGTCAGTTAAGAGGATAAGTTGACACGAGATGGCGCGAACGTAGGAAAACATGTGAGGGGAGGTTCACAACGCGTCAGTGGGTACTCTCAATTATTACATTGCAAATTAAAGGTTGACAGGGGAAAGTTTCGCGTCAATAAAGGGTCTTTCAAAACTAGCGCAAAAAATTCGCGAATCATTCACAATGATGATAAAAATGACACATAAACAATGCTAAATAGCCACAAAAACTGCTGTTTCGCGAATGATATCACACTGCTTTTGGGGAGCCTTAAAGGGTGTTCAAGACCGAGTGTCAAAACATGTTGGTTTTCTGAGTAGTTATAACTTTTAAAGGGTAAATGCTTTACTATGATGATTATGATGTTACTTACTTAGGTCCTCAGACCTTTTATGTCCGTGGGGCATCCACAACGCCAGCTCTCAGGAAATGAGTCGCATCTCCCTCCAACTCTTGCCTAGTTCGTTTGATTTCTCCTCGACTGTCCTTCTCCATGAGCTTCTCGGTCGTCCAGTCCAGTTGTCGACTTTTCGAGGCGTGTGTCCGATACACTGCCACTTTTAACGTCGTATAATGGAGATATACGCTTGGGCCAGAAAATCCTAAGGATGTTTCGTAGGCATCTAATAATTAACGTTTGCAGCTTCTTAGTGACAATTACCGTTACTTTCCAAGTGCTGCAATCGTAAAGTAAAACGGATTCGACGTTGGATCGAAGCTTGGTTCTTAAGCTTAGAGAGTTATTCCTCCATACATTTCCAAGCATACCGAAAGCAGCCTTTGCCTTCCCGATTCGACTACTGATGTCCTGTTCGGTGCCACCCTCGGTAAAGATGATACTTCCAAGGTATTGGAAGTTCTGTTCTTTCTCTACCGGTTGTTGAGAAATATTTATGAGAGAAGATGACTGGGTTCCGAGGCTGATCATCTTTGTTTTGCCGGAGTTGATTTTCAGCCCCACGATTTCTGCTTCTCTCTCCACTCCTGTTGTCATTTGGATTAGATCCATGATCCTTTCAGAGAGCAAGCATACGTCGTCCGCATAGTCAAGATGTTTCAGGTGAGACGTCAGGGTCCATCGAATTCCTCCGTTTCCTGCCAAGGCCGCTTGCAGGACATCGCTTATCACCAACAGAAACAATATTGGTGCCAGAATGCAGCCCTGTCTGACTCCACTTTGGACTTCAAACTCTTCTGACAGCCTCCCTTCGTGCAAACCATAATTTGCCTTAAAAATAGTTATTAATTTATCCGGGATACCCCTCCTGCGTGAAGCAAGCCAAATAAATTCTCTATTGACGCCATCGGAAGCCTTCTCAAAGTCAATGAATAGCAGGTGATGTGGTGATCGATATTCGACGCACTGTTCAATTATAATAATCCTTAAGGTATTGGTATGATCAATGCATGAGGATCCAGTGCGGAAACCTGCTTGTTCGGCATCGGTTGTGGCTTCTAGATGTTCCCTGATCATTCGAGTACTATTTTCGCTAATATTTTGGCAACGGCAGGCAGGATGCAAATCCCCCTCCAGTTTTCGCACTGTGTTAGGTCTCCTTTTTTGTCGAGCTTGACTATCCTTCCCGTTTTCCACTCATTCGAAAATCCTTCAGAGAGTTCGCTCGCTGTCGTTGGCGGCTTGGCGCGGCTTGTATAGAAGCTCTGCAGGAATGCCATCAAGTCCTACTGCTTTGTTGGTCTTCAGTGCTTTCATTGCGTTGCAGGTCTTATCTCTTCTGGGGGGTGCTGTGCGGATTCGGGAATTTTTTGTTACTGTCAGCTCAGCAGGTATCAGTTGCGCATTGCTGTCGGTAACTCGGTTTAATACCGACGCAAAATGGTCCTTCCACCTTCTCAACTGATCCTCATCCGAACTAAGTAGCAAGCAGTCTAGGTCTTTTACGAGGTGTTGTTTGGAACTGCGAGCACCAACCAGTTCCTTGGTTATGATGTAGACGGTTCTACTGTCGCATCTGTTAATAGCATCTTCTGCTTGATGGGCCAAAACGTTGTGTATGCGTCTGCGGTGTGTCTGAAAAAACATTTGCAGGGAAAAGAGGTACGTATACGCGTATTTTATAGCTATATACATGAATACTGAAGTTCATCTCTCCATTTTACTTATTTAGTATGACAATCCAAAGCATATATATGCCAAGATCTTGGCATAACACACTTCTGAAATAATATCACCAGAAGCACATAGCTTAATGCTGTAAAAATGAAGGCAAGATTTTATGGAATTCGAAAGCTATTTAATTTATTTAAAATAAAATGCACGACTGGGTCGCACGAACGTTCTTTTATGTAATAGACTAAGAATTTTAAAAACTAATGTTATTAGAGAAAACTGTTCATAAGCATAAAATTAATTTTTTCGACTCTTAGTAGTTAGAGATAAAAACAGAATGCCATGTGATTTCTCAAGCAAATATGAATTTATGCAAGAGCAAAAATTATAAGTCGTTGTAGCGGTTTCTTAAAAACATAAACTTTTGTATACAAAATTTTAAAAAATATTAAAAAAAAAATTTGGTTTGCCAAATTGCAGTTTTTATTACTGTACGAATAAATATAAAATTTCTAAAAAAATGTAGGCCCGTTTTTTCAAAAACCAAAAAAATATCTTTTTTTTTAAGTTTTGAAATACAATATTTATCAATCTTTTGGGAAACTTCTCTATAAATAATTTCATTAAAATTCGTTATGCCGTTAATGAGAAATTCAAAATTCAAAAAAATGGTTCTATGGTAGGTACCATAAGTAATATACTCGTATAAATTTCAATTTTTCTTATTGAATTGTAGATCGTAAGAATAATTATACAATACTATTCAAACTGAAGCTTAAGCATAAAGGAAATGGCCAAAATCTGTTTTCCCGTTTTTTGAGAAAATCGAAAACAAAATAAATGGTTCTAGGGGGGTACTATTAATAACCATTTTTCGGATTTTTTTTTTCAAGCATACCTAAGCTGAATTATAGCTTGCGATTTTTTTTAAATCTGTCGGAACAGTTTTTGAGAAAAAACAAAATGCACGACTGGGTCGCACGAACTTGCTCCTATGTAATCGACTAGGAATTTTAAAAACGAATTTTATTAGAGAAAACTATTCATAAGGATAAAATTAATTTTTTAAATTCGTTTAGTAGTAAGAGACAAAAACGGAATGCTATGCAAATGTGAATTTATGTAAGAACAAAAATTATAAGTCTTTGTAGTGGTTTCTTAAAAAAAGCTTTTATATACAAACTTTTTAAAAGATTTTTAAGAACAAATTTTGGTACGCCAATTTAACGATTTTATTATTGTTCGAATAAGAATTAAATTTACAAAAAATGAAATGCAATGTGTTTTAGACTTTTCAGAAGCTTCTCTATAAAAAATTTCATTAAGATCCGTTATGTGGATAATGAGAAATTCAAAATTCGAAAAAATGGTTCTATGGTGGTAGGTACAATCTGTAATATCTTAATTTCAAATTTTTTTTTTATAAAATTAAAAATCGTAAAAAATAACTGAAAGTAAAACAATTTTATCAAAATTCTAGGCGCCGTTTTTGAGAAAAATACGATTTTTGAAAACCTTTTTTTAATTTTTTAGCATTTGTATGGTACCTTAATTTTTAGGTAAAATAAATTTTTTTCTCACATCTTATAGATTATATTGAGAAACTTTTATTTATCAACTTTAAAGAAAAAATCTAGCATGGGGTTTTCGAAATATTGAGTTTTGAAAAATGATATCTACCAAGTTTAAAGAAAATCGGCCAAGCCGTTTAAGCTGTAATCGAACAGACAGACAGACAGATAGTCAGACAGACAGACAGAAAGAATTGCGAGACCCACTTTTTTCGTCTTCACTACCATCGTAATGTCAACTTTTATCAAAATCTTAAGTAAAAAATAAAAAAAAAATGCAATTTAAATAAAATGCACGAACTTGCTCTTATGTAAAAGTACTTCAGAATTCAAAATACATTTTATAAATAATATAAAACATGGATTTAATGAGATAAAAATATTCAAATGCATGGAATTGCCTGATTTTCGGAAAAGTATGAATTTACGCAAACAATGTTTAAAAATCGTTTTATTAAAGTAATTTTTAACAAATTAATTTCAAATTTTTCAAGAACAAAATTTGGGATGCCAATTTTAAGTGTTTAGTAATATAGATCTTAGGAAATAATTTCAAAAAATAAACGTTCACACGTTTTCAAGATATTGATTTTTCAAAAAATATATTGGAATTTTTTTTTTTCAAAAAATAAAAAAAAAATATTTTTTTTCGAATATTTTTATATACAATATTATTTTAAACTTAAGGGGGCTCCTGGTAAAAATTGTTGGTTAAAATTGTTGGTTAAAATTGTTAGAGCCCTTAATGAGAAAGTCGTAAATAAATAAAATGCACGACTGGATCGCACGAACTTGCTCTTATGTAAAAGTACTTTGGAATTTAAGATACATTTTATAAATATTAAACATGAATTTAAAATGAAATTGCCGTCTGATTTCTAGAAAAGTATGAATTTATGCAAACAAAGTTTAAAAAATCGTTTTATTATTAAATAAATAAATTTTTTATATAAGAAATTTCTTTAAAATTTTTCAAGAAAAAAATGTGGGATGCGAATTTTAAGTATTTAATAATATTGATTTTAGGAAATAATTTCAAAAAATAATCGTACATAGGTTTTGAAGATATTGATTTTTCAAAAAAAATTTTTTTCAAAAAAAAACCCAACAAATAATTTTTCGAATATTTTTATATACAATATTATTTTAAACTTAGGGGGACTCCTGCTGAAAATTTTTGGTTAAAATCGTTAGAGCCGTTAATGAGAAAGTCGAAAATCAAAAAAACGGTTCTATGACAGGTACCGTTAATAACACTTTGCCCCAAATTTTTTTTTTACCAAAACGTAGTCCATGTCCATAATATCACACCTAATTTTTTTTATCAAAATCGTTAGAGCCGTTTTCGAGATAAATAAGATTTTGCATTACGGGTGTATGGGGGATACCGTTAGTTTTAGAGCTAAAAAAAAAATTTCAATTTCGCCTCTAGGGAATCACCGAAGACCCATAACTACCGAGTTTGAAGAAAATAGGTCCAGTGGCTTCGGCTCTAGATCGAGGTACAGACATACAGACAGACAGACAGACAGACAGACAGACAGACGGAATTGTCGGACCCACTTTTTTCGTCTTCGCTATCATCGTAATGTCAACTTTGATCAAAATCTCGAGTTCGATTTTTTTTCCAAATGCAGAACTTGCCCTATCCCTATAGTACCTATATCGCAAGTAAAAAGAAACGGTTCTATGACAGGTACCTACCATTTAACATTTTGCCCCAACATTTTTTCTTGCAAAACTGTAGTCCATGTCCATAATATCACACCTATTTTTTTTTATCAAAATCGTTAGAGCCGTTTTCGAGATGTATAAGATTTTGCAATACGGGTGTATGGGGGGTATCGTTCCCCTCTAGGGAATCACAGAAGACCCTTAAGTACTGAGTTTGAAGAAAATAGGTTCAGTGGCTTAGGCTCTAGATCAAGGTACAGACATACAGACAGAAAGCCTGTCGGACCCACTTTATTCGTCTTCGCTGCGCTGTCATCGTAATGTAATCTTTGTAGTTCCTATATCGCAAGTAAAAATATATACTGATAGTAAAAATAATAATATATAAAAATACTGGACTGATCTTCAAGATTCAAGTTCATAAGAAGCAACTTCTCAGTACATGCAATTGTTTAAGATCAATCCTCGTATTGAGTTTCTTATGATATTTGGCATTTGTTTAAGCTTCTGTTTTTAATTTGACGTTTTAAATTATTTACGACACGCCACCAACCTTTTGAAGCCCAGTTCAGAGTACCTACGTACTGTTCTGACATACGGTAAGGTAGTCTGGTGGAATGCATTGAACAAATTTACCAACCTTAAAATCATGACCAAGGTACAAAGAATGGCCTGTTTTGGAGTCACTGGGGCAATAAGGCCCACATCATATACTCGCTTTAAAACCCCTTGATCTATTTGTACAAGAATCAGTAGCCAATAGAAAACTTCGACTTAGCTAAACTGGTAGCTGGAGATGGAGACATAGTGTCATAGGTCATGCTCAGATTCTACAGAAATACATGGGAAAATATAGGGTAACAACTGACTTCAAATACCTTATTTAGACTTTTACACGCCGCCGTTCAAGACCGCCTTTACTAGCAGAGAGGACTGGTAAATCAACCAGCCATTAACTTGCCAATCGATGATAGCAATATATACCGACACGGTTCCAAGATGGATGGAGTTGGTGCAGGGTTCTTTTCAAAAATCCTTGGATTAGCCAGCTCATTCAGACTTCGTGATTACAGCCTATCAAGTTGAAGTTCATACAGTGACGAAAGCTACTCGACAAGTTTTAATGATGATACCACAAGCTGATATCACCTTTTTGCATTGATAGCCAAGCGATTTTTGCCATTGAAATCAAATCGAAGCTTGTAATTTGCTGTAAGTCCTTAGTAGTCGTACACAGCACAGCATACGGCTCTTTTGGGTTTCTGGTGTGGTAGTAGTGTCCCAGGTAATGAAAGCGCTGACGACCTGGTAAGAATAGGATCAACACTTCAGACATTTCTTTGATAGATTAGAAGTACCCTCATCAACACCCTTAACAGGCTTGAATGTTATAGGACTATCATAGGGTTCAAAATATTGGAGTCACAATTCTTTAGGGTATCACGTATCAAAGCGGCTCAACAATGATCTTAGTGTGACTGTAAAAAGATCAGCTGTAGCCAGCCCATCAACCTAACCTAAGGTAAACCTAACCTACCTCTTGAGGAACTCTAAGTAAATAACATTAACGAATTCCCGTTTTAAATTTTAAAACAGTTCGTTTCTCTGAGCTTCGAGTCCAATAATGACGTCACATATCCGAACAAAACTATTTTAATCGATTTTGTACTAAGCGTCTTTGATATTAATTATTATTTAATTTCATTATCGTGTTATTCTCAAAGGACGGGCTTACATATTTTATTTTTATATACAAACTGAAATCGAAGTCCCTAATCACCTATCAATTAATTAGTTCGAATGTATTGATTGGTACATACATATATACTCGTACATAGCACTTTATAATCTTTTTATGAGTTTTTATTTGTACGCATAAATCGCTTTGCCTAATTCAAGTCAATTATAGGCAAAGATATAAAATCCATACAACATTTTTATTCACATTATCTAAACATTGGAATGGGGTGTATAAGTCAAGCCCCCTTTATGTTGTCGTCGTCCGTGCGTCGTGATTGAGACTGTTAAAATACGCCCTCGAATTCCACATATCCCTTAGCGGCGAATAATTTCAAATATTAATTATGCAATAATGTGTGAAATTTCAATTTCCATTGCAGCATGTATGGAATATTCCGGCGATGGTGATGGTTTAAACGACGACGACGACAACGTCGCAACAGACACACGCACACACAAAACGAATAACGTCATCGGATTCCGTGCTGGGTTTGCAGAATGTAATGCTCGAATCAGACCTCCGCACTCGCACCCTCCAGACCATCACCTCCGGAAGGAAAATTACATTATTAAGGGAAAATGACAGAGTGGAAAATGTTTCCAATCCGTAATTAGAATACTTTCCGAAATACTTTGGCAGGCTCTGGTACGATATGGTGGTTGGAATATTGCTTAAATATTCTGTGCGTGCATTATGGTTCATGGCGGCAACGGCGACACGATATCGATGCTCGCTGCTCTTGGAGGAACATAAATACCTCGTTACTACATCTACCATCATAAAAAGCAGACACAGCACGTGAATAAGGGCTGCTACCCCCTGATGTGAAAGCAGACGCCACTGTGTGCTCTTAATGATATCCTCTCTAAAAAGAAAAACAAACACACCCCCTTATGCAAGGCAAGACTGAGGACCGAGTTTTGGGAAAGGAAAAAAAAAAAAGTAACATCAATGAAATGTCTTTTTAATTTCTGTTCTGTTTTTGAAATCCGAAACATTCTACAGAAGTTGAGCTCTCAAACGACAAAACAGTGTTTCGAACAAGTGAGGGGAAGAGAAGAGTAAAGTAATTTTAAATGGATTATTTACCATGGACTATGATCCAAGGGTTGAGTTCCTTATGAAGTTTATGAATTGTGAATTCAAATTTTAGAATCACATACCAACTGTAGGCCTAAAATCCGTTTAGGGAATCATAGAACCAAAGGTATAGAAAGTATAGAAATCTATATTAAATGTTGCCCTTCAGTACTAATTCATAATTTAGACAGCAATAAAGAATTATGATGATTCTTGCTAACTACCCCAACGGTTGGGGCAGTGGCGGAGCGTGCCATTCTTCCGCCCCATTCAATACTTAATTAAAATTAAGTTTCGCAGAGTTTCTGAGCACACTTATCCACACTCAGTCCTCGTTGCTGCAGGTAAATCTGTGCGTCATCCACTTCAGGTAGCACCGCAGCCCAAAAGCCAAGAAAAGTGAGGAAGTTGAATGACTGCATGGCTATCTGAAGAAGACTGGCTCCCGATCTTGTTTGAGATGAATCCGTCAATTCTTCCAGTACCTCAAGAACTTCCTCAAACTTATTTTTAAGCTTCTTGACAGCTTCATGTCTAGCGGTCCAGCGCGTTCCAGTGACTTGTTTCACTGCTTGACCTGTGACGGCAACCAAAGCGTTCCTCCGAGCAGCTGATGTAGAAAAGAAGGCAAATAGCTTCTCCAGAGTTCCAAAAAACGTCACGGAATTCACTGATTCAGAAACAGCGTGTACCCCAGCCAAGTTTAGTGAGTGGTTTGTGCATACAACGAATGTAGCTTTCGGATTCAGTGCTTTAATCCGGGCTTGAACTCCATTTTGGATCCCTGACATTGTGGCAGCGTTGTCATAAGCCTGTCCTCTCAAGTTCTGTATGTCCAGTCCGTCTGATGTTATCTTCGCGATTATATCGTTGCTGAGATCTTCTGCATTTTTTCCTTTTGGTTCGAAGAAGTCGATGAAAGATTTTACAACTCCGATCTTTTCTCCTTCGATTTGTACATATCGCAGAACCTGGCTCATTTGGTCTTTGTGGGAGATGTTTTGTGTACTGTCGAAGATTACGCAATAATATTTAGCTTCTTGAATGCGACGGATGATGGATACGAAACTGAGACTCTTGCTCCCAGCTTTATCTTTGTCAGGTTTTCCATTAGAAGAGGGTCATATTTAGCTAGGAGGTGCACTAACTCTAGAAAGTCCCCCCGATTGCCACTATCATCTCCTCGAATGTCTTCTCGATGTCCTCTGAAGGCCAGTTTCTCTTTGGCTAAGAACTGGATAATATTCAGCAACCGGTACAGTACATCCCACCAGGAGCAGAAGGCTTCATTTCAATTATGTCTTCTTTAGCAACATCGAGATTCACTTCTTCTGCAGGCTTGTGACTAGATACTTGAGGTATTTCTGGTGAGTCGACTTCGTCTTAAACCTGCTCTGTGTTGGGACCAGAACGACTTCCAACTTCGACGGCAGGCACGTCTTCTTCTTTTGCCTGTAAAATAAGTTATGCATTTACGTCATTGTTGTTTGCTGACTTGTCAAACGTTCTGTCATGAAACATATGATCTCTACTCTACCCGCTTCACCGGCGACATTTTGCCGCCCCCTCCGCCTCACCGACGCTACGCCACTGGTTGGGGGTATTCAAATAAAGTGATTGATATCCTCCATTGATCTCAAATTCCACATACTGCCATGGTTGATAGTTTGAACTTTCTATGTATGACAAATTTGGCTATTACGGGTGAACTGACTGAAGAGAGCAATGCAACTGGCTCTTTCGAGTAGCTTGTATAGCTTGTGAAAGAAGCTACAAAACAGGGGAATACATGAAACATTCCAACGGTGTTCAAGAGATGGGAATGATTCCATGATAGCTTTGTTTCGTATCAGTTTTAACGTTCTGCTCTGGATTCTATCCAATAAATGAAGAGAAGTTTGGGCTGCACCTGTTCAAAGGTGCGAGTTGTACTCGAGTTTTGGACGTATAAACGGCTTATCAATTATAGTAAGATAAGAGGGCGTGACAAATTTCTTATACGGATATAGAAATCCTAAACATTTATCAATGTTTTTGGCGGTCTCGAGAATGTGGTCATTCCAACGAAGATCGTCCTTGACACACATACCGATTACTGGGATGCTTTTCGGCTTCTTCGATGCAAGTGCCATTTAAGGACAATGGCATAAAGGGCACATTTTGCTTTAACGACAATAGGCAGCAATGAGTTTTCAAAGCATTAAGCTTCACACAATTAATTTTCACCCACTTTAACAATGCTGTGAAGATCGAAGTTTAATGAGCTTAGCATACGATACCGTTGCAATTCTATTTCCGAAGGAGATGGAAGTGAATTTGAGAACGAGTATGAGAAGTTGAGGGTAGAGTAGTCGGCAAAATAATGAGAGGATTAGAAGTCTCAGTTTCTAGAGGTCATTCATAAAAATGAGGAAGAAATTCGGAGGCAAAATTCTGGGGAACACCAGCATTTATTTTGGTTAACCCAACAACAATGTATTGAACGAAGATCGCCTGGTGCCAAAATCTATCAAATGATTTAAAAAAATTTCAAGCGCAATAAACTTACTTTCTCGAAAACAGTGCAAGGATCTGTTCCACTCTTCGGTGAGATATGAGATCAAATCACCAGTAGAACGATTGCTGCGAAAGGCATAATACCGGTCATTGAGAAGCTTTCGATCTTCAAGATATTTCTTGAGCTAATCATTTATCAGCGATTCCATGACCTTGAAAGGAAGGGACGTTACTGCAATTTGTCGATAGGAGCAGCAGAAGGAAGGTTCGCTATTTTAGGAACAGACTGGTCAAATGCTGTTTTACATCTTCTTGGGAAGATGACAGAACAGTAGGGGCGATAGAAAAGCTTACCGCAACGGTTTTGCCAGCGATGAAGAACACTTCTTCAGAATAATGAGGGGTACACGATGAGGACCAGCGGATTTGTTTAAATCAAGATCTTACAACTCTTACGTACGAATGCGGAAATGTAGTGATTTTTGGAACCAAAGATATGCCCTGTTATACGTGTGGGATACCAAGTTTCATAGCACCAATTTACCAGATCTTAGAAGTCAATATCACCCTGTAAGATACAACAAACCAGAATCTAAACATTGCAACCAAGCCCAACTGATGATGACGATGAAAGTCGAACGACGAGAGATCACGAAGCAGCTGAACGACGAAGACGTTTCACTTAACCTCACTTATACTAAGCTTTTTATACTTTTTGTCCGCTACTTGTTAAAGTTTAATATTAAACATTGAATTAAATTATAACTTAAACAAGATTAAGGTTTTATTTCACACAAAAATTGGTTTTATTATGCAGGGTGCATTTTATGTTACTAATTTAATTTGGCCTTACCGCTACGCAGCCTTAAGATATCTTGGATCAAGCGATAGAAACGATATTTCAATCAAATTAATTGATCTCCTAATCTTGGCTGGTGGTAATTTATTGTAGAACATACTGCATATATTGCTCTAATTAACCTTAGCCCCTCATCATAAAATTCTTTCATCTGCCCGTTTGGTATAACCAGCAATCACTTTTAACAGCCCAAGAATGAGTTTTAAACAATGAAAATTCCTATATAACATTTCGCTGAAGGTACTTATGTATATGTATTTGTATATTTACTAAAATTGTTTTATTCGACTTTCAATAAAATCCCTGCTGGCAAGGCAAGTAAGAGTCAGTCAGAGACGCAAATAGAACAAAGGAGATGAGGAATTAAATTGTATTTTATCCTAGTCGTCGAATTTATATGAAAAAGAGGAAACGTTTAATGATGAATTCCAAGAAGATATCCTCATCCACTCACCATCCCTTCTCTCACCCTCTCTTGCTCTATCTTGCCATTCTAAATACATTGAGGTATTCTTCCTTCACTTTACCCCCTCCGAGGGTATTATTTGTTGGTACATAACATCATTGTAGCAAAACTTAATGCTCTATACATCATTTCTCTGTGCTGCTTGCTCCGACTTCGACCCGAGTCAGATCCTTAGCACATAATAAATTTTCTAAAGGACACTTCGTGTCGTTTCCGAGGTTGTGATACGATGTATAGAAACTACTACTTCTCTGTGTGCAGCAGATCCCCAATATATCCATCCCACTGATGGTATACAAATACCTAAGCGATTATTCTCTCAATTATACATGAACTTCCAAGTGGATAGCTGTAGAAATGAAGTCATGGATATGGAACTGTTTTCAATAGTGGTAGTGGGGAAATCCAAAATTTTACACATTTTATACACTCCTACACTGAAGCGCACATAAGTTGAGTGAGGTTGAAAGAGGGTGTTATACAAGCTTTAGCAACAATCTCAGAGCAGCGATGTTATACAGTTTTACCTTGCATCGAGTTCTTATAATATGCTAATGTACATGTATAACCCATAATATTATAAAAGCATATATTATATTTTAAATGCAATAAATAAATAAAATCGCAATTAAATATTCTTCCCGAGTTATGTAGTTGTGATTTTAAAAATAATTATTTAAAAAAAAACAGTGCTCTCACAAACAATAGTTGTGTTTTATTGGTAATCTATATATAGCTAGCACAGTAATACAAGAACAACAAAAAAAAAACGCTTTATTCACACTTTAACTCACCTTTCAGTCTTGGTGGTTAGCGTTGATAACCACCTTTTCAGATTGTTTTTTATCTTGTTTCCATGATATTTAGCGTATTGCTTTTGTTTATCCCGTTAACATGGAATACAACTTAGACTTAGTTCATGTCAATTTTTTTTTTCCGAATGAGTCTTATTAGTCAAAACGGATTTTTATCCAGAGACGCACGTGAAGAATTGTTGCTCATGATTCAAATATAAATATAAAAAGGTAATCAATCGGATTTTATTTTTTTTTTTGTTTTGTAAAGTCTTGTGTTTGTGATTTATGTGTAATAGAAGTGCGTTGAAATTTTGTGTCCGTGATGTTCTATGAGGATAAATGTAAGGTGGTTAGTGTTGCTAACCACCGTGACGAGTGTATAATTTAGCTAGTTAGTGAATTTATTATTATTTTAGTTTTTAGTTTGTTGGAGAACATACCGTCGGATGATAACAGTTACTTGTCAATAAGCAAATTTTGTTAAATTCAATTCATCTTACATACTCGTACATTTTTTGACAAAAATTAAATGTGAACTATACATAACAAAGATTAAAATTGTTATCATTAACGTTGGAAGATTTTGCCCGTGGCCTGGTATTGAATTTTAATCTTTGATGATTGAAATTCACATTGGATTTTCGTCAGAAAATGTATGTAAGATGAACTAAATTTAACAAAAATTGCGTATTAACAAGGTCCTCACATGTCAACTGATGAGTCCATGTGAGATCACCGGGACGAAAGACGAAACACCAATTTTTGTGGACTAAAGGCCACAAAAAGCTAATTTGAATCAATAATTCAACTAGTCCAATAATAGTCTTCTGCTTGGCTGATTTATGTCAGTAGTATATAGAGTTTGTATTATAAAAACCTCCAGATAACAGTTTCTGTGATGAAGAGTCAGGTGAAGAACCACATGATGATGATCATCCTTTTGGTATGTTGTTGAATGACGTAATCAAGAAATCGAATCTGATGGTTTCAATTCAGACGATAATTTGATTTCTAAAGCAGCTCCCAAGCCAGTAATTATAAAAAGAAACAAGCCAACAGTTTCAAGAGAAATCCGCTTTAAAAGTAGCCGCCATCAGTCACAAAGATCAACATCAAGAAGATGCTGCAAATGCAGTACTAAAAAAGATCCAGTTCAAACTATTTGGCAGTGCAAAACGTGCTAAATTTCACTTTGCTTGCGAAAAAAAAAACTGCTTTGAGGTATTCTATAGAGCTTAATTACATTTTCCTATTGCTTAAGAATTAATTGTTAAATTTTGTAATTTATAAAAACAAACAATTATTCATGGCTTATTGCATTAGAATTATTTGTTAAGTTTTGAACATTATGAAAATAAAAATTAAAATTGGTTTATCTGATTTTTTTTTTAATTCCGATAGTCACGGTGGTCACCGTTGCTAACCACCCTTTTTCTCATAAACCTAACAAGGTAAACAAAAATGGTTTATATTTTTACAATCTACTTAACATAACTAATGTATTTATAGACAAAATTTCTAAATTTTATATTTCATTTAAAAGCGTGACTGAAAGAGTTAATAAATTCCGAAAGTTGGTATCAATGTATTTTATGTGTCAAAAATACTTATTGAATTAACTTACACGGATATGTTCGAAAGATTTGTATCTCGTTTTTAAGCTGGAGTTAAAATATTCATGAAAATGCAGATCGAGTTGATTTAGAGTTTTTCTCACTATTGAATTTGCCTTAACACTTTGGAATTTTACACACTTGCTTACATATATCTTTTTCCATATTTGCAGCCAATTCTTGTTCAATCGACAATATAGCCAAGTTTGATAGTCTAGTGGAGCTCATAGTGGATCTGAGATAATTTTTGATTAGCTTCAACTTCGAAAAACTTCTCTCACAACTAGTTGGAGACGCTTCCGTTCCATCTGAAACTCGTCCTTGTCGATGTCTTCTAATATATGGGAAAGATTACACTCGTACTAGCTGTCCAAAAGTTTCGCTGGCGTCAAAAATCCGAACTTGTCCGCTATTTCTTGAACTTGCTGGAATCGAGTCGTCATTTCTTGAATGATTTTGTCAAATGATGCGAAAACCTCTTGACGGAGTTCCTGCTCGTGAGACAAAGCTGCATCTGCGGATTCATCGCCATGAATGCGTTTTTTCCTGCGAATTCTTCTCGTTTTGAGTTCAATTCCGAATTTTTCGCAAAGAGTCTTAGCAAAGTCGATTGCGGCTTGGACGAAAGGGTCTCTGCTCTCCACTAGGAGAGCTTTTAAAGCACAGAGTTTCTGAGCACACTTATTCAAACTGAGTCCTCGTTGCTGCAGGTAAATCTGTGCGTCATCTACTTCAGGTAGCACTGCAGCCCAAAAGCCAATATAGCCAATTCTTCCAGTACCTCAAGAACTTCCTCAAGCTTATTTTTAAGCGTCTTGATAACTTCAGTAACTCGTTTCAGTGCTTTAATCCGGGCTTGAACTCCATTGTGGATCCCTGACATTGTGGCAGCGTTGTCATAAGCCTGTCCTCTCAAGTTCTGTATGTCCAGTCCGTCTGATGTTATCTCCGCGGTTATATCGTTGCTGAGATCTTCTGCAATTTTCTTTTGGTTCGAAGAAGTCGATGAAAGATTCTACCACGGCGACTTTTTCTCCTTCGATATGTACGTATCGCAGAACCTGGCTCATTTGGTCTTTGTAGGATATGTCTGGTGTACATATGATCTCTACTCTACCCGCTTCACCGGCGACATTTTGCCGCCCCAGCTGCAGCCTGGGGCGCACCGCCCCCTCCGCCCCACCCACGCTCCGCCACTGACAGGATGCCATTTGTCTTAAGCAAATATTAGCTTTTACAAGAACAAAAATTATAAGTCATTGTAGTGGTTTCTTAAAAAAATATTTGAAACATTTTTGAGACAAAATTTGTGTACGCCAATTTAAAGTTTTTATTACTATACGAATAAAAAATAAATTTCCAAAAAAATACTAAGGCGTTTTTGAGATATTGAATTTTCCAAAAAAAATAGATTTTTTTTTTAAATTCAAACTATTTTTCTTAAGAATAAATCGAAAAAAAAATGTTAGCAAAATTCTCGGAACCGTTTTCGAGAAAAATACAATTTTCGAAAACCATTTTTTAACATTTGTATGGAGGGTACCGTTATTTTTAGATGATTTGATTTTTTATATCTTATAGATTATATTAAGAAGCTTTTATTTATCAAGTCTTAACAAAATCGAAATACTGAGTTTTCAAAAAAAAAATCAAAAAAAAGTTTGACGAAAATCAGCGGATCCGTTTAGGCTGTAGTCGAACAGACAGACCGAATTGTGAGACCCACTTTTTTCGTCTTCGCCTTCATCGTAATGTCAACTTTAATTAGTCGCAAATAAAAACACCTTATTCAATATAAAGACATTTTGTCAGTTGTTACACTACATTTCTGAACGAATGCCAGTGTGCTGATAAAACATACTAATAGAAACTATTCGCCTTCCTGTAAATTGATTTAATATTTTGTGCCAATATTTATGGCATTGTCAGTAGTGTAAAAACAGTATTATGGTATGGATTAAAATTTTGCATATGAAAAAATATTTCTTCTGTAAATTGCAGACCGATCAGACTTTGGGCTAGTGAAGGCAAAGTATATGACAATAAATTTCAAGCATTCTAACATATATTTTTTCGGACACCATCTAAACACCTCCTACGTTTCAACATCCGAAACTCCATCTTCACTAAAATATTCTCTTCAAATACTAACTTATTTTTCTTCACTAATCGTTTGTTGTGGCTAATAATGCTTAAGTTTGCATTTGATGTTTGTTGATACCCACTTAATAATCTCAAACTTTAGTCAACATGTTCGATGGTTTTTTTTCAGGAACTTTTCAACTTACTATCTTCCCTAACAAATAATATCATGGGTTTTATAACCAATAAGTTTCCCGTGTTCAAAAAAGGATATCTTCTTTATGGTATACTAAACAACTTTTACATCTTAAAAATAATAAAAATAAAGCATTTTCTAAATACAAAGTTACAGTCAACATTATTGATTACGTATATGGTTTTTAGTAACTTAATAAATTATTTTTCGGTTGTAAGTTAATTCCAGACTATATTTTATGAACATTTAAAGTTGTTTGCTCAATAGTTTGAGTTGGTTGATGCCTGACCTTCAAGCACTATTCAAATAAATTTGGATACAAAAGCTGTTTGGTATATTTGACAAATAATAATGTGAGGGTTTATTTTTATCTGAGCGAAAGGAAGCATTTCTTGTCCCTATATTCAAGACGGATTGTAAAAATCTAGTTGAAAACTATAGGGGTATTTGTAAACTCTCAGCTATTTCCAAGCTTTTTGAAATTTTGGTTAAAAATAAAATTGAGTTCTTGACTAAGGAATGTTTGTCAGAGTCATAATTTAGTTTCGTATCAGGACGGTTTACTGTCACAAACTTAGCTGCTTGTTCATATGCTGTAAATGCAATTGAAGATAGATGTTAAGTTGATGTAATTTACACTGATTTAAGCAAGGCATTTGATTCGTTTGATCACAATATTTCATTAAAAAAGCTTGAGTATTTTGGTTTTACTTCTGTGATGCTTAAATAAATTAATTCGTACTAGCCGACCCAGCTCTCGAAATTCGAGTGCCAATTTATTTATTTAATTCATTATCATTCAATAAATGACAGAGAATTCATGATTTTTTTAAATTGTTGAATGCAATGAGAAGTACCTACTAAGCACTCAATCCTGGAGTACAAAGGAAAACAGTTAATGGTAAACAAAATTTCAAACCTATACACATTTCTGACACATTGAAGATTTTTGACACGTTGCAGATTGGTTGTTGATGTTGTAGACCGCAAAAACAATTGTTGGGTTGAACTGATGTTATTTGATGTATCAGAATCCGGTATGTTTAATGTGGATTTTTGGACGTTTCTTAATCCATAGCCATCCTTTTATGGAATTTGACAGTTTATGGCTTGACGAATAGAGAACGAATTCAGTTATGACGTTTAAAGAGTATTTCGTACAAATTGTTAGCCGAAAGCCCTAAAATTGCTCTTTTCCGGAGCAACAAATAAAATGCCTTTTTTTGGATATTTATAAACGTTTTTTAATCCATCGAAATCTTAGCCATCGTTTAATGAAATTTGACAGTTTATGACTTGACAAATAGATAATTCAGCTTTGACGTACAAAGTGTATTTCGTACAAAATGTCAGCCTAAAACTTTTTTGACACTTTTTAATCCATGTACAGAGTAGGCATCATTCGATGTTATTTGGCAATTTATGGCTTACAATAATAGAATATTTTGTGAGAACTATCAAAGCCATAAGTCAATCTTATCATCGAAATCGAAATTAAAATCGAATAGGAACAGTATTGAATCATTTCAGTGAAATGAAAATGATCGAATGATCGGTTGGTTGAAATGATCGGATCATTTTCGTAATCAATTGTTGAACGATTCAATCATTTGAAATGAACGATTTACTCAGCTCTAATTCGAATTTGATATTTTGTTTGTTTGTTAACGCATTCTTGTCAAACCAGGGGGATATTTTATTTTCAGCGAAGATTTGAAAACAGTAACGCATAGAATAAAGCTAGAAATACATGCTCTGTTTTTCCAACTCATTTCAAATTTCTATCTTCCATCTCGAAAAACACAAAAAGTAAAAGTTTAAATGGTTCTAAATTTCACTTTTTCACTTTTTTAAAACACTAAGGCTAGGCGCGCACATTCAATTTTTTTTTGCAACTGCTTGGTTCGAGCAACTAAGAAGTTTGTGTTTTGACACAAACTAAACGATTGCCCAAAAACAGTTCGCTATTTTGTGTAACATATAATTATATGCACCTGCGCGGACATTCAACCAAATAGTTCATCTGTTTTCTATAAGCAACGAAACAGTTGTGCAATGTGCGCGCCTAGCCTAACAAGGAAATTGCCCGATAGATGTAGTTAATACTCTAAGACTTAACTACATTCAACTTCAAAGAGTGAAAAGTGAACAAAATGTGCTGTATTTTTCCAAACAACAATAAAAGCAAAAGTTAAAATGGTTCTAACTTTTACTAAACTTAAGCCACAGATAATTATATATATAATGTATGACAGTAACTGTATGACAGTATAGTGTAAATGTATGCTCTATTCAGCAACAGATGTCGCTAGTCGATAATTATCTGTGCTAAAACTGTATGACAGTATAGTGTAAATGTATGTTCTATTCAGCAACAGATGTCCGGACATTTTTTTGCAATTTTTATTTATTGTTTTAAACAATTTCTGTGTAGTATATTTAAATAATTTTGGCATTGTGCACATCTATGCAAAAAATGCTTTCGTTTAATATGTAATTTATGCCCCTTCGGTTCTTGTGGGCCGCGTAAAGTGTACCACAAAAAACATGTTTGCCGTTTTATTATATGATTTGATGGACAGAACTCAACGCGTACTGATTGATCCAAAGTTTCAAGAATTATTGAATGTATTTCCTTGTATTACAAGGAGGTCACATTGCCCTTAATTTTTTAAAATATATTTTAATGATATAGTAGATGTAATAGAAAGTTTTAATAATAAGCTTTAATCGGATGATTTAAAAATATTTTTAAAAATTAAATGTATTGACAGCTGTGTAAAAGTTCTATTGGATTTAGATCGTATTTCAAATTGGTGTTCTTTAAAAAGCTTAAAGCTAAATACGTATCAGTAAATTTTAGATTATTACATTTTCCAAAGCAGTATCTATTTCATTTTTCCATATGAAATTAATTCTGATTTGAAGATATGAAAGATTGCTTTTGAAAGTACTTTTTCTCAAAAAAAAAAAAAAAACATAGTTGCAATCGCACAAACAACATAGTTGGATTATGTTTTACTAAATTTTTATACCTCGCTGATTAGGTCAACAATTGAATATGGCGATGTAATTTGGAATCCTTGCTAAAGACTTCATTCGGATAGAATTGAGAAAGTGCGAAGGCGGTTTACCAAATATGTCCTAAGTATAAAGCTAGGTATCAACTGGTCTGGATTAAATCTCAACAATCAAGAAGAAAACTTCATGACTTAATGTTTATGAGGAATATACTAAGCTTTCATATAAAAAGTCCGTTTTTGCTTTGCTTTCTTTGATCTATATCTATGTGCCAACTAGAATTTTGAAGGCAAGAAGTTTCCTCAAACATCCTCATAAAACGAATTATGTGGGAAATGAACCGATATCGACAGCTATTTAATCATTCGATGAAGTAAGCTCTATTTTTGGCTAACATTTATCTCGTGAAAATTTTTTAAATAATTGCTGTTTGTACCTATTTTTTAAATTATTAATTATTTTAATTTTTTTTATTAATATTATAAACATGAATGAATGCATATTGACTGGGGGCTTGCACTGCGACCTAAAGATCTTTTGTGCCCCCATCCAGAGCTAGATGAGTTGCTTACCCTACAGCTCTTCCTCCAAGTTTATTCCTTTGATGAATTTGATTATTTGAAGTATCTGCAGAGAGGATAAATCACTCTCTTCTATCTATTAGCGCCCCAGATACTTGTTTAGCAGAATCTGCGTGTGGGGCTGTCTTCCGCGCCAAGAATACTAAAGTGTCTTCTAAATTCACAGTTACCGGTGAGGAGTTCTGTTAGTATTCGTAGATTTTTCCTACTTAAGCTGATCCAATTTTTGAAACGATCTGGGTTATAGTTCCCAAGTTAGTCTGCCTCACTTTTGGGAGTTCTTTTAAGTTTTTGGATCTTTTGGCCTCCCCCTCCATTTTAATGTCGGTTTTAATCCTATTTTCTCGTATTATGCAGTAGGGCTCTGACCCCATTAGAGAAGTCCTTGCACCTGTTCATTGGACACCTACACGTCCAAATACTCATAGAAGTGAGACATTATTGTTTTTGCCAAGTTCGTTCAGTCTGCTTGCACATTCCAACACCAACTTATAACTGATGGCGTATGATCTTAATGCTTTGAGTGCGGTTTGGTTATTTGGTAATCCCTCTCGAGATTTCGAACTGATATGGCATTGACTTCCGCTTGGAAGATGCTAGTGGATTCTCCCATTGATATAGAAAGCTTGGTTCTAGGGCCAAAAATTCCAGCACCAGTTCCTTCTGTCGTTCTCAAACCATCAGTATACCACTTAATGAAGTTGGCTTTAAGTGTGCAGCTTAACTCCGTGTTATACTTTTTTACAAAATTGTATTTTGTAATTATTCCATCCCTAGGAGTGCCGATAAGGTTAGTTGATGCCGACTTTAAAAGGCAGTCCCTTTCCCTTTGACTTATAGGTACATTTACCGGACTCAGTCCCTTCCTTGGCAAATATCATAATGGCCTCCTTAGCAAGACTTCCAACTACTACATGTAAAGAGGACAGATGAGGAATAACCTCCATCGCTTCTGTAGGACAATGCACAAGTTCTCATTGCTCCAGTAACGTATAAATAAGCGACCCTTGGGCTTTTCCCGCACCATAGGTCTTACCATCATGGTGTACATCCACCTAAGGATATAATGTTTGCACCCCCATGACTTACCTGCAAGTTTCTTGCATATCATAAGGGCTTTTGTGGCGCTCGCGACGCTATGTTCTCTGCCGATCTTGCTTTCCTTTGAGGTACGAATTTTGGTTGATTTATTATCGAACCGGTCGTCTCAAATTCGGCCAACAAACGTTGAAGAGTCGACTGTGAAGGGCCATCACGTCTATAGTAAAATATGGGCTCAACGCGCGCCACGTTTGCCCTCACGAACACTTATTTTGATAATTAAGTTTTATCGTTTGGAAGTTCTGTTCGTCGTGTGCCTGTCATGGTGATTTGGCATCAGTTACTGAATAATAAACAACTGATTTGACAGATGTCACCGAAACAAAATGGCCGCCAAAATCTACCCGCGCCAATTGCAAAACCCTTTATTTGCTCATTGCTTTTATTAATTGAAGTCCTTAGTTCTTCTATAGTCAAACTTTTATATAAAAGAAAGTTGCCTTGAGGATAGCTGTCCAACTGAAGGAACAGACTGCCTAATGGTTTGGGGACAAACAGGAAGTGTTCAGAGGTCATCATTCTAGGAGTATTCAACACATTATTATTTATTCTATGGACGAGTATATAGCATCGCTGTCGTTTAGATTAAGTGATTTTAAAAAGTCCCCATAGCCCGCTCTGCAGAAGGTTTTTTTTTTTTTCTTCAATAATACGACACGAGACACAACTTATTGCCAAAGCAACAATGTTTAAATGACGACGACTCTCCTGTTATAAGCCAAGCCAGCCAAGGCATAAGGGATGATAATAATGATGATATAAAGGTTGTTGGATGATCAAGTGGTGTGGGCTTTGGTTTTTCTGAAGCTGAGTTGGGGGTGGAAGTGGTGGATACTATTACCGTGCCGCTTGTGCTTATGAAGCACGATTCCGTGAATATTCCATCTATCCGGGTCGCTTCTGTGCTACAAATGTCAGTTTAGTGTGCACGTTTGTTCGCCGCCCATTCAAGGAGCAAGCAACACAGGACGACTATACGTATAGATGATGAGTGCGGGGCGAAGGGGCCGAAGACTATCTACTTTCCTGGTTGTGTATGCCTTCGAGCAATGCGAACAGCAGGGTTTTCGAAAAAGGGCGGAACTCCCCCTGCGACGCCATCGTCATCATAGTTGTTGTTAGTTAAATTCAAACGACTGCCAAGTTGTATAGAAAATTGAGTTAAATTGTTGTCAGTTGGAAAAGCTGATGGAGTCGGAATGGGAACGTTTAATGGGAAGAGCTCCTGCTGGGTATAGGGGTGAGTTGAAATGTAATGTTATTAATATTATTGTAGCGAAGGGCAAAATCGATGAAGCGGCAGCATTGCCAGACGTGCTCAATCTCACTTAGTTGTTTTATTGTGTATTTTGCATTTAAGGGTGACACATGTGTGTTAGTTAATCACTTGGAATTGAAGTGATTTGTGGCCCGGGAAGAACTAACGTGTTTGTGTGTCTCAGTGTGTGTTTTGTTCGTCTACTCGTAGTTAATGGTTTTTTTCCTATGTTGTTTTTTGTCAGGATCCAGATCCGGAGGCTGTAATTTGAAAACATCAAACAATGGGGTGTAGATTAAGCACGAAATAGTTATTGTATGTTGCCCTGGGGTGACAAATTCTCTGATTTGCTTTTAACTGTGGAAAGTGATGCTATGTGCTCCTGCTCGTATGTGTGTATGTATGAAGCAAGAGTAGATTTGTGTATAATATATGTGTTGTATTTCTGTTAAATGTTTTTTAAGTATCTTCAAAGATGATATTGTTGATGACTTTATATGTTAAGCACTTTAGCATACAGTTTATGTATAAGTAATTGATCTCTTAAAATTAATTTTCTTTAAAAGGAAATGATTTGACAAATTTTCTTATAAATTTATTTGATGAGTATCCCTCACATAGACGAAAACTTTTAAAGCTTTAAAAATGTTTGAGTTATTTTTGATTGAAATTTATGTCATAAAGTGCGTTTTTTTGGAAACGGTTTTAGCTAGAACAGTAAACAATTTATTACTATTTAAGTACATATTTCGTTTGGTATTGGTTACCAGGTGAAATTTTAGAGGACTTGTATCCAAGTAAATAAATAAATTTGGTGGTGCAACAGCTCGAAGTGAACCAGAACCTAGTGACTTACAACTCTCAACCATTCCTGCGTGCGTGTTACCAGGGACGGAGGGGACCTACAATCGAACTCGAGACTTTCCGCATGACAGTCCAACGCGCACTAACCATTATGCCAAGGAGTGCCACACTTGTTTCCAAATGGAAGAGAATGATTAGTCCGGGTGAATAAGGCAGAACAAAGCAGTACTTTGCAATTTGCACTTTTCTTCATCTGAGTCTTGTAATACAGTTCATAGAAAGATACGTAGCTTTACATTTTAAATTCAAAACAGATATTTTGAATCAGTGATTCAAATAAACTTTATATTGTTATTAGCGACCAAATAAATTCTTATTGTATTGTAACTTCTTCCTCCACTGTGCCATCCCACGCTGGTAGACTCGAAGATTTTCCAGCGCAGACCATTAGTGCACATCAGTTCTACATGCCTCCGCCAACCTTAGTTGGGGTTGTATTGTCCATACAATTTCTTGTTGTACACGGAGATTTTTTCTCAAGACCACTTTCTAATCAACTCCATTTTAAAAACGGAATTCGTACATCATTTGGGGATTCAGAAGAAGAGGATGCGTATATATCGTTTAATGCTGGAGCTAAAATATTAGATAATATAAACTACTATAGAGAAAAAACCTTGAAATTTTTTGAGAATAAGGATACAACTTAGCGATTCCAAGCAGTGCGGTAGTTGAAAGGTTATTCACCATTGGTAAATCGCTTTAAACCCAGATAAGCTTAACCAACAGCTCAGTTCAACCAAAAATCATTCAATAGATACGATCACTCAGGTCAACTCATTTGAGCTTGCTCATTAATGAGCTGAGCTTATTTTTCAGCATGAATGTACGCTTACTCTTGTTTACCCTATTTTAAATTGGTATTTCCAAAAACATCTAAAAGAAAATAACATAATATTTAAGCTGCAATTAGTCAATTTTGATTTGACGTCATGTTGATAAAAATTCAATGCATATTTTGTTTGTATGTATCTACATTTATGTATATATGTACTTCAAATGCATTTGAAAGCTTCACTAGTTATAGTATTATTTAAGTCTAAAAGTATTACCATTTAATTGAAATAAAACTAAAATTAATACTTGACCAATTTTTGTTTTGTATATATTTTCAGTCAATGCCAATAATTTAGATGATGCCCGAAGTGGATAAAGACAGTGTTGCCGATGTGGTGAGTGGAGCACATGCACCTATTTTCGATTCCGAAGCTCTATTTAAGGAAAATAAAATATTTCCCACCGAAAGACTTACAAACGGACGAACAGGCGGGGGTGGGGGAAGTTGTGGAAGCACAGACGGAGATAATCCTGATACTGAATCAATGGTTCATCCGTTTGTTTATAAAAGCCCTCTGACAATACCACCAGCGAAATATATTAACAGTGCCCTGTCGAATTTCGGAACACAGCCGTTGACATTGCAGGCGAAGAATAAAGACAAGTTAACAACTTTGTTGAGTGCTGAACGACCACAAACAGCTCCGCTAACTTTTCAAATGCGGAACAATGCTAGATCGATATCATCCTCAGAGCCTGATGCATATGTGGGATGTGCAACAAGCAACCTTGCCCAGGTCCCAACGGCAGGTGATAGAAAAAGGGAAAAATACAGAAATCTAAAACGCAATGGCCAACTAAGTGTTGAAGATATTTTAACGACTAAGGCCAAAGCTGTAAGCTTTCAACCCTCCAGACCATCGAGTACTACGATAAAGTCATCACCGGAACCCAGTGATCTGTCTACTTTGTCAATTAGTTCAACATGGCATCCACATGTCTATGCAAACCCACCCATTCGACCCACTCCATATGCCATTGCCGATATTATGGGTTGGAGAAAGGCGACGAAGTTTGCAAGTGATTTGGATCCTAGAACTCCATTCATTTCGACTAATTTTGGCCTAAAAGTAGAAACTCCATCTGAAGTGGATGCAAGTCGAATGAAGTCACCGAGGACCATACTGAAAACATTTCAGCAACAATACTCTCAACAATTAAGCCGTTTTGATGAAAGATGCAGCAGTCATACACGGAGTACTTCACTCAGCGAGACAAGTGAAGATGATAGTGGAAGCATTGCCAACGATCAACCACTTAACCTGTGCGTATCGAAGCAAAGCGATTCTAATGATAGTAGCAGTGTGACGGCAAAATCAGTTTCAAAAACTCATAAAAAGGGTAAGTGCCGAATTTTTGTTTTAAATTTAGAATCATTTAAAGGAACTATAGAGCTGGCTTGTATATATAAATGATGTGACGAACACTTCGAAATTAATGTTCGCAATGTTTAAAATAATGAACACTGTAAACAACTTCAATTTGTCATTGATTTTACTCAAATACAACATTTATTTAAGCTAATTTTGGATAAACGTTATTTATTTCCAATATAAAAAAAAGTTCATTGATAACAAAAAGTCTCACACAGAAAAAAAAACAAGGTAAAATCAACAAAAACAATATTGATTCAACATATTTTGCCAATTTTTTTGCTTCATCGAGCATTTGTATTATTTGAACATGATTTTTGTATAAAGGAAATTAATATTAGATCATGTTAAAATGAGAACGTTTTTATAGTTAAATCAATATGTTTTCATTTTGAAATAAGTAGAAAAAACCTGCAAATTAAAATGGAATCCATACCAAATGAATGCTGAATCACTATGATTTCAGGTTGAATTTCAACGATCATCATGTTGAATCATGATGATAATCATATTGAATTACCATGATCACTATATTAAATTACTTCGATCATCATGTTAAATCGCCATTATCATCATGTTATATCATTACTATCATCATGTTAAATCACTGTGATCATCATATTGATTTACCATGATCGTCATGTTGAATCACGATGATCATCATGCTAAATTAACATAATCATCATTTTGAATCACGATGATCATCATTATGATTTGATTCGACATGATCTTCATGTTAAGTCACGAGGAATATCATGTTGAATCACGATGATCATCAAATGGAATCACCACGATCATCATGTTGATTCACGATGATAATTATATTGAATAGCGATGATCATCATGTTGAATTACCATGATCATCATTTTAAATCACAACGACTATCATGTTGAATCGCCATCATCATCATGTTAAATCATTACTATCATCATGTTGAAT
The DNA here is from genome assembly GCA_963931855.1 of Philhelius festivus. NCBI lineage: Eukaryota > Metazoa > Arthropoda > Insecta > Diptera > Syrphidae > Philhelius > Philhelius festivus. The sequence continues at coordinate 137,399,109 of OZ007555.1, read as the reverse complement.
AATGATAATCATCATTTGGAATCAAAATGATTATCATGTAGAATGACGATGCTTACCATGAAACAAATCCTGCAAAAAATTTAATTTCCTTGGCAAAAAAGAAAAAAAATTTAAAATCAGTGTTTAATTTCATATTTTATTTTAATAAAAAATAGTTCAATAATACAACAAAACTTTAATTTGCCATTGATCTTACACAAATATGTTACAACATTTATTTAAGCTAATTTTGGATAAAAGGTTATTTATTTTCAATATAAAAAATAAGTTTATAAATAACAAAAAGTCCAAATTCATGTTTTGTACATTCCATTGGGGTAGGGAAAAATTAGGGATTTTCCTTTTATTTTTTTGATTTTGATTTATTTATTTTATTAATTATATATATAACTATTACAAGTTTAAATCTTTAACAAAATTTTAAATGAAAACAAATTTTGATTTAAATTTACATTTTAAAATCAATTGAACCTTAACAATATTTGAAATCTAACAATAATTTGTTTTAATGAAATTGATGACAAGTTTCTTAAATCGATGGAAGTTGGACTCATCTTTTATTACTCTCGGCAGTGAGTTGAAAAGTTTGACTCCTTGGTACATCATAGATTTTTGGGTGCTGCTTCTGTTAAATCTCTCAAGTCGGAAATCATTTGCTGATCGGAGATTGAATGGCTGTAAATCTCCAACATAAACCAATTTCTCTTGTAGGTACTGCGGATAATTGCAAAATTTTATATTATATACAAATATTAGGACTTTCAAAATAAGACGCTGATTAACATTTAACCACTTTAAAGATTGTAACATAAAGTTTGAAGGGGTATATCTATTGCATCTTAAAACAACACGCATAGCTTTGTTTTGAAGAACTTGAAGTCTTTGCCTAAGGTCCATATTGGACATGAATAAAATTGTGGCACAATAGTCAAAATGTGGTAAAACAATTGTATTGAAAATCATTTCTGCATTTTTAAACGTTAATTTCTTTCTTATTCTACTTAAAAACCCCACTTTTTTGCTTATCTTCGCACAAATATAATCTGAATGTTCTTTGAAATTTAAGTCTTTATCAATAATTACCCCTAAATATTTTATACTTTTAACCTGTTGGATATTTTCTGATCCAATTTGCAATTTAACATTTTCATTTGAATTTAAAATCATTAATTTTGTTTTTGACACATTTAGTTTTAATTTGTTCATACAAAGCCACTGGTAAACGTTATTAAGATCCTCATTAATTTTTGCATAAACATCCATAATATTCTTAAAGTCAATGTAAATTAAAGTGTCATCTGCAAAAAGAACACATTTACACCATTTTAACACTTTGTTAATTTCGTTTATGTAGAGGAGAAATAATTCGCCACCCAAATTCGAAACCTGTGGCACTCCAATATCTACACTTCTCTCATTGGATTCAATTTCTAAAATTTTGGTTACTTGTGATCTTTGGTTAAGATATGATTCGAAACATTTCTTTTCAGTTCCTTTTACACCATAGCTCTCCATTTTACTAATTAGGATTTCTCTATCAATGGTTTCAAAGGCTCTTTTAAAATCCATGAATATTGCAACTACTTTTCTTCCTTCATCCATCTTTATTTTCCAGTCGTGGATTGTATTTATTAAAGCTGTTTCACATGTCGTAGGAATTTTTTTTATTTTCATATATAATCACATTCCCATATACCATTATGTTTGTTCGAAACGGCTTATCTAATTCGAAGCGAAATTGTATTGTGTCGAAACTTATAATAATTCAAAGATTTCCTCATATACAAACGTACGCATGTCACAAAAGTCAGAATAGATATTTGTGCAAACTGCATATGTATGTATGTAAATATATACCAAGAAAAACGTTCCTCATTTTCCATCCATCAGTTATTATATCATTTCGATTTGTCATTTACCTACATACATATACAAACACATACATATTTCAGTTGTTGATGAACTCAATATTGCCAATCTACATTATTGCTGTTCTTAATGACATCGTCAAACAATTTTCCACGAATGAATTTAAAAAAAAAAAAATAAAAAAAAACAAGTCTAAAAAACTTTCATTCGAACAATGACTCAATTTACACAAACCGACTTGCTAGTCCCAAGTCCCCAACCTCTATAGCCAGAGCAAGATCTACATTCATGTTTACACCAATAAATGTCAAAAGAAAAACATCAAAATAGACTACAACTGTCAATTTAAGTGGCAATGCATCATCGTTTAACCCTGCGGCTGCACTTGGTTTCTGTTGTTGATTCTTGATGCCATTTGTGACTCACGCCATCACAAACATTGGAATTAGCTCTTCATCATCTTCATTTGTCCAAGCGAACGGACTACACGCACAGAGGAGTACCTTAATAATACGATGTGAAGAAAAAAGGCCCCTGAAATATTTTAAGAATGGGGTCTTTTAGATTAAAGATTTAAGATTTAAGATGGTTCTTCTCTCTAGAAGTAAAATATAAAAATAAAATATCATTTTTCAATTTATGAAGTATCTAAATGGATTTGTATCAATTTTAATCTTGAGAAAGGTCGTGTTGAAACTATGATATACTAGGCAATAGAATTTTAGATACCTACATATCAGAAATGGATTCAAATTAAGAACGGATTAGGGCAAAACAGCTCGTGGAAAACCACGGCTAAGTTCCAATTGTGACCAACTCTAGTAAGTGTTGTCAGCAGGAATGGTGGGATTTATATAGTTTTCTGCCGAATATCAACGGATAAAATACGAAGCACTTCATTCATGAAAAGAGATATAAGAGAAGGATTTTTTAGATCTTTGCAAGTGGTAAACGAACTCAAACCTTCCGAGGAGGGGTATAACGTTAATAAAGGAGAGGCCATTTTATACATCTTTGACTAAAAATTATTATAAAATTATTAAAATCATTTCCGTTAACAATAATAATAACTAACAACTTTTTTTAAAACAAGAAACATTCACATTATTTTTATTATTTAATCAAGTTATTCTATTGAATAGTTTTGAAAAATAAAATTTAACAACACGGCGCACAGTGTGGCCAAGGTGAAAAAAACTCGATTTTCCAAAAGTGCTGATTTCGATTAGCTGATTCATGTTTCTCACAGTAAATTAGACAGAAAATCTGGGTTTTGGACAAAACTTAAGTCTTAAGATCTACATACACGCTCAAAGTCAAAGTATTTGAAGTTGTATGGGAATTTGATTTAACTTTCGTATGGTGTTACGTCGATTCGGGGTAAATTAAAAATGTGATTGTTTTTTTTTTTAGAGCAGTCAAACTCAGCAAAAAAAAATGTTTGTGAATTACGATAGCACAACAAAAGACTCAGTCCACAGTAATGGAAAGTTGTATAGTCATTTAAAAAAAGGTCCACTTTCCTCTGGTCTGAGAAAATAGCTTCTCGATGTAGACACGTCAAAATTTACATTCGAACAAAATTTAGCTGCAAACACCTGCAAATCCGCACAGTGAGTAGATTTAAATTTACGAAATCTTGCAAAAAATAATTTTTTTTATCACTTCTGTTTCCTAAAAAGGAACATTTATATTATATTTGTATAATTTTTATACAATAATTAGGAAAAATTCACAATAATTACTTACAGCTAGCAATATATGATAACAATATTGAATAAATTAGTGATTTTTTTATTAAAAAAAAAAAAACAGAGTTAAATATCATATCAGTATGAATCAAATGTAAAATGGGCGAACTTATATACATTTTTAATGACTTAGAGTTAATATTAAAATAACTCTTTTTTATTTTACATACATATGATTTTAAATATAGAAAAATGTCTTAAACATTTTGTGCGTTGTTTTTTGGTTCTGCTTTAAGGTTTACCTATTATTTGAAGCAAGTTTGAGTAGTAAACACTTATTTTTATGATTTACCACCACATAAAAAGTTACTTCTTTGGAAACACTCAATTTCGCAATAACAAACATGAATAATTTTTATCCGAAAATAAGAACAACATCGCTTCTTTCCATTACATAATGATTCCATGCATCAAGCATTTTATTTGATTTTTTTTTTCGCGAAAATATATTTTTCTAATTACATATTTAAAATTTAACTTTCTAACTTTGAAATTTAGATATAATTTTGTATGGGCGTGTCATTGGGTGGAAACATTTTGTTGTCATTTCTTAAACTAACATTTATAAAATTTGAAAACTTTATTTAAATCCACCTTCATACAAAACAAGTACCTACTACAAAAAAGTAAAAAAAGAGCAAGAAACGCCAAAAAAGAGGGTGTGGAGAATTTGAATGACCAACTTCCTTCAAAAAAGCACCATTTTTAACATTTATTTGCAACAAAACCGCGATTTTTATCAATTTTGACGATTTTCTTTGTTAGTGGGCGTGGCAATGGGTGGAAATTGTTTGTGGAGCTTTCTTATCGAAATTACTTTAATTTCTGAAATCGCTTAAGTGGTTCGGTTTTTATGGACTTTTTTCCACTCCCACATACGTATACAAATGGCCCCACTGTGCGGCGCATGATAAAAGACGCGCTCGGAAAGGAAATCCATCCCAACCAAACGCACTCAGCTCATCTGGAATATGTAGTAAGAGAAAGGCTTCTGAAAGAAACAACATCTCACAACTAGCGTGTTTACTTCGAAAACAAATTATGAAGAAAATCGTTTAAAAATAAAAATACAAAGCCTATCGATTTGAATCATCTAGAAAATATTTTTGAAAAACTGGTATACTAGTAGTAGAAATTGAAACTTAAAAAAACATTTAATTAATCAAATTAATTTTTTTTATGAATCCGCCATTTGTAAATTTAAAGTTTTTAACGCACTTCAAGAGCCCGGGTGAGTTTAATGGTTTTTAATAAACGTTGCTGATATATTATTTATTTTCTAACAAAGAATAGCATTTTTAAATGCACTGACATTTTGTTAATTACGAAGCTAGTTTATTGTTAGTTAGTTAGTTAGATTCACGTTATTTGCTGAACACAATGGTATGCTGCAACTGGAACTGCAGCTGAAGCTGGAATAGCTGTCAAAAAGTGTCGTATAAGATAATTTTTTCGAGAAAACAATGCAGCTGTACAGATTTCAAAAATTTGTGTCAGGTGATTTAGGTGTTTTGCGAATTAATTAAAACAAAGTCATTTATATGAGTAATTTAAGAGAGCTTGAAACTCACTTCAGCTATATATAAACCTGTATCGAGTAGTTTGACTAGTTAGAAACTTCAAAGGTGATGCACGTTAAAGTTTTCCAAATTTTGCATCTTCGACTGCAACTCCATCTGCAGCTGGGTTTTGCTTTTTTTGATATACTAAATTTGTGTGTATCCAGTATTTTGACATCTATTCCAGTATTTAAGTCAGGATCTAAACAGGATGTTACTTACTATAGACCAACATGTTAAAGTGTTTGATATACTATCTTTTCAAACAAAAGACATTGGTGCAAAGTTTTAAACAGCCTATTATTAAGGCATTAGTATGTAAGTATACTTTAAAGTAGTTTACTAACTCATTCTTAATTTTAACCATTTTCTAACTAGTATCGTTCTTAAGCAATTTTTTTGCTTTTGAGCACACTTAAAACAATGACAGTTCGTGCAAAAGAACTAAGAAAATATACCTATTTTGATGTGTGTAAATGAAAAAGTGTTATACAAAACTAGCACGATACTAAAAAATTAAAATAGCTATTCTATGATTTTAACGTTAATAAAAGAGTAGAGAAAATATGATGCTATATTTCATTAAAATTTTCAAAATCGTGGTTTTAACTAAGTTTCATACTAAAACAGCTTTAACAACATACTAATTCAACTAGTAAAATTTTGCGCAATTGTTTCAGTATACCAGCATTGTTTTGTGTCTGGTGGATTTAAGGTCACGAATCTATAGTTAATGACTATACTCTGTTCAATTTATATTTGCAGTACAAGGAAGATAGGATATTTGCCTTTCAGTCAGACCAGTATGGATTTCAATAAGGTATCTTTAATTTAAAGCTCGTACAGGATTGCCGTAGGAGCATTAAAAATTGCCGCAAATCTCAGAAAAATATTTGCTACCAAAAGCTCGAAAAAGCTTAAATCCTGAAAGTTACATAGCACAAACCAAAGAAAATGCCATATGAATTTCTATCAACTCGGCAATGGTAACTCTGATTCAGTTTTTTTTTTAATAAACACAATAAGGGTTGGTTGCAAATTGGCGATCAGTCTCCTTTCAGCTTTCACCCTTTCACCCATGGAGCAGATAGGTCGTGGTGGGCTGTACGTGAGCTCAAAGAAGATTACACAAACAATTTTAATGTGACTCAGTGATTCTCTTTCATATTTCAGTGGCAATTTCTTAAGTTAAGGTGCCGTGCAAACAGCAGCAGGCACCAGTGTTTCTGAAAAAGCTCTCCCATAAGGCCTGTTCTGCAAATATAAATTGAACAGAGTATAGTTATATTATAAATTATTTCGAATCAAATTTTCAAACGGATAATATAATATCCGATTTCGCCAAAGCTTTTGATCTCGTAAATCATTAGGTTCTTTTGAACAAGCTTTTGCAGTTTGGTTTTTATTAAAAGTTTTTCGATTGGTTAAAATCTTATTTAACTCAAAGAGCTAAAATATTATAATTGAAGACAATTTTGCAGAATAAACCTTAGAGCCATTTGGTGTCCCTCAGGGCAGCCATTTGGGATCACTTTTATTCCTATTGCTTATCAATGATATTCCAGAAATGTTCAAGAATTCATTATGTCTTCTATTTGCAGATGATTTGAAATTGTATCAAATCTCTAAATCAATGCAAAATTGCACTTTTTTAAATGAAGATTTAAATAATTCGGCTGATTGGTGTGACATACATTTTCTGAATGTCTCAAAGTGTCAAGTTATGTCTTGTTTAAGTAATAGTTCAACCTTATTTATTTCCACTACTCAAGGATTCAGAACTAGAACGGCTGGTTCCGAAAAAAATCTAGGAGTTATTCTTGATAGAAAACTAACCACACGTGGATTTCATTATCATTAAAAAAAATCCAATCAAATAATGGTGTTCATTAAGAGAAATACCAAAAATATACACAGACACACTATACCATAATTAAGTGCCTTTTTAGTTCTATCAGTGCTTGAATACGGCAGTACGGCTTGGAACCCATATTATAAAATCGAATCGAAAAGGTCTAAACGAAATTTACAAGATATGCATTTTTTAAATTGAATTGGAGAATTAGTACTTCATCTTATAAAACCAGTGCTAGTTATTTGGAAGGAATACAAAGTCTGAAAAGTCGTCGTAAATATTTTGGAATAATCAGCCCTACTATCAATTCCATCGTAGTCAAAAAATTCTATGAATCCCGAAAAAAGCTATCACCAAATCCGTTCGTAGTGGCAATTTGTATGAGATTTTCCGCCATGATGGATTCTGTGATGATTTTTCTCGGGATTCGTAACAAGATTCCAACTCAACGGAATTCGTGATAAGGCTGAATTTTTAGCAGGGATATATTTTCATACTATAAGACATGTCCTTCATTACTTTCATTGATAATTATACGCCTTCCTAGAAGCAACTCTCGTGATTTCATATTGTTTCATGAGCGTTTCCATAGATCGAATTACATTCGTAATGAAACCATCTCTGGTTACATCAGGGAAGCTGAATAGTAGATTAGACATTTTTGATAACTGCCCTAGAGATACTTCTAAACTATATGTATTCAACTCGTTAAATTTTCCACCATTGTGATATTGAATCCTAATTAATATTTACAAAGTACACATTCACATATATACTCGTAGTATAAAATGAAAATTTTATTTTATTACTAGCTTAGTTTTTAAGAACTTTTGAATTTGCTTAAAACGAAAATTTAGAATTCAAAATTATTTTAACAGATTTACAGATCCTGAGAGTACAGCACCCAGTATTTGTGCATCTAAATCCACTATGGTATAAGATTGTTGAGCCCCTTTGATTTTGCAATTCTTGCAACTCGTTGTTACGCCACTGGTTGTGGATGATTCCTCTTGGTGTTTTCAATAACGATGATTGTTGGTTTATTTAATTTGTGAACTTGTTCAATGTTATTTTTATTGGTTGTGGCAATAACGACGAGCGAGAGACGACGGGCGTTGCAATAATTTAAATTGGAACGAATGCGCTTCGCATATGGAATTGTTTTTATATTGAGTTTATTTTTTTTTTAATCTTCTTTTGCTCGCTAAATGAGGGGTTTATTTTTACAACTTATTCCTCCTCAGACGACAGTATAGCTTCAGATCATAGCTTGAACCCAACCCAACCCAGCTAAGCCAAATATATATACATTTAAGTGCTCTACGTGATCACAAGTGTTATTTTTAGAATCGCTGTATATCGTTGCACGCGCTGGAGTCAATTAAACGATTGGCGTTTTCCGGACTTGCAAGCCATACTCGTAGCCTTAATGCATTCGTTCGGTTAATAATTGCAACCGACCGCAGTATGTTAATGATGCTGATTGCCAATGAATAATACTTATCGGCTTAATAGGCTTTTGTTTTCTATTAAAAATTAGTTTTATGGCCAGTTAGGCCATTTAGGTATTGTTTCAAGAGTATTTTGTTGCATTTTAACTAAGACACGATTTTATAAAACAAATGGAATATTTTGCAAGGTTGCACTATGAGAGACACTTTATATTGGGGTATTGTTTAAAGCTTCTATAATACGATGATGAATCAATCGTCCTTCTCGAACGGACGGAGCTATTGAAAAATGTTTTTCCATTTAACTTTGTTTGAACTAGGTACCGCATAGACAAAGCACAGGGTGTGAATCAATAAAATAGGCAATCTTGGGCCCGTTACCAAGTCAAGATCATAAAAATTGATGAAAGACGAATATTGTTTGCATTTTAATGAATGTTTAAAATATTTCATTTTATTTTTTATAGTTAACGCGCACTCAAGGGATTATGACTACCCTTTAAATTTTGCTTTAACACAGTGCGAGCATTTAGAAAACAGTGGGAGGATTGAGTAGGAGAAACCGATGTACATTCGTCTTAAATGTCTGGACATTGAAATGGGGAGGAAAAACAGAGTCGGTTAAGGAATTCCACATTCGAGTCGTACGACGAAAAAAAGAATCTCTGTACTTACATAACTGTACGTCCAAAGTTTGGCTCAAGGGTATATTGATGAGCATTCCCAGCGGCACGAGTATTAAGGTGAAATTTTTTCAGGGGGGAATGCAACTCGCAATTTCAAAAGAACATTGTTTAAAGAAGTAACGATAAAACAGTCATAGACAAGACACATTTCGACGATGTTCTAACGAAACAATTGTTTCGAAGATTGCTCTGTCATCTATTAGCCTTAAAGCTCTATTATGGATTCTGTCTAGTAAGTGCGAACATGTTTTTGATGCTCCAGACTAGATATGGGAATTGTATTGTATTCTAGTTTAGAATGTACATAAGCCTCATAAATTGTGGCCAGATCAGAGGGGGAGAAAAAGTTTGTACATCGTCTAACCGTTTGGCCGCATTTTTAGCAATATCCAATAAGTGGTCATTCCACAAAAGGTGGTCAGTAATATACATACCAAGAATTTATAGCTTTTCAGCTTCTACAATGCAAGCGCCATCCATGAACAATGGCATAGGGGGAATATTACGCTTGAATGACAAAAAACAGCTCTGAGTTTTAGAAGCATTAAATTCAACACGATTTTTAATACCCCATTTATCGATACTGTTTAGATCAGAATTTAATGAGCTCATCATATTTTGCAATTCCACATTCAAAGAACAAGAAATTGAATCAGGAAATGAATATGAAAAGCTGAGGGTGCTGTCATCAGCAAAACAGTTAAGTGGATTAGTAGTTTCGGAAAAAAGATCATTTATAAAAATGAGAAAAAGAGTTGGAGACAAAACAGAGTCTTGGGGGACACCAACATTTATTTTACGAACCTCAGACTTCAAACCATCCAAAACAACTTGAATTGAACGGTCAGAAAGGTAATTACTAATCCAACGAATAAGAGATACATCAATACCAAACGCACCCATTTTTGATAAAAGAGGAGGATACCAGACTCTATCGAATGCCTTAGAAATATCAAGCGCAATGATCTTACTTTCCCCAAAAAGATGTAAGGATTGGTTCCACTTTTCAGTGAGATATGCCATCAAATCACCAGTTTATCTATTACTGTGGTCATTAAAAAATTATGTTCTTCAAGATATATCTTAAGCTGTAGTGTTTCCATGACCTTTGACAAAAGGGACGCCATTGCGATTGGCCGATAATTAGAAGGTGAAGAAGATGCGCCTTTTTTAGGGACTGGTTGGACGAACGCTGTTTTCCAACTCTTCGGGAAGTATCCTGTACAATAAGAAAGATGGAAAAGTTTGCGCAGTGGTTTTGTCAATGTGGAAGAACCCCTGTTCAGAACTATAGTTGATATACCATCCGGGCCATCACATTTGTGAATATTGAGATCTTTTAATATTCTAGCGTCTGCTCGGGTGCAAAAATAAACGTTTCCCATTGAAAAGTTTACATTTTCAAGAAACGGTAAATTTATGTCGCTATCGGGCAGAGAAGAATTTTTTGCAAATAGTTCTACAAACAAATAAGCCTTATCTATGGAACTAGCAGCAGAGATATCATTTTATCATTTATCATTTTTCTTTACGAATGACCAAAACTTTCTACTGCCTTTAGGGCACCGGATTTTTTTTGTCTTTTTTGTTCTTAGATCCATGCGTTACAAGTATTCTTGGTTGCTTAAACTTAATGGGGTTTTCCTCAGAAGGGTTTGCTTTGTATGTTTGGAAGCACAACTCTCTCACCCTAATCACTTCTTTACAGCCACCATCAAACCAAGAGTTTTCTTTTGGCTTTAAACTCCTTGATCTGTGACGAGCAAACATTTTCAAACCATTTATGATCATGTTTGTTATCATATCAGCACATGCATCCACGTTCCTATCGAAAAAGCTTATCGACCAGTTAAAGTTGCGGAGAAAGTTGTTCAGACCATCAAATTGGTTCAGTGTTGTGTTACTGTATAAATTTGGGATTCGATACAATAAACAATAATGAATAATCTGTTTATTGACTTTTAACTTAAGCCACATAACGTTAAAGTCCGTGCGGGAACAATGACTGAATTTAGGAAGAGTTTGATAAGCAACGTCGTTCCGAATAAAAATGGCAGTACCGTAGTGAAGAATAAATAGTGGTACCAGGAAGGTTAAACTTAGAAGGATCGGAGCTTTCACCTACCTGTGTTTCGCTGAGTGCCAGAATAGCTGGTTTGAATTTTTCAGCATGATCGAATACAGCAAAGAAATTTTTCCTGAGCCCACGAATATTGGACACATCGACTCTAAAATTACTCACCATGACAATAAACAAAACACAAAAATCCGACGTGTAACTAAACAAAACTTTAAATTTAAATTTAGAATGATGACCTTCATAAGACACATAACCATAGGTGTTATGCGCTTATGGCATGTGCTCATAATTGACAACGAAAAAAAAAAATCAAAACATGTTATGCGCCTGATAACCGCATTAATCCAGCCGCTGAGCTCTGTGCGAATAATCTCCACACAGTATCACTGCGACTAAACTTCACAGCTGCAATAGAATGGGGATAGAATAGAATACCATTCGTTATTGCAGAGCTCATATTTGAACTGAATTGATATTGATATAAAATTGAGTTTTAAAAATATACACAAAAAATGGGTCAACAACTTGAAAAGCTGAATTTATTTTTGCCTTTTCAGGCCATTCAGGAACCAATCTAGAGTTTCGGTGTATCGGCTTCTCTACTGACGTTTTAACTTATATAACTAGACAATGAATGGGTTCTAATCAGACTTTGGTGCATACTTTATTTATCATGTCTGTGTTCGAAGAAGCTCGAAGATGAAGACTTCATCAGGCAGGCGTAAGACACCAACCAAAACGCTATGTGAAATTTCAGAAAATAATTTCGGGTTTTTTCTGGCCAATGGTCTTTTTCGGAGTTTGAGCACAACAAAAAGCGAAATGGCTAAAGAAACAAACTTGAGGACGTGGTTAAATATTACCCTGTTTTAACTTTTTTGTTTTTATCTTCATTGTTTTGGATAAGATTGACAATACACTTCAACATTATTTATATTTATAAAAATTTTTTCTGGATGCTAGAATAACTTGGGTCCATTGACAGTTGAGCCAAACTGAATCCTTATTAGGAATTTGCTACAAAAACAAAATGTCGTGAAGTTGAATATTATGTACATAGATATGATTTATTGTATATGTAGTAGTACCCCCGGTGTTATGATGGTTAGTGTATTGGACTGTCAGCTGATAGAACCCCAGATTATGCCAGAAAAGCACTGCCTCTTGCGAGGAAGTGAAAAAACTTCCAAAAGTATTTATTGTTAAGAAAAAGTTCTTCTCATCTTATAGCTCGAATTTGGTCATTCCAAGAATAATTATTGAGTGACCCATTAAATGTATGAATATGTTTACAATGCTCTATGATATTTCAAATTTTAAGGTCTCAAGGTGTAAGAATTTATTATTGTTTTTTTTTTTTTTTTTCATTATTACAGACCTGCCTTCTAAGCCGCATGTGAAAAAGAAGAAACTCTCTACGGATTCTACAATTCCTCCAATTGAGTCAATCAAAGAGAAACAGATAGAGATGACTGAGGACGATTCGGATTCGGGTTCAACGGATAACCGTCGAAAGAAGAAGGCTCGAACCACATTTACAGGAAGACAAATTTTCGAATTGGAAAAACAATTCGAAATTAAAAAGTACCTTAATTCGAATGAAAGAACTGAAATGGCGAAGTTGTTAAATGTCACGGAAACTCAGGTAAACAATTGATATTTTTTTTAATCTTTGACAAAGTGTATGCCTCTGCCTCATACGAGTATAGCAAGGCTGGGATGATAAGTTTGGTAAGCTGATGTTGAAGCGAGGACTTCTATATCATTTGATCTTAACGCAGCTTATATTAACTGAATTGATAGCTCAGCTTTTGTAAACCATAGATATCACTCAAAAGAACAAAAAGTTATCATCGACAGTTAAGTCGTACAGAATGAGTGGTTGGTTTAGTCTGGGTTAAGAATATGGTTCGTTATCGTTAGAAAGTAAAAATGTGCCTCGAAATCAACTCCAATCTACTAGGATATTTACTTGATTATTCATTCAACAGGCTTTGGTAAGAGATCTACAAAAAGCTTCGATTGGTACGGTTTATCTTAATTATTTTAAGCTTCTGAATCTCATTCGGGCGCTAGCATTTCTATATTTTCTTCATCGTGGGGTTCTTCTAATACCATTAATTTTTATTTCTGAGAAGGTGGTGTATCTTTTTAGCTCACCTGCCTTTTGAACTGGCTCGAATGCAGTGCAATTTCAAAGTTAAATTTCCGACCACTTCATGTTTGAGGATATAATTTGTTAAATCTATCTTCCTATACTAAATCATTTATCGTTCCAAATCAACATGGGCTTGCAAAAGGACTCGCTACAGTCATTTTTTCTTATAGAACTGACTGAAAATTGTATTGATTTATTCAAAATGAGGACTAAAGTGGATTGTGTCTTCACTGACTTTAGTTAAGCATTCGATTGACTGTCGCATCAAATATTGCTATTGAAACTAAGAAAGCAAGGATTATTCAATCCTATTATATGTATGTATATCAGATCATGCTCGGTTCTTTTCAGCGGCCATACGTCCAAAACGTTTCACGTTAACTCTGGAACACCACAAGGCAGCCATTGAGACCCTTTATTATTTATTTTATTCATAAATTACTTACCATCTGTGTTCAAGCACCTCTAAATATGCAAAAGGTTGTTACTATTTAAAATTCTCGTGATTGTAAAGAATAGGTAAGGTTAGGAGGGGCGTCCACAGCACAGAGGCTGTTGCGTACACGAGGGGCCTATTGGTCCATTGTGATCCCCTATTAATAAAAGCAGAGATACTCCTAAGCTACTGTCTTATGTAGACTGGTTCATTTGCGAACCAGCCTGTGCTCAATATGAATTTTCTCATATTTGCCATTGACACCTGCATTAGATCGTCCAGTTCTCCAACAAACCTGTTTCCAAAGTAACGGAGGCGATTTGCTTGGAGGTTCGGATTCGGACTGTCGCAGAGTAGATGTTTAATGGTTTCAATCTCCTCGACATCGTGACAGCTCCTGCGGAAATGGGGTGCAACTGCACACATTCTAGTGGATATTATGCCAATGGCGCAGTGACCCATTACTACACCTATCAGGATTCTAATGTTCTTTTTACTCAGCGATAAAATATATCGAGTTTCCTTTTCATTAATTTTAGGCCATAAACTTCTAGAGATGGCGCAGTCGTCCCTGGAGGACCAGGAGTTATTGATTTGCTCTTTCGTTATTAGGTCTATTTTCCTTTTAATCACGCCAATTGGGATTTTTGGTCCCAACTTAAAATGGCTACTGCTGTTTTTATTTGATACTGACCCTTTCCTTGCCAGTTCATCTGCTATTTCATTCCCTTATATATTACTATATCCAAGAACCCAACAGGGCTTGACTTCGTTAGTGTTGTTCAGCATGTCTCGGCATTTTGTTACTGTCTTGGATCTTATAGTCTCACTGGCTAAAGCTTTAATAGCAGCTTTTGGCTGTCCACGAAGAATGTGATCTCCGACGAGTTCAGTTTTTTCACATGTACCAATTCTGCCGCCTTTTCAATAGTGTAGATCTCAGCCTGAAAGACACTACACTCATCTGGGAGTTAGAATGATTCTCTAATATTGAGAGCTTCACAGAACGCCCCAGCTCCTGTTCCTTCTTCCATTTTTGACCCATCGGTGTAGAAATAGATACATTGTTCATTAATTAGTGAGTTGGGTTCCCATCCATGCCTTTCGGGTATTGTAATAGAGAAGTGTTTGTTGAAATCTATTCTGGATGGTAAGTAGTCAGTCGTCATAGACTAAGAGCCCACAGCAATTTTTGGGTGTGATTGATAACAAAAAATAATTAACATAATTAGAAAGGCCTTTTATAGCTATTTACAAATGTGAAAGCCTTGCATACTCTAGTGGGCGCAATAGTGCATCAAGTATGCAGTTCTTTCCAAGTCCAAATAATTGTGATAACAACTTTGCCAAAATGTAGAGTTAAGCCCCCTGATTGAAAATATCGAGGTCCAAGACGTTTTACAGACAGCCTTCTGTCTGCCAGACGCGATAAGAATAGGCAACTTCTTGCACTAAGATGGCCACCTTCAAAACGTCATGGACCTCGATATTTGCAATCAGGGCACTTAGCTGTTCATTTTGAAGTTATGGCAAATTTTGTATCTCAATTTTTTAGAATTTGGAAAGAACTGCATACTTGATGCACTATAATGCACTGTTGCGCCCACTGGAGTATGCAAGACGTTCACATTTGTAAATAACTTCTAAAGGCCTATCTATTTGTGCTAATTATTTTTTGTTATCAATCACACCCAAAAATTGCTGTGGGCTCTCGGTCTATCACATTAAGCCCGGCCACTGTGTCCTACCTTTGCAGGATAGACTCATGACCATAAGTGCTGTGCTTCCAACAGCTCATTTCTTTATGCCGAAGTGCACTTTTGACTGCTGTGCATCTTATATGCTCGTTCAGGACTGGAAAATTTAGAATAATTTCCAGCCCTGCCTGTGGCGTAGAACCCTGTGCCCCCGTTATTCCTAAACAGGCTAGTCTCTGCACCTTATTCAGGTTTTTGAGATAGCTAACTTTTTCTACAGCCTTCCTCCACACTATCGACTCATAGGTAAGTATGGGACGGACTATCGCCGTGTACATCCACTGGATGACCTGGATGTGTAGAGAGAACGTAGTGCTCTTTTCATTCTTCCCTCTGTGTTATGTTTCCATGTTAGCTTGGAATCAAGGATTACTCCAAGAAATTTAGCCTTGTTGGAAAGCTTCAGAGCAAAGTCGTTAAGCTTGGGCAGGGGGGGGGGGTAAAGTCCTCCAATTTCCTTTTCTTCGTAAACAGGACTATTTCAGTTTTGGAGGGTTTAACCCCGAGACGGTTTTGTGCTGCCCAAGAAGATAGTTCTTTAAGTGAGAATTCCATAATATCTTTGATGATAGTGAGATATTTACCCAATATCAAAATTACTATGTCGTCCGTATAGGCTACTATTTGAATGCCCTGGTTCTTAAATCTTGTAAGAATTTTGTTAACAACAAGGACCCAGAGGAGAGGTGAGATTACTCCTCCTTGTGGAGTGCCTCTTGTAACTGTTTTCTCTACAATATTATCCCCAAGTTGCGAGCTAATGATTCTGTCATTGAGCATGGTATAAATCCAGTCCACAATGGCAGATTCAACTCCAACTTCTTCCAGAGCAGATTTATTGGATTCCGTTTTTACGTTGTTAAACGCTCCTTCGATGTCCAAAAATGCTGCCAGGGTATGTTCTGTATGCTCGAGACTTTTCTCAATTTGTGAAACGACCTCGTGCAGTGCAACGCAGTCTCTACTGACTTACCTTTAAGGTAAGCGTGTTGGTAGTTACACAGTTTGCTTGGATTGATTGAATAACAACGTGACCTTAATTCGTGCTTTGAATGGTGTGTTCGTAACTGTTTGCTTCTTTACGATGATAAATCTTTTTTCCCGTAAGTTCTTTTAATTATTTTTATTTATAATGGGGTGTAATCAACACGTGTTAGCAAGCTTGAAACTTCATAACTAATAGAGCCAGTTCAATTCTTGGTTGGTTAAAGAAAGAACCAAGGCAATTTTCTGATCTTTTTGTTACAAAGCAGCTTTTCATAACATTTGCCTGTCCCATTCGGTAATACGCTTGTCAAGTTTGGGCAACACCTGCCATAAGGCCAGACTAGAACAGGTGTAAAAAAGTTTCCTTTAGGTTAGCACTTAGGCAGTTAGCGTGTCTTCCTCCTAGTCATAACAGACTTAGACTTATTGATATTTCTAGTCTTGAGAGCAGACGTTCTTATTTATGTTTTATCTTCATTGCTAAAAATGTTGAAAAATAGATTTCTGACACATTTTGTCTTGTATCTACTATAATATTCTCCGAAGAAACTTGACAAACTTAAATGCAGAATGTATTAGTATTTCAAACTATTGGACTTATTATGAACAATTTTTAACTTATTAATTTAAAAAATTATAAAAAATAAATAAACTGCATATTTATTTCCGACCGTAAGGTACTCTGTTATTGTTGAGGTAGAACTATAATATTGCATAATGGAAGATAAAATAAATTTATAGATTTATCATAATCAAATCAAAGTTGCCGATGTTCTCACAATAAGTAAAGGTATTTGTAGAAGTTACCTTGTTATATTTGATGGAAAAGTATTTAACTACATGATATCTTCTTATTCATAACAATTAAAATAGAGTACATAACAGAACTATAAATGTATAGATAGGCATACAATTTTGCCAAAATCATATTTAGCTCACCGTCATCACACCGCTATTCCGCAAAATATATCTGACTATCAATTAACCACTTTACCATCAGCTCGCCATCGCATCAACACAATTAGATTTTTAAGCTTCTAAATAGCTAACCCATGGCATATTTCCAAAGCTTTACCTACCGTTCTCATTAGGTTATCTAATCTGCTTGCATTAGCATGAAAATATTATTATTAAAACCATAAAGATTCAATTTTCCAGATAATATTTATGGCCAATTTGGTTATTAATGTCTACTCGAACGGGGAAGGTTTATTATTGAATAGTGGGCGGGTGGTTTGTGCATGCGGGAAAGCATTTAGCAATTATACGTGCCGGAGCCGGGCAATCTGTGTTACACGACGACCGACCGCGTAGCGATGATGACAACCCCCGGCTATCTCTGGCCACCTAAGCACACACACCCGGTCTTACATAGATTTTAGCGTAAAGAGGTGCTAATCAATATCGATAGTTGGCATCATCACATTAATGGCAGGCAACCCTTCTGGCGCGAATATAATCGGTGTCCATGTATCAACAGCATCAGCACCAGCAGCACCATTTAGATAGCAATTTGGATCAAATTATAATGCATTCCACCCCAACGTCCCCTATTTTCTACACACAAATCTATGCGTATATATACTATACATATGTGCAACGGCAAAAGCAATAACAATAACAATCCATTCAATATGCACAGATTGTTGCAATGTTAATTTATTCTAATTAGTCAATAAATCTCAATTAATATCATGCTCACAATGTGGACAAGACCCCCGTATGACCGCCAATGCTACAAATATCTACCTCATACCCATCACCAGCCCCTACCCCTATTCCTCTCCGCAACCAGTTCAGTAATGATGGAAGATTGTAGAATGAAGTACTTACTATAACATATCACTAATGCAAATTACAGAGGGTAGGTTAGACGAAGGGGATGAATTTAATAATTTCAGAGCATTTAGCGCAGCAGTTATGTGCACTGAATACCACGAATTGACAGTGGGCGACATTTAATTTGAGTCATTTTAGTTAAAATTTATTTGCTTAATAGATTTAAATTTAAGGATTTCTAAACCTTGATTTAAGATTGAAAATAAATAATTGTTTTAAATTTTGTTCAAATTTGGCACCGAATATTCTTCTTTGATTCCCTAAAGTAAACATTTTAAATATGGTCTCACCTCATTTGAAAAGGCTAACTGGAATACAAGATTTTTTTTTTAATTTTCTCCCAAAAGCGACTTACGATTTATAAAGAAAAAATCAAAAGAAGAAATTAATATTTTACCCTATATTTCTACTAATTAGAAATGGCAGGAAATTTTGTAAGCCATTTGTCTTGTGCTTCCAATTTCTAATATTCGTTTTAAGGAAGTGACATAACATATATTTTGAAGACAGATGCGCCTTTCTGTGCACCTTCAGAATCTTTGCTATTTTCTTCCTGTACAATTTTCAGAATTTTCATTTTGAAACTTTTTGAAGGGTGTTATAAAATTGGACAAATATTGTTACAATTTAAGTTTAATTCCGCATGAATTTAGAGGACAATTTACGAGTAGCTATTTTAAACAGAAAGGCGTTAAAATATCCGTGTCCGGTGAGAAATTGGGTAACGTAGTGGTCCACTTTACCGTGTTTCCGATTTCCCCATTCAGCTGCGTCTCTGAAGAGCCTCGCAGTCCAGCGCCCTCTGCTTTCAGACTCCCATCGTTCTTGCCACTTCTGTTGCGTAACTGAATTTGCTTTTGCGATTGCCACATCAGTTCTGATTTCCGCTCTCTTTTCGTACTTTCATTCTGTTGCCAGAAGGTCTATTGGCGTTACTCCTGTAACTACTAGAACGGCTTTCTCCGACACCGTGCGGTAGAGGCTGGCCACCCGTAAGGATCCACGTCTCTGTACCGCTGCCATCTGCTTACGATACATTTCTAGTCGCAGCGCATTTGCCAGATCTCGCTTCCGTAGAGGAGAATGGAATGCGTTGTAGCCATCAGTAGTTTTCGCTTGCTTGCCGAAGGTCCGCCTGTATTTGCCATAAGTCTGCTTAGGGACGCTGTCATCTTTGATGCCCGATCCGCTGCTTTCCTTATATGTTGCCAGTAAGAAAGTCTAGAGTCACGAGTAAGTCCCAGGTATTTGATGGCTTCACTACTTATGATCAATTCGGATCCAACCTGAAATCGATATGTGTATAGGCATTCTTCTTCTGGTTAGCAGAACTATTTCTGTTTTTTCCGTTGCTAGGCTGATGCTATGTTCATTCACCCACCAGTGTACTCGACGCATGACCTGGTTAAGATTCCACTGTGCCCTTTCTGGTTCTTTTACTGTAACCTTAGCCGCAATATCGTCAGCATTCCCAACAAGAAAGCTGTCTTCCGGCATGTCCATACAGAGAGTTGTATGAGATGTTCCAGAGGTCAGGGCCTAGGATTGATCCTTGAGCTGCTTCAGAGTTAATATTCGTCCTTTTTTGGACATCTGTGTATAGTAGATTAGCTCTTGATCTTTGAGGTAGTCCCTGATTATTCTAAGGAGGTAATTTGGGATTTGAAACGTATTTTTGAGTTCATGTAGCATGTCACTCAACGTCGTATTTGACATATGCTTAGAGAAAAATTAAAACATTTCATAAATTTAAATATTCTATATATATACAAGTAAAAATGGATCTGAGTTGTATATGTTCTCTATGGACTGAAAAACAGCATGACCGTGACATTAAGAAAAGTGCTGCCAACTCGTCATAACATCTAGTTAAACGAAGTTCAATTGAACTGAAGTTCAGATTTCAAAGTGAAACCGGACGAGTTAAACCAAGAATTTATACTCAGTTTAAGGTTCAGCTGTTGCAGGAGTGGCTAGGAGCGGAGAATGGGCCCTTCGCCTTGACACATGCGATTTAGACTCCTCCCGTGAACACGAGCGTCAGTGAGTTGATGGGGCCACCTCTCTCTTTAAGATTGGTAAAATCCTTGAGGAATCTTGAGGAATGGAACATCCCCTTCGACTAAATCAGCAATACTGACCAAACAAACGGACTTATATTAAAAGCACTGACCTATAAAACATCATATATCAGACGTTGCAAGGCGCTACATGCTCCTACGGGCCTGTCCTACGGGAAAGAACTACGCCATTAAGAGGCGTCTATCTCTCTACTCAACCAGGTGATTATGTAACGATAGACATTTCTTCAATGACTTAGAAGTACCCTCTGATATATTTCAGACTATAATTTGCTGAAATTCATCAACATCCTTTACGGGCTTGAATGACATAGAATTAGTATAGGTTTCAATACATGGGTCTTCATTGATCTAAGTGTGGCGGTAACAAAATCAACTGTCAGCCCATTAACCTAACCTAACCTAAGGTTCAGCTGAAGTTAAGTTTAAATGTCTAGTGTGAATCTGGTGGTAAGTTTAAACGGGGGTGGCGTGGCAATAAGTTGGAAAGGATTTCTCATACAAGTTTGTGCATAAAAAGGGTGGTTAAATTTTAAGGGCCGATGTTGAATGTAAACCACACCTAAACGTCAAGTTTTTTTCTGCATTTCATTTTACATTTCTCAATTTCAGACTAACTGAATTTGAACCATGGAAAGATACACAATCGAGCAACGCGTTAAAGTTTTAGGCTTAATATGAAAATGGGCTTTAAAATCAAAATACATCGTGCACTTCGTGATTTTTTCGGTCAATTTAATCGTCCAAATGTGCGTACAATCGGAAAAATCGTGCAAAATTTGAGCAAACCGGGTCTGTAGAAGATGTGAAAACACCAGTGCATGCTCGTACAGCTCGTATTACAGAAAATATTGCTGCTGTTCGCGATAGTGTGGCTGAAGAGCCGTCCACCTCAACTTGTCGTCGTGCCCAACAATTGCACCTCTCACGCTCGTCGTTGATGAACATTATGCATAAAGACTTGCCTTAACACGCTTACAAGGTGCAATTGACTCAAGAACTAAAGCCTTTTGACCATTTCAAGCGTCGTCAATGGTCATAATGGTGGCAAGAAATGGCAAATGTCGAAAAACAAATGCACCCAGAAAGAGTGACTGTTTGGTGCGGTTTATGGGCTGGCGGCATCATCGGGCCGTATTTTTTCCAAAATGAGGCCGGTCAGGCAGTTACTGTGAATGGTGTTCGCTATCGTGAGATGATAACGAACTTTTTATGGCCCGAATTGGAAGATATGGATGTGGACGATATGTGGTTTCAACAGGACGGTGCCACTTGCCACACAGCTAACGAAACAATGGCTCTTTTGCGCGACAAATTCAATGGACGTATTATCTCACGTGGTGGCGATTTCAATTGGCCGCCAAGATCATGTGATTTGACACCGTTGGACTTCTTTCTTTACGGTTATTTGAAAGAAAAGGTGTACGTCGATATAAGCCAGCAACAATTCAAGAGCTAAAGGATGAGATAATTCGGCACATTAACGTCATAGAACCTCAATTATGCCTCAGCGTCATCGAAAATTTGGACCATCGGATGGAGGTGTGCCGCCGAGGTTGCGGCGGCCATTTGGCCGATATTTTTGTCCATACATAATTGAACCATATCTACCAATATTATCATAATTAAAAGAAATGATAATAATTTCCTAAATAGGATGTTCTCCAATTCTTAAAATATTTTTTCTAATCTATTTTAGCCATGGTAAAAGTACAAGCAATTCCTTTATTAATAAATGAGGAATATTTGTAAATTATTTTTAAATGTTTGAGATACTGATATGTATTTATCTATTAAAAGTCAAAAACTTGCTTTTGGGATTAGGGAAACCTAATTTCCAGAGCAGTCATAAATCAAAGAAAGAAATGGAATTCGTGTGCCTTCCTAGTGTACACCTGTCGTTTCCGGTTGTTTATCTATTTAAGATCATTCATCACTATTATCTCATAGTTGGGATAGTTTTTTTTTTTTTTAATTCAAAGCTTTTCTAAAAAAATGTTTTCTATATGGCCATTGGATATAAGGAAGATGTGACTTCTATTTTCTTTTCCAGCCAAGTCTAGAAAATAACACTATAGTTTAATGTGTAGGTATACAAAAAATTAAATAAAAGTGTACCTAAATTCTTCATTGAGACTTTTAAATTGTATCACATCAGGTGAACACAAAACGACCCTCATGGAAATACAATCAAAGACATAGCGTAATGTGTATTAAATTCCCTGTACATATATAAATTCGCACTGGGGTTGTCGGGGTTGTCCATTTGTATCTATTAGATATTTCGCGTTTAATTGACCCCGAGTATACTGCATTGGCTTGCCATTTATATCTAAAATATACGAGCAGATGGTTGGTAGGTCGAGGGGACAACAGCGTTGCAATAACGCTTTATTCAAATTCCCATCTAATCGATTGTACGGCATTTGTTTTATTATAAATGTAATTTGCCACCGCGCACTCAATCACATTCATTCCTAATGTACAGTGGCTAGTTGACAGGCTGAGAGTGGGCTGGCAGTTTTGTGTGGTTTTTTTTTCTCCTACATTCAATTGCTTTTCGGCCGATACCATCATCTAGGCTACGTACAGTTGAGCGAATTCAAAAATTAGCCCACAATAAAACGGCAAATGGTGGCAATAAAATAAATATTTTATTGGCTGTTAGCCAAATAATACAAAATAATTTCATTAAATTGCCTGACACAGTGATCTCTTCTTCTATACCCCATACACTGCACCTGATTGGGGGAGAGGGTGATAAAATGAAGAAAATTAAAAAAACGTACTTCATTTAACCGGACTACCTTTGCGCCCACCCACACCACATATTGCCATCGGCCAGCCAGCACGCCTTACTTCCCGCTCTACTCTCATGTGTCTACAAAGGTATACAAGCTGTGAATACATACTTCGATGTATTCTATTCCCAGAAGCATTGTTGTGTCATAAAAGCGCCACTGGCGGTGGCGACGGCTACTAGCTCCGCCTCCCCATCGGTCTCGTTGGCTGGCTGCTGATTTTGCCCGCCACCGCACCACCGCTGATTGTGTACTAATTGATTTATAAATAATTACACAAAAATACAACAAATTGTACATTTATTACTGTGAAATGTATTTGCTAGAGTATCTGTGCACAATTCAGAGCTGCCAGCTAGCTTTTCTTTACAATCAGTTAAATCTGAAGGCGATTTGAAAAAATTTCACATAGAAAAAATCTGACGTGCCTGCATTATTTAACTCGATACAAAGTTATTTGAGAAGTCCGTGACTGTGAATCGCGCTTCGCCATTCTTCGTTGCATGGGTCAAGTTGAAACAAATGAATTTCCGTATAATGTGAACTTTACTTAAAACGAATTTCATTGTAACTTGTACCTATAGTGAAGTTGAATGTTAAATGTTAAATGCATAAATTGATTTAATTAAAAAATTGGAATTAAATTAGATATGTATTTATCGTTTCAAAAATGATGGTGAAGACAGGGAAGCTTCAGTCAATTTATAAGAGAAGTTTATAGGATAATAGCAAACCATTATGGGAAAGTGAGAATAATTATGGTTTCTCACAGTATATAATAACATATGTAATTATGACAACATCAAAAAAAATTCGCTGCAATACAGAGTACTTATAACACTTAAAGCCTAGTACGCAGATCGCGACAAGACAAATTGTATCTACAATTTTAATCTCTACAAAACTTTTCCAAATCTCGCGCAAAAGTTTGAAGTTTGAGAATTAAAAAATAATTTAATGTGTTTTGTAGTGCATCTTTGGAACGGGTTGTCTTATAAAAGTCGTTCATACCTTTTTGGAATCTCCTCTCAAGAGAAGCATCAGCACGTTTTACATAAAACCAGTTTTGGCAAAAATCACTTTCTGCTGTCAAAATTTGTCCCGCAAAATAATGCTTGTATCATTCTTTTTCATGGCAAAATTTAGTGGAGACATTTTGTACAGTAATGCACAAAAGTATGAATTTTGCGCGCGAACTGCGTACTGCTCGGAAAAATATCCAAGACAAAATTTGTCCCAGGAAAAAAAATGTATGGGAGAAAAAATTTTTCCTGATCTGCGTACTAGGCTTAACTTGTCAAAACTTCGAGGCAAAATTTAAGAAGCATATACATACATAAGTTGAATCCGTGCAACATTGAGTCTCCTTACTTGAGGGAATCAATGGCGGAAAATGTGTTTTTTAATATTGTAAAAAAAACACTTCCTATTGACCTGACAAAATCATGCTGAAATTACACTTTGAATAGGGTAAATAAGGCAAAAGAGTAAATTGTCAGCTAACAGAAAATGGCGTTTTAAAAAAACGGTTGTGTCTGCTGACGTACGCGCGGTAGAAGTAAAACTTCTTTTCCCTCAAGCAAAGCCTCTGTAAGATTCTAGCCTTAAAGCGTACAAACATGTTGTATTCTAAAAACATGTCGCTGTCTTTGACTGATAACATGTCGTTTTGACATGTCACTGACAGCTGCATAGAAAATTTTTTACCTCCAACGCCGGAAAAGAAGTTTTAATTCAATAATAAAACGAAATACCTTAAGTAAGGGTAAATGCTTAATTGAAAGCAAAAGAAATTGTACAATAACAGCCTTATTTATTAGAATTCGCTGAACGCTTGAATAGTTATGCACTGCATAAGGACTTATTCATCCACTATGCAAATTCATATTTATAAAACATTTGCCTACCCTGTATAGTTATAATGAGCTTGTGTCAAATAAAGTACCAAAAAGTAAGAATCTATTACATTAAGCCTTCATAACATTCAGCTGTTTGTCGCAAAAAAAAAAAAAAACATCTTGTCTGTCTATCAAATTTAATAAACTAAAATGGAACTACCAAAAGTTAAAAGAATTTGAACAATTAACTTTGATTCATCAGATTAAGGTATGTAATTATCTCTAGAACACACTGGAAATCAAATTGTTATGCGTTTTATCCTAGCTGGAATATTCCTACGACAAGTTATTGAGGATAAAATTCAATAATGCAAAATAAAAATTTCAACACTAACACACCGGATGAAGAAGGATCCGTGGAGAGAGATCACCAACAATTATATTTATCTATTTAATTCTACACAATTTTAATTTTCAATTCAATTTGTTTCCAATAAATTAGTATAACATTTTAGTTTCAATAAATGAAAACAACAAAGCTTTAGTTTCAACATCAAGTAAAAGTCATTTTATTTTGTTGATAATCTTTATAATTCAATGTGATGTCAAAGTGAATGTGATAGTTCAGTACTAAAATGTCCTTATGTAGGCACTATTCAACCTCCAAACGCGTTTAGCTTATAATGCCTCTATTCAACGTCACATAACTTTTATAAATAACGATTTTGCGTTTAGAGGAATTATAAGGGTTGCATAGCCTTATGTACTCACTATAATGAGTTTATAAATATGGCTGTAAAAATATAAAAATACTGTTATTCACCATACAAATGTCAGAAAAATATTTTCGAAAATCGTATTTTTTCTCGAAAACAGCGCCTAGAATTTTGATAAATTTGAATCGATTAATTTTTACTATCTATTATAATTTACTAAAAAGAATTTAAATTTAAATATTACTGACTGTACCTTTTTAACGCTAAAGTTCCCCAAAAGTTTGGATAGTATATTGTATTTTAAAATTTTCCAAAAAAAAAAACGAAACTTTTTAGATTTTAAAAGAATATTCAAAATTCAAAAATTGTTTTTCAAAATTCAATATTTCGAAAAGGTCAGAAAAGGGTTTTCGAGAATCGTATTTTTCCTACAGAAGCTCTTAAAAAGTTTGAAAAATATTGCATATCAAAATAAAAAATAAAAATATTTTTTGAATTTTTGAAAAAAATAATCAATTTTTTTTTTGAAAAGTCGATATCTCAAAAACGAGTAACTTTTTTTTAATTTAATTTTTATTCGTACAGTAATAAAAGTTTAAAGTGCGTTCCAAAGTTTTTTCTTCAAAATGTTTTAAAAATTTTGTATAAAATAAAATAAATTTGGTGGTGCAACAGCTCGAAGTGAACCAGGACCTAGTGACTTACAACTCTCAAACAATCCCGTGTGCGTGTTACCAGGAACGGAGGGGACCCACAATTTTCTGCCGATTCCGAAAAGCTGTACTTTCAATGACGAGAGCTATACACTTAGGCCAGGCACGCACATTCAATTTTTAGTTTCGCAACTGTTTGGTTGCTAAAATGAAACAAGAAACGAGCAAATAAAAAGTTTGCACAAGAGAGAAAAGAATGTAAGCGTGAGTAAAGAGTTGCCAGTGCGCGGTTTTATTTCAACTGGTGATTAAACTATTTGATTTCGATCACAGTTGCCAGTGCGCGACTAGCCTTAGAGGATTTGTCAATTCCTCGCAAGAGGCAGTATATCCCTGAAATACTTTTTTGCAGCGGCTGAGAATCGAACTCGAGACCTTCCGCATGACAGTCTAACGCACTAACCATTATGCGAAGGGGTAGTACTATTTTAAGTAAAATAAAACAAAAATAAACGTCTACAACGATTTATATTTTATATTTTTTTTATTTAAGTCTTTTATAGTAAGTTCATATGTTCATGCCATGCAGTTATGCACTTTATTTTAATCGGCACTAGCTAGGTACTCGTATCCGTTCGGAGCGGAAAAATGTCCGCAACGTATACTTCATCGGAAGTTCAAATTGCTTTCGAGATATCCTATCGGAAAGAATAATAATACACAAATGCGTTGGCGCAACTTGTTCCGCAAAGAATTTATGTCCGACGAAGTCGGAAAAACAATTGCATTAAGCTGTCAGAAATTTCACAAATAAAGCACCTGATTACACTTCAACGCAGTTCGCCGGGTGCGTTAAAATAATGTCGGTGAAAAATTCCGAACAGCTGTTTGGAAGAATACCTCGAAGCAAAAATCCTCCGAATCGTACAAAATCGGAACAATTTCCGCTCCGAACGGATAAATCCTGCCAGATTTTTGTTTTCGATATCATGACGCATGTACCTTTTACATAATTTGCTGTGGGCTCTAATAACTAAGACTATAAAGCTTAATTCGATAATCGATATATCAAATATGTGCATGGCATGGTTCGGGTTGGTTTGAATCCCTTTCACTTGCGTGCTATACTTGAGTAGAGGTCTTCCTCTAGGTTTTCCTCTCAAAACATCCTAAAACTTTTTTTAAAAATAAAACGTTCTTAAAAAGTTCCATGCCTTTGCACAATTTAGCAGGACCGGAATATTATTTTAAAATGAGGAGCTCCTTTGAACAAAGAATCACCGCTTGGGAAGAAGTATTTATCGTTCTATATATCAGATTCCTTATAGTAAAATTTAATAGTTGAAAAGCCTGAACGAAATGGATAGGTATATCAAGTTTTTTACGATCAACTTCAGTTGATTTAATATGGCGGACAAAATCTTGTGGACATTATTGAGGAACCTTATTCCTGTGTAGTTAACCCAGTTCAGAGGAATTCGTTTCTTGAAAATCGAGCAAACAATACTGAGTTTCCAATTATCTGACGTGCCTTTAGCCCATAAAATTTTGCATAGTCTTAAGTTTAAATAAAATCATCGCTTTCCGGGTTAAAGAGATCGGCAACATTACTTTTAGCTCCAGAAGGTGGTTTGATGAACTCATTTCGTCAAAGTCATGTGACTGAAATCTTTTGGCCGTCTGCTTTGCATCTGCATAAAGCCTATTTTAATTGTTCTGCTGCACGTGGCCTAGTTATATATGTACGTAAGTTCTTACGAATAATTTAATAATCCCAATAAATTAGGAAAACCTAATGCTGGCAACCCTGTCTATATGTGAAGCGATTAAATAGACTTTGTGCGATTTAAAATTCGAAAGGGAAATTTGTTATGTTCGCGGATAGTTAATGCGGACAGAGACGACAAGTGCGCGGTTCGCTTCAGTGGCGGAAAGAGTTAAAGTGGTCGTTGTAAATTAATGGGGCTGCACTCTCGACATCACACTCAATTCGAATCCGTATGTTGTAGGTACATACCTTCCTATAATACATAATAAGTTTTATGGTCCAAATGGATTAAAATATTTGAACAAATTGCACAAATTATTTCAACGAGGGAAATTTGTATCTAAAATGCGGTTAAATTGTTATGATGTTGGCTGCAAGCAGAACGGGAATCTCTCAGAGCATTTGAATTCGATTTGTTTAATTTGAGTTTGATGGGGGTCGAGGGCCGAGTATCCCAGGGAGGTTAGCATCATCGTTGTCGTCGGTAGTTGTCAGAATTGCACTTGTTTTTAGATACATTTCAAGGTATTTATGTTCAATTAAATTGGGGCTTTTATACGTAATCCCTTAATTCGTCGAATTAGTTGTTTCAAAATTTGGCATTCCTGACCGGTTGATGTAGGCGTTAGTGCAGTGGATTTGTATGCGATATTTTTTTGAGGGAAATTAAAATTTGATGATTATAGTTATTATATTTTGGCCACCATTAAAAGTATTTAATAATTCAATAGGAGTTAAGTAAATGTTAGTCTTTGAATTATGTTTTGATATGTGTAATTTTATCGTAACAATTTAATTACGATAATTTTATATGTAAGATTAAAAATTATATGTATTTTTATTAATGAGGGACTTAGAATGTTATATTTTACATATAATTTGCCACAATGGGTAGTTGAAACTTAGTCGTAGGTATATTGAATTGAATATTGAATATTTTAATATATTTGTCTCATCGTATAGGAAAAACTACAAACTCTGACTAATTTAAGACTTTTTCAACAAAACAGAAAGGAAAACCGTGCTGGGCAAATTATTCCATAGTCGTGTTGTGCGTCTAAAAAACGAATGTCTGTATTTGACGATACGTATAAAATCAGACTGATTGAGGGGAGAAATGCAACTGGCTACTCCGAGTGAGCATTTCTTGTGAAAGAAGCCATAAAACAAGGAAAAACATGAAACATTCCGACGGTGTTCAAGAGATAGGAATGATTCAATGATACTCGTAGTTCTGTTTCCTATAATTTTTAGCACTCTGTTCTGGATCCTTTCTCATAAATGAAGAGAAGTTTGTGTGAGCACTTGCCCAAAGATTTGAGCTATAATCGAGTTTTGTACGTATAAAGGCATTATAAATTGAAGCCAGATCAGAAGGCGTGAATAATTCTTTACACCGATAGAAATCCTAAGCATTTAGCAGCGGGTTTGGACCTCTGGAGAACGTGGTCATTCTAACGAAGATCGTCCTTGACATACATACTGAGATTCTTCGATGGAAGTTCCATTCAAGGACTTTAGCATAAGGGGTACATTTATCTTCTACAACAATAAACAGCATTGAGTTTTCGAAGCATTTAACTCCACACGATTTAGTGTACCCCGCTTAACAATGCTGTAAAGATCGTATTTCAATGACCATACGTTGCAATACCTCTTCCGAAGGAGATTGACGTTAATTTAAGAACGACTTCGAGAAGTTGACGACAAAGTAGTCGGTAAAACAATGAAGTGGATTAGAAGTTTCACACAAGAGATCACTTATAAAAATGAGAAATAGATTCCGAGACGAAACGGAGCCTGGTGGAACGTGAGTTATTTTTTGAAGATCAGACCTGAAACCGTCGAATATACAACATGTATTGAAGAAGGTAATTTCTTATCTAAAGAATAATATCAAACCACACGCATTTTCGATAAGAGAGCCTGGTGCCAACAATCAAGAATCAAAAGCTATCTCTTGAGCTGGTTATTGATGAGCGATTCCATGACCTTAGGAACAAAGCACTTATGTACATGCAATTGGTCCACTCTTCGGTGAGATATGCCATCAGATCTCCAGTGGAACGATTACTGCAAAAGCGGTATTGCCGGTCATTCAGAAGTTTTTGATCTTCGAGATATTTCTTGATCCGCGATTCCATGACCTTAGAAAGAAGGGTCGTAAGTGCAATCGTTCGATAGGAGGAGGGGGAGAAGGGTTGCGTTGCCTTTTTAAGGAACAGACTGGACAAATGCTGTTTTTCAACTTCTAGGGAAGATTGCAGAACAGTAGAAGCAATGGAAAAGCTTACCGAAATTTGTTTTCCAGCGATATAATCAACACCTCTTCAGAAGAATGGGGAAATGGGGAGCTTACCATCAGGGCCAGCGGATTTGTTTATATCAAGATCTTGAAAGCCTATTGCAACTGTACGGGTGCAGAAATATAGATACTTGTCCCACTAAAAGATTATTTTTCTTATTCAACAGCAAAAATAATCCTAAATTTCCTTGATATAAATTTACAATTTGAATATTTACAGACTTTGCAATTTAAGCCGTTCTCGAGAACAGGAGAGGCAATATTGCTGTCAGGCAACTTAGAGCAAGTAGCTAAATGAGTTGCCAGTACATTTTCCAGGTGGACAAATGTTCCAAGTTATATTCATGTCAGTTAGAGCACTTTCAATATATGTACTAAATTTACAGTACTTTTCTTTTTACGAACAAACAAGTTTAACTAAAAATCAGAGTATGATAAAACTTCCTGGGGTAAACATTTTGTCTAAGTGCTTAAGTTTTCTGCTACAGAACCCAAACTCACCTTATCATTAAAGTCAGTAAGTAAGCAAGACACGCCCATTAGAGATCAAAACTTATAATAACAAAATGTAAAAGACTCTACCCCCTACTTCTTGGCATAATGGTTAGTACGTTGGACTGTCATGCAGAAGGTCTTAGGTTCGATTCTCAGCCGCTGTAAACAATTTTTTTTAAGGGTATACTGCCTCTTATAAGGAGCAGGTGGGGGTGACGGCGTGCTTGAGTAGTTTAAGGCTTGTCCGGGGCTCCGTTGAACTCTGTCGGTGTTGCTGCGGATGCACAATCCATACACTAACGTGTATGGGTGCTGAAGTGGTAATACTGGTTTGATGTTCTGATGGGCTCGTCCATCGATTTATCGGTCGGCCGGTATTACTACCTTGCACAAAGCTCCCGGTTCCTATCGAACTCCTCGCGGTGCCTGTGGATAGGTTACTGTAATAGTAACTGAACTAACAGTCTGGCCGGTGTCCTTAAGGTAGGAATCCGCGGAGGAGTGTGTAACAACTCAATAGGGGGGTGCACATTCTTGGTTGTGGTTTCTACCTCGACTATAGCTGGGTGTGTGTATATCTGGGGTTGACAGGCCCCGAGTTTTGCAGGAACTCTCTGTAAATGACCATAATGGTGGCGAAGCTTGACCGGAAGCTATATTCTGGTTCCACGGGAGATAGTGCCCAGGAGTCTGAGGGCTATAGCGTACGTCTTCTGGCTCTCCTATTCTATCTTCGGATAGTGAGGTGCATCTGTCGCGTGCTGCTCTCTTTCTCAGACTACCTATGAGGTAAGCCCCCTAGTGGGAGTATTGTGGTGGCTTGGTTTATTCCGAATGCGGAGACACATGGTTTCCAGGCGTGCCTGGATTCAATAGTTGTTAGATTGACCTCGCTTCCTAGGCAAGAGGTGTGTGAGATAGCTTCGGCTATGTCGGGGTTAATGGTCAGGACGATGAAGGTAGGCCTCCCGTGGGGTAGGCAGGTATCCACGTTAAACCCAAAGACTATCTGCCTCTTATATGAGGAATTGACAAATCCTCTAAGAGTATATCTCTTGTCATGGAAAGTGCTGCTCATTAGCCTTTCGGAATCGGCAGAAAATTATAGGTCCCCTCCATTCCTGATAACACGCACACAGGAATGGTTGAGAGTTGTAAGTCACTAGATCCTGGTTCTCTTCGAGCTGTTCCACCACCATATTTATTTATTAAAAGACTCTTCCAAACAGCCCGCGAAAAATAGTGCGAGTTCTAAATTCAAACGCATTTCTAAAACCAAGTCTTTAGAGTTTGCTACGACCGATTATATTTAGAAATCAAGAAAATTTAACCCGGTTATCGGTTATAGAATTGTTAAACAAACTAAATTTTTGTATATATATACTATGTATACTTAATTTTGTAATATCTAACTCTCTTGTAAATGACATTCAATAAACAGTTTTTGACAAATTAGAACATGGTGTCAGATGTGTCTCAGAGAAAAACTACCCAGTCAATTAAAATAGTTAAAAAAAAAAAAAAAAAAAAATTAAAATAATAAAACTAATTATTATTATAAGAAACAAAAAGAAAAAAAAAATCATATAATCTAAAGTCATTGTGTCTTATCAAAGTCTAACTTGTCAGTGTCGGCATTACACTTATCGAAGTAAAATTAACCTATAAGAATAGGTAATACCCGCCACGTGTCAAAACTGGACAACGAATATTCAAT
This sequence comes from Philhelius festivus, assembly GCA_963931855.1. Taxonomy (NCBI): domain Eukaryota; kingdom Metazoa; phylum Arthropoda; class Insecta; order Diptera; family Syrphidae; genus Philhelius; species Philhelius festivus. The sequence goes on along the minus strand of OZ007555.1, from coordinate 137,366,307 downwards.
TTCTGACTCAGGAATTGATCATGGAGAAATAATAGATCTAACACATTTGCAACAAACTGTTTACGAAGATCCACAGTCCCCTTTAATTTCAACTGGGACTCCGAAAAGTCAGAACCCGTCAGAAAGTCAAACCAAAGTAATAAAAACCATGGAGTTTTCATTTGGAGCAAAGCCGCCAAGTGAAATGAATTTTAATCAGCCAAATCTTGTAGCAGGATGGAGGTTCTGGTTGCAAAAACTTGAGATTTTTCTGAACCTCGTTGGGATTAAAGAGGATGAAAGAAAAATCACTGCCATTTTGTCATACATAGGTGACGATGGTCTTCGCATCTACAACACTTTTCCTAAAAACCTTAAGTTTGATGAAGTCAAAAGGAAATTTGATGAATATTGCGCACCCAGAACTAACATTGTATTTGAACGTTATAAGTTTTTATCCGCAAAACAAAAAACTGCCGAAACCATAGATCAATTCTTAACTCATTTGAAGGAATTGGTTCAGGCATGTGAATATAGTACGCTTCAAGATTCAATGGTCAGAGATGTCTTCATAATTGGGTTAAATGATGACAAGTTAAGACGTTTGTTACTTGACATCGACGACCTTACACTTGAGACAGCGGAAAAGCGTGCAAAATCATATGTCCTTAGTCAAACTCAATCAAAAGAAATGTCAACAGTCGTCATTGAATCTGAAAACCAGATCAACTACATCCAGAAGTCTAGCAACAGCAGAACACCAATCGTCAAGCATCACAATAAGCAGCAGTTCAGGCATAGGCAGAACGTCAAACATCCCTCCTCGTCGAACAGCTCCCCAAAGGTCAAAATAAATGAATCCAACAAACCATGCGAACGATGTGGAAACTGGAACCACCGATTTAAATGTCCAGCGATTGGGCAAAAATGTCACATTTGTAAAGGCATGAACCATTTTGCCAAATATTGTAAGTCAAACAAAGACATAAAATCGTTTGCTCTGAATAATAAGATAAATAATAATTATTGTAATAATGATTTAGATTTAAGTGATAATGATTTTTTTATTGGTTCAGTAAATTTTGAAGAGAGAGTCTTAAATGCAAGTAGTTTTGATAAAATGAATTTGAAGTCACATATGTATTTTAAAGAAAATTTTGTAATTAATGACAAAGTAATCAAAATAGAGTTGGACACGGGAGCAGAAGCAAATGTGATGAGCTTGAATACATTCGATTACATAAATTCGTCAAAAAATTTAACTCTTAACAAGTGTGTAGGAAAATTAACGGCATTTGGTGGATCGAAGATCAATGTTCTTGGTCAGTGTAAATTAAATGCTTTTATTAGCAAAAGCAAAGTCAGACTAGAAAAAATCAAGTTTTTTATTGTTAAAGAAAATGTCAGTACGGTCTTAGGTAAAAACGATTACTTAAGATTTGGTCTTGTCAAGCAAATTGTATCGTCATCGATTAATAAGATTAGTAATAAGCCAGATGTGTTAATTAAGGAAATTGAACCAGAATTCAGTCATTTGTTTAAGGGATTAGGTTGTTTAAATGGAACATTTAAACTTAAAGTCGATCCTCAAGTCAGTCCAGTTATTGATGCACCTAGGCGGATTCCATTTAAATTACATCGAAAATTAGAAGAAGAATTAAAGAGAATGGAAAAAAATGAAGTAATAGAAAAAGTCAAAAGCCCAACTCAATGGGTAAACTCAATAGTTTTGGTTGAAAAGGCTGATGGTTCCTTACGAATTTGCTTGGATCCAAGGAACCTCAACAAAGCATTACAACGGGAGCACTATCCAATTCCTAATATAGAGCTTATTAAATCTAAGCTGTCAGGTTCAAAATATTATTCCACTCTCGATGCTAGTAAAGGCTATTGGATGTTGAAACTAGATGAAGCAAGTTCTGACCTGTGCACTTTTAATACCCCCTTTGGAAGATATAAATTTCTGAGAATGCCATATGGTGTTAAAGTAGCACAGGAAATCTTTCACCGAGTCATGACAGAAATCTTTATAGATCTAGATGTTATCATTTATATAGATGATATTTTGATTTATGGTAATAGTATTCAAGACCATAATAGAAAATTAGTTCAGATTTTAGAGCGTATGGATAAAGTTGGATTGAGGCTAAATAGAGAAAAATGTAGGTTCGGGTTAACCGAAATAAAATTCTTTGGTCACATCTTTAACCAACTAGGTGTAAGCACTGACTGTCAAAAAGTCGAAGCAATTTTGAATATGAAGTCTCCAACTTCCGTGCAGGAAGTTCAAAGGTTTCTAGGTGCGGTGACCTACTTTGGGTCATTTATTCCTAATTTGTCGAATGAAACAGAGCCATTACGTCAACTGCTCAAGAAAAATGTAAAATTTCAGTGGAATGAGTCATTAGAAAGTGTTTTCACAAAACTCAAATCACTTGTCTCAACACCACCAGTTCTTGCGTATTTTGATCCGATAAAGCCACTTGTATTATCTGTTGATGCTTCACAGTTTGCGGTAGGGGGTTGTCTTTTACAAGATAGTCGTCCCATAGCTTTTGCATCTAAGACTCTGACCGACTGTCAAAGAAGTTACGCTCAGATAGAGAAAGAATTGTATGCAATTCTGTTCGGCTGTGAAAAATGGCATCAATTTATTTATGGTCAAACTATATTGGTGGAAACAGACCACAAGCCACTCATCCCTCTATTTAAAAAAGCATTAGTACACGTTCCAGCAAGGCTTCAGAGGATGATGCTTCGTCTTCAGGCTTATGATTTAGAAGTCATATATAAGCCTGGTAAAAAGATGTTAGTCGCAGATATGCTGTCAAGGGCGCCACTCTGTCACAAAGAGGAAATGCCGATAGATAAAGAAATAAGGATCCATGTTGGTCTTATTAAGTCAAATCTGGCCATTACACAACCAATGCTTCAAGAAGTTCTGGCAGCAACCAGTGAAGATGGAACCCTACAGCTACTGCGTTCTTTTATTAAAGGTCATTGGCCTGAGAATAAAAACAAAATTTGTACAGAAGTACAGAAATTTTGGAATTATAGACACGAGCTGACAGAAATTGATAATCTTATTTTCAAAAGTCATGCCTTAGTTATTCCTTATGAAATGAGAAGAAAGATTCTTGGACATATTCATGATGGTCACCCAGGCATAGAAAAAAGTAAACGTCGAGCATGAGGCACAGTATTTTGGCCTCATATGAATTTAGATATTCAAACATATATAGAAAATTGTGTTACATGTAAAAAATACCAAAATAGAAATATTAAGGAGCCTTTATTACCACATGAATTGCCAAATCTTCCATTTCAAAAAGTGGGCATAAGATCTTTTTGAATGGAAAAAATATATGTATCTCCTATTGGTAGATTATTATTCTAAATTTATCGAAGTCATTAAACTAAGATCAGCAAAAGCAGGTGAAATTTTAAACCACTTAAAGTCAATTTTTGCGAGGCATGGTATACCATCAGAAGTGATGTCTGACAATGGTCCACCATTCAACTCATCAGAATTCAAGAAGTTTGCTAATGAATGGATGTTTGATCATATCACTAGTAGCCCGTATTATCCAAAATCCAACGGCTTGGTGGAAAGAACTATACAAACTGTAAAAAAAATGCTGACCAAATGCTCTGAAACCAATGAAGATCCTTATCTTGGACTTCTTAATCTTCGAACTACTTCACAACTGAGTTACTCGCCATCGCAGTTGTTGATGTCAAGAAAACTTAGGACGCGACTTCCAATGCATAAGTTGCAACTTAAACCAGCTTTGATAGATGAAGGTTTTTATAGACAGCAGATTCGGGATTATCAGGATAAGATGAAAGCTTATTATGATAAGAACTCAAAAGAACGAACCTCAATCACAGAAAATATACCAGTTTACTTCAAAAAAAATCCGGAAGGTCAATGGGAAAAAGGTAAGGTAGTAGAGGTTACTGAGATGCCAAGATCTGTGATTGTAGAGAACCAGAAAGGCAAACGATACCGCCGTAATAAAGGAGATATCATAAAAGATAAAAGCACTGCTGACACTGTAGAACAAGAAAAAATACCTACAGGGACATTGAATCTTCGATCCGGCAAAGAGCTACCTAGATATTGAATTTTATTATATATAGATCTGCTTCTGAGCTCAAAACCAATTTTTATTAACTTGAATTAATGAATTACTTATTTGAAATAGAAACTACGTACATATGTATGTTGTGTTTTTTATGAATTGTATATTTTTTATTTTATTATTTTTCAAAGGGACATGTTGTATACTTAATTTTGTAATATCTAACTCTCTTGTAAATGACATTCAATAAACAGTTTTTGACAAATTAGAACACCCCATACCTCTTGGCATAATGGTTAGTACGTTGGACTGTCATGCAGAAGGTCTTAGGTTCGATTCTCAGCCGCTGTAAACAATTTTTTTTAAGGGTATACTGCCTCTTATAAGGAGCAGGTGGGGGTGACGGCGCGGCGGCGTGCTTGAGTAGTTTAAGGCTTGTCCGGGGCTCTGTTGAACTCTGTCGGTGTTGCTGCGGATGCACAATCCATACACTAACGTGTATGGGTGCTGAAGTGGTAATACTGGTTTGATGTTCTGATGGGCTCGTCCATCGATTTATCGGTCGGCCGGTATTACTACCTTGCACAAAGCTCCCGGTTCCTATCGAACTCCTCGCGGTGCCTGTGGATAGGTTACTGTAATAGTAACTGAACTAACAGTCTGGCCGGTGTCCTTAAGGTAGGAATCCGCGGAGGAGTGTGTAACAACTCAATAGGGGGGTGCACATTCTTGGTTGTGGTTTCTACCTCGACTATAGCTGGGTGTGTGTATATCTGGGGTTGACAGGCCCCGAGTTTTGCAGGAACTCTCTGTAAATGACCATAATGGTGGCGAAGCTTGACCGGAAGCTATATTCTGGTTCCACGGGAGATAGTGCCCAGGAGTCTGAGGGCTATAGCGTACGTCTTCTGGCTCTCCTATTCTATCTTCGGATAGTGAGGTGCATCTGTCGCGTGCTGCTCTCTTTCTCAGACTACCTATGAGGTAAGCCCCCTAGTGGGAGTATTGTGGTGGCTTGGTTTATTCCGAATGCGGAGACACATGGTTTCCAGGCGTGCCTGGATTCAATAGTTGTTAGATTGACCTCGCTTCCTAGGCAAGAGGTGTGTGAGATAGCTTCGGCTATGTCGGGGTTAATGGTCAGGACGATGAAGGTAGGCCTCCCGTGGGGTAGGCAGGTATCCACGTTAAACCCAAAGACTATCTGCCTCTTATATGAGGAATTGACAAATCCTCTAAGAGTATATCTCTTGTCATGGAAAGTGCTGCTCATTAGCCTTTCGGAATCGGCAGAAAATTATAGGTCCCCTCCATTCCTGATAACACGCACACAGGAATGGTTGAGAGTTGTAAGTCACTAGATCCTGGTTCTCTTCGAGCTGTTCCACCACCATATTTATTTATTAAAAGACTCTTCCAAACAGCCCGCGAAAAATAGTGCGAGTTCTAAATTCAAACGCATTTCTAAAACCAAGTCTTTAGAGTTTGCTACGACCGATTATATTTAGAAATCAAGAAAATTAACCCTGTTATCGGTTATAGAATTGTTAAACAAACTAAATTTATATGACTCGAAAAAAAGTGACAATGGATCTATTCAATTTTTACTTTTGATAAAGGTAATTATTTAAAACAAGCAAATCTTACATTATTAAAATACTCGTAGTATAGAAGAAATTTTTTTAAGGAAAATTTTAAATTTTTCTCAAACTCTAGAAATACCTTGTTAGTTAAGATAAGACTTACATTTTGGTTGAAACAGAATTTACCAACAATTAAATTTTTCCGCCATAGTTTTATAACAAGCAGGAACAAATAAATAAATTAAAATGTAAAGAAATTCGTTATGATTTTTCCAAAGTCATAATATGTTTTTTACAGTTCGCTTAATGTTATAGAAGAGTCAGCAATAATTTCAAATATATCAATTATTGTATTATTATATTTTGTTAGGCTCATTTTTAATGTACATACATACATACATTTTGTATGTGCACATTGTTCGTAATTATTGCTTGCAATGGTTCATTATTCCAAAGCAATTTCTAAAATTTATCAATCCAACTGAAACCGATACACACATTTTATGAACACAAGTAGGTACACCTGAGGTATCTGTATTTCCTCGCCTATACACTCCGTTCCACTGAATTGTTACACTTAAGATTTTAGACCAAATTTGCTAAATGATTTCGAAGGAAACTTATCACACGATGGAAAATTATGTTTTTCATAACATGAGTAACTAAGCTCTTTTTAGTCTTTCACTAACAAAGGAATGAACATAATTGCTTACGACATTTTTAAAACGTATTACCCAAAAAATTAGTTGTTGGATGAACCAGATAAACTTGTACCATGAATAAAGTGGATTCAACACCTATAACTAAATAGTTGCTTTCTATGAGTGATGAACATCAATATGATGGAATACCATCAGACTTCGCAGCCTTATTATTTTTTATTTTTGTCAGTGCATCAAAAAGTTTTAACATTGGGAATGGAGTATCCAATAAGTACTTAGCCTCATCGCCCGATGGTGCCAGTATCGCAAGAGAGATTTATTTTCGTTTAGTACATTCTCTTAGATGGCTACTGTCAAAATTTCAGCCGAATCGGACTCCTAGTTTTGTTTTGACTACGTGTGGAAGCCAGCTTGTCCGCGAATTTTAGAAAAATGGAAATATCGGTCGGTGATTCGATTCTTGTTTTCGGAAGAGAAATCGCGCAGTGAAATCAAAGAGCGCTTAGATGCTGTGTACGGTGACTCTTCTCCTTCGATGGCGACCGTCAAAAAATTGGTATAACGAGTTTTAACGTGGTCGCACATCGGTTTTGATGAGCCCCATCCAGGTGCGCCGAAAAAATACCACGGAGGATAACGTGTCAAAAATCCATGGTCTCGTATTGTCAGACTGCCGATTGAAGGTGCGCGAGATAGCTGAAACACTAGGCATCTCAAAAGACCGCGTGGGTCATGTACTCCATGAAATTTTGTGTGCCGCACTGACTTCCACTAACTCCGTCGACACGTCCAAATTGATCAAATAATACTAGGAACTGCTGCCCCATCCACCTTATTCTCCAGATTTGGCCCCGTGCGATTTTTTTTTTTGCAAACTTGAAAAAATCACTGGCCGGGCAGAAATGGGGTGCCCATCGCCGCCACGGAGGCCTACTCTGCAGACCTCGAGAAAACCTATTTTTCAGGTGGGTTAAAGAAGTTAAAGCATCGATGCATCAAGTGTATCGAGTTAAAAGGAGACTATGTTGAGAATTAAATCGCCACTTTTCCAAAATTTTTGTTTTTCTTTTGTAGGCTAAGTACTTATCCGACCGTAACAGGTCTAGTAGTAGTAGCAAAAGTTTTTCAAAATGCAATGCAAGTGTATTAATACCAATGGAAGATACAGTTTATTGCGTCTTTAGAATCCCAGTAATACAGTAGATCTGAAGCTGTTTTTCTCTCTCTTTTCTGTTGCCATCGATTTGAACTCATTCAGAATCAGTTCAATGAGTTCCTGATCTTCTTTTGATGGTGACTTAGGAGATGGTTTTAATTTTTACCTTGTGGTAAGCTGACTCCGCTACTTCGTTTTCATTTTTATGTTCCACCATTAAAACTGCACCCTGGCCGTATCTGTTTTTATTTCGCTGACAGAAATTGAGAACTGATTTATTTTTTGTTGAAAATAGCTGACAATACCCAACGTGTATGGCACCATTTCCATAAACGTATAACAATAATTTAATTGTAACTTGGTATATCATTATTACTTGTTATATTATACCATTATACCAAATGTGAAATGTATAGACTCCATTTATATATTTTTCATTCGCAAAAAAAATTTTATCAATTTTGTTACATTACAATATGTCGTCCTTAGTAACGCATCTGTTATACATATGTATAAAATAAAGACTAAGAAAATAAGCAAGAGAAAACATGAGAATCGTTCTTTTTTCTCTTACAGGTCTCAATAGTTTTTTTTCCTGCGTTTTAAATTGTCTTTAATATGAACCACAAAACGGTTCATGGAATTCGTTTTCAATCTAATTTTTTCGCAATTATTGTTTCTTTATTGCGAAGATGCAGTTCGAATTTGTTTTTCGATAAGATTTCTTCAATATTTTATCAGCAAAGTGAGTGTTTTCTTAATGTGCAAAATGAATATATCCCGGAAGCGCTTGTCTATAGCTGAAAAAAAATAATATCATTGATAAGTGCAGTGCTGGAGTTCCCCTTGAAACAATTCCTGACAAACATAAAACTCCGAAGTCCTGTATCTGTACAATAAGCACACAAATTGCTTCTGAGGAATCTCAATGCAACCAAAAGTGGAACATCTAAATTGCGGTCATTGAGAAAAATTGATATTCCCGAATTCTTCGAATAGTTCTGGAAGCGCTGGAAGTGGCTCCATACTTAAGGCTAAATTTCAAGCTGTTCTCGAGAAGTATTCGACTTTAAATTAAATTTCTTCCCAAGCGATGGATAGCTTACTAAATTTAAAAATAGATTTGGAGTTCATTTGCTCAAAACAACAGGAAAAGTTATACTCACAAGCTGAGCTTGTGGAACCCTTTAAAAATGTATTGACAGAAATAATTGAGCGACATCAACTTATTTTCGATACAGTTTTAAATGACGAAACAGTTCTATACTTGAAAATGCTTCCGGATTCCACTTATGTTATACGTAGAGTCTTAAGAAAATATAGCGAAAAAGAAGATAGAACGAAAATTTCCGGGAAACGGATATTGTTTTTAGCATGTTCCAATGCATCGGGATCCAAAAAATTAAGCTATCATTGGCAGTTCCAAGAACCATCGCTCATTCAAAAACAAACCGTTGCCAGTCATTTATGGGCATACTAAATCTGCTTTGATGACGGCCAACCTTTTTAAGGAAGGATTGGTGTTGAATGCGTTTTATTCCTGACGTACTCGTATGTATCTACATATGTTAAAGAAGACAATTAGGATACATTTGCATTCTTTTTCTAATAGGTCGAGACATTTTTGGATTCAATGAACTTACCTAGAAGAGCTCTTCTTTTTCTAGATAATGTACCAAGCCATCCATCAGCAGAAGACTTAGTAAAACAAACAGATGACGGACACATTTGGGTTGTTCATATACCAGCACACGTAACCGCCCTAATTCAGGATCAGGATTTGCTTGGCAAAACTATTTTACAGAAATAGTTTACTGACTAAGATTGTTAGCTCGAGGGTTACAGATGTTATACGATCACGGAAGGCTCTGAACATTTTATGGGAACCGAAAAAATGTTTTCCACATCTCAAATAGTCAAAATAATAAATGAAATTTTCCAGAGGTATAATAGTCTTTTTTTGGATAAACTGGATGTTTAGAATAGAGCCGAAGAAACTGAAGGCCCAAGAGTTCAAGAAGATTAGTATGAGCCAGTCATCGACATCAACGAAGATGAAGACAGAAGTGATGATGGGTCATTCCAAATGACCAAAGAAATACCTTCAGACAAACTCAAATAAATGACTTTTTTTTCGTTTCAAACTTGATGATAGTTGTGCAATTCTAAAAATTTGATATAGTAAAAACTTTTTAAGTAAATAATACCTTTTTTTTTAAGGTCGAACAAAGTGGTTTCAATATAACGAATCGCAAATTAATGTTCTTTTTCAAATGTTCCCCTTCTGTTTTTCGTCACATCTATTCTATTCTATTATTATTTTTATTATTACATATAATTATTATTTGCATTAAAAAAATAAACCATGACAGTTAAATTTAAAGGAAATATTATTTTACAATGAAAAGTTACAAAAATCACAAAACATATTAGGTATTCGGCTAAAATCAAGTACACTAGAGTGTAAGTATAATTTTCCATTTAACTCGCACGCGGTGGTTGACACCTCCGCCCTGCTCATTCAAACCACATCATAAGGTATATTGCTCGCAGATAAACGAAGCTAATTTAAACGGGCTTTTCACTCGACAACCTCATAAGCAAAAACACAAGCTGTTTATAATATACCTACTCCTGCCGCCTAGCGAAAGCAGCCCCTTAAAGGGGCTACAAAGGGACGACGCATTAAGGTTGACACCCATAGATTCAGTGCGCATTCAACATTGCATCTAAATTGCTTAGACCTGCTTCACGCTTCTGTGGATTTTAATTGGTTTGAAGCTCGCACATTAAGAGAATGCCATGCGAAGGATAAGCCGCGCAATAACCTACCCATGTCATAGGTATACGCAAAAAGCAACTTAACTCTAGTCGGATTGGGGCTCGGATTCGGATTCGCCTAGCGAAATGCAATTAATGAGTGCTGACATCTGAGGATGGATCACGATGTAACAGCATAACTCTGCATAAAAGCAGAAACATCCAATCTCACTCCTTTCGATTATTATTTTGTTGATTCAGGAGCAAGAACGTCTCGTTGTCGTCGCTGTCGCCATCGACCGAGTCGTCGCGCCCGTCGCCGTCGGTCTTCGTACTTCACACATTGCCATCGCATCACAGTGCCGTTCTATTTCTAGATCTTTTGAATACTTTTTGACGTTCTAGCCAAGTTTTTGATGGAGAGGTTGAGGTGGGGGATTGGAGCTGGGATTGCATGTTGATATTTAATGAGATAGAATTGATAAAATAGAATTAAGAATAATGAGCTGATGGCCGACTTGAAGTGTTTTGCATTTTTAGATCTCAATTTGCTATTATGTGTCATTTTTCTTTAAATGTTTTATAGTTGTCTTTATATTTTGCCGAGGGAAAGACTGTTGGTGGTTTGGGGTGTAACCGTGTAACCGTGTAACGCAGGTCAAACAAATTGTTTGTACCGCAGTTTAACGATGTCATTAATGCGGGAAATTAATTTTGAAAAATGTGTCCTGTCAGAGGGAAGAATTTATTTTATGCAAATAAGTTGGCATTGGTGTGGCTGGTGGGGCTGATGTGCTAAATTGTTAATTTAACTTAATCAAACTAATTGAACAACCTGAAGAGATTTGAATATGTTTATGCATTTGTTTCGTTTGTCGTAATTGAGTGAGTGTTTTTGAGAGATATTGCAGAGCTTGTAGATGGAAACAGTTAAGACTTATAGTTTTATTTAACCTTTTAAAATATATATAGTTGAATGATAAGGGGTGAGGTTAGGCTACTCAGTTATACAAATCCTAGAGATATGTCCTTATAAGCCTTACCCATATACTAGATTTGAGTGTAAAATGCATAGGTAGTTCATGATCACGTTGAATGCTTAAGGAGATGAAAATTGGCCACGATTAATCGTTTGCGACCTGAGTTGGACTATGTTTTAAAAAGGTTAGCGAATTTCCACGCCTCTACTTTCAGTTAAATTTGCCTTCGTCAAAGTCCCGTCGCAACTAGGTGTTATGTCTCTCGGTGTCTCTCCACCAGTATATTTTGTTCTATTCTCGTCCAAGTGTAAATACCAATCAAGTGTATAGATAACTTAAGATCGGACCGAAATTAACAAATTTTAAAAGACTTTTCGGTGCCGCCAGAGAGGCATTATCCTTGTGAAGCCGATCTAAAATGTTGGTATACAAATTTTTAGGACATGAGCTAGATTAAGACAAGTCTTATTAAGTAGCTCAGTGGATAGGTTCTCCTCTGAGAGCTTCAACCGTTTTATTCTCTATATTGCGTGGTAGAGACAAGGTTTGCTGTAAGGATTTCCAAGCTTTTAGTTCCTTTAAACTCCTCTTCAAGTGACTCATTAGACAGGGTTCCCCTCTGTGGGTTACAACCGCTTAGTTCCCTATAAGGTTTTGTGCTAGGGACATAGGGTTTCTCATATGGCCCCCACCGTTTAGTTCCTTCGTATTTATCTTCAAAGATAACGCTGGACAAGTTTATTTAGAGATAAAGAGTTTTCCAATAAAGACTTAACAACTTTTTTTTTTAAATAAAATGCAAACCATTTGAGATATTTCAAAAGTTTTACTATCGACTTGAAGTACAATCAAAACATTTATGAATGAAACTCGACTTCGTTCATATGGCCAGCACGGGCACGTTTGCAGCGGTCGATTCGTTGGACCCAATTTTCGATGACTTGGCTACACATTTCGGCCGAAACGGCCGCTATTTCGCGTTCAATGTTGGCTCTGAACTCTTTCAACGTCGTTGGCTTGTTGGCATAAACCAATGACTTAACGTAGTCCCAAAGAAAATAGTCTAGAGGCGTTAAATCGCACGAAAGAGGCGGCCAATCGACTGGCCCATTGCTTGAGATAACACGCTCATCAAACTTACTCTTCAATAAATCGATTGTAACGTGTGCTGCTGTGTTGCTTGTGGCACCATCCTGATGAAGTGGTGTTTCATGAAGCAAATGAGGATTTTCACCCGACCAATAACGCATATTTTGCTTATTGACGAACTCATTGAGTCAAAAATGAGCTTCCTCAAATCGTCACTGAAGATGATTTTGCGATAAATTTCATCATCTTGGCGCATCTGCTCCAGAGCCCAATCGGAGAACGTACGTCGCTTCAAATGGTGCATCGGCTTCAATTCTTGAGTCAGTTTGATCTTGTATGGGTGTAAACCAAGATCCTTACGCAAAATATGCCATAATGTGGTCTGAGCGATGCCCAATTCTTGAGAACGCCGCGCCGTGGAATTGACTGATTTGGATCGTTTGCTACGGACGCCTGAACACAGCGATATTTTCGACACTTGGACCAATAGGAATATGATTCTTGGGTATATTCTAAGAATCGTATGAATTTATCTTACATGTTGACATAATTTTTCGGGAATTAAAGAAAAGACCTACTTTGGTCTATCCTGACCTATGTCAGACCCATGTGTTGAACTCGAATGCCTGCTTTAACGTCAGAAGACAGCATTGGGTTTTTAAAGCATTGTATGTGGTTTAAGGTTCCCCATTTGACAATGCTGTCAAGATCCCAACCATGGAACTTTTTTTTTTTTGATTTTCTCAAAAACGGTACAACCGATTTTGATAATTTTTTTTTTTTTTCAATACTGAATATTTGAAAAACCCCATGCTCGATTTTTTTATACTTGGTAAATAAAAGTTTCTTAATATAATCTACAAGATGTGGAAAAAAAATATTTACTTAAAAATAACGGTACGCACCATACAAATGTTAAAAAAAATGGTTTTCAAAAATCGTCTTTTTCTCGAAAACGGTTCCGAGAATTTTGATAGAATTATTTTTCTTTCGACTAAATTTTGCGATCTATTATTAAATAAAATATTTTGAAATAAAGACATTACTGACTGTACCTACCATAGAACCATTTATTCGAATATCGAATTTCTCATTTACGGCATAACGGATATTAATGAAATTTTTTGTAGAGAAGCTTCTAAAAAGTTTAAAAAACTGCATTTCTCAATTGTTTTCTGTTTAAAAAATTTTTTTTTGTAAAATTCGATATCTCATAAGCGGCTCAGTATTTTTTTTTTTTGGAAATTTAATCTTTATTCGTACAATAATAAAAACTTTAAGTTGGCGCACTAACAATTTTTCTTAAAAATGTTTTAAAAATTTCGTATGTAAAAGCTTATTTTTTAAGAAACCACTTCAACGACTTAAATTCTTGTTCTTGCATAAATTAATATTTGCTTGAATCACGCATGGGATCGTGTTTTTAGCTCCAACTACTAAAGGAGTTGTTTTAGTCATTTAAAATGAACTTTTTTTTCTCTAAATACAGCTGTTAAACAAGCTGTTTTAGGCCCTCATTATGAATAGCGAATCGAACGTTCGACTAAAGTCGAATGATTTAGCGAATTTTCCTAATCGTTGTATTACGATTATATCAACCTTCCACACTCGCTTCAAAAATCAATGCTGCCAAAATGGATTCCATTGAAATAACACATCGATACCTTCCCGTAAGAATGTATTAAGCGACAATTTTTTCGAAAATGACTTTTTGATGTGGAACTATACTAGAAGTTAAGCGCCACATTTTGGCCTGGGTTTCACTGCCCTATCATGTAGGCAAAAGAAACTAGAGAGAAAATAAAATTGTAGTAACCGCCAAGTTTTCTCACTGGAATAATGTTGCTCCTGAAATTTGTATTATCCGCCAGTAAAATTATGCTAAGCGACATTTTTAAAAATATTATTGTCTTAAGCAACCAAACGTCCACGAAAAAAATTTGTTAGATGTCGCTTAGTTTAACCGAAATTTTCGCTTAGCACACTCATCCAAATAGAACTTGATCCATTTTTGTCGCTTATAATACTCCAGATATGGTTGTCTTTGCTTTTAAATATTTGTCTATCAAGTAGGCTACTACTTTTTTCTCATTTATTTTGAGTTTTTTTGTTGTTGTGATCGTAAGCGCCATTTAACATTGTATCAAGCGCCAATGCTTTGACCACGAAAATGTACTAAGCGACAAAAACTTCTTATCTGATTAAAATTTCGATTTTGCAATGATGTCAAGTTTTGTATTGTAAAAATCCCTCTCCAAATCTGTTTCTCCCAATAAAATACACACAAAAATAACTAAATGAGACGTTTTTTTCGTTTCCTGAACAATTTTTAAAATGTCGCTTAATACATTCTTGCGGGAAGGTATCGACATGCCAAACGTCAAACTATAAAAAATTGCATTTAGAATAATTGTGAAATTGTATTCTTTCAGATTGTGTTTTGTTATGATTTGTTTAATTAAAAAAAAAAAACAATTATAGTAATGAAGTGACCATGTTCGCTCTCCGGTATACGAGTATTTGGATTCTTTTGACTCGTAGAAAGCATACTCGTACTTTGTGTGTTTGGATCCAAGCAATTGTAAAGTGGATTAACGGCCTGATTCAAGCTTTGCAGATCGCCTAAGGAAAGGAGACAAAGTTATCCGGCAGTATGGTCCTCTACCAGTTGCTGTAGCATTTGTTTGTTCGTCGAAAGTGTTTGCTAAGTTTTAGCTTGTAGTCCAATCAAACAAAAAAAATTAAAAAATTGTAACTACAAAAATTATAATGCGAGTGTTTTCTTTTCTTTTGACGGATGACCAAGAAAATTCAATTACATTGGAAATTGTTCCCAATAATTTTGTTTTGTTGACCCAAAAGGTTTTTTCCATTACTTCGGAAACTGATTCGCACTAGTTCTTGAAATAATAAAATGTTATTTTCGTTACTTTTTTACATTTATGTATATCCAACTACCTTTTTCGTTTACTGTTCATTATTTCCAAAATAAACAATAAAAATTGATAGAAAGGTACTTCAATTCGCTATAGCGTTATGACTAAATAATTTGATTCGATTGGATTTCACACTTTAAGCAAATAGATAAGCGAACATTCGCTATTTGTTATCACATGCTAAACAAATTCGCTAAGTTTTCGACATTTGGGGCGAACTTAATTTAAGCGAATAGCTGTTCATAATAAGAATTTATGGAACTCGCAAGGTTTTTGGTTCGATTCGCTATTCATAATGAGGGCCTTAGTATGAAACTAGGCTAAAACAACGATTTGGCAAATTTTAATCGAATATTGTATCATACTTTATGTATCCTTTTATTAAAGTTAAAATCATCGAATACCTATTTTATTTTTTTTGTATCGTGCTATTCACAAACGCAACTTTAAAGTTAGCAAATTGTTAGTAAGTATTATACCTTAATAATAGGCTGTTTAAAAATTTGAGCCATTCATTTTTGAAAATTTTAATGTTGTGATGTAACACAGTTCGAGGTAAAGTGGAGAGGATTTAATAGGAGATGTTGAAAGTTTGTGTATCACAATGAGAAGAAAACATCGAGAGGGGTAAAGTATTCAACATTCTAGTAGTGCGGTTATAAAAAGAACCTCTATATTTGACAGTAAGTCCAAAGTTGGGCTCAAGCGTCAATTGATGAGCATTCAAAGTTAGACGAATATTACAGCGGAATTGTTTGCGGGGAGGAATGCAACTGGCTATTTAAATTGAACATTTTTGATAGAAAAAGCGATAAAACAAAGAATGACAGGAGACGCCACGACGGCGACGATGCTCGAGAGAAACAAAAGTTTCTGTTATGAATGTGTCTCCTTTAAGTCTTAGGGCCTTATTCTAAATTCTATCCAACAGGTTCAAATAAATAATGGGGGCACCAGCCCAGATATGAGAGTTATACTCAAGTTTTAAGCGGATGTATGTATAATAGATCGTAGCCACATCAGAAGTGGGAAAAATAGTTCTTGAGCTTATAATTTATCAGCGTTTCCACGACCTTAGAAAGAAGGTGCAATTAGGCGATAGTTAGAAAGCGAAGACGATTCGCCTTTTTTAGTGACAGTCTGGACAAATACTGTTTTCCACCAGTCGGGAAAAGAGACCAGTAGAGCAGGACAGATAAAAAAGCTTACACAATGGTTTTGCCAGCGTTGAAGACCACCTCTTCAGAACAATGGGAGGGATACTATCTGGGCCAGCGAACAATCGAGATTCCGTACTCTTGAAACTAACCGAGTGCGGAAGAAGATTTGTCCCATAAAATCTCAAGCACAGGAGGAGTCATGACATTTTCTGTCAGCATCGAATTAACAGTAAACTGTGCTGCAAGCAAATTCGCTTTTTCTTGGAGTGTCATTGTCGGCGAACCATTAACAGGAATTGCGAATCTGTGACTCCACATTGTTGGAAGCATTGTGCTAATATCTTGGCCGTCACTCTTACAAGATCATATTAATTCTTCCAAAAGATTCAAGAAAATCATGGGCCGGTATCGTGTAAGATTAAATCGATCGTCGAATAAATTAATTGTCGTTTTGACAATCCCTCTCTCTATATTTCTTTATTGATATGATAAAGACATCTATATTCAAAACGGCTATCAATTATTGAGAGAGCCCTGAATTTCATTGATATTTCATTTTGGAAAAACCTTTTACTATTACCTACACTTTGGTGACTAGGAAATCTTCGATTTTTCCAAAAATGGTGTTGCAATCTTAATATCATTGAATTTCGAGACTTTTTAACTCCTCGAGCTGGCCCTCTTCTTCTTTCTTGATGTCGGCGTGAAGAGACAAATTAGTATTGGTGTCTATAGCTATGACATCTTTTTCTTCGAAGCTTAGAATCTCTTTCGATGTACCGATATACACAATTAATAATAACATTTAGATTTTTATATTTTCTACGAATGCGAATTCGAAATTTTGTATTCTTATTTTAAAATATTTTGAAAAGAATTTTAGGTCAAAGATGAATTATTCCCAAAGCATATATATATCTATATCAAAAAAATCCCAAATATCATCACGTCGAGATCATTAACCAAAATGTTTATAATAAAATTAATTAAAAAACACATATTTATGTAGAGTTGGCAATCTCAATGAAAGATTCACACAAAATTAATGGCAACTCATTATGTGGCTATTCCAAAAGCGATCTCTCTTTTATGCATGTATATGTATAATTTTAATGGATACGTGATCTTGATGGAGGCTTCCTTCTCGAAAACGTTTAATAATAAAAATATTTAGATTTCAATTTGAATTCCAATTTCGATTTCCTCGTATTTCTGAGTGAAATGTCCATTTGACGATATGGACATGGACATTATAGGCAAGGCGGAGCGTATTATATACATAGATACCCGCTCGTAAAATTAAAATGATCTAATTGTTATTGCTGGCAATTTAAATTGGTTGTTTGCTTTGCTTTGCTTATGCTTTAAGATTATAATTGAAGCATCGGATTCTGGATTCTGTGGTAAATAAAATTCCATAAGTGCCTGGCCAGCCTGCACTTAAACAATTTATTTCACATTAGAGTGTGTTTATCCAGACGGAGAATTAATACATTAAACTGCGGGTAGTTTGCATGTGGTAGGTTTATTTTTTTTTAAATATTTGTTTTTTTGTATCTAGAGCGCATTGTGTCAGGAATGGGAAAGTTTAACAATCTATAAAGCTAATTGCTTTGCATCAAATTATGAAGTATTGAGTAGCGTTGCCAGACGTCCCGGTTTACCCGGGACATCCCGGATTTCAGACATAAATTCATGTGTCCCGCCGGGACAGCTTTTTTCCCGGGTTGGGAATCAAACTCAAAAAAATAATGCTTAACGTACCTAAATGTCTTTCAGTGATAAGGAACAACCACCACATTGCGATTTAACCTTAAGAAATAACTTTTAAAATTTCAATCAAACAAACCTAACTTAGGAAAAATTTATTTTTGTAAACTGACATCTATCATTAAATTTTTTATTTATTTTAGTAATTTATTTATTTTGATCTTCACGCATTATATGATTTTTACTTGCGACTTATATGTAGGTTAAGGCAAGTTATGCATTCGTAAAAAACTCGAACTCGAGATTTTGATCAAAGTTGACATAACGATGATAGCGAAGACCAAAAAAGTGGGTCTCGCAATTCTGTCTGGCTGTCTGTCTGTCTGTCTGTCTGTCTGTCTGTCTGTCTGTCTGTCTGTCGGTTCGACTACAGCCTAAACGGCTCGGCCAATTTTCTTCAAACTTGGTAGATATGGGTTTTAATTTTTTTCCTCCGGACGTTTTTTTTTGTTTTTTTTTTTAAGACCAAAAATAACGGTACCTGCCATACGATTTTTTTCGAAATTTTATAAATATTTTTTTTCTCAAAAACTGTCCCACAGAATTTTTTAAAAAAAATTTGAAAAATTTCATTTGGTTAAAACTAGCTAATGGTTGAAAAAACTTTTACAAAAAATTGTTATTTTTGGTAGCCCCCCTGGGTTCATTGTTTTGTTTTTGATTTTCTTGAAAACGGTACAGGCGATTTAAATAATTTTTTTTATGCTAAAGCTCCTCCAAAGTTTGAATATTATTACATATTCAAATTTTCAATTTTTAATTTTTTGGATTTTTAAAAAAAATTCAAAATTTTTTTTTGGAAACTCAATATTTCGAAAACCCCATGCTCGATTTTTTTCAAACTTGACAAAAAAAAGTTTCTTAACATAATCTACAAGATTTGAGAAAAAAAAATTTGTTTCATCTAAAAGCTCCAAAAAAGTTTAAAAAACATTGCATTTAAAAACTTAAGAAAAAATATTTTTTCAATTTTTAGAAAAAAAAGCCGTTTTTTTTTTGAAAAATTCGATATCTCAAGAACGGCTTAGTATTTTTTTTTTTTGGAAATTAGACTTTTATTCGTACAATAATAAAAACTTAAGGTTGGCGTACCAAAATTTTTTCTTAAAAATGTTTTAAAAATTTTTGTACATAAAAGCTTATTTTTTTAAGGAACCACTACAACGACTTATAATTTTTGTTCTTGCATAAATTCATGGTTGCATTGCATTCTGTTTTTATCTCTTACTACCTACTAAAAGAATTTAATTTAATTTAAATTCATTTTATCCTTGTGAAGAGTTTTCTTTAATAACATACGTTTTTAAAATTCCTAGTCTATTACATAGGAGCAAGTTCGTGCGACCCAGTCGTGCATTTTATTTTTATACGATTACGATTTTTTTCGAAATTTTATAAATATTTTTCATTTAGTTAAAGCTAGGTAATGGTTGATGGTAATGGTACGACCGATTTTGATCATTATTTTTATGTTAAAGCTCCCCAGCAGTTTAAATATTATTGTGTATTCAAATTCTATAATTTATATAAGAATTCTATAATTTAATAAAAAAAATTGAAATCAAGATATTACTGACTGTACCTACT
Source organism: Philhelius festivus (assembly GCA_963931855.1). Lineage (NCBI taxonomy): Eukaryota > Metazoa > Arthropoda > Insecta > Diptera > Syrphidae > Philhelius > Philhelius festivus. The sequence continues at coordinate 137,346,560 of OZ007555.1, read as the reverse complement.
CGTACCAAAGAACGATTTATTCGAATTTTAAATTTCTCATTATCGTAATAACGGATCTTAATAAATTTTTGTAAAGAGAAGCTTCTAAGAAGTTTAAAAAAAAAAATATTTTTTTAAATTTTGAAAAAAATCTATTGTTTTTTTTTGAAAATTCGATACCTCAAAAACTGCTCAATATCTTTATCTTAAAAATTATTTAAAAATATTGATATTTTTAAGAAACCACTACAACGAAGTATAATTTTGTTCTTGCATTGATCAATATTTGTTTGAATCACATGGCATCCTGTGTTTAGCTAGTTGGAGCTTATTTTAGGAGTTGTTTTAGTCATTTAAAAAATAAATTTTTCTCTAATAACATTAAATTTTTAAAATTCTTAGTCTTTTACGTAACAGCAAGTTCGTGCGACCCAGTCGTGCATTTTATTTATTTTGTCCCGGGCAATATGATGAAATCCCGGGATTTTTCATTATGTAAGCCACTTGTCCCGCCAAGGTGCAAGAAAAATCTGGTAACCCTAGTATTGAGTGAGTTATTTCATAAATACATAACTACTTTTATCAAATGTTGGCCTTGGAATATTAGATGTTGGCTTTTGAAGAGCCCCCACAACTAAAAGCAACTAAAGGATTTATAGCTTTCAATCATAAGTAGGAAAGACATAAATTATTAATAGGCATAGGCTCATAGTAAATACGAAATTTCTTATTTTTTAGGAATTAATTTTATGTTTTTTTTTTGTCCCAATAATCTTAAGGAATTGTATTACATTTTTCATATTAGTTCGTTTGTTTTGTGTTGACCATCCTTATAAAATAGTTATGTAAGTACCGATAACTGGTGCTTTTGGTCTGTGTTTTTTTTTTTATTTTCATGTACATATGTACTATGTAGTGATGGACCTACGACTAATCCATAGTTCTGAATCTGCCCATCGGTATATCTCTAAAATAGCGCTAAATTCCTACTTGGAACAATTTTAAGGATCAAATTGGGCTCAGGACGATTAAGGATAGGTTAGGTTAGCGTGGCTTTAAGCGTGAATGGTTGACACATTTATTCCATAAGTTGTTCCATTATGATACACATGAATCAAGTAATAGATTTTCTCCCTACTCGTTGAACCACTTAAAGCTCTTTACGAATCGTGCGAGAGATACTAAAGTCTATATTTATCAATAGAGCCTAGGTCTTAAGATAGAGCAGGGCATGTACAAATAAATCTGATCAAGGTCCTTCTCTACGCTGATGATTGAATTTTTCTAGCTGAAAATCCTTTAACGCTTCAACTCCAAATTGACAAGTTACAAGCTTATTGCGACACACAAGATTTTTATCTTTGAGAAACGACTGAAGAAGGCTCAAGTCAGAACAATGAGCGGATTGAAATAGTTCATGACTTTAAAGGCTCGGTCAAACAGAACGCGTTTTTAACGCCGCGTTAAGATTTTTTAACGCGACGGTACGATTATTTTGACGCGAAGTTGCAACCGCCGCGTCAGATGACGTCAAACAGAGAGCTTTCAAGCAATAAACAAACAAAACAATCATTCCTTAACAAAAATAATGTCAAGCAGCTCAAATTCAAAGAGGAATTATTGCTTCTATTTGCTATTTTACGAAATTCCCGTAAAAGAAAAAGAATTTGGGTACATGTAAATAAACAAAAAAGAAAAGAAATTGGCGAATATCACCAGCTGTGCCGGGAGCTAGAGTCGCACATCTCGAACGCCAACAAACAAACAGAAGACCTAGCAATGTCTCATATTTCAATAATAATAATTAAATATGTATGTAAGACAATGTTCTTATACGATTTATCACCCATATCGTATAGACATGGGTTATTTCTCACCAGTTCAATTAATTTGTCCATCTTGAAAAAATTTTAAATTCCTTTGCCTGCCGCAGCGTTAGAAATAATCTGTAATTTCACACAACGTCGCGTTTCACCGCCGCGTTGCAACGCCATGCTGAATTCAACGCGGCGTCAAAAACGCGTTCAGTGTGACATGGGACATGTATTGCAATGTAATACAACGCTTCGTTTGAACGCGGCGGTGAAACGCGGCGTAAAAACGCGTTCTGTTTGACCGAGCCTTAAGTATCTTATTGTGCTAATATCACCTAACTTGAGCTTTAATAAACATCCCAAAAAAGCTGTAAAACTAAGATGGCTAAGATGTGGCCAAAATTTTTCGTCAATCAAAATATTGACCTCACAATGCACAATATTGATTCACACATGATAGATCTTACAATATTGTCATATCTGTCAGTGAAAAACATGCTTACAATGTCTTACAGCCGTGTAGTCTTACAATTAATTGTCTGAAAATTAATTGTAAGAAATCTGACAATCATGTGTACGCTAGCTGACAATCGTGTGATCTTCCAATTAGTTATCTGAAAATGTATCTGACAGTTAATTGTAAGATGGTTAATTGTAAGGTATTTCATAATTGTGTACACACACAATTTATTGTCAGGCCTGCCAAATTTTATCTTTGTATGACGTTTCTGACAATGAAGAAATTGTAAGATTTACGTATTTTAGCATCATACAATTTTTTCATTGTCAGACAATTTGCAGCCAAGGTTCATATGAAGCAGTTTCCATAAGCAACAAAAACTGACAATTAGTTGAGTGTGTACATGAACACGGTTGGTAGAAAATCTACCAATCTCTTACAATTAATTGGTAGGTATTTAGCCAGCTGTCTTCTGACAGTTAATTGTAAGAGATTGGTAGATTTTCTACCAAATACGTGTACACTAGCGTTGCCAGACGTCCCGATTTACCCGGAACGTCCCGGATTTCAGACATAAATTCATCTGTCCCGCCGGGCAGCTTTTTTCCCGGGGTGGGACTCAAACTTACAAGATAATGCCTAATTTTCCTAAATATCTTTTATTGATAAGGAACAAACTCTGCATTGTGATTTAATTTTAAGAAATTGCTGTTAAAAATTCAATCAAACAAACCTAAATTAACGAAGAATATATTTTTGCAAACTGACATCTGTCATTAAAATTGACAAAACAAAAATATTTTAAAATGACAAAAAAGTCATTTAAATCAAAGAAGATAGAAAGTAATTTCTATTTAAGTGGAGTGATTGAATTAAATTCAATTAAAAGAGTTGAGGTCACTTGAGCTTTTAATTGAAAAGTCATTTATTTACATAGTTATTAATAAAAGAATTTATTTATTTTGATCTACACTCATATTATGATTTTTACCTGCGATATAGGTACCTTAGGGCAAGTTCTGCATTTAGAAAAAAATCGAACTCGAGATTTCGATTAAAGTTGACATTACGATGATAGCGAAGACGAATAAAGTTTTACCGACAATTCCGTCTGTCTGTCTGTATGTCTGTACCTCGATCTAGAGCCTAAGCCACTGGACCTATTTTCTTCAAACTCGGTAGTTAAGGGTCTTCGGTGATTCTCTAGAGCAGAAATTGAAATTTTGTTCTTAGCTCCAAAACTAACGGTACCCACGATACACCCGTATTGTAACGATTTTGATAAAACAAATTAAGTGTGACACTCGTATTATGGACATGGACTACATTTTTGTAAAAAATTATTTTGGGGCAAAATGTTATTAAGGGTACCTGTTCTTTCTTATCAACGGCTCTAACGATTTTAACTAAAAATTTTCCCCTGGAGCTCCCTTAAGTTTAAAATAATATTGTATATAAAAATATTCGAAAAAAAATATTTTTTTTGGTTTTTGAAAAAAAAAAAAGTTCCAATTTATTTTTTGAAAAATCAATATCTTGAAAACGTGTGAACGATTATTTTTTGAAATTATTTCGTAAAATCTATATAACTAAGCACTTAAAATTGGCATCCCAAATTTTGTTCTCGAAAAATTTTAAAGAAATTTGTTATATAAAAAATTACCTACTTTAATAAAACGATTTTTAAACTTTATTTGCGTAAATTCATACTTTTCCGAACATCAGACATGAACATACATAAGAGCAAGTTCGTGCGATCCAGTCGTGCATTTTATTTATTTTGTCCCGGGCAATATGTTGAAATCCCGGTATTTTTCAATATTTTAGCTATTTCTCCCACCGAGGTGTGAGAAAAATCTGGCAATCCTAGTGTGCACACACACAACTTAATTTTCAGCTCATTGGTAGATAATTGTCAGACGTTGTCAGGTCTGACAATATTGTAAGATCTACCCAATCATGTACACACTTAGCTTTAGTCTATTTTGCTTGGTATTAATCCGAATAATCGAGTAGCGAATTTATTATTGATATACTGCTAGGAAGCTTTAAGATGAATGGCTTTGTCTGCAACCGTTAGTATGTCGAACATATCGAGTAGAGCAAGGGGGTGGCCGTGGCGCGATGGATGTGTGCTCGCCTGTCAACCTCATGATCACAGGTTCGATCCCTGCCGTCGTCTATGTCGCTTTAATTCCATTAAAAACCTTCTAAAAATTTTCATCAATGGGTTGCTGGTTTACTCATTAGTCATTACATATTGTTCAGGCATAACACTTACAAAAAAGACACGGCATTTCTCCGCTTTAGTTTAGCCGCCATCCCTGGAGATAAAAAATCTGAGACAACCACCTTTAGTCTCAGAACATCGTGCCACACATCTTTCCTGTCCTTCTTTCTCTTCATTAACTTCACGCCCGCGCTATGTTAAAACATTTAAAGGGTAATGATAATCCCTTGAGCGCGGGTAGATTATAAAAAAAAAAAAAAAAAAATGGAACAGAATGTCAAGTTCCGTCTAGGGAGTCTTGCGAAATACTCCAACCACGCGCCAACACGTTGAGCATTAGATCTAAGTAGTTTAATTTTTCATAGTTTGTTGTTTCCTAAATCTAAATCAGTCCACCTGTAGGACACTGTAGGACTGTATGTTGAAATCAGTCTGATTACCAAAGTGTATAGCGTTTCTGGCTCTTTTTTAAGTTAGATTTACAGCTTAACTTCTTGTCTCAAATATGATCGTATTGTGCTTCGTTTCTAAAAAGAAGTTTTATACCTTTTATAGAACAAGAATCTATAATACATATATATAAAATAGAACAAGATAAGTCTTATGAAGATTGTACCCCAGCCCATATCGATCTGCCCGTTTTATCAGAATATTCAAAACATTTTGTTAGAGTTCTTTCAACGTATTAGGATGCTTTCCCAATACGGCTATATCAAACTTCGTCTGCATAAGCAATCACCCTGTAGCTCTCCGCTTGTAGGCAAGTCAGCAGCTCATTAACTACCAAGTTCCTTAGAAGGAGAGATAGAACACCACCTTGCAGCGTACCTCCACTGATACATCTTCTTGCAAAAAAGCCGCACAGTTTTGAATTGATAATATACTGTTGTTCAGAATTTGAACAATTAATTTGTCGACATTGTTAAAAGTTCATCCAGTGATTTATTTTTAAATCATAGGTTATTTAGACACTGAAATCTAGACAGAAAGTCAGTATGTTTTTTTTCATCATCTCCATATATGGAGTTGTCCTACTGTGCGGTGAGACAAACGTTGTGACGCACTATCTGAAATAGGGACGACCCATTTAGGTTGAATTTAATATGTTTGATATTTTAATTATTTAAGATGCGACCATCCACATATCGAATCATCAAAGCTTTCATGGATTACAAAATTTCCCTATGATAATAACCATAAAATATAATTTCACGAGTCAATTAGGTTCTTCAACGTAAATACTCTCAAATAATTCTATAATTTTCACCCCAACATTCTTAGTTACAAAAAAAAAAGTTAATTAAAAATCGGACAGAGCGATAAAACTGCACAATTTCAATCAAAGTTTTATTTTTTTAAAGGGGCCGCAATAAACATTTCTTTTCTCCGCGATTAATTGAATTTTCATAATTAGGCAATTAGCGCTGAAAGATGATTTCCCCATCATCGATCAAATCTATAAACATCCCAAAAAACATCATCTTGCTTCCGTGCGGTTCTTCAAAATCTCGTACACTCTCTTGGCACAAACATAAACTTCCTGTGCGAGAATGACACCGACTCACAGTGCGTTGATTCAGTGCAAGATAAGGAAAAAATTCAAAACAGCTTGATTTTAATATATTTTTTTCTTAAATATTTGTTTTTTATTTCAACTTAAGCAAATATTGTTTAAGTAATATAAATAACCTTAAAAAAAATGTTTTTGTTTGATTGTTCACATTTGTTTCATAGTAAGGGTGGAAATGATCGAGCCAATCCTCATTTTTTTCCATAAATCGAAAACGGTTATTATAGCACTTTTGTCAGCGTTTATTAATATTTGCACACAGATTTGAAACATGTTTGTTCAAAATTTGCTCTTGGTCCGGCTACAAACTAATGATAATTCTAAATTTATTTCGTATAAATTCTAATAAAACAGAAAATCGGTCGTTTGGATTAGAAAACCACATCTCAAACAGTTCCCTATTCGTACACATTTATCTATAAAAAGACGAGAAATAAACAGTTGTTACAAGGGGGGACGTGGACGGACGTGGACGAATGTTACCTTTTTGGAAAGATCGTATTTCCCACTTTATATCCTACTAACTTTTTTGATGAATACACGTGAATAAAACGTGATGCTGCAGTTTGAAAATAAGCTGTTTTGGGAGAAATAAACCGTTACTTAACCGTTTTTAAAACGATCGAAGGGTTTCGAGTGCAAAAAAAAAAAAACAATAAAATATGTTTGGCTTACCCTTCTAAAGAGTATCCAATTAAAAACCGGTTTATTTGGAGCAATTTAACTCAGTGGTGCAGCGCTTCGTAGATCATCACTAAATGGCCTGCTTTTGACATGTTACCTTTAAGAGGTTTTAAGAGGTTGTATAGCTTGCTGTAGTTGCATTTTACAGAAAAATTTTTTACAGTTCATCTAATTAAAGTTCTGGCTATAATTTTGCATTTTTCAAAACCGGTTTTAGAAGGTCATATTTTTTGACTTTTTTCCACTGGTCGCCGCACTGTGCGACTGTCTTAAGATATACATACATCGTTATACGCCATCGTGGTGTTGGTCGTCCGTCGTCGTTGTGGATCGAAATTTCTCAAGAAATTAAAGCTAAATAAACAGACTACAAATATTACACCACCACAAGCACTCATTGGCGTAAAATTAGATTTCATATTATGCCAAATGCAAAAAAATGTAAATCTACAAAGTGTTAATTTGTTATTGAGTTTCATTCTATTCTCACTTGAAAACTTCCTTTTGGATGGAGCGGGGTTGTCGGTATGGCAGCTGGAAGAACGGAAAACGATGCTGTTGGCTGTCTGAGGAGAACTTAGACGTAATCTGTCTACTTATCGTTTGCAACATCATAAAAGGCTCAGGATCATCTCATGCGTTATATTATTTGACACTAATTGCTGTGATAACATTGGGGCCAGGCGAAGTAATGTGCTCCTGCTGCTGGGTTGCTGCCGCTATTGTGCCCAGGCTGTCGGTTCGAATCAGAGAATCAAACAAGAAGGCAATTATTATATGCGGATATGTCTCTTTATTCCCTCATCCAAAATAGCACCAGGACAACCCATGGCAGGGGAACACACTGGAAGATTTTTGACGGGAAAAATTGAACGATGTCTTGGATTCAGTTTTAATATTTGAGTAAAATTATTTTTAACATTATGCGCATTTGCAAATGCCTATTAAAATAAAAGAAATTTCATTGTGTAGGTTGGCATTTTCAAGTGAAATAGTAGAATATATGTAGCTTAAAACGAAGGACCAGATTTGTCCACACGTACTTTTTCTTATAAATGTAATTTAAGGAATGATATTGTAGAAAAATTGTGTGCCTCAAGCGTTGTCAAATTTCTCGAATTTTTCTGATGAATTTTTGTGTTCCTTTGATTGATTGTTATTTTGAACCCAATTCCTGTTATAATTTCACGACTTTCATGAATTTCAACAACTGTATATCCGAAAAATATTTATTTTTTTTCAATATTGATGTGCAAAATTATTTGGACGATTGAGAAGATTCTTGAGAAATAAATATTAGCTTGAATTTATAATGGGAAAGTCAAAAAAAAAAATGCACGACTGGGTCGCACGAACTTGCTCTTATGTAAACGACTTTCAAAAATTAATGTTATTAGAGAAAAACTGTTCATAAGCATAAAATTCATTTTTTAAATGACCAAAACAATTCCTTTAGTAGTTGGAGCTAAAAACAGGATGCCATGATTCAAGCAAATATTAGCTTATGCAAGAACAACAATTATATGTCTGTACTGGTTTCTTAAAACATTCTTAAGAAAAAATGTTGGTACGCCAATTTAAAGTTTTTATTATTGTTCGAATAAAAATTAAATTTAAAAAAAAAATATTGAGCCGTTTCTGAGATATCGAATTTCCCAAGAAACAATAGATTTTTTTTTTAAGTTTTGAAATGCAATGTTTTTTAAACTGTTTAGAAGCTTCTCTATACAAAATTTCATTAAGATCCGTTATGTCGATAATGATAAATTCTAAATTTGAAAAAATGAATCTATTGTAGGTACAGCAATACATATATTGATTTCAATTTTTTCTTATTTATTTTTAACAAAAATAATTTAACAAAATTCTCGAAACCGTTTTCAAGAAAAATACAATTTTCGAAAACCATTTTTTAACATTTGTATGGAGGGTACCGTTATTTTTAGGTAAAATAATTTTTTTTTTTTACATCTTGTAATTTTTATTAAGAATCTTTTATTTATCAAGTTTTAAGAAAATCGAGCGGGGTTTTTGAAATATTTTAAAAATTTTGAAATTTTTTTTAAAAATACAAAAAAAAAATTGGAAAATTTTAATACACAATAATATTCAAATTGCTGGGGAGCTTTAGCGTTAAAAAAAGAAACGATCAAAATCGGTTGTACCGTTTTTGAGAAAATCAAAAACCAAAAAAAACGGTTCCATGGGGGTACCAAAAATAAGTGTTTTTTGGAATTTTTTTTTCAACCATTTTTTAACTAAATGTAATTTTTTTTTTTGAAATCTAGTACAGGTTTTGAGAAAAAAAATATTTATAAACGAAAAAAATCGTATGACAGATACCGTTATTTTTGATCTTAAGAAAAAAACGTTTGGAGGGAAAAATTAAAAATAATATCTACCAAGTTTAAAGAAATTCGGCCAAGTCGTTTTGGCTGTAGTCGAAAAGACAGACAGACAGAATTGCGAGACCCACTTTTTTAGTCTTCGCTATCATCGTAATGTTAACTTTGATCAAAATCCCGAGTTCGATTTTTTTTCCGAATGCATAACTTCCCTTATAGTACCTATAACTCGTACTTTTATTTTTGATCCTAAAAAGGATTTTTTTTTTCTAAATCAATTCAATTTTTATGTTTTCTTATTAAAAATGCAAATTTTGGGGGGAAATGATATTACTGATACCTGTCATAGAACGGTTTTTTTGATTTTCGAATTTCTCACAAACGGCTTTAACTATTTTAACCAAAATTTTTATGCAAAACCTACTATGCATTTGAAAAAATATTATCTAAAAGTTTTTCTAAAAAAAATAGTTTTTGGATTAAAAAAAAGATAATACAATTTTTTTTTGAAATTTAAATATATTCAAAACAGATACACGAATAAATTTTTAAATTACGTTATAAAATGTATTTTATTGAATACTAACAATTTGCATTTCAATTTTTTTCTATACACAATTTTAGGAAAATTTAGTACACAAAAAACATGTTTCAGTGGGTCTGTATGTCTGTACCTCTCCCTACAGCCTAAACCACTAGACCTATGTATGTTCTACAATCCCAAAAAATGTTATTAATGGTACCAGTCATAGAACCGTTTTTTTTTTTTTTTATTTTCGACTTTCTCATTAACGGCTCTAACCATTTTAACTAAAAGTTTTCACCAGGAGCCCCCTTAAGTTAAAAATAATATTGTATATAAAAATATTCGAAAAATACTTTTTGGGTATTTTGAAAAACAAAAATCCAAGTTTTTTTTTTTTTAAATCCAAGTTTTTTTAAAAAAAAAACCAATATCTTCAAAATGTGTAAACGATTATTTTTTGAAATTATTTCCTAAAATCTATACCACTAAATACTTCATCCCAAATTTTGTTCTCGAAAAATTTTAAGAAAATTTGTTACATAAAAAATTACTTTAATAATAAAATGATTTTTAAACTTTGTTTGTATAAATTCATACTTTTCCCGAAATCAGAAGGCAATTCCATGCATTTGAACATTTTTATCTTGTTAAATCCATGTTTTATATTTATAAAATGTATTTCAAATTCCAAAGTACTTTTACATAAGAGCGAATTCGTGCCATCCAGTCGTGCATTTTATTTATAGAGGAGATAAAATTATTCAAATTTATAATTGTTTTATATTGAGCAGGTAAACTGTTCCAAATTCTGGCACCAATTATGAAGAAAGATCCGTGGGTCTGCAATTTTGAACTGCTTGGAATATTAATATTATTTGTACGCGTAGAAGTTGAAAATTCAAGTCTCTCGAATAAATTGGGTGGGGGTTTAAGATCGTACTAATTTAAAGATGAATTTTAAAATTTCAATGCTCAAATGTGACATTAATGAAACACCAAAAACACAGTGTGATAAATGTGATACATGAACACATAGATCTGTAGATCGTCAGCATAAAGGTGGTATCTGATGTATTAAATAGTATTAACAACATAATTAATAAACATGCTAAAAATAGAGGTCCCAACAAAGATCCTTGATGGACACCCACTTTCAGATCTACGAAGTCAGAAACCAAGGCTCCAATGCAAACGGCTTGTCTACGAGTTGTTACATAACTTTTAATTAATTTAAGGGCACAAGAAGAAAAATCGAATTGATGTTTTAATTTATGAAGTAAAATCGAGTGGTTAATTGAACCAAAAGCATTAGAAAAATCAAATAAGCTTAATATCGGTACTTTGTCAGCATTCAAATGCAACCCGAATGGCATCCCATACTTTTAAAACAGAAGAAATACAACTGTGTCTCTTCCGAAAACCCGATTTAAGAGGTGATAGGAGATTCTGAGACTCAATAAAATCGAAGAGCTGACTGAACATCAATTTTTCCAAGCCCTTAGAAAGAAGAGGAAGAATACTTATAGCTCTATAATTCGGCAGATCATTACATACTGTTTTTTTCTGAAGGGGAATGACTTTTGCAATTTTCCAAGAGCTTGGAAAAATTGATTTAGTCAAACAATCATTGTAAATATCGGCAACTCATGGAGTGATTGCAGGAAGCAGCAATCGAATGAATTTGGGAGAGAAACTTCATTCAGGCCAATCGCATTTGACTTAATTGAATTAATAGAAGCAAAGCATTCTTCAATAGACACACAATTAAATGAAAATGATCTGTCAGGAATATTCGAAGGAGAAGACAGATTTACTTGAGGGTTAGTGTTGCCAAAATTCAATGCAAAAAAATTATTCAAGTTTTTAACAAAATTAAGATTTTCACAACATTGGAGTAGGTTTCCCAATCGCACTTAGATTCTTTAAATTATTCCATAAAATGTTGGTAGAATTTCTTGTAGTGTCTAATTTGTTAAAGTAAAATGTTTTCTTCGAATCCTTAATAGCTTTAACTACTACATTTATACGGGCTGCATAACGTTCCCAATTAGTTCTTGACCTTGAATTTTTATACACCATAATATATAAGAAGTTTCGTTCAATTATTTATAATATTGATGACTTTTGTAAACCAAGGGTAGTTTTTGGAACAGATTTTCGTCTTAATCGGAACATATTTATGATACAAATATTTTAATAAATTTATTAAGAAATTAGCCTTAAAATCAATAGCATAAAACCTAAACATATGCCAATCACTTCCAGAAATAGCTCTTCCATGTTGATGCAACTAAAATCGCAAACAAAAATGAGTTTTAGAAAAAAACAAGGGTTTTCATGTGATAGCTTTAATTTGAATCGTATCGTAGGAAGCCAACAATTCACTGTTGCATCTTTATTTAAATGTCAAATTCATTTGGCCTGATGATTGTTCACCATTGATTTTTAAATTTGCATTTTAAAATAGTCTGATTATGCATAATATGTATCTACGTGTAACTAGCATATACATTCGTCACCAATATGTAATTGCAATTGGTGGTAAGTTGAATTAATTTTCAATTAAGCTGACAATTAGTCGTGATACCTAATATATTTATTACAACTCCACATTGTAATTGGTGTGTGCTTGTGTTTTAGGTAGGTACTTACCTTCAGAACATCAGATTCGTAATAGAAAATCACTTCGAAAACTGCATCGCAATCGCAATGTAAGTAATATAACACGGATCCGAGAATGCAAATTAATAGATCAAATCAATAATGGATATTGAATTGCTATACGAGTATGAGTATGTATGTGTTGTAAAATGTATAAAAGCACTTGATTAATATGCTTTTGGATAATAGATTGGTTGATTGCTAATCAATGATTGAGTGGATTGGATTGGATTATTCTGTGTGGCTTTATTGAATGTATTGTTTATCGTTTATGGTGTCATGGTTATATTGGTTTATGCATATTTGGAAAACGGTTAATTTTGCTCTTGAATATTGAAGTTTCAATACACTTTCATACACTTTGAAAGATTTCTCAAATATAATATATGTATGTACATCCGGTTAGGATACAGTTTACTGGTAGTTGACACACCTTCGAAGGAGATGATAAGACGGAGTATGAAAAGATGGAGGTAAAGTCGTCTGCAAAACAATGAAGTGGATTAGAAATTTCAGTAAAGAGATTAATTATAAAAATGATGAAGAGAGTCGGAGACAAAACAGAGACCTGGGTAATACCAGCATTTATTTTGAGAAGATCAGACTTGAAACCGTCCAATACAACATGTATTGAACGATCCAGATTTCGAATCCAAAGAATAAGGGTCTCATTGATACCAAACGCACGGATAACAGAACTTGATGCCTAACTCTATCAAATGCCTTGGGTTTAAGTTAGGTTGGGTGGGATGATGATGCGGCCAGCCGTATTACCTCAGTCTTACTCGTATGTCAATGGGTTCATTGTTCTTCCTTAGTTTGTGGGTAATGTAGAAATAAGAAGAGTAAGAGGAAGGATTTAGTGGAAGTTTTAAGTATGGGGTTTCTCCATGAACCATCCTGATTTCTGAATGAAGTTAAGGATGCTTTTAAGTAGCTCAGATCTTTGAAAAAGTATTCTCCTAGGGCATCTTTTCTAGTTCTTTCGACGCTGAAGCATTCACAAATGGAGTGAGATGAGTCCTTTTCCACCTCTTTGTCTTGACACCCTCATGTGGGTTCCCATTGTTACGGGTCACGGGCCGTAATGATTCCACCCTGTTTTTTTTTTTTGAAATATCTGGCCAAAAATTCCTTGAAACCCAACAGGTGTCAATTGTTGACCATCTGTCATTTGCAGTCCTAAGGTAACTTTGTTGAATTCTATACTTGTGGCATAAGTACCCAAAGTACATTTGGCTGGGTTCAAGTGATGAATCGTTTGGAAAAAGTCGTAGTTTTCGAAGAGGAGGGAGCGTTCGGAATATGACATGTTTAATGTATCTATTAAATACTATGAAAAAGAATTGCGCGGAAAAATGAGTTTTGCGAAAAGTCAATTTGAGATTAGCGCCGAAGATTATGTCTAGCAAAGCAATTACCTTTTGCCTTGATAGTCGTCTACGTTTTTAATTGTGGTTGAACAGGGGAAGCTTTATACAATATAAGAATATTATTTGAACAAAACTATTAAACCTTGTTTAATAACATTTTTTTTGTTTTTTTCATTGCAGGTAAAAATATGGTTTCAAAATCGCCGAACAAAATGGAAAAAACAGGACAACGTTTCCAATACCGAAGCAGCAGAGCATAAGACTGTTACATCAAAGAATCCAGAAAATCCCAAAAGTGGCAACATCTCACAAACTGAATCCACATCGAGTTCTAAGAAGTCAACTTCGACGACCTCTTTATCTGGGGGCGTGCTGGGATCAACAGAAAAGTCTCGACCAATTTCGGTAGAACTTAGTGCGAAACTCTCAGCGAAACATTCAACAAAAATGAAAAATAAACTTTCAATTCTAAATACAACATCCAATGGAGAAAAATCAAAACCGCCTTCTGAAAATACAGCTTCAGGTGGTGGTGGTAATAAGCGTAAATCAACTGATATAAGTCCCCCGCCACCTATTTTAGACTTCGAATCAAAACTTTCGGTTTCGAAAATTTCAATTGTCAAAACATCAATTGACGAGGATAGCCATATGCCTGATGATCAAATGTCAGAAATATAGAAGTTCTCTTGTAAAAAAAAATGTCAATTTACTAAATGACAACCTAAATATCGATCTTCCATTTTATAATACAAACAAAAATTAAATGTAAGAAAAAAAAATCCTGATTTTTGTGCCAAGACGTAAAATTAAAAAAAAAAGAAAAACGTAGTAGATCTAAAAACAAACTTGTCTAAACATTAAAATATCTATTCATCTATTAGGTCTACATATATCACTAAAAATAAAATATTTATTGAAATAAAAAAATTCAAATTGTTTAAATTTAGGTAATATATCGAAATTGTTGATCTATTTTTATGAGTCTACAAAATAATGAACAAAAATTTAAAAATTATATCAACTAATAGTTTAGTTTATTCTAAATAACATTAAATATAATATTTAACCTTAAAAGTCAATTTTTCAATTAATGTATTTTTATTTTTATTTTTTGTTAGATATAGTTAAGAAAGAACAACAAAAACCTTATAAAAAAATAATGAATTTAACAAAATTGCATTGTAAGAGTTAAATCATTGTGTTAGTGTAATATATTTTTACAAGCTTTTCTTATACTCGTATAACAACAAATTTTAAAGTACCTTTGCTTAATTTTCTATCCATTAGTGTTAAATTATAGTCGCATGGACTCATAGCCAGAGCTTAATAGACTTCATGTTAGAAAATGCATATAAAGCCGAAAAAACGTATACAAAAATTTGTAATAATCTGAATAACGTAACTCTTGATTTAAAAAAATGAAATTAACGAATCAAATATTTTTATTATTTACAATAATATCACAGAGTCGGATCTTAACATTTTAAATTGGTATCGCATTCGGTGATATTTAATTATGTATGTAAACTGATATACATTGCAAATAACATGTCGCTTATTTTTTTTAAACAGTCTATGTAACATCATTGGCGCAAAATTTTAAACATTGCTCGTTTAAGGAATAAAACCGGCTCTTCTTAACGCAGTCGTTTAGCTTGGAGACTTTGTTTAACTTTTTCATAATTTTAAACACCTTAGACAACTTTTCTAACAACAGAACCGAAGCGAATTTACGTTGAACAACCCTTAATTTGACAGATACATAACTCAAACACAACTACACAAACAAACAAAAATAGAAAGAACAGACAACTTCAACCCATATAATTATTCGCCGAAAATAGTACATTTTATATACTGCCTCGGTACAGATTTTAATTGTTTATAAGTTATTTACATTCAGCCTTATTGTGAGTTTCACCCGAACAACATTCTACCCGAAAAATTTGACATTTCACTTTCCGCCTATTGTGAGTTTCACCCGAAAAATTATTCATATTCGAAAAATTCCCCTTATTGTGAACAATCATTTCGGGCGGAATGATATCATGATATATGCCATAGACAGCTATAATTTTCACTTATTTTTATTAGGCGAACGAGAGCACAATAAGGCGGAAAATGTAAGTTGTTTGTTTATTATTTTAAGATAAGAAAATTTAAAATTCATGTTTTTTTGTTATAATGCAAGAGCAAACAATAAAAAAAAGACCAAAGCGATATGCTGCTTAATAAAATGCAGGATAATCTTGAAATTGCCAATGGCTTCACTTAAAGCAAATCGGGAGAAAGTGGCCGAATTTTGGAAGAATAGTGCAGGGCCGCCGGTGAAGAGTGAGTTTGAGTGGAAAAAAAGTAAGAATAAGTCTAAAAGAAGATTGTGCCAAACCAACATCGTGGTCTTTGCAAACTCCTTTTTGGTACCCACCCTCTGCAAAGAAACCCTCTTCAAAGAAACCCTCTGCAAAGAAACCCTCTGCCTACAGGCAAAAAAAAAAAAAGGTTTAATTCCTTTTCACACTCACGCTTCTCCAAAGGATTAGAGTGATCCCTCAAATTCCTTCGAAGTGCTCGCTCCTCAAACATTTGTTCTTCCTCAGACAAGATAATAAGCGCTATGCTATGCTATATTTATGTTTGTTCAAACTCACAAGAAGGTCTGTTCATTCCGCTGTCTAAAAATAGGTGTGCAAATTATTCGTTTCAGATAATCCAATTAAAAATTGGGAGCCACAATTAGTGGCACTACTAGCGTAGCCACAATTTTATCTCTATTGCAAGTAATTTTGACAAATACCTGATGCCCCAAATTCAATTATAGCACTATTTTAGTTAACAGAGAATTTGGAGCTTGCATTTCATTCTCCGTTTCCATCACAGTAAAGGGAGAATTTATTGCGGCCCTCATTTTTCTGAACGTGCCTATTTTTCGAACTGTCACTCTGATCACTGATTCACTGATTCGAAGGGAAATTTTTATTCGGGCGAAACTCATAATAGCTTTTAAAATTTAGGGGGAACAAAAATGTTTCGGGGGAAATGTTTTCTGGGCGAAACTCACAATAAGGCTGATTATTTTCGATGGAAATGAAGTATATATGTATGTATCGCTAATTCACAGCATAAAAACTTAATTTGGTTGTATGGCTATACTCGTCTCGTTTGGTTGTATGGCTATACTCGTCTCGACATTATACATTTGTATGTACAGATTTGTTGGTCCATCGCCCGCCGCAATATTACAAAATTAAAGATCGTAGAGCACTTTTGTACGATTGTTTCGAATTTGTAATATTCAGTGATTCAGTCTGTTTACAAAGTACATCTTTTAAAAAATCGAATAATACATCAATAAAAATTTTTACTTCGATTTGCTTTGGTATGAATCACCATTGTCAATATGGATAAAGTAAACTTTTAAAAGATAAAGTAGCTATTTGCTCATGTTAAAGTTAGACGAGCTTTTTAACTTTATATTCTTTTAAATTAACAAAAAGTCGGTTCTCGTTTTATTAATAATGTTTAGAGTAGGTACTGCTACTGCTAAAGTTAGACGAGAACTTTAAATTTAAAGTAAAGTTTATGTTATGTTATTTAAAATAAACAAAAACTTGGTTCTCCTTTTATATATAATACTAAGAGTCGATTCCCATTCTAAAATTGATTTAGAGCGGGTTTTAAATGTTTAAAATTTTGTGCCAATATCTCCCAAATGGTGTCCATTGTTTGATTCGACCTAAACCGCGATATTATCCGATCACCAAAAATTTACCTCAAAACAGTCATTGGATGAGCATTGGCTCTATCTTGTTGAAACCACAATTCTGAATAGTTCTCTACCTTTGGCCTTATAAAAATTGTCAATTATTGTCCGGTATTAAAAGTTATCCACATTAACCGCAACTCTTGTTTTTCATTTAAAAAAAAAAATATGGTCCAATGATCCTTTCTAAAGTTATTTCACACCATTGGTGGGCGCATTTGACGTTCCACAATTCTTTTTGAATTTTGGATTCCGCATATTCTGCAATTTTGTTTATTCATGTTACCGTTGAGGTAAAAATGGGCCTCATCGCCCAGTGAAGAAAATCGTTTCTCTCCGAACAATTCTTGAAGACGCTGACCATACTGGACGCGTGATTGTAGATCATTTGCTTTTTACTAGTAAACCAATTAATTATTACATGAAACGTGTAACTGCAGTCAAATTCTTTGCAAATACATACCCGCCTAGACAGACATCCCCAACGGCTGAGAACGTGTCGCTAAGTGGAATCGTCGGGGTTTTCCTCAAAACTTGCTTGCACCTGAGCAATCATATCATTGTGAACTGCACGAGGTCGTCCAGCACACGGGAGATGACAGACAGCCCATTATCGCCTAAAACGCTTTGAGCTTTGTGTGTTTATGTACATATACAAATTGAATATCGACTAAAGCTAAGTGTACACGATTGGTAGATCTTACAATATTGTAAGATCTTACAATGTCTGACAATTATATACCAATGAGCTGACAAATAAGTTGTCTGTGTGCACGGTTGGTACAAAATCTACCAATCTCTTACAATTAATTGTCAGAAGTTGGCTGACAATTCATTTTCAGATAGCCGGCTTAATACCTACCAATTAATTGTAAGAGATTGGTAGATTTTCTACCAACCGTGTACACACACAATTAATTGTCAGTTTTTGTTGGTTATGGAAACCTTGGCTGCAAATTGTCTGACAATGAAAAAATTGTATCATGCTAAAAAACGAACATCTTACAATTTCTTCATTGTCAGAAACGTCAGACAACGATAAAAATTGGCAGGCCTGACAATAAATTGTGTGTGTACACCTTTGAGTATATGGCCCAGATTGTGGCTGTCGATTTTCTAATCGATGATCGACCTTTTTCGATCATCGTCCGTCGTTTACTCTATTTCATATTGCGAATGTCGATTGTGATCGAAACATTTCGATTTCACAGTCTTTTCGTTTCGATTGTCATTTTCTGATCGACGCGTAAAGAAAGTGAAGTCGAGAAGTTTTTCTTGTGAACAAAATGTAAGTTTCTTTCAATTAATTAATTATTTTAAGGACAAAACATTCAAATATTTATTTTATGAAGGTCAAAAGTGATGACGAACAAAAGGCAAATAGAAATTTTGGTCAGATTGATGGAGAAAAATGTGAACATCGCGAAGATGTTCACAGCTGGTATTCCACTTTTTCGCAATTATGCATTTTAGCCCGAAGTTTTTTTGCTTCAGATTAATTTATGGTAATCCATTTGGAGTAAATCTACGTTTCTAGAACTGCGAGCACTTAATTTAGCACTAAAGACACTGTAGATTATCCTAGGCCTATACAAAAATAATTACCAACAATAATTTGGTAATATCCATGAGCACAGCATCTTAAAGTACTAGCAAATTTTATTCTGTTGGGAATCGGAAATCAAATATGTGTATAAAAACTTTTATTCCATAAATCTTACATCGTTTCTTATAGTTCCAGAGGATTAGAGTCTCCTTTTTTCTGGTAATTTCAAAATATTCTTGGGCATTAATTTATTTTAATTTATATTAAAAAAAGAAAACCAGAAAAAACAAATAATAATTTCAAAAGCCAACACATTATAAAACTGTCAAATTTAAAATATTCGCAATATTCTGTGGGTTTATTCACAATAGTACATTGTTCGATCGATTGAGTTACACAATACGAAATATGAAAACCAATCGAAACAATCGAAAAATTTCGATTCGATTGGCAATCGACAACGGCAATCGGTATCGGGGCCTATATAATATGGAGGGCTCGTTTCTATTCCAAATGCGTGACTATCATAGGGGGCGCTACTCAAATTTGTGTAAGACAAAGTTATTGCCGATTGCTTCATATCACATGTGACGGAGAACTATATGTGAGGAGAAGGTAAGCACAAATCGGAGGATACGGCTGTATCCTTAACTTACAGAAAGTGAGACAGCGACCCCTATCACAACTTCAAGTACTACAATGCATTAGGGATAGGAACGAGCCCTCCATATTATATATACTCAAAGGTGTACACGATTTATCAAATACCTTACAATTTACCGTCTTACAATTAATTGTCAGATACATTTTCTGACAATTAATTGGAAGATTACACGATTGTCAGCTAGCGTACACATGATTGTCAGATTTCCTACAATAAATTGTCAGACAATGATCTAACAATTAATTGTCAGACAAATTTTCTGACAATTAATTGTAAGACTACACGGTTGTAAGACATTGTAAGCATGTTTTTCACTGACAGATCTGACAATATTGTAAGATCTACCAATCGTGTACACTTAGCTTAAGTAATAAAATGGAACAACTTTGGTTCTTTGTTCTGTGCTGGGCCTTTCATTATAGATTTCTCAAGTTCTTCAAACTTAATTCTGAAAAAATGAGTAAAGAAAAATTAAATCATTACGTTACTTATACGCCACCTTGTACTTGTTACAGTTTAATAAATAAATAAATTTGAGAACTCGGCCGAACAAATGATTTCCCCAAATGGAATGTAATAATGAATCTTTTTTTGTAAATTTATATTTGGATAAATTAGAAAAAAAAATGCCAAATTTGGCGGAAAGAATAAGTCTTACTCTTGTCAAATTCAAGATTACCGAATTTAGGACTCCATATCATTTAGGCTGCAAATTTTTTCATATATACCCACTTAAAGTGCTGTCGATAGAAAACAGTTAATTAGGTTGCCAAACGTTTGGTATCTCAAAAGATATGAGAAGAGTCATCAACTCCACGAGAATAAGATGTTGCGGAATTCATTTTCAAAATTGTATTCAATTAAGAAAAATCAATAGATTGGTCTTAGTTTCCAAAAATTTAAAACTAAAACGAAATAATTAATTTCTGAGAGTTTTTTTATGCATTGAATTTTAATCTAACTCCACATTCAACCAGTTAGTTTAGATTTTCAAAATATTCTGATCTTAATGTTCAAAATATACATATGTATATGTCCATATGCATTATGTGCTTTTGTTTGAGGTTATGTTATCACTTCCTTCAAAGAAAATTCTTTTGGCAGCTGAAAGTACTACTTTTCCCCTTAAAAATTCTGTTCCAATCTACCCCAAACTTTTTTTTTTACCTTTTTTGGAATCTTAAGATTGTTGACGTCCTGACCCCAACTTATTTCTTAATACCCCATTAATATTTATACTCACACAACGCATATATTTCAAATTGTTTTTTTTTTGTATTGCGAAAGTAATAGAAATATTAGAAAAATTTAAACAAGATTTCCAAGGCAGAAAAATAGTAATTTTAAGTACCGGAACTAAATAACAATTATTTCGTGATAAAAGGGCAGGGTAGTGCAAAGTCAAGTTCGGTACACTACACTCTTTTTACAGGAAAAAACTTAGGCGATTTCAAATCTCTCCTAGCTTCACTGCTTTAGTACTTATAGAGCGTGAAACTTCAAATTGACAGTATCTGCTGACCAACAAAAAATATATTTTTTTATTGGGTCTTAATTAACAAAAAAGTCTACAGACAGACAGACAGCTGGGTTCAATGTTTTTTTCGAGACTAAAAATCATTAAAAATATTTTTCTCTTAAAAAACCCTATAACGTCCTCATCGACGACGCACGTTCATGCCTCTGGACCATTAAACAGGACTTGAAATCATAGTGCCTTAAATAGTGTCATCTTGTTCAATGAAAGGCTTTTCAATTGTCCTTAACTCAAAGAAGATTGCCAAGTGTTATTCGGCGGTACCCGTTCGGAGCGGAAAATTCTCCGATTTTGTGCGATTCGGAGGATTTTTGCTTTGAGGTATTCTTCCGAACAGCTGTTCGGAATTTTTCTCCAACATTTATTTTAACGTACCCGGCGAACTGCGTTGAAGTGCGATCAAGTGCTTTATTTGTGAAATTTCTGACAGCTTAATGCAATTGTTTTTCCGATTTCGTCCGACACAAATTCTTCGCGGAACAAATTGTGCCAACGCGTTTTGTATCATTATTCTTTCCGATAGGATACCTCGAAAGCAATTTGAGCCTCCGACAAAGTATCCGTTGCGGACAATTTTCCGCTCCGAACGGATACCTCGCTAGAGCCAATTATTCGTTTGATCTCAACTATACGTAACTGTAGCTGCACTGATGCATTAATTTTAAACTCTAAAATGGCTTGATGAACTCGTTGGTAGGATAAAACCATTCGGTTATATTTGTTGCTAATTTTAGAAACTAGTGATACAAAATTTTAAGCTTTCAATTTTGAGTAAATTTGTTAGTAGCAGTATTATCCATAATCAAATGTTCATCGGTCACGCCGTTAAATCCAATCTTTTTCAAGAAAATATGTTTTTAACTTCATAAGTAACGATGAAGAAATTAAGAAAATCGTAAACACGGCTCAGGCACAAAATTTTTGTCGACCGGTTCAATATTCGACTTCAATTCTGTTTTGATGACTCTCGCAATGATTCTTTGGAGCAATCGAGGAAATAATATCGTTTATTTTCGGTTTTACGACATAAGTCCACAGATGATTTTAAAGAAACCATAAGGGAAATTTTTCAAATGAAAAAAAATTGTATGATGTATTTTTTTAAGGCCAAGCTTTAAGACTAAGCTAAAGAATCTCTTTTGACGAATGTAACTTACAGAAAAAATCCGTTTTATTTAACTAGCAAGTATGTTCAATTTGAATTAAGGATCATTTTCAAAATATATTCAAACCCCAAAAGTTTAAGGTCCTACCCAGCTTTAATTAATACTACAATCCATTCAAATATAATAAAGAAAAATTCCGTAAATATGTACATATGTATATGTACATTGTACATCTATGGGCAATATGTAAGGTATTTTTTCGACTTTTTTATAAACCTAGTCATTTGACCTCAGTCAAAACAAAATTAGTTTTTTTTTTTAATTCAACATGTATACGGATTTGACAAAAAACAAACAGAAACAATTTGAGATAAAAATTTCCATAACTGAGCACAGAGAGCTTATAAGGTTTTATTAAATTAGAAACTAAAAAAAAAAACACTAAGTCATTATACAGTAGTAGATAAATGAAATCTCAATAAAATCATATCTATTTGCTTGTCAGTTATTTTTTAAATTATATTTATGTATGTACATATATCATTGTACAATTTAAATATAATAATACATATGTGTTAACAATGACAAAATAATAATAAACTGAATGTGCAAATAATCGTATATAGTTAAATATGCTAAGTCTTAGCTATAAGAAAAGAATTAATTATTAAAACAAAAAAAAGAACTTTAAATAAAACAAAAATGATGAAATCAAAAGTGACGTTTTGTTTAAATTTATTTCTTTTGCTACTCTAAGCTGCTAAAGTGCTAAGGGATAATTTTTTTGCAGAGAAGATTTAAGAGCATAAGGCATAATGTTTTCTATAAAGTTGAAAACTGATATTTCTTATTAAAATATATGTATATCTCATATAGCCGATTTTTGTTATGTATTTATGTACAAAACAGTAGGCCATCTAGTGATTTCTTTTTTAATCATAGGTTATTTTAACACTGACAGCTGCTTCGACGCTCGAAATCTTGACAGAAGGTCAGTATCATACCTCCGCGGATCGAAATAAAAGCTTTACGCTTTAACAACGTTGGGAAATATTGAAAAGTTTTTTCCAAACTGAGTGCTGCTGTGTAGCCCAAACAGTGCGTTTTTTTAAAAGAAGTCTTGACCGAAAAGAAACGCCTGCTGTACGCAAGTTTGTACAGAAAGTTCAAAAAGTTCTAGTGGACAAGACTCATGGTCCCCGTCATCGTAGTACGGTGCGCACAGATGAGAATATGGATGCTGCTGACGATAGTATGAGACTAAATTATTCACGACCATCAACTCGCCATCGATCTCAACAGCTCAACATTTCCCGCACAACCCTGAGGAGAATTCTACACAAAGATCTCGGATTAATCGCTTGGACTGCGAAAATGCGCTACTGCGAAGCTAGTCGAAGAAGTCACTTGGACTAAGTTGTGTTCCATAGTTAATGGGAATGTTTGCCCTTACTAATAAAGACATAATAAATGGAAATGTTTTAAAAATTCTCTTATCGTTCTTTTGCTTTTGAACCACTGACTGGCCGATCAGGAGCCACCTTGCAAAGGTAACATTCGTAAAAGAAACATAAATTCTAGATTGCAAATAGATAGGTAAACAAAAGGCTTGTTTTTTTGCAAGTCCATATAGAATTGTAGAAAAAAACGACATCGGGACTAAGCGCTTTACATGCAAATGCAACAACTACTTAAATCTATACAGGGCCCGTATTACAGATTACGAAACGAAAGGCAAAAAAACGATACCCTAGAAAACGATAGTCAACACATGGACCGATTATGGTTTACGATAATGGATGCATCAAAATATTACCTGATAAAATAAAAAAATCTATTTTTCTAAGCACATCCAACTTCATTCTTTCAATATTTCTATCAAAAATAGTACATTGTGTCAAAACAATGAAATACGAGTGCCAAAAGCAGTCGTAAGAGAAAACGATTATCGTTTTAAAAAAACGAGTATCGTAAAACGTAATCGCAACTTAACGATAACGAGGGATTTTAAACGACAATCGTAATTCGTAATACGGGCCCAGAGTTAGCTAAGACCAGATAATTTTCGAGAGTTAATCTAAGACTCGATAAAAAAGGTGATGCCAAAACAGTATTATTTATATGTTATCGATAATTTGCTCAGAGACGTCAAAAGTGACGTCATACAATACAGCTCACAAATGTCATAGCGTACACAGTGCTTCCAGCTATTTCGAAAAAAAAAGCTCCTAAATCACGATGTCGTTTTTTTTTTTACAATTCTATATGGACTTGCGAAAAAAACACACCTAAAGTACTCCAATTAACAAGACACAGTTCATGCAAAAAACTAACTAAACAATCCTTTTTGACGTTTGTAAGAGACACAGTGTACAATTTACAAAACCGTTGTTTTAACCTAGTTTCATATATCAACTAAAATTTCAATTGTTTCTTCTTGTCCTGGCAAGATACCTAACACTAACATTACCTACCTTAATTATAAATACTGGTACCTACATCCGCTCAAAGTCATAAAAAAGCAATAATTGTTGAGGATGCGATGATGTTTTTGTTGCAATTTTAACTCCTTTTTTAAATGAAGGGAGCCCACCAATTACTAGCGTAATTTGTGGTTTGATTATAGTTCACCTCACAGTTAAGATTTTTACTTGCGTCTTATAGGTACTACATATAAGCAAGTTATGCATTCGGAAAAAAAATTGAACTCGAGATTTTGATCAAAATTGTCATTACGATGATGAAGACCAAAAAAGTGGGTCTCGCAATTCTGTCTGTCTGTCTGTCGGTTCGACTACAGCCTAAGCGGCTCGGTCGATTTTCTTCAAACTTGGTAGATATGGGTTTTGATTTTTCCCCCCACACGTTTTTTTCTTTCTTTTTTAAAGACCAAAAATAACGGTACCTACCATGCGGTTTTTTTCAATATTTTATAAATATTTTTTTTTCTCAAAAACTGTCCCACAGAATTTAAAAAAAAAAATTTGAAAAATTTCATTTAGTTAAAACTAGGTAATGGTGGAAAAAAATTGTTATTTTTGGTAGCCCCCCTGGGTCAATTTTTTTTTTGTTTTTGATTTTCTCGAAAACGATACAGTCGATTTAAACCATTTTTTTTATGCTAAAGCACCTCCAAAGCTTAAATATTATTGCATATTGAAATTTTCAATTTTTAATTTTTTGGATTTAAAAAAAAATCAAATTTTTTTTTTGGAAACTCAATATTTCGAAAACCCCAAGATCAATTATTTTCAAACTTGACAAATAAAAGTTTCTTAACATAATCTATAAGATTTGAGAAAAAAAAATACAAAATACATACAAATGCTAAAAAATGGCTTTCGAAAATCGTATTTTTCTCGAAAACGGTTCAGAGAATTTCGCAAAATTTTTTTTCTTTTGATTAATTTTTACGATCTATAATTTAATAAAAAAAATGAAATCTAGATATTACTGACTGTACCAACCATAGAACGATTTTTTCGAATTTTGAATTTCTCATTATCGACATGAAATTTAATGAAATTTTTTAGAGAGAAGCTCCTAAAAAGTTTAAAAAACATTGCATTTCAAAACTTAAAAAAAAAATATTTTTTCAATTTTTAGAAAAAAAAATGTTTTTTTTTTTTTGGAAAATTCGATATCACATGAACGGCTTATTATTTTTTTGGAAATTTAACGCTTATTCGTACAATAATAAAAACTTGGTTGGCGTACCAAAATTATTTCTTAAAACTGTTTTAAAAATTTTGTACATAAAAGTTTATTTTTTTAAGGAACCACTACAACGACTTCTTAGTCTATTACATAGGAGCAAGTTCGTACGACCCAATCGTGCATTTTATTTTTTTATGTAAACTCATAATTTTTCAGGTATGCAAATGTTTTCTTTTTTCATTCATGTTAACATAACCAAATGGAGCACTCTAGTTCTAAGAAAAGTCATGAATTTTCAAGATGCATTTATACGAGTAGCTTCAAAATGACAATAAAAAGACACTTCAAATAAAAAATGTTAGATTTTCTATTTTTCGCTTTGAATGTACATTAAGCTATACCGCTTTACCGAATTTCATCATTCTACAGCAATCGGAAATGCTCCATATAAATTAAACATTTTCTCAGAAAGTGGGCGGATACCACGCCCCCTGAATGGAAAACCTCAATTTTTATTGTTGGTCCTTTATATGCAATTTGAGCCCTACCGTTCTACCAATTTCATTGCTCTACCACAAATTTTATATATTTTTCTTTTTACCAAATTTCTTCATTTTACAGCTCCATAATTTTGATGATCTATCAGTCAGTTACGGTTTTTGTGATTTTTGAGGCCTTATATCTCAAGAACCGCTTAAGGTAGAAAATTGAAATTTGGTGAGGCGGCTGTGTCTGACTAGCTTAGCAAATATTCGGAATTTTCTGACTTCATTAGTACTGAAGATAGGGAGGGGTCAAAAATCGCTTGAGTTTGTTCCTTTAAAAAGGGTGTAGTGCCAGAACTTGGCTGGGCACTACCGTGCCCTTTGATACCTCCTACTTCTGCATTTAAAGATGCATTTGAAGTTTTCCAGGTATACTTATTCAATAATTTATTAATTAATAAGCTTGTAGAAATCGTTAATCGAAATTTTATCAATAGCAGAGTAAAGTAAGTCAAACGAAACTAATGTCGATTTCTTTTACACACAAGAGATTCAATTCCGGATGGATTGAAAATTCTTCGTTTGGTGTGTGTGCAAGAGCGTATTTCATGTACGAGTATGTGTAGATCCTCTTCAAATAGGGATTTGAAGATTTGGCTCCCTGTCAAAGAAAAATTGATTTTTTCACACATAAATTGATTTTTATGTGTAAAGGAAATCGACATAAGAAACTACAAAATATACCTCGAAGTGAAATATATATTTAACTAGATGACCCGGTGAACTTCGTATCGCCTTCATATATTTTTGAAAAATATGTTCAAACCTTAATACAAAATTTGTATCTACATTAAATGCAACACAGTTATACATTAATCAATTTAATGCTTTGTAATATTTTACTATATTATTACTATAACTATATTTTTTGTCTTATTTTGCGGTGCGCAAAAATATAAAGATGATGGTTTTCCGACTCGCAAACTGGCGACTTATAATTGCGCGAAACAGGGAAACACCAAGTTGATTCCGCAAACTTTCAAAAACTGGTCTTGTCATCGCAAAGGCCAGACCTACGGCAAATTGTAGACCATTAAAATCGAATGGCAAATTCGTTGGAATCATCGGTATACGCGGGATCAAGACATCGTGTCCTTTGTATTTTAATGATCTACTCCTTAGTAGTTGTTCACTCACATACTTATCTATCTGTACAATAGTTGCTGCACGTTGGTTCGGATTCGCAATTATGTGATCAACGCATTAATCAAAATCTTCCCAAATCAGAGAACTGCTTTGCGTGTTGATAATGATGTTGATGAAGATGGGTGTTGGGTTCTGCTTCTACTGTCGCGTTTAAGTTGGAAGCTGGCGGCAAGGTTTTTGATTTAAAATCATTTAAGCATCTTTCATAGCTGCTTGTATTCGGGAATCCAATTTTTTTAAATCTTGGATCAAAAAATGTAGCCTGTGTCACCTTTTCATCTACATTACTGTCCAGATTCTTAAGTCTGCTGTGAAGTGCGTTAGACAGGGTTGATAGAATCTGCTCGACAAATGGATCATAGTCTAAGCTCTGGTTTGCGACTGATATTTTATTAATATGGTTTTTAACCGACTTAACCATAAGCATAGTTTTCGAAATCGTTACATTTTGTTCAGCCGAGATCTCTTCAGTGATGGCTTCGAAAATTTTGAAAATTTCAACTGCCTTCTCCAAATTTTTCGACTCATTTGTTGTCAAACAGCTTAGCTCCGGATTTTCTATTGCAAGCACTGCAAGTACGGCGGATCTAACTATAATAATACGAGGAAGCATTTCATAAGTGCTTCAGCTTTAGCTCTGATAGATTAAGTTCTTTTTGCATGCTCCTCAACTTGACAGTGGCTCTTGAACTTCTTTTGAAAAAGGCAACGATATTTTTTATTTTTCCAAGCTGAACATTAATCAGAGATATTCCATCACCGAGAACCAAGTCAAGTGTGTGAGCGAAACAGAGAAGTGACTCCAATTATTATATCTCACAGCACCAACAATGTTAGAAGCATTAACTGTCACAACACACACAACTTTGTCAGCCAGACCCCAATTCTGCAGCTCTGATTTTAACAAGTTTCCCAAATTGGTATACATCCCAAAAGACTAGACTGTAACACTAAATTGTCGTTTTCCTCTTGGATGTAATGCACCGTCATACCTACATATATAACTTTGCTTGGTTATTGAGGTCCAGCCGTCTGTTATGACGCTTCCACCGATGATAACCTTTCCTGAACTTTAACTTTGCTTTCATTAAATAGCCTTGGAATCAGGGAATTAGATATTGTTTTTCTGGAAGGCATCATCTGATAACTGGGGCAGAGCATCCGCACAAATTCCTTAAATTCAGTGTCTTCCACCATTGAAAAAGGGTAATATTTCTTGACAATAGTTTTTGTTAATTGTTCGTTGAGCTGTTTAGTAAGAGAAACAGAAATCGGTCTTTTAATAAAATAGGAAATGGTTTGTTGTCTTTGAGTTGGGGTGAAATTTTGGATGGTCAAATCCGTGGATGTGGTGGTTGTGGAATGCGTGTTTCAACAGCATTCGAAACAAAAGTGGTATTATTTGGCCCTGAAAGGGTTTGTGCTGTATTTGCACTTTGGTGACTTGTGTCGGTTCGGTTTCTGAATAAAGAACTTGGCTCAGGAAGATACCTACCTCTGTCAACAATTACTCCTACATGTTGGGTCTTCAGATGTCTTCCCAAAATTTCCAGTTGCACCACCGGTGCGCTGCGTTTTTTATTTATTTCGATAGACATTATTATTCTTTCCTTATTTAAAATAAATTTTCTTTTGAATTCAACCTTAGGAATTGAGAACTTAAACCTACCCTATGAGGCTTATGTAACTTCTTTTATAAAAATTTAATATCTATCTTAACTTTTACCTTGTTCAAATTTTTTTAGTTCAAATGTAAATGAACATAAACTAACTCGTTCTCGGTCTCGGTCTTGGGACGACTGAAAAAGATTTTGATTGAATGAACGATTGATTGAAAAGATCGAATCTTTTATCTAATCAATCATTGATTGATTCGATCTTTTAAAATGAACGACTGGCACAGCTCTAGTGCTGGCATGCGCAAACATGACAATACTTTATTTACCATCAATAAAAACAAATCTTCTATCATGATCAATGTCTCATTGTAAATTTCTGCAGAAATTTGTAGTGTAAAGACATCAAATGTTTCACAGCTGCTAGGAACATTTTGTATTGGAAAATTTAATTTTCGTTTTTAGTATTTAACGTTACTTATTATTTATGTTTCTCGCCGCCTAAACCTTCCCTGAACTTCCACAAATAATTCAAAGCCAAAATTATAAATAATGTGAATTATAAGCGACATAAGACATGGAATTTCTCCGTTTTAGTTCAGCCGCCATCCCTGGAGATAAAAAATCTGAGACAACTACCTTCAGTCTCAGAACATCGTGCCACACATCTTTCCTATCCTTCTTTCTCTTCTTAACTTCACGCCCGCGCTGTGTTGAAACATTTAAAGGGTAATCATAATCCCTTGAGCGCGGGTAGATTATAAGAAAAATAAAAATCGGTCCAGCCATTCTCGAGTTTTAGCGAGACAAACGAACAGCAATTGATTTATATATATGTATATGAGTATATGTATATATGAGGCTATGAGTGCAATAGTGGCATAACACACTTTTTTTCCAAAAATGAGCTTTTCATAAAAATGGGTCCCTTAATATATATATTTTAATACAAAAATAGTTTTATGCAGCTATCTGCACTCAAAACTAGATGGCACTCAAAAAGGTGTTATTGCATTTTATAATTTGATCATAGTTTGAGTGCAGTAGTGGCGTAACCTTCATACTTCTCTTAGAAAAAAATTATTATGTGTTCTGACGAATGGGGGGGGCAAATAGAAATATAAAACTTTCACTTTTGTGCCAATTTTTGGTATCCCATCCCGATTTTATGGTTGAAGAAATCGACCATAAATTTTTAGTTAGTGGCCATTCCTATTTGACATGTGACCAAGATTTTGGTATAATAGAAAAGAATACAAAAAATATAAAGATATCTTCGTCCCAGATGATTGTGTTAACGTCATTTTCTCGGCCAGAAAGAGAAACCCATTTGAAATTGTGAAAATGTCTTCATCTTATTTTTTTTTTCCACAAAATTTATCGAAAAAAATATCACAAATACGAAACTGTCCATTTCAAATTCCAAGGTTGAACGGCTTAAAATTCAGTGGTTACATTTCGAAAAAAGTAAACCATTTTCAATTTTTATAAATATTCTAAATTGACGTTTTACTCGAAGAGGGTAATGTAAAAAAGAGACAATCCGTTAATATTAAAAAACTCAACCGGCTTGAACAACCTAAAATAGACGATAAAAAAGAAAGACTTGATTGAACTGCCTCAATTTATAACACCAAGCCATCACTTTTTTTTATTCTAATTCAAAAACGTCAACAAGTGTTCCAATGGAAATATTTGACGATTTATCAGACAAAGAGTAAAATCATTAAAAAAACAAGTAAAAATGTACACATAATTTTTTGTTGTTAAAATATGAACTATGAGAGAAATAAAAAAAAATATAATAAGTTTAGCGTAACCTTTCTTTTTTCTTTATTTTTACAGAAAACCATGAATGCAATAGTGGCGTAACCCACTTTTTTTCCAAAATGAAGTTGAATTTAAAAAAAAAAACTTTCCTTTTTTCAAACTCTTCCACGTTCTTAGATAAATCAAAAATGTCAAAGGAAAAATACAAAAAATGTTTAAACAAAACCTGTTTCTTAAATCTCTCGTAGCTCTAAAGTGAATTTTATGGGTTACGCCACTATTGCACTGACAGCCTCATATATCTATATAATTATAGATAAATAAATGTTTTTAAAGTTACAGTAAACTGTTATGGAAATGTTTGTGCTCAAATTCTTCGGGGGGGTTGCGGAACCAACCAAACGTATTATGGTGTTGATTTCTTTCAATTGAATTGAAAGCCTCTATTTTCAACTTCATGTTAAATTTGATTAAAACCTCTACATTTTGTCATCACAAGAACAATACTTACTTCCCCTATAGAGCAAGGGCATAGCGGAATATACCAACCGAATATATGTACATACGAATATCGTTAATAATAAAAATTTTGCTCAATCATGAATTCCATCCTATTCGCAAATTTGTTACGAATCCCGAAAAAAAACTATCACAGTAAATTCCATATAAACTGTCATTACGAACGTATTTATTTCTTTCGTGGCTGATTATACAATAATATAACTTATTTTATTAATGTTCAGCTTCAGTCCCGTGTGTACCTGCTCCTCAACCAACAAGCTTCTGCAGACATGTTGGTACTCGAAAATTTGTATCCAATTCGGTAAACGATAACATAATACCAATACAGCTCTGATTCCAACGAGAATTGAAATATCGCAAAATATATTCAAAAAATATAGACTGTATTAGATTCCAATTTCTCAAACTTTTTTCATAAAACTTAAGTCAATTAATTCTAAATAGCTTGTGCTACTGTTTTCGAGAAGTAGACTATATAAATTTTTGAAAAATCATAGCAGAAACAGAACTAAACCTTCAAATTTTAGAAGTCATTTCTCATGTATACATAGCCATAACTCGTCCCTTTCGATTAAAAACCATTATCAAACGACTTTTTTTTCAAATTTGAGCTTAGAAATAGTGCTTTTTTATTTAATGCTTTTTTATTAATATTACATTAATAATATAATCCTTATCCTACCAGATTTATTATTTATTTATTAAATTATAACGATTGTTGATTTCATTTTTTTAATAATTTTATTTATTTATTATTTATATATATATATTTTCTTTATTTTCAAAGTACCATCAGCTTACTTCTTAGATTTCTTTTCTTAAAATATAAGTTTCATATTTGTTTTTTTTAATTGTTTTTTTAATTATTATTAAATTTTTATTTCTTTTTCTAATATTACACGGTAAAATAATAAATGTAAAAATATTCTTATATAAAATGTTAATAAGTCGCAATAAAAGATTTATATTTTGTTTTAACTTCTGTTTTTTTATTATTCAAACTTATCGCACGGTTTTTTTTTTAAGTTCTTTCGGTTCTCTTTTTTATTTTTAAAACATATAGATATTTTTTTGTTTTTGAAGGAAGGGACTAATGGAAGAATATTCTTTTTGTTTTAGAAAGGGTACCCTACAATTTGTTTACTTAACAACGGCTTAAGGTATTTTTGTTTTACTGTTTGTTGTTTGGTTGAATTTACAAAAATCTGCTTGTCATCCGAAATGGAAAAAAGGCATTCATTCATTGCAAACGATAAGTCGAAGGCGATCCTTGAATGAGAAAGCAATTTGTCGCTAGTCAAACTAACATTTAGAAAGAGAATAACATCAAAGAAACATTTTTCCGTGGATTTTAAACGAATGTAGTGTGTTTATGATGAAATTATTATATGATTTAAAAAGTGTTAATTCATGATTTTACCAAATATGGTAGGTAAAATTCATCTCATCGAAATTCGAAAGTGTGAAAAAAATGGGAACAAGAAATGATTCAAGAAAAATAAAAGACTTTCAAGCTCTCGTTTAAGCAAAATTTACATCTAGATTAGACGAGACGGTTCATATTTTAAATTTATTTTCCACATTGTATTGGTGTTTTGTTTCCCATTCCATCAAGCAGATACTGCGCAATGCCTTTTTTCGTATACAATTTTCCATATTCCTGTGAATAAAAAGAATTAAGATCACACAACTAATTTTTCCAATTTTTGTATTTAAATTTTCGAAAATATAATTTTTTTCTTTTTTAAATAAAAACACAATTAAAAAAAATTACAAAAATCTCATTCCTTATATTTTGAAAGATGCCGCCTGCAGCATTATCAATTGGAAAACATGTGCTCTTTAATATTGTTTTAATCTATTACAATGAAATACCGAAATAATAGGTTTCATCTTAAGTAACAAATTCGCATGTATATTCACACTAGGTACTTCAAGTTACATGCCAGACTTTTAAAAGATGCTAACATACAACTTAAATTTATTACTTGAGCCCATTTTTATAATATGTATACGGAAAACCAAAGAACGGATCTATATTGGATACAATATATATTCTCGAAACCGTTGAATAAAAGAAATGCTTATTGATCAGACTTATTACATCGAGCTAACCACTACTCTTGAGATTAGATATTTCCTAGTTCCAGTATTTCGATTTGGATAATGTTGACAATGCTTTAACGTTTTAAGTTGAAATTTAATTTTTGTGTATTAAAGGATTGGCGATATTTCTTAATAATTCCTTTCTTTATTCAAGAATAGAATTGTAAGCTACGATAGCTGACAGCTCGTTAGATTCCTATCTACATAGCATGGTTGAAGAGGGTTTTGCATCTTGTATCCTTGCGATCAATTAAACAAACTGGGAGGGCTATACATATGTATGTTCATTAACTACTTATGTACATTTCCAAATAAACATAATTCATGTAAAGAAATAAATTCACAAGACTCCTTTGACATTGAATAGGTTTCGTTTATCGTCACAGTTAAACATCCCATGGATGAATTTTCGGAGAATTTTAATCAAGGATTTGTAATATTATTAACATAAAACGTACATTGCACTAATTTCTTCAAACACTCTCGATTAAGCCTTCCTGGACTTTTCAACGATTAAAAATGGTGGTACTGCCAAGAAGATTTTTCTATTTTTTTGGTTCGAAGTTTTCTAAAAGCCGCTAGTTTGTCGAACTGTATCCCACGTAAAGGGGGACCACTTTTGGTATAAAATAATCTAGTACCTGTATAAAAATTAAACTTTCACTTCGAAAAAATGCTACAAAGCCAGATTTTGGTAAAATTCAATTAAAAGTTAAAATGACTTTAAACAGAAATAATTTTCTTATTTAAAATATCTTCATTTTTTTTTTTTGGTATATGTATGTTGAGCATTTCTTAAAAAGTACCTGCCCTAAATTTGTACTGTGGCTAAAGTTTTTTGGCAGATGAAAGCGGGTGAATTTCAATGTTCTGCAAATTTCTCGAAATAATTTCATATTGTGCGACTAATCGAAAAAAAAAACTTGCAAAAACTTCTAATCTGTTTCTTCTTCTTTAAACGTACTTTTTTCAACTCCAGAGGCAAAGCGCTGAGGGCGTTATTTTGTTTGCTTGTTGTTTCTCCAGTAAACCTAATACACGTTAAAATTAATTTAAGCGAAATAGCTATTTAAATATTCGTCTCTAGCCGCGCTCACAAATTTTTTTCACCGTCCTCTTAGTTTTTTAGAATTGTGCCTTTTACATGGTGTGAAGGGATTAATATGGATTTTCCTCTTTTTATTCTACGAAAAAAATGTTTACAAACCTATTTTATGTGAAATTGCATAAGCTAAAATTATTAGCTTCACCCATTTTGAAGAAACTAATAGTTTTCGAAAAATTTGCAAAAAATTAAATTTCACCATCAAAAAAATTAAGCCCGGGTTCAAAATTAGGGTACTTTTTAAGAAATGCTTAAGACATACCAATAAGGCTTTCCACCAAAATCCAGCTTTGTCAAAATTTTTTGGAAGTTTGGTCAATTTATTGTTTAATTTTCCCTAGAAACCTCTTATGAAATGAAAAATCTTAACCTTCTCATTCCCACAATCATTCAAAGAGCTGGCGCAGTGTGGAAGAGTTTTAACATGTTAACAATCAATTAAATCAGCCTTATTTTGAGATTCGAACGAATAGCTAATTCGATAGAATAGATACTTTCATTCGAATGAACTATCCATATTTTGACATTCGAACGAAAAATGTTCATTGTCGAATGATTGCATAAAATGAACCTCAATGAAATTCATTTCCGAAATCAGCTGTTTGTAATTTACTGACATTTCTATCTGATTTAGTATGACCAGACTGTTTTTTTTTTTGATGATTTTTATTTAAAAAAAATTATGGTCTAAAAATATAAAAATAATAATCTATCATTTAAGGAAAATAAACTAATGCTAACGCCACGGTAAAGTTTAAATTTGAAAAACATCAATAAATCTGACATTTTAAAAATTGGGAGCATTTAGAAAACATTATGGTAAGTTTATTGATATTAAAAAGAAGTAAAATAACGGTAAAACTTCTCTGTATAATAAAATACTTGATTTACGTTTTAATTTTCATGTAAACTAATTTTGTTTTCCAAATTGATAAACAAAAAAACAAGGCAACTTCAAAGCCACTTAATTTACACAAATCTGGTCACAC
Source organism: Philhelius festivus (assembly GCA_963931855.1). NCBI lineage: Eukaryota > Metazoa > Arthropoda > Insecta > Diptera > Syrphidae > Philhelius > Philhelius festivus. The sequence goes on along the minus strand of OZ007555.1, from coordinate 137,310,843 downwards.
ATGAATTTTGAACCACCATTTGTAAATTGTTTTATGAAAATAATTGATTAATTGAAGCCATGTATGAAAAGAGAAAACGGTGAGGAGCAGTTGTATAGGAGAAGGATAATGGATGCATCACATCCATTTTATGCATCCAATACTACTAACATTATACTAAACTTACATGTTTTATGAATCTATTCGCCAGAAAAAATTGAACGAGAATGAAATGACATTTCTTTCGAACGATTCGAAAGTGAAAATTTGCTTAGTTTTCGAAAGATAAATGAACTTTCCATTGATAAGGTGAACTTTCGAATCGTTCGAATCTCAAAATACAAATTATTTGAATTCGACATATGTACTTTCTAATGAAATCGAATGTCAAAATAAGGCTGAATATGTTTTATAAAAGAAGCTGTCGAACTTTCGAGTTTCATTAAAAAAAATTTCTAGGTGGTAGGTATGGTAGGTATGTTTTAGCCAATAGCCAGTGTTTGAATCAGTAAACGGTTGATTTATATCAATTCTTCATTTAGGGTAAACCTCATGGAATGATTGACTTTGGCTGGCTGCAAATCATTTTTTTTTTTCAAATTGAATCGGCGAAGTTGTAAAATGAAATCAACACAACCCGTCTCGTTGACGTAAGACCCGACAGAATTCATGAGTTCGAATAAGCCTCGGGCTTGTTGCCTTCTTCAAACAATACAATTTTCCCCAGCAAACTTTGTACACACTTCCTTTTCTAAGTGGAGGCATTTCATGTTATCGATACGTACGGGATATGTACATATGTATGTACTAATGGGATCAAATATAGCATTTACCATCAAAATCCACGTAGGGGTGGTAACTAATTTCATACAGAGCCTGCTAAGCATTCAATAAAAGATCGAGAAGTTTTTGTCGCATTAGTTTGGAGAAGGGAAAAAATCCATTATGTGTTTGTGGAATTATTTCACATTCCCTTAATAATTTTGATCAAAACTGATAAATAAATTTTATTTTTAGATGTGGAATTTAAAAAAAAGGCAAGTAAAAATTTTTTGTTCAAAAAATTGTTCCTTCTTAAAACTAACGACGCAATTGGAGTTCTTTGTGACTCGAGTTATGTTTATGTAAATATAAATATAAAAGAAATATTTAGTCTTAAATATTTTCTTTTAAATTTAAATATTAATAGTTGCCAAAGATATTGAAATTACCCCAATTTTTCCATCTTCCATTTTTAATAAATTGATTAAATTGACACATAACCTTTTAAACTGCAGTGAATGTGAAACGGACCAAGTTGACTTTTACGGTTTACAATAGAAAACATTTTATCGGTAAGGAAACGCACAAAATACAAAAGGCACTAGAAAAGTTTTTTTTCCTCCTGATTGCAATATTTTGTGTTGTTTCCAAAGATAAATTGTTTCCTTTATTCAATCAAATGAGTCCCCTCTGGTTTGGAATCTTTATTCAATAAATTTAATAAACGCTGATTAGGAGGATGTGCAGTTGATGATTCCCTTCTCTTCCATCTAAAAGCAAAATTATTTTACTTCTCTTTATATTGTTTTTATTTATATATGTACTTTGTTTTTCGTTAGTATTTATATAAAGGATTTTGTTTTACTTGTATCTCAAATAGGTTTTTTTTTTTAATATATACTTTTTTTTATTTAATATTGTTGTCTACTTAAGAACTTAAAATTACATGTATCTACGAATTCTTAAAAAAAAATACATAAGAATAAAAGAAAAAAAAAAGAACATTTTTTTTAAAAAGAAAAATCCTTGCCTGAGCGAGGCAAACACGTCTCGAGGGGAGGGATTTACATTATTATAATTATTATTTTCAATCATGCATCATTAATAATTTTTTTATATATATATATTATATAAAATTAATTAATCTGGTTGAAGTGAAAATTAATATAGTTGTGTTTCGGTATTTTGTTGTTGAAGTCGTAGCAACAGGGAAGAAAGTCAAATTATTATTATTTTTATAATTCGATAATCTAACTTTTTTGTTTAGAAATCTTTTTTTATGTAATAAAAAGTTGAACTGAAATTTAATGCATTTTGTTTTTTTTTGAAAATTTGGTGTTAAATGTTCGTCTAAATTTTTCTATTTTCTCATATTACATTTTTCTTAATAACATTTTCTTAACTAGTAGGTATAATCGAAACAAATAATTAAAACAAATATAAATGACAATTTTAATGCAAACTCGAAATTAGGTCAAGTATTGCAGTTTTTGTTGTTGTGTGTGGTTTTTGGAGAGAAACAATTTAGTTCTTTGTTGGAAATAGAGAAGTTAAATTTGTTTTTTTTTTTTTTTGTGAAAAAAAAATAAAACAAAAATTTAATATAAAAAATTAATACATTTTTTTCTCCTTATTACGGCTCTGCGGTGTTTCTTATTATATTTGTTTTGTTCTTTTCTGATGACTTACAACAGCTATGGTGTTCACTTGTTTTGCTTTAATTAGTAATATAATTGGCGTTTTTGAACTATTGGACCTCTGACGGCTCTGGCTTAGACGAATGGTGATTATTAGGATCGGGTGCACTCAGCGGCTGGAATTAATACAAAAATACTCTGTTGTAAATAATGGTTTAAATTTTATCTAGTGTATATAATTAGTTGTAATTATTTTATTTTCAATATTGTAAATTTATAAATATACAATGCTACCGATTTAAAACAAAAACTATTTATCATTATTACAATTTCATCGATCTTCGAATTTTTTACTTCAGTTTAATAAAAATTGTTTAAAAAAAAAAAATTATATATATGTACATATGTATGCATGTCCACATACTACTACTAATTTATAGGCACTACTAATACTACTAATTTATAGGCACAATTTATATCTACAATTTACCAAATTTAGCGATTTTTTAGTATAATAAATTTTATTCATGGCGATGAAAGTATGTATTTGAAATAGTTATTAAAGCTAGAAAAGACATATGCTAACAAGACTACAGTTGTTCAATAAGAAAATTACAAATAGACAAAACTTTCTGGTAAAAATTAAATTGTTTCGATTCAGCCCTATCACGAATTCTATCGTAATCGAAAGTACGCTACGAATCCCGAAAAACTAATCACAGAACTCATTCTTAGTAGGATTCATTTATAGAAGAAAATGTGATACGAACTTGGAATTTTGTGAAATTTGGTATCCCTTTATCCGAATAAAATGTCTTTTCATACGACAATTTATTTGTGTCGGGGACGGTGTGGAAGCTTATATTTCGTATAAAACTGTATTTTCCAAAATTTGTATTAGTTAATAATATTTGTTGCTTTAATAGGGCAAAAAAAAACAAGGCACAATACGAAAGGCTTTTCAAATTGTTCAGCTACAAGACCGATATGGCGCATGGATATACCAAAGTACGAAAATTAAATGTGACGCTTTTTTTTGTAACAAGCACCGCCGCAGTGTTTCATGTCTATCATTATTATACCGCTATTTTCATAAACAGTGTTCTAGTAAAATAGCCGGTTGCATTCCTCCCCTCAAACAATTCAACCGTAATACTCGTGCTTCTAGGAATGCTCCTTAATTTACCCTTGAGCCCAATTTCAGACGTAAAGTACAGAGATTTTTTTTAGCTGCACTACACGAATGTGGAATGCTTTACCCGGCTTAATATTTCCTACTCATTGCAAGGTGCAGACATTCAAAACCAATGTGCATCGGTATCTCCTTTTTCATTCTATTCTACTTCCCTTATTGCTCGCACTGTGTTTAACAGTATAAGGGTATTCAAAACCCCGTGAGTATAATATAAAAAAAGCCAAATGCGATCTTAACACTCTTAGGCCTTTGATGCCAAGGTTTTGGGAAAATCAGAATCAGAAAAGGCGAAAACAATAATTTTGATATTATTTTTTAATGTTCTGTTATATCCCAATACCAATATTCCTCTTTAAAATCAATTTTGAATCTTAAGAAATTGTTAGTCTTCGCTCTTCCTACTTAATTCCCGAATAGCCTGCTATTCAGTCCTATCACGAATTTCATCGTAATCGAAAACTTGTTAAGAATCCCTAAAATAATATAATATAACATAAAATCTCTTACAAATTGCCAATACGAATGGATTCGGTGGTAGTTTTTTCGGGATTCGTAAAGTTTCCAATTAGGATGGAATTCGTGATAGGGCTGATTACACTAGTTTACACAAAAAAAGTACCTCCAAAAAAAAGTATTTTCTAGACTAATTTTGACTCTCTGAACAAGAAAATTTCACTCATTTATTTTGCCAAAGAAGCGTTTTCGAGATATGAGCAAAAAACCGTTTTTTGCTCCTTTTCCATGTATAAGCCTAATTCTCAATAACGGTCGAACTAATTAACATATACTTTATGTTTTTGAACAGATATTTTGTTTTTCTTTCCAACAGTATACAACTTATGTAAATCGGCCCAACAATCATCAGGAAAAAGCCGTCAAAGTTTCAAAAAACACAATTTGTCGACGTTTTTAGAAAATCGCTTGTAAAAGTCACTCCGTAAGTATAGATAAAAAAATATTTAAAATACTTTTAAAATCTAAGGTGGAAGATATTGTTTTTACAAAGCTAAAATGCACAAAATCAATGAAATCGAATAATAAATGTGGAAGTTATGAAAAGTTTCACAGTGGAAGTTTAAACGCCACTTTTGGTTTAAACTTCAGTTCAACAATAAATTTGGTTTCATAGTCCTGGAACGGAGTTCATTCTGTAGTTTGAGTTAAACGACACTATTCTGCCGCTTAAACTTCAGATTGACAACCCCTTCAATCATTTGAAAATAGAATTTATTTTCATTTTGAAATTTGTTTTCCTGTCACAGGTCACAACTGAAACAAAGCTAACTTTCCTTGATTGTTTTTTCTTTGATTCATAGAAAACAATTTACTTAAACCACGTTCAATGAACTGAAAGTAAGATAAGACTGTGAAACCGGACGAGTTGAACTTAAAATTTAAACTCCTGTTTAGGTTCAGCAGAACTTAAGTTTAAACTCTCACTGTGAAACTGAGGATTTTAAAAAGATCAAGAAAACAAAGGATTGACATTATGAAAACAAAGTTTCCCAAGCTGTCAACCGAAAAAAATTAAGGCGGGTATATTCGTTAGTCCACAGATAAAAAAATTGTTTAATGACACCGGATTTTTGAATTGTCTAAAAAAATCCGAGAAAAGAGCATGGAATGCTTTTCAAGACGTAGTTCATGGTTTTTTGGGAAACCACAGAAGTCCAAACTATCTTCAATTAATCGAAAAAATTATGCTATTCATTCCATGCTTTTGGTGAGTATTTAGCAGATAAGTGTTTCAAAAACAAAGATTCCACCAGAACCTTGCAATCATGGAAAAGAGGTATGAGCGCTTTTGGGACCAAGGATGATGAGTGACTACTGCTGGATGCAGCTCAGCGAAGATTCAACGCCACATAAAAGAAGAAGTGTACGCAATACTTCATATTTTCAATAAAAATTATTAAAAAAAGAAAAAAACTGAAATGGTCTGCCTTCACGTACTGTTTCATAACTTCCACATTTATTATTCGATTTCAGTGATTTTGTGCATTTTAGCTTTGTTAAAACAATATCTTCCAACTGAGATCTTAAAAGTATTTTAAATATTTTTTTATCTATCCTTATACGGCGTCTCCACTGAACGATAATCTGAGATTTACTCAAATCTACTTGAAATCTTCTTGAAATCACTAGATTTACCATACAAAAATTAATCATCTCGATTCGAGATTTCAAATAAATCTACTTGAAATCTACTGTACTGAACGGATTCACTTTTACATTTCCAATGAATCTAAGGCTAGTCGCGCACTGGCAACTGTGATCGAAATCAAATAGTTTAATCACCAGTTGAAAGAGAACCGCACACTGGCAACTCTTTACTCACGTTCGCACTCTTTTCTCTCTTGCACTTATAAAAAACAGCTCAACTGATGCGAGGCAATCGTTTAGTTTGTGTCAAAACACAAACTTTTTAGTTTCGAGAATCGAGTTGCTCTAAGTGCGCGGTGTCCCATATAAGCCCATGTGTTTCATTTTAGCAACCAAACAGTTGCGAAACTGAAAATTGAATGTGCACTATCAATTTTTAGTTTCGCAACTGTTTGGTTGCTAAAATGAAACATATGGGCTTATATGGGACACCGCGCACTTAGAGCAACTCGATTCTCGAAACTAAAAAGTTTGTGTTTTGACACAAACTAAACGATTGCCTCGCATCAGTTGAGCTGTTTTTTATAGGTGCAAGAGAGAAAAGAGTGCGAGCGTGAGTAAAGAGTTGCCAGTGTGCGGTTATCTTTCAACTGGTTATTAAACTGTTTGATTTCGATCACAGTTGCCAGTGCGCGACTAGCCTAACAGTTTGATGGAAGAAATAAGAAAAAAACCAGTCTGTTGACAAACTGAACAAAAAAAAAAAAAACATGTTAATAACTGACACTGCTTGTAATTAAGATTTTAGATGTCAAAATAAATCTAACAAGTCCAGTGGAAACACTACTAGATTATTTTAAATCAAACTGGAAAATAATCTAGATTATCGTTCAGTGGAAACGTAGTATTAGGGAGTGACTTAAAACAAGCGATTTTCTAAAAACGGCGAAAAATTGTGTTTTTTGAAACTTTGAACGGCCTGATGATTGTTGGGATGATTTACACAAGTTGTATACTGTTGGAAAGAAAAACAAAATATCTGTTCAAAAACATAAAGTATATGTTAATTAGTTCGACCGTTATTGAGAATTAGGCTTATACATGGAAAAGGAGCAAAAAAAACGGTTTTTTGTTCATATCTCGAAAACGCTTCTTTGGACAAATAAATGAGTGAAATTTTCTTGTTCAGAGAGTCAAAATTAGTCTAGAAAATACTTTTTTTTGAGGTACTCGCTACAAAGCGAAAATTTGTAAACTAGTATTATATAAAAGTCATTAATTTGTAGTAATTATGTCTCTCGCTGTTATATATTCGAGTATGTACAATTGAAAAAATCAAAATTTTATTTTAAAGGAAAAGACGGCTACACTTCCAGAAACCAGAAAAGCATTGGGGGCTATCGTGAATAAAATTTCCCTCGGAATTTTTCATAACCTTCAAAATTGTAAACTTGAATAATGTCGATAGTTTCCCTTGGAATTTATTGATATTGAGAATTAAGTTTCATAGGGCCTTTGGCTCTCATTTTAAAAGGTCACCAGCCAGCTTTCAATGAACAGTGCAGAAATATTGTCGTTTCCCATTTTTGAAGATAGGGAGAATTCCGAGGGAAATTTTGTTCACGATAGCCCTCATTATCTAACTTTGTCAAATGGTGATAGTTTAATACTGGGGTGGAATCGCGTAAGGTGATAGTTGATTATCAATTTGTTGATTGTCGTTTTGACCATCGCTCTCTCTATAATTCTTAATTGATATGATAGAGACAGCTATAGTCAAAAACGACAATCAACGAATTGATAGTCAACTATCACCTTACGCGATTCCACCCCTGCTTTGAAATTTAAAACGACACAAACCTAAAACAGATGAGGACATAGAAAACCATAGCTATCGGTACGAAAATCAAATTGACTTTCCATTGTTTTTTCGTGTAGGCAAATTAGTCACTATTCATTAAATTTTCATTTGTTAGTAAAAGTTGCAGGAGAAAATTTGATTTTGTTATTGTGTGCATTAAAATGAAAATTTGATTTAAAACCCTTTGTGGGGACTTCCCTCGTACTCAAGAAAAAGAGTGATACATATTTATGAAATCTGAACACAAGTTAATAGCTCTCCACAAAAGGACAAATATTTAACTGTTCATGGAGGATATTATGAAATATCATCAATATGATAAATGCATATCAAGATTTTCAAACAAAAACTGGAGTTTATAGGCCTGTCCTAGTTGAAACTTAAATGCAGGTCAACAGATCCAACGTTAGTATGTGCGATCGTTTAAAGTATACCGGACTGTATACATTATTGGTGACATTGGTAAATATTTTGGTGCCGGGGAAATAAAGTTGAAAAAAATGTATGTACTGAAGAAAACATCAAAGTAACTTGGTAAATATTAGTAAAAAAAAAAGGAAGAAAAGATAGCCTTCAAATTTATTCTTAAAACTGTTAAGTATCGTCGAGGAAGTGTTTTGACCTCGGCTGTATTGACATGAATTAGAATTATACCAGTAACTAGAATTGATGACAGGATGGACAAGTTTGCCCAGGTTTACATTAATAAAACAACGATGGAACCATTTTCGTTCTAGTTTGTCCTTCAACTGAAGTGTTTTAGGACGAACTTTGCGTGAAAATTAACAACTTGTGAAACTCTATCTCTAGTAAGAGACAAAAACAGAACGCTATGCAAATATGAATTTATGAAAGAACAAAAATTATAAGTCGTTGTAGTGGTTTCTTAATAAAATAAGGTTTTATATATAAAATTTTTAAAATATTTAAAAAAAAAAAACTTGGTACGTTAACTTTAGGTTTTTATTATTGTTCGAATGAAAATTAAATTTCCAAAAAAAATATTGACCCATTTTTGAGATATCGAATTTCCAAAAAAAAAATGATTTTTTTTTTCAAAAATTCAAAAAATAATTTTTTTTTAAGTTTTGAAATGCAATGTTTCTTAAAGTTCTTATGAATGAAAATTAAATTTCCAAAAAAAATATTGACCCTTTTTTGAGATATCGAATTTCCAAAAAAAAATGATTTTTTTTTTTTCAAAAATTCAAAAAATAATTTTTTTTTAAGTTTTGAAATGCAATGTTTCTTAAAGTTCTTAGAAGCATCTCTATAAGAAATTTCATTGAAATCCGTTATGTCAATAATGAGAAATTCAAAATTTTTAAAAATCGTTCTACGTTAGGTACAGTCAGTAATGTCTTGTTTTCAAAATTTTTTGTATTAAATTATAGATCTTAAAAATTAATCGAAAGACTAAAAATTTAAGCAAAATTCTCGGAACCGTTTTTGAGAAAATCAAAAACAAAAAAAATTGTTCCAAGGGGGGTACCAAAAATAATAATTTTTTGGAATTTTTTTTTTCATTCATTACTAAATGAAATTTTATGAATTTTTTTTTTTTAAATCTGTGGGACAGTTTTTGAGAAAAAAAAAATATTTATAAAATTTCGAAAAAAATCGTATGGCAAGTATACCGTTATTTTTGGTCTTATAAAATCAAATCAAAAAACATCCGGGGGGAAAAAAATAAAACCAATATCTACCACGTTTAAAGAAAATCGGCCGAGCCGTTTAGCTGTAGTCGAACAGGCAGACAGACAGACAGAATTGCGAGACCCACTTTTTTGGTCTTCGCTATTATCGTAATGTCAACTTTGATCAAAATCTCGAGTTCGATTTTTTTTCCGAATGCATAACTTGCCTTATAGTACCTATAAGTCGCAAGTAAAAAAAGTTGCTTGTTTAGAGATAAAACTAAAATAATGTTGCATCGAGTTTATCAGGTTTTCACACCTTTCTTTGGGTATTCACCTCCATGATTGCTATATAGAATCCCAAAGATCATTGTTGTTCGTTGGTTTGACACTTGCAACGTATTTTTTGTTGACATCACACCTAAGAATCTATGTAGGGTTGAGGTCTGGACAATATGCGGGCCATTCCATCACGTTAACCCTTTATACCTGGAACCACTGCTTCGCAACTTTACTAGTATGATTTGGGTTTTGTGTGACCAATTTCAGCGGTATTTTATCTTAAACATATATGACAACATTCACCCATATTCTGAAACTCGTATTTATGACTCATATTAGACAATAGTCGTAGGAACAATCGTATGCGATGTTTTGCGTTTCCCAATATTAGTACAAGTAAAGTCGGATGTTCGACTCCTGGAATAACAACATACGACTGTAGTCGAATAAGAGTCATAAATACGAGTTTAAAAACATGGGTGATTACTTTCTGCATGATCTTCACATCGACGCGCTAAAACATCTTCAAACTCTTTCAGCCTTATTTATTATTTTTCACTAATACTGGGTTCAACCACGGAATAGTTAAACCGAGCCGAAGCACTTACTTCGGGTTTACGCCACACTCTTACACTCCTTTTTGTAAATTTCACAAGATGTCATCTCAAAATGACATTTAGATACTAAAACTGCCTTACACCTCCTATGAACCAATTTTAGCTTATTCCACCGATATTCCTTGTGCATTTTCATTATAAATAAGGTTTTCAGGATTAGAGCCGTTGTAAAGTCGAAGTAACTTTACTCCGTCGCTAAAACGAGTTAGTAAATAAGGCTGTTTCAATACAAGCCTTAAAACAAAACATGTCGTTTATTTCAGGAGCTGGCATAAATGTATTGGTTTGAAATGCCTGACGGACCTTTTTTTTTAATTTTGGTAATATTACCGGATCCGCCCCCGAATTCTCTATTTGGCAATTAAGTTATGGTTGATAGACACGTCTTCATAGGTCTATTTTGGGTAATTTTTGAAGTTACATAAATAGAATAATTCATACAGATATTGTATTTTTTAAATTGGTAGACACGTAAATAATAAAACTTTGGAAAAAACTGAGTACTTACTTAATATAGGATGTTAAAAACTTTGCACTGCAGGTTTACATTTTATTTAATCATTGCCAATGCTATATGGTAAATCAAAACATTCAAAAAGATCAAGTGGTTGTGTGTTGGAGGATTGAAATAATGACACCGCAACGAGAAAAGCTTTAAGCCCCAGGCTCTACTTAAAAGCTTGGTTCTATCTTCAAATGCTAATACGTCAACGAAGAATTATTTGAATTTCAATTGAATTAAATTCAATCACTCCACTTAAACAGAAATAATTTTCATATCTTCTTTGATTTAATAGTCTGACCACGGACATTATTATTCTAGGTTCTGAATTTAATCAAATTCCCCTAGAAAAATAAAATTCAGTCTATTAATGTTGTACATTTTATAAGAGTCGGTAAAAATCGACCAATATTTGCGTCTTAGAAGGGTACGGTAGCATCTAACTGATGAGCCCACTGTCGTATTATTCTTGGAAATAAATAAATGCGATGTATGTACATATGTATATACATAATGTACACAAGTACTATAATGCAAGTTTTGCATTCGTAAACAAATCAACGTGAGATTTCGATCATACCTGTAATTACGAAGGCAAAGAACACGAACAAAATGGGTTCCGCAATTAGGTCTGTATATCTGTGTTTGGCTGTGTTCCTTAACGATTATGTTTGTATGGCTCTACCTCGATCTACGGCCTTAACCGTTTGAAAGGCCGATATCAACAAAACATTTTCTCCACAGATGAGGCTAATTTTTTACTCAGTGGATTTGTTAACAAACTAAATTATCGCATTTAACTTTTGAAGAACAGTACTTCTTGGAAAATGGGGAAGGCGTAACCGTTACCGTCAAAGACGCTATATCCAAATGATGACATAATTTGAATGGTCTTATATAGATAAGGAAGACATGTGGTTTCAAAAAAACGACACATTTCACACAATACGACCAGTTTAAGCTTATTTCAGCAAAAATTCCCTGGGCGAACTATTTCTCGTTTTGGTGATTGAACTAGCAACCAAGGTCATGCGATTTGTCCCCGTTGGATTTCTTTTTTCTGTGACTATTCAAAGTACCGTGTGTATGTATAAAATTCGCAAAATATTGATGCTTTGAAAAAGAATATTCGTTTATTTATGGCCGATTTATTTCGAAAATTACCTTGTCAGAATCGTGTCCTGCAAGAACTTCCATAGAAGACATTCGAATAATGTTATATTCCATTCATCATTTCAGTATATTATAAATTTGTTTAATATAAATTTCATTTACTATCTCAAAATGGCCCTGTTAAAAAATCTCAGTACTACTGTAGGTATGATCTACATTTTGGTAAATTAAATTTTAAAAAAAATTTATAGGTAACTGCATAGAATCCGCTTTTTATTATATATTATACTATATTTTTTTAAATGCAATATATCGAAAACGTGCTAAGGATTTCGCTTTAATTGTATCCTTATGACTTGGGAGTCGCAAGAAAAATTTGGCGAATGTGGCATTAGCATTTGCGAATCGCCCAGCGGATAAACGCCCTAAATGTTAAAATTTTGGCCCTATTACAATTAGCGAACGTTCGCCTTTGTCTGCCAAAATGGGTCCAACTGTAATTCTTGGTAACTTTGAATAACATCGCAGCTTTTGTTTTTTTTTTAATGACAGGTATTAAAAGAAGGTAATTCAAGGAAACAATTGTTAATTAGGTAACAAACAAAATTACTTATTTTATTCTTAAAGCATAAAAATATAGGAAGCAAACCCCTACATGGCCAAGGATTTGGGATCGTTTGGATCTTCAGAAAAAGGTAACGTTATTGACCTCAACCTCTTATGACCACCTCATCTCGCGATGAAAACGAGTGGCAAAGTATGCCAACAGAAATTATTCCAGAAAAGTATTATTAAAACTTATCTTCAAAGCTTTTGCTTGACTACAAATTAAAATTTAAAAAAACGACCAACAAGAAAGATGTAGTAGCAACTGGCGGAGGACCTTGTGGGCAGCTTTCTTTGTACCCTTTGGAAAAGGCTGTGAATGAGGTACTCAGTCTCCAACAAGCAAAACATTTGGGACGCAAAGATGTACTGCAATGACACGTCGAAGTGGAAGTACATCTCTCGTTTTCATCCTCATCTCCAAGAACAAATCAACACTGCTAATTATATTTTATTTTATCTATTTAATTTTTATCAACAAATTATTTTGATTTAATTTGAAGTTTCACTTATTAATGACGTTGCAAGAAATTTTGTACCCCTTCTGATCTGGCTGTAATCTATAAGGCGTATATTCGTTCAAAGCTCGAGTACAATTCCCACATTTAGGCAGGTGCTCTAATAACACACACGAGTCTCTTCGATAGAATCCAAAAAAGAGCTTAAAAAATGATAGATGATAGAAGTATAACAGAATCATTTGAATCTCTCAAGCATCGTCGAAATGTTTCTTGTCTTTCATTATTTTACCGTTACTTCTATAAACAGTGTTCTAGCGAAACAGCCAGTTGCATTCCTCCCCTGAAACAATTTAACCGTAATTCTCGTGCTTTTAGGAATGCTCATCAGTTTACCCTTGAGCCCAATTTCGGACGTACTGTGAAATACAGAGATTCTTTCTTTAGCCGGACTACACGAATGTGGAATGCTCTACCCATTTCCTCTATTTTTCCTTCCCATTGCAATATTCAAAAATTTAAAACTAATGTGCATCCGTATCTCCTTTTAAACCCTTCCTTGTTTTCCTAACGCTCGTACTGTGTTAATCAGTTTAAGGGTAGTAATAACCCCTTGAGTGCGCGCTAATTATAAAAAATAAAATGCACGACTGGGTCGCACGAACTTGCTCCTATGTAATCGACTAGGAATTTTAAAAACGAATGTTACTAGAGAAACCTGTTCATAAGGATAAAATGAATTTATGCAAGAACAAAAATTATAAGTCCTCGTAGTGGTTTTTAAAAAAAAAGCTTTTATATACAAACTTTTTAAAAGCTTTTAAGAAAAAATTTAGGTGCGCCAATTTAAAGTTTTTGTTATTGTTCGAATAAAAATTAAATTTACGAAAAGAAATATTGACACGTTTCGGATATCGAATTTTCAAAAAAAGAAAAAAATTGATTTTTTTTGTCAAAAATTCAAAAAATATTTATTTTAAAGTTTTGAAATGCAATGTGTTTTAGACTTTTTAGAAGCTTCTCTATAAAAATTTTCATTAAGATCCGTAATGTGGATAATGAGAAATTCAAAATTCGAAAAAATGGTTCTATGGTAGGTACAAGCTGTAATATCTTAATTTCAAAAGTTTTTTTTATTAAATTAAAGATCGTAAAAATTAATTGAAAGAAAAAAAATTTATCAAAATTCTAGGCGCTGTTTTCGAGAAAAATACAATTTTTGAAAACCATTTTTTTTAAATTTTTAGCATTTGTTTGGTAGGTACCTTTATTTTTAGGTAAAATAAAATTTTTTTCCCACATTTTGTAGATGTTATTGAGAAACTTTTATTTATCAAGTTTAAAAAAAATCTAGCATAGGGTTTTTGAAATATTGAGTTTTGAAAAAAAAAATTTTGAAGTTTTTTTTAAAAATTCAAAAAAAATTTCTTTGAAAATTTGAGTACACAATTCTATTTATGTTTTTGGGGAGCTTTAGCAAAAAAAAAAAAGATCGAAATCGGTTGAACCGTTTTTTTAAAAAATCAATAACCATTTTTCGGAAAATTTTTTTCAACCATTACCTAGCTTCAATTAAATGAAATTTTTTTGTATTTTTATTTTTAAAATCTGTTGAACAGTTTTTGAGAAAAAAAAATTATAAAATTTCGAAACAAATTCGTATGGCACGTACCGTTATTTTTGGTCTTAAAAAGAAAAGAAAAAAACGTGTGGGGGGAAAAAAATTAAAAATGATATCTACCAAGTTTAAAGAAAATCGGCCGAGCCGTTTAGGCTGTAGTCGAACAGACATACAGACAGACAGACAGAATTGCGAGACCCACTTTTTTAGTCTTCGCTATCATCGTAATGTCAACTTTGATCGAAATCTCGAGTTCGATTTTTTTTACGAATGCATAACTTGCTTTATAGTACCTATAAGTCGCAAGTAAAAATTACATTATTCACTTTTTGACGTTAACAGAATAGTTTTCAAAGGCGAACGTCATATGTCGCTATTCGTAATACCACGGCAATGGTTATTCGCCAAATCGTTCGACTTAAGGCGAACGTTCGACTCGCCAGTCATAATAGGGCCCTAAATGTATACTTTCATTATATAGATAAAGAAAACATTTTTGTATACAAAATTAATTATTAATAAAACTGCTCTTATTTTAAATGTTGTCTGCATAAATTCATATTTGTTCTAGAAATCAACATTTTTTTAAATTTCAAGGTGCTTCTACATATGAACAAGTACGTGAAATCCAATCATGCATATTATAATCTGTACGCATTTCTATTTCAACTAATTACGAGTATGATGGTACATCAAATCAAAAAAAAAAAATATAATGTAATTTACAATATTTTTGAATTAAATCGAAATATACGACTCACTTTGAAAAAACAAAAATAAGTTTCATTTGTAATTAATGAAAGGTAACAAAAATCAATTCAGAGCGGAAAAGCCAGTCTTAAAAAACACACTTTAAGCATTTTTTTGTTTTATGGAATCTAGTGATTCCTAATTTGTATGATAAATGAAACATTTAACCCAAGTTTCATCAACTTACCATTGTTTTCAAAAGGATTTGGTAATATTTAGCCTACTTTTGGTCTCATTGTATACAGAACTGAAGAGTTCCCTAAGGCCGTGTCATAAGCTTAGATTAAACGAACAAATTCCAGTTTGAAAAGCCTAACTCTTTCAAACTAAACTACTTTTTGGTCTATAGAAAGCATTAACATAACGATATCGTTTGCTGTATATTATTCGGATTCACACAAAAACAAGATCAGCTTCAGCTTCAGCTTTTGTTATATGTAATTTCATTTGCCTAAGATTAGGAGAGGTCTCTGAACTAATTTTTTTTCAAAAAGAATATGCTAGTTTTGTTCAGAATTATATAACGCTGCAAGTTAATCTAACTTTAAAGCCGTGTTGATTATTCTATAGATTAAATAATGACCAGTATTTTTTTTTTGTTTGTAATACAAGTTAGAATTTAGTGAACCGAGTTGCCCCTTATCAACAAAAAACTCCTATTATTAGATATGTTTTTGTAGAATTTTCCAACATGTATGTTCCAAACAATTTCAAATTTGGCAGAGCAAAACATTCAAAAATAAAACCATTCATCAAAAAAGATGCGGATTTTATTGATAATAAAGAAATAAACTAACAACTTTGTTGGTATTTGGGTAGTATAGAAAAATTTATTAAAATAAAAATATATAAAGTAAATTACATGTTGCCTTAACAGTTTAAGCGACATCTGAATTGAAAAAAATGTACATAAAATTGTTTTTGTTTTCTTTTTAATTTTTTTTTAACAAAAATTCGAATGCTCTTGAATAAGATTTCAGTGTTGCTAATTTTGATAGTGTGTTGCGCAGAGATCCAAAGAAGCACGCCAAATCGGCTTGAATTCCATGTCAAAGAAGGTCATAAACAAAGATCAATCACCGCAAGAGCTGTTGTAATGAAACAGATTTATTATTATTTGTTTTGTGTTGTTTTTGTTTGATTTTTATTTTTTTGAAGTAGGTAATAAATGTGAAGGTGCATATAACGAGACTATAACATTGAAAAAGGACCTTGTGCATGAAACACTAATGCAATTTACATGGAATGGGAGGAAAAAATTTGTTTGAAATAATTTGATAAACTTGAAACTTGTTAGACGATTTTAGGCGAAAAGTTTGTAACTATGCCATAAGTTGGGTGGAACTACTTGAATAAGCTGCTAGAATGTTTAAACTATCTAAACTGAAAACTAATTCGAAATCGAAAGAATTCTAACTAAAACGAACTTGAGATATCTTAATTGACAATGGAAATTCGAAGACGAACACTTGGAAGGATAATTTTATGTGTTTCGATAATTTTTAAAACGTAATTGTTTCACTATCGATATTTGGTTGCGTATCATGGTCGAATCAGCCTTCCCATTTCTTTAAAAGAAATACAGAAAATAAAAGTAATAAAAAAACAGCGAGTTGTGACTAGACGCTTTAGTAAGTTGAGATTTATTTTCAGATCATGATGTGTGAACTGCCCCAATATAACAAAACCTGGACTGGGTTTGGAAACTAACATGAATCAACTCAGCCTATTTACTTTTTCTTTTGACGTATCGTTCAATATTTAAGTTCTATTTTCTACCGGATTTTCTAATATAAAAGGAAATATGTAAGATGAAAGCTCAATTAAAGCAATTGTTCGAAAATTCCTTAGAACTTTAGACGGTTCTTCCGAAAAGCCATGGTTCTACAGTTGATCTATATTTTAACGAAAATATAACCAAAATGGTAACTTAAAGTTCTATAAATTCAAACATTTACTTCAACAATTATATTACAAAAAAATAATACCACCGTCTGTCTGATCTACAAAAATAAAATACTAAACAGAAAAAATTAAAAACTAAATATGTAGCGAGTAACGAGAATAATAAAGACTGTATGTTAACTATAAACACATATCGTATTTTTTTACTTGTAGTTAAAGTAAAGAAGATAAAAATACCTACCGATTTACTCACAAGTCCAAGTTGAAGTCCAACCTGAGGTTGTGGTACAGCTGACACTGGCGGTGCTGATACTGGAGAGGGATTTACAGATGGAGGAGCATGTGCCCCTGCACTGTGTGGTGCTTCGTGGGGTGTTGTGCTGTGGGCCTGTTGCAGTGCGCCTGTATAATATCCTCCATTTAATCCTGTTTGTATTTTAAAATTTAACTTTTGTATGATTTTTGCAAACGAAAATAATTTATTTAATGAAAATTTTGTTTTGTTTAGCCTGATTCTATGGATTGTTTTAAAATAACACATAGGTACACATATTTTTTTTTTTAAATAAAACAAATCAAGTATTACAAAATTAAATGGAGAAATTAACAAGTAGGAGCTCTCATTAACAATAGTTATTTCTGTGTTACTAAGACAAACCTCGTTATGCCAATATTTACCCAAAAGATTTATAGAGAAAAAATTATTTGAAAATTTGGAATACGTCAAAAAACATAAGTATACAAACTTAACCTTAATATGAGAGCAAAACTGAACAATCGGTGTTTTGACATCTTACGTTTTGCCTTAGTACCACAGACTTAAAAACTTTATTTACACATTATCGTTCTTTTTTTTTAGATAACCACAATCTCATCGCTTGAATCATTTTTTGGATCTTGAACAATTCACAAAAATGAGATCACGTACATTTTTCTGTCAAAATTAAACAGGCGCATCCAATGTTTTGTTACTCCGTTTTTGACATTACCTCAGAATTTTTGCTGAGGAATCATGTTTTTACTTCAGAGATTGCTGAAACCTCCGAATCTTATTTTTGGGAACGGTCTATTGTTTATTCTACATTTTCTCACACCACTCAAATGTTCCTTTGGGTCTTCGGGGGTAGGTGGTCGGAGTGATTTTTAACTTTCCGATTTTATTTAGGAATTCACTAGCACATTTAAATTCTGAGGCGTAACCATAGACAACAATTACTATCTCGCAACACATAACTGAATGAAATGTAACACACACTAAACACCACTTTAACGATCTTCTTGACAAGGAATTTAGGGCTTTTAGTTCTTATATCCCAATTATTATTGCCAAAAATAGGTGCGAATGCATATAAAGGACTTATTAAAATCAGCACAATATCATTTTTTCATAAATAACTGTTTTGTGCTTTCTTAATTGAAAGTGGAAGGCATAAGATATTTTTAGAACACTTATTGAATTCAGGTCAACAACTTTTATAAAACTAAATAAATAATTCGTATTATGGAAGACAACTTTATTCAAATTATTTTAAATAAAGAACGTTGTTCATAAATCTGATCACTATTTTTAACCCCAGACAGATAATCTGCGTAAGCTCAACTAAGGCGATAATCGTGTTTTATTGATTGATTTTTATTTACTTAATTATATTATTATAGTTTACATGATATAGCTACTAATAGTTCATGCGTTATTTTTAGGCATGATTATCTTTTGTGCAACTTTTATATATGATTATCTTTCTAGGATATAAGTCGTCTTGAATGTTTATTAGTAGTGGAACGCAGAACACATATAGACAAGCATTAAATTATAAATAACTAATTCCAAAAAGTTGAGTTATTTCCTTTTCAAAATAAACAACCCATTTAACAACAATGGAAAGTAGTTTAAATGTTTCTAATTAAACTGCAGTATGATCAATTTAGGACTTGGTCAACATACATAGGGGGCTATTGTGAACAAAATTTCCCTCGTAATTTTTCACATCTTCGAAAATTGGAAAGGTCAATACTTCTGCACTGTTCATTGTAAGCTGGCGACTGGCCTTTTTAGGTGAGAGCCAAAGTCACTACGAAACTTAATTCCCAATATCAATAAATTCCAAGGGAAACTTTCGGCATTATTCGAGATGAAAATTTTGAAAGTTGGGAACAATTCCCAGGGAAATTTTATTCACGATAGGCCCCATAGTGTTTTAGAAACTTGGGAAGTGATAGATGTGTTTAAAATGCATAAATAAATAAATTCAGGGTTCAACGGCTCTTACGAGCACCAGTGCCTATTGGCTTACAACTCTCAACCATTCCTGTGTGGCGATTGTCGGCAAGAATCGGAAGCGCCTTCAATTTTCTTGTCGAGTCCAACCGTCCAAAATGAGAAGCACCCTTAATATAAGAAGGTACAAATGGAGAATTTGTCAATTCCTCGAAGACGCAGTATTATTGAAAAAACATTCTTGGTTTTTTAGTGGCAGCGGATGGGAATCGAACTCAGAGCATAGCAGTCCAACGCAAAAACCAGCACGCCAAAGGGTACTTCTTCAAAATAGATTGAAGGTCAGCTAACTAATTAAGAGCAAATCGCAAATCCAAGTTTTATTTCAAATAGCTCTACTAATACGATAAAATCATTGCATGTCCACATCGTTGAATTGATCTGCACTTAAACAAAGAAGTTTGCAATAACTTTTCAAAAGATCTAGATACGTAAAAAACATGGGATATCTGCCGTCATTTTTCCAAACAGTATTCTTGTATAGCGTTTATGACAAAATAAAAAAACGGCGGAGAACTAAAGAAGTCCATTTACAACATGTCGATCACATTTACACATGTATGTAGTTAAACCAGAAGTCTCCCTTTTAATTTGGGAAGCAAACTGACAAAAGCTATCTGAATACTCTCAAACAGCCACAAACTGATAGTTTAAATGAAATTTTCACGAGTTTTTCTACATAATGGAATGAATTTCAAATACTGTATCGCGTAATTCTGGTTAAATATTTTAGAAGCGGAACATTTTCCTACGTATTTAAAAAATAAAGACAACTGGAACTCGGGAAATCCAAAGATAACCGAAAACAATAACCGGCGGATTGTAGTGCTTTGTTGTGAAGAAGCTTATAAAAGTATCTAATACTTATTTCTTTAGTTTTAAACTTTGGCGCACGTATTAATCAGCCCTATCACGAATTCCATCGTAACCGGAAACTTGTTATGAATCCCGAAAAAATCTATCACAAAATCCATCGTAGTGGAAAATCTCATACAAATTGTCATTACGAACGGATTTGGTGAAAGTTTTTTCGGGATTCGTAAAAATTTCCGATTACAATGGAATTCGTGATAGGGCTGAATAATAATAATTTCTTCCTAAAATTTCAATGAATTAATGAATGTTCGCATAGCATTTTATTTTTTACACAAGAACTTTTTTTCTGGTATGCACTGCTGACTACCTTACCTTTCTACAGTAATGCATTTGTTATTCATCAGATCCGTTTTTGATATAAAAGTGTTTGTTTGGGTAGTATATGCGATATAATTGCACATCAAACGCCATTCTTTCGTTATAATCCAACATTTCCCTAATAATATGTCCTAATATGTGTTGTAAAAGCAAATTCGAAGATAATATCCACACAGACCGTGATTTAGATGCCCTCGGTTTTAAATGTCTCTCTTAAATATAAATATTTATACTTTTATATGATAATATATAAATTTGGTTTTGAATTTATGAATCGAAACAGCTAAGAAATTCGTAAATTTCGTACATATACTCGATTTTTGTTACGATCCAAACGGATGTGATGATACGCCTTAATAGCCTTCTGTAGTTATATTGCCATTTATTGAGTTCTATCTCGCTAATTAGAACTATTAGAGACCGACCCACATACCGCGGTGATTTATTAAATTATTCAGCCCTATCACGAATTCCATCGTAATCGGAAACTTGTTACGTATCCCGAAACAAACTAACACATCCATCGTAGTGGAAAATCTAATACAATTTGCTGTTACGAACAGATTTGATGATAGCGTTTTGTCGGGATTAATAAAAGTTCAGATTACGATGGAATTAGTGATAGGGCTGATTGTACTTAACTCGAACCACAAAGTATCAAATTAGACGTTTTTCTGTCTTTAGTTCAGAGCAGCCTGAGTTGTCAAAAAAAATTGTTTTTCTTTTTTTCGTTATGAGCATGTTCGGAGTCCGCTCTATGAGCTCAATAAAATAACTGGGCAGACAGAGTTAAATGTTTAACAAAAGCATTTTACAGATGGAAATTTAAAAAAATGATGACAAATATTCGGGTGTGTTTCAAAACCAACTCGACAACAAGGTTGGTTCAGAGGATGTTCAGAACATGCTCGACATGCTCGGACTCTGTTCAGAGCACTATTCTGAACTAAAAAAGAAAAACGCCATTGTTAAAAATAGGTGCTCGAATCAATGAAACGTTCGATCTACCGATTGTTCGAATCAGTAAGGCAGTAATGAATTCTGTGTATGCACAAAACTCATATTTGACAACACATTCGTAACATTTTTAAACTAAAATTTTGTATAATTTTTCCTATATTTGTTATTCATAAATAAAATGGAACAGAATATTAAATTTCAGATAAATATTTAAAAAATAAGGATACCAAGAGTTCATAAATAATTTCGGTAATACTACAATACTCTCGTTTTATTTCTCCAGGTAAATAAATACTGTTAGAAATTGTTTCTACTCTTTCAGAATTGTTGATGTTTGTTCTCAACAGTGGAAGTAAATTTTACCAAAACATTAACATTGAAAATTGAATGATACAGTACTTTTACAACTATAAACACTTTAAAGAACATCATGGGTTCTATAAATTACCCAAGGTTTTTTTTTTTTAATTTATTTAAAATATTATGCGAATAATCTATAAGATCTGGGACATCAGTGCCACATCCGTAACAACACCTTTTTTAAGTTTTCCTTTTATATTTTACAAAAATGCATTTTAGAAGCAGCTTTTGTTTTCGATAATACTTTGCGGCAGTGCTTATATCTAGTGGCATGATTAAGTAGAAGCAAGCATCCATCGACTTGATACATAAATTAGATAAATCAAACTTCGGATTGAGCTGGCTGGCTAGTATTCGTGGATTAATGTGAGGCAATTACCAATGATTTCAAACTTTTAGGCATTTCCTAGCTTTTTTCTGTTCTTTTCCTAAAATTATGAGCACAACTAAAAATAGATGGGAATGATGGAATTATGATAAGACATAACACTACTTCTGGCGATAGGTTATATTGATAACATGAGAGCTTCTACCTGAAATTTTAGTTCATAACAATTCAAGTTAACAATAACGAATTTTTTCTTAAAGCGGAAAAAATGTTTTAGTGTACAGCTTGAAATTGTAAAGCTTTTCTTAAGTTAGAAAAGTATTCGTGTTTTAAGAAACACAAAACAAGTTAAAAATATTTTCCAATATTCTATGTCAAAGACATTAACACTAAAGACAAAAGTAAGCGAAACAACATACGATTAAAATAACCTTACTGAACTTTCACTTACATAAAAAACAACACAAATAAATCTATTTAACAACGAACTAGATAAATAAATCATTCTACATCTTATTCATCTATTGTAATCTTTCAAAAATCTGATTTTCTTTTGTAATAAAATAGTTATGCTCTTAAAAATAATGATTCCATCATCCCATGCAATTTTTGTTTTTTAATTGTAATTGTTTTTTTTTTTTTTTTAATAGTTATTATAGTAATAATAAAAATAAACTATAGTTTTCAGTTGGAGACAGAGAAAAAGAGAGAAAACAAATCAACAGAAAACTTGTTCGCTATATCGAAAACGCAGTGAATACAACAAAATCTTGTAAACCGTCTGTAAATAAAAAACCATATACAAAAAAGAAACATAAAATAGTTTTTGATTTCTTTGATTTTTTTTCTGGAAAAATTTAATTTTATTCAGCTTTCACAGTTATTAAAAATATTTTATACAATATAAAATAACAGTTTTTTTTTTTCTTTTTTTTTTTCTTCCTTCTTGATTTCTATATTTTGTTTCCTTTTTTCCATTTTTATTCTATTTATTAATATGTTTTTTTCCTTGCATTTGCATATCTATAATCTATGTATATAATTCGACTTTAAAAAAAAAAAACTAATTCAAAAAATAATGAGGAATTAAACAAAAAATAAAATTAAAAAGGATATTTGTGCAAAATAACTTTTTTTCTGTTTCTCGTAACAACAAATTATAAATTATTAATATTATTCTGGGTTTGTCTGTATTTTCTCAGGTTATTCGAAATTTTGTTTTCTTTAATCTGTTTCAACTGTTTTTGTTTTTAAGGCGAAAATAAACGCGGATGATGAGATCATTTTTTAGAGCAAAATATTTTCTTTTTGTAAATAGACACTTATTTTTTTTGTTTGTTTTGATAGTAAAATTGTTTGAATATTATTCTTTTTTTTTCAAATTGCATGTTTGAGTAGTACTTAGAAATATACATACATAAAATTCAGTAAGTTTAAATTATTTTAACATTTTGTTTCTCTATAAAATTTTATATAAAATATTTCCCCTTACGATTGCCATAAAAATTATAATTAAAATGTGATCTTTTGCAGAAAATTTTTGTAGAAAAAAAAGCGATTTTTTTTTTAGAAATAAATAATATGTGCGATTTTATGGTTTTGAAGACAGAGATTTATATTCATGTTCTACATATGTATACATACATATACTCGAACTTTCCACTATGAAGTTTATTCCGTTTAGAAAGCTATATATTTATACCTCAACACGAAAATGTAATGCCCCTAAAATTTCACGGCTTAAAAAGTTGTATGAATATCAGTTAAACATGCAAATAGTATGTTCAAAATAACCCGGCGTTCTTATACTAAGGGGCATATTATCTGTAATAAGTATAGACTTCTTGGAATTTACAAGTGCTCAAATTCAACATTTTACACCTTGATGTCATGTCATATGGAAACAAGAATAAAATTTAATATAGAACACAAAAAAGAGTTGTGGCGGAAGCCAAATGGTCTGACCCTACTATATGTTTGTAGTTGGCGTGCGGAATATGAAAATCCTTGAAGGTATAATCGGTAAGAATTTTTATTTCAATATACAAAGAAGTAATTCACTTGGACGACGCCGCAAATCAAATGATATAATATTGCTCCAACATTCAGTTGAAGAATATTCTGCTCACGTATTCCGAAGATTATAATGAGTGTTTCTCTTAAATCTCAAAACTTCTTGATGAGAAATTCGATTTAGATTAAAACAGTAAGCGGTGACAGTCGTTCAAGGTTTTTTAAATGAAGTAATGTTTCAAATATTTTGTGAATAACTCTAATAGTTTACATATAGAAAAGTTTCATTGAGTTTTCAATGAAAAGGTGAATTATAACCCATATATTCCTCATAAAATCGCAGTTATTATTCAATTTAAATAAGACTTTGAAAATAAAATTTTATTCAACTTAAAAAAACATCACTGGGTTACAAATGATGAAAAAATTTTTTTCTTTTATGCAACAAAACACACTCCGAATAACTCAAATGGGAGATATTGGTACAGGATGACATATTTTTAGGACAAACACATACATTTAACACATTACAATAATTAGAAAATAAACAAATTTATAAAAAATATATATGTACTAATCAATCAATTAATCAAAGCCTTAAAAGTAAAAATATTTGTTTTTCCTTTTTTTTTGTAATATTTAGTTATAAGACTAGAATACAAAAACAACAATCAAACATATATTTGTTTTAATTTATCTTCCGTTTCATAAAAATAATAATTTATGATTATCATAAAAAAAATAAAAAATTTCGTATACTAATATGGTTTGCGAGTTTTAATTCAAAAATGTTAATGATTGTCCTAACTTCTGTCTGATTTTTTGTTTCCTGCACTCTCATACAAATAAATATGTCTTTGTTTTTGTAATTAATTAGCATTATTTTGATTTTGGAAACATACAAACGTGGTGGCTTTGAAGGTAATATTAAACTTAACGACAAGAGGTTAGATTCCTTTGTTGTTTTTATGGCAAAATACAAATATTTATATAATTATTGTGATGTATAAAAAGAATTAAACTAAAATTTTATTTCTAAGCACTTAAATGAAATACATTAAATATTTCACTATTGTTAAATTGAAATTATAATGCAAGTTCTTGAGGAATTTTTATATCTATAGTTTTTAAACACAAGCAGTGTATGTATTGTTAAGTTGTTCCATTTTACCACGAAAGCTAGATCTCGAATATGAATGAATTAGCGATGTGATTTCTGATATCCCGTGAAAAAAGAAATTTCCACGCGAGTCAAAATCGAAAGCCTGCTAACATCTGAGCTGCCCTAAGTAAACTTAAAAGGTATCTTGCGACTTCAATGCGATACGGTGTTCGTTTTATCAAAAGTACAGATAAAAAACTGTATTCCCAAACTGAATTGGTCAAGCCATTTAAGAGAATTCCGCAGAATTAGGTTTCACTACAGTGCCCTATATACTTTATAGTACAGTTGTTGATGAGGGATATTTTCCAGCTTCGTTATTTAGGCCTGCAACTCAGCCTTATGTAAAGTAACTCGTTCTTCGTGTAAATTGTGAAAAATTAATATCTAAATATATGTAAGTATTGTACATATACATAGAAGAGTAGAATTACTCAAAATAAGCACGAAAAAAACGCAAGTACCTTACAAGATCTGGATAGGGAATTTTAAGTAAAACAAGTAAATAACAGTTGGAGTAAATGGCACTTAAGTAGCCAACTTGGTGTACACCGTGTAACTTGAACTGTTTTATAAATGTTGAGTTGATATTCCCATCGATCCAAAGGCCATCGTCAAAATCACCTTTTCTGATTATTAAAAGCGCTGTAATATGACTGATGTGAAATTTCCACACAGCATTTATAACACCGAAACTAAGCTGCCTGAAGAATTTCAGTTTGTATCTGAGTTTCTCTATTTTGTTCGACAAAATTAATTAAAATTTCTGTGGTACTAGGTAAAACTCAATGGGGGCGTGCTATCGTGAGCAAAATTTCCCTCGGAATTTTGCACAGCTTCGAAAATTGGAAACGACAATACTTCTGCACTGTTCATTGAAAGCTGGCGATTGGCGTTTTGAAATGAGCACCAAAGTCCCTATGAAACTTAATTCTCGATATCAATGAGTTCGGAGGGAAATTTTCGACAATATTGAAGTTGACAATTTTTAATATGGGAAAAATTCCGAGGGAAATTTTATTCATGATAGTCCCCAATATGTCATTTTTTAGAAACCTTAAACAGCAACATTAATATTTATCAAAAGAAAATTGTTGAAAAATTCCAAATTCTTTCAAGAAAAAAAAAAGAAGAAAAATAAATTTTCGGTTTTGATTTTTATATTGGGTTTTGACTTATATCATAAACTTGTTTGGACGAGGTACTTGGAGGCCTTGTTGTCACTAATATTCCTTTATCTCTCAACTAATTAACATTAAAAGGTGTTAATAGTAAAAATGGTTGAAAAATATTTTAAATTCTATGAATATTGCAATAATCGAGAAGATGATACTACGGTAAAGAAGATGTACTCCATAAGTTCATTAAGAAGTCGAAATAACAATGGAACTCCAGCATGTTCGTATTGCTGATAAATATTCACGCCGAACACGAACGCACAGTCTTTGTTGTTATTGATGGCTTACTAATTATATACATATGGATATATTTTTTTTTTAATTTTACAATGCATTTAGCGCAGGACTATTCAGATTTCTTTCAAATAGATCAAATGGAGAGAATGAGTAAGACAAAAAAGTTTGAGAGCTATTTTATCTTGAATTTCACTCCAAGTATAGAGAAAATTCCAATCTGAATTTCAAATAATTTTGTAGTTTCCAAATCAACAGCTAGTATAATTATTCTACCAAAAACAAAAATATATATACACCGATTACTTTTGAAAATTCTTGATACAGTTTTTATGACACCGTTTGAGTTTTACTTTTGTGAACTTTATTCAAAAAGAAGTTTTGCTCACTTTCTTTGAATACAATTTTAATGAAAAATATTATGAAATGCTTATTGTGTTACTGTATAAGGAAAAAACAGAAAATATCGAATACTAGTATGTGTGTAGCGGAAATTTGCACAGTAACATATTGTTTGTCATTAGCACAATTTTGTTATGCTATACAGTATAATTAAGCCCTAAAAAAATCTATTTGACCTATCAATGAATAATTATTTATTTTGATTTGTGTCCTTTTTGTTTCTACTTTAAAAATTGATATGTACTATAATAAGGAAAATTATATTTAAAAAAAAAACATATAACATCTATTTTATTAGTTTAGTTTGCTGGGTTCTTTTTTGGATAGATATTAGCAAAAAAAATAAAAATTTACTTCCAACACAAAAAGAAAATTTAAATGGAAAATCTCGTTATTTTTACAAGGATCTTGTTTTTGTTTTTTCTGTGTGTTATCTTATTGTTTTGCATTTGTTTGTTGTTTCTCATTTTGTTTTAAAGTTTTTTTTTTATGTTTGTTTTCTTAAGAATTTAAAATTTTTGTATAATATATATATATATAATTTTCTTGTATTTTTTGTTATTTTTCATTTTTCTGGATTTGATAATATTTGTAGTTTACCTTCGGAGTAGACTGCCGCAGCTGCCACAGCAGCAACAGCTGCAGGTGCTGCAGGTGTTCGCATAAAGTATTCTTTATTAACACAATTCCTCAAAACTTCTGGAATATTGCCGACAATCGCCCGTCGAATTTCAGTTGCTGCCATTTCACGTAATTCTGTAGCAGATGCTTCGCTGAAGAAGGCTGCATGTGGTGTACATATAAGATTTGGAGCATCTTTTAAGGCTCCCTGAAAATCAAAAGAACATATCGTTAGTATTCATGATTCAGCAGTGGAGTTGAGGTGTAAGATGTTTTACTACAATCTTACTTGGAATACATTAAAAGGTTCGTTCTCGTGAACATCTAAAGCTGCAGCTCTTATTCTTCCCTGCTTTAGTGCGAGCGCCAGCATCTCGTCATCGACCAGACCGCCCCTTGCAGTGTTAACTAAAAATGCACCAGGTCTCATCTAAAATTAATAAAGGAAAAAAATACAAAAAATAAATGTTATTGATTGGAATATACCATATATTTTTTCGGAATTACCTGTTTAATTGTGTATTCGTTAATTAAGTGATGATTGTGTTCGTTGAGGGTACAATGTAACGACACACAATCTGATTGGAATAGAAGATCTTGTAATGTATAGACTCGTGTTAGACCAAGGGATTTATCAATGCCGTCCGGAAGATATGGATCATAGAATATAACATTGAAACCAAAAGCTTTTGCTCTCAAGGCTACGGCAGATCCGATTCTTCCTAGTCCAACTAATCCTAAAGTGTCACCTCGAATTCTGGCGCATCCCTTTAAAAAAAAAGAACAAAAATTTAATATTTGAATACATTTATTTAGCAGTGTATAATTATAGAAATAGGGTCTATTTTTTAATAATTAATAGTTCATGTAGCATTTTCCGAATATTTCCTAAGCAATATAAAGCAGATCAAGTATAAATGTATTAGACAAGTAATTTGATTATGAATGCATAGTAATATTATGCATGTACATATTTGATAACTGCAGTTACAGAAACAATTATTTAAAAATAGCCGTAACAGGTAACATGAAGATAGTTTTAATCGAAAAGTGTTACAAATAATGAACATATTTTGCATACACACCTTTTATTAGGTGGAAAAATATGCAAACTGCTAGGGTTTTTTGACACTGGGCCAGATTCCAATGCCAATATATGTAGGTACTTTCTCGCTCAGATTCGTACACATAAAATGAGAACAGCGATAGTTCATCCGGTATCGATGGTGTGAATATGAAATTGCTTCTTGTGTAAGGACATTTTATCGTAACAAGACAGTTTCGTAATCGGCACTAAAATTTGAGCGGCTAGTATGCCATAGTTTTGTAACATTCCCCTTATGTGCATATTTAAAAACTGAAGGTAATATCTATTTTGAAGACTTGAAATATTTTGAGTTGAATTAAAAGATTTTGAGCTGAGGTGAAAATCTAAAAATAGAAATTATTTGCTGGTACACAAAAAGTTAAGTTAAGTTAAAGTTAACCCCTAACATATCAGATTTTTTTTTGTTCGACTATTTTTTAATTTGTTTGCAAATAAAATTACTTTGTTTTTTAGCGGGAAATACCGGGTGGAATCTAGTTTCTGTGCTGCAACGTGCAGCTTTGACCTGCCATGTGCTATTGTCTAACGAAATAAACGTGAGCTTCACAAATGCTGAATTAAAATTAAGTATGCTTTAATGACGCAACGATTCGTGTGGAAAGTGAAGTGAATTTATTTAAAAGAAAGATGGGTGATTTACTAAGCGGTTTTTGACTTAAAAACAAATATAACAAAATTGAAAAACATTTTTTGTTATTACATATTTTGCAGACAGAATCACTTTGCCTCAGAATAAAACATTTTTTTGATATGAATTGTATTGTTTGCGATGAGAACCATTAACCATTTTCAACTATCTTAAGGTCAAAGTACGTTTTGTAGTGATTTGGCTGTGCTCAAGTTGCCGTTATCGTGTTTAGTTAAGCCAACTTTTAAATAAAATAGAAAGGAAACTGAATTTTGTGTACTTTTGCATCATTTTTTATTTTCAAATTAGTATATAATATGAAGAATGTCATAGATTTTAATGTTAATGAATGAGTTTTGGCACTATTAAGCTCAACTGGCAACTTTGACAAACACCGTTCTTTCGAAAAATATGGCAAATATATAATTCACATATACTTAAATTACTTGAAATAATCACGGCCCCTATATTTTATCTTGTTTTTACTCCAGACCATAAAAGATTTAACATGGAAACATTTACATTAAAACTGTCAGTTTAGTTTCAGTGTAAGGTGTGTTTTATTCACTGCTGCATAGCTAGCGCAGCAAAATTTCCCTCGACAAACAACAATTTGATTTCTGGCGAAAAAGAAGCTATCAAAAAAATGACAGTTGTGCTAATGATAGAACTTTAAATTATTGAAATGAAAATGGCGCTATGCATTAAATTTTAGAATTAAACATATGTACACACATGTTTTGACATCAGATTTTCATATTTTCTATAATAATGGCCAACATTGAAATATAAATTCGCACTTGAATGCTGCGCTGGCTATGCAGCAATGAATTAAACACACCTGTTTAAATATAATGCTGACATATTATATTTCCCAGTATCGTACTATTACTTATACGGAGTTAAAATATCGGGTTATCATGATCTTTGACCGCCAAAGTTAATTTTGTTGTGTTCTTACATGGTTATATTATATTTTCGATTAATATTTATTTGAATGAACCATCGCGTAGTTGTCAGTTACTTCTATTCGTTTCTATATTCTTCCCGATAGTTTATTCTAACAAAAATCTAGTTTTCCTATTTTACTGAATTATTATGTATTGAGAAATTTTCTTTTAACTATATATATTATTGATAAACAAATGAATTTTTTTGTTCCTTTTAATGCAGTTTTTAAAGTTTAAGACTATGCAAGTTAAAAACTTTTGGAATAAATTATATGTTGCTACATAATAAATGAAAATCTGTTATCATTTTATTTAAATTGAAAGGTTATTGCTTTTTGCGGAAAAAAACGTGACTATATGATCATATATTTTGGAAGGTTTTATAATTGTTTAAAAAAAAAAAACTTACTTGGGCGGCTTCTCTAACTTGTTCGGGTCCTGTGAATTTCTTTCCTTCTCGAACCATATTAGCAAGCCAATAGGTTCTTCGGTATAGATTTAAGATTAAACACATTGTTGTATCAGCAACTTCTTCAACACCATAGCCAGGCACATTGCACACCGCAATGCCTAATTCACCTGCAGCTTTTACATCGATATTATCCGTGCCACTTCCAATGCGTACAATAATGCGGAGTGCTTTGAATTTTTCCAAATCCTCTTTTGTTAGAATGATCGTGTGCCACATGAGGGCTCCGACGGCCTCATTAAGAACCTGCAAAAAAAAAATTA
Organism: Philhelius festivus; assembly: GCA_963931855.1. Lineage (NCBI taxonomy): Eukaryota > Metazoa > Arthropoda > Insecta > Diptera > Syrphidae > Philhelius > Philhelius festivus. The sequence goes on along the minus strand of OZ007555.1, from coordinate 137,279,667 downwards.
ATACGTCATCAAGGTGATATTTAAAATTGCGAACAAATATACTCAAACTTACCTTCTCATGAATCTCAGATGTACTTTGAGCATCACAAAACGCAACTGTAGCAACATCCTTAAGTATTGGCATTTCAATCGAACAATCTCGGCCATCCAGTAGAGCAACAAGCGGCCGTGCCTGCAGCGGACCATTAGCAAATGGTCCCTTAACATCTAAGCGCGATCGCTTTGATGGTAACATCATAGACTTGTCCATGATTTAAGCAATTTTGTATGTATGTTTACTGTTATTTTGATGTAATGATTGAGAGTTGTATGTTGGTGTGAGTGTGTGTGTTTGTATGTGTGCGGGCGATATTGGTTTTGATTAAAACAAAAAATAATAAAATTAAAATTAGTTATTAAAAAAAAAAATTGAAAACAAAAAATAACAGTATGAAGGAATCAAAAATGCCGACTTCACTTGTGAATGTTGACAAATCTTTATGAGTGGTGTTATTTTGTGCTCTCTATAACCTGATTTACTTTTTTGTGTATGTTTTTGTCGGTTTTTTTAAATATATATTAATTTATATATGTTTTTTTTATGCGAACATAGAAAATCCACTTAAGAAGATGATGGCAAACGTTTTTTTGTTCTCTTTTGTGATATTCGTTTTATGTAGACTTTTTCTTATTTGATTGTTTACTAAACTGATTTTAGATTAATTTTGTTTTTTATCAATTTCAAATCAAATCGTCGTGTGGCTAAAAATGAAGGGTGAGCTTCTCGCGATCGAATCCCTTCATGTTGATTTGCCTCAATAACTGTAATTAAAAGAAATATTTATTTTTTTTAATTTTTTTTTTTTTAATTATAATTCTTTTTGTAAATAGTAAATAAATAATTTTAAAGACAGAAAGTTTATAGATTGAATATTAAACAACGAAGGTTTTACAATTTCCTGCCTCGGTTTCGGCAGGAACCTTCGTTGCGACTACTATAAAAGGCACTTCATTGTGACAACAAATATAACGTTTTGATAAAGAAACTTTGTATCATTGCTGAAATTATGGGCTCCAAAACAGTCGACCGAAAACATAATTTTCGGACAACATTTAAAACAATCAAAGTCTTCAATAAATAATGTATTCGTTAATGTAGTAATAACAAAGATTTGCAATCACAAACATTTATGAAAATTGTAACTATATATTCGGAAAAATTGTATGTACATATTTATCAAAAATTAAAAAAATGATCAAATCAGCTTTATTCCGATAGTCGTTTTACTAAAACGCCAGTAAAACGACAAGGCTCTAGAAACGAAAATTGGAATTTTATTGAAACGACTATCGTTATAATACTTAGAAAAGTGAAGAACATAGAGAATGCTACCCTTTTTGTATTATTTAAACCCAAAATGTGGTCTCTGGAGCCTTCTCGTTTTAAAGGCGTTTTATTAAAACGACTATCGGAATAAGGGTGAATATGTTAATCACAAAGTGAGTTTCAACAACTGCTACACCTTATTTTGGTCTTACAGTCTTTGTCTCGTGGACAAATGGCACAGATCTGTTTTTGTGGTGACTGCAGATGTGGACTCAGCCAACGGTGGCTTCTTTTTAAAATATCTCTAAGGCCCATTTGCTGAAATGAAACTTAAACATTTATGTTCAACTTAAGCGCTTATGTTCTACTTTTTCCTCTACGTAAACTGTCACATAAGAGTTTATGTGGAACATAAGTATTTATGTTCAGTATCAGCAAATGGGCCTAAGAACCTGAAGATTAGAAGGCAAAGCTAAGTAAATCTCTCCTCCATTTGGGGTTTAATGAGTTGCAGTGCCAAGTTTTCTGAAAAATTTCGTCTTATTTGTGTTTTATTGGACGCCATTTTGAGGAGGACATACGAATTTACGCCCAGAATATTTAGGACACCATAAAACACAGCCAATGGCCATCTTCTTCTGGAGAGACTTGTTGAAAGAGGCCAGGACCGGAACCCGGTTGTCGAGCCGATGATGATGATGATGATGAATGGCCATCTTCATCCATATGAGAATATGTACTATGAGTGGTGCTGGCATGGGTTAATTAGTTTTTAAAATATTTAAAAAAATATATGTTTTCAGTGGCGCTGGACCCCAGGGTAGGGTCTAAGGGTTAAAAAAACCTATATACTGACTAAATTACACTACATGGGGTTTAGTTGGGCATTGAAAATTAAAACTTTTCAAACGTAACATTTTTGTGAGTTAAACTAACTACATTATGTCTTTTTTATTTTTTAATTTTCTTGTTTGTTGCACAAAAAAAAGGTTAATAACGCTTGTTGATCGCTCTTTTTTGTGAGAAAGAAAAGAACATATCAAAAATGGTATATGTATGTATATTAAATCAGCAAATAAAAGGATATTAGAATACAAATTCGAATATAGAAACCCTTTTAAAAACATTGATTTAAAGAAGTCATTCGAAACCATTCAATTACTTTTTTTTTTGGCTATTCTAAGAGGATTTCGGTTTTCAAATACAAGTTAAAATCCTCTAAAGAAGCACAAATACATTAAAAATCAAACCTCAAAAAAACTGCGCGGAGGTATTAAGAGATTTGTGTTTCCTTTTTAACCCAGGCTCATTAGAGTCCTTATCCCGGGTTTCTTTTTCCATAAAACTCCCGGTCCAATATGACAAGTCTGCAACACAGCCGAAAGCAAAGTGACCCTGAATACTCAGCCCTATCACGAATTCCATCGTAATCGAAAATTTGTTAAGAATTCCAAAAATAAGTATCACAGAAACAGGCAAATGGATTTGATGAGAGCTTTTTTTGGGATTCGTAGAAGTCTCCGATTGTTGATATAGCTAACTATCTTAAATGGGTACCGATATTAACAGGGAAAAGACCGAACTCATCTGCTTCCGAACACTAGTGATTGTCATTCGAAGACGAGCGTTTGCAACAACCTGTGATGTGATCAAACTAAAGTTTCCAGACACTGAAGTAGCAGTCAAATTATCAACGAGGTACTTGGGAATCAAATAAACTATTCTTTACATCTGGTCCATTCGCTACTTAGGCGGCGGACTAAGCAAGAAGACTATGCTGCTTTGGTACAAACAACTTATCCAACCCGTTTTGATCTACACCTTCCCATCTGCTTTACCGTATAACCTACAACAATGAGGAACAAAAAGTATTTTGAAAGAAAGATGCACCACATTTGCACTAGACTAGGTACACCGTAACCAAAAAATTACTACACTGCTTATATAAAACAATAAATAAATTAGATTAAGAAAACATTAATATGATTTTGTTAGCAAATAGCATTATATAAAGCCAGAAGAAGAACGTTGGGCCCCTATTGTTGAGCCAACATGATTTAATTTAATAAAAAGTTAGTTAAAGTCAAATTGTATACAAACAAAAATTGAAAAATAAAAATTCTTAACCAAAAGCAAAGTGGTTTTTGACAGAACTGTTATTTTTGCCCGTAGAATGTCTTTGGACTAAAATTTACAGAAAGCGTAAATTATTTTCTGCATAACCGAACACGATTTGAGTTACATTCATTCATAAGTTTTGTAAAAATTCTTAGTTTTAGAGAGTACGCAAATAAAATAACAACCGACATAATTTTTACTTTGAAAAAAAAAACAACAACATTACATGATATTGGGACATATTTTTGAAGTTAATACAAGTTTAAAGGCAAACGTTATTGTACCTTCCCTGCCGACAATTTTTGTATCGACAAGACAAATCGCGAGACTCAATTCGAAGTCTTCTTATAAAAAAAATAAAATCGAACGATTAGTTATTTCTTCAAAAATATGTACTAAATGCGGTACCTGTTAGCGATACTTAGTATACCGCTAACTAAACTCTGTTGTTTAATGTGTTTTTGTGCCAATTACATTAAGTGAGACAAAATCGTTCCCCCAAGTGCTGCAAAGCTTATGTTGAAAAAATGTAAAATAATGGCAGCAATTTATTAATGTTGTACGTACTGCAATTTAATTAACTTATTTTTAAACGTCTCTTGAAAAATCCGCCATCTGAGAATTTCCCAAAACCGATTTAAATCAAATCGATGATTTCGTAGGAGCCAGCCACCCATCGTTAAACTAGTGAATTCAATTTTTGTTACTTAACCGAAAGCAACAAGAAAATTATACGAAAACCAAATCACGGACGAACTATCTAATTTTTTTTATCAGCATTTGTCGGCATTTAACACATCAGTGAAACTGAATCTTTAATACAGATATCATTGGTGTAGAATAAACCTGGTAGACCGAGAGCCCACAGCAATTTTTGGGTGTGATTGATAACAAAAAATAATTTTCATAATTAAATAAGCCTTTTATAGTTATTTATGAATGTGAACGTCTTGCATACTCTAGTGGGCGCAATAGTGCATTATAGTGCATCAAGTATGCAATTCTTCCCAAATTCTAAAAAATTGGGATACAAAATTTGTCATAACTTCAAAATGAACAGCTAAGTGCCCTGATTGCAAATATCGAGGTCCAAGACGTTTTGAAGGTGGCCTTCTTAGTCCAAGAAGTAGCCCATTCTTATCGGGTCTGGCAGGCCGAAGGCTGTCTGTAAAACGTCTTGGACCTCGATATTTTCAATCTACATTTTGGCAAAGTTGTTATCACAATTATTTGGACTTGGAAATAACTGCATACTTGATGCACTATTGCTCCCACTAGAGTATGTAAGACTTTCCCATTTGTAAATAACTATAAAAGGCCTATCTAATTATGCTAATTAGTTTTTGTTATCAATCACACCCAGAAATTGCTGTGGGCTCTTAGTCTATGGGCTTCTTCAAAGCTGGTAAGTATACATACATAGGTGAACAGCAAGAACTTACGCTTTTCTTGTATTTTGAGGAAAATTTGTGACAGAATCTAGTTTCAATTGTCTTGTTTAGATTGAGTCTGAAAGACGAACCTAACAAAGAAACTCACTTCGGAATGAACAGGAGGTCACAGTTCATTTTCTATGCCTCGAAAAGGAGCCCTGGGAAAACTCCTTTTCGAATATGCAACTTCTACATTTCTTATTTGTATATTGCGGAGTGCAATTGAGTGAGATGATGCTGTGTAACATATGATAATACCTTATAATTGAAGCGCTGAAAGGATGAAGGTCTTAAGTGACATTTTTTTAAATTTGGCTTTTTTTAATACAGATGAAAGTTTTATATGGAAACTTAAATTTCTGACTCATCTGTACTCTTCTATCTCCTACAGATTCATATTTAGCCAAAGATGAAGGTGTTTTATGCAACCACTTTGGTAATAAACTTTGTGGATAAATGTGCGCTTCAATTGTAACTATGTATTGTTAAACTCAAATAAATAGTAATTCGATCCCGAACATTAGACACGTTATAAGTGTGACTGGGATCAAAATGCTCAGAATAATAGTGAAGAAGTTGAAATGCAAACAATTATTTTCAAAACATGCGTTCATATAAGTACATACTTAGTACGTTCTTTATTTAATTAAACGCAAAAATAAATACATTATATAAAAAAAGAGTCTGTTGAACAGTGAATTCAGCCCTTAAGCTATGAGGAACTACATAATGCACAAATACATTTTTTTTAACTTTTTTAAAACTATGCGCCTTAATACAAACTACATTTTAAATTAAATATACCTATACATATTTTAAAATTAAATATATATTCTTTTTCTACACTGAAGAACCTTGTTTGCTAACGCAAATAATATGAGTTTTCTGATAATTATAATATATGTGCATATATACATACATACATTATGTACATTATAATTTAAATAATCATCAATTCCTCAACTATTCGTTTTAAAAATAGTTTAAGGAATAAAAAAAAGTTTGTATTGGAAAATTTAAGATAGCTTATGAAATGCATTATCAAAAATGAATCATTCAATCAGCTTTTCAAAAATATAAAAAAAAATAAAATACATATTCATACATATTATAAAACATCATGCAGCTGATAAAGAAACAAAGTCACATTTTCTTTCTTTAGATTAAAAAAAAAAAAAACATGTAATATGATTCCCTTCAATTCCAATAATTCTGACATAATAATAAATGCAAGCGTGTGTACAAAAATGTACCTACTCTACTACCACTTGTACATTATATGAACTCACGACTCGGAGTCAGCCTCAGTAGGTAGTCAAAGCAAGCACCACACCACAACAACCCAAACCAAACCAACTTCCCAGCCGTCGTCGCTGTCACCGCACCTGTCGTTTTTAACAGTGCATTTTTTGTATTTATTTATTTTTTATTGAATTGGCGCCCCGCCATACTATAGCCCTAAAAATCACATTTCCACATTTTGTTTTTTGTAGTTAGCTAAGTGGGATCGGACACAGAAACAGAACAGGGAAAGCAAAAGCACTTTACAATAATAATCATTATTATTATTATTGTGTACTCACATTTTCTCGCTCGTCATTTAAGCATTTAAGGTGATAACGAATGGAAAATAAAAAAAAAATCCAAGCGTCAAGCAGCAGCGTGTACGTGGGATTATTCTATAAATCTTATCGAATACAATTGGAATGGAGAATACCTGCTTCGCTGCTTTTGCCTTCTACCCTTTACGTTCGCCTCCTCCCCTTGTGAATAACTTCCCCACAATAACATTTTCAGAGCACTTTAATGTCGCCCTAAATCGATAATTTAACTGTACAAAGAGAACAATAATTTTTCAACGAGGAATGATGATGAAGACCTTTAAACCTTAAATTTCCTGGAACAACCTAACATTGAAAATGAAATGAGAAGAGTGCCCAGCACCACATTCGGAATAGACACATACAGCACATACAGAAGAGAAGTCCGTCCAATTGTAAAAAAAATGCAGCAAAAGACAAAAAAGAAAATTCATCATCGTGTTGTTCTCGTGGTTATTTGAGGTGGCGGCTGGCGGATTGGATAAAAAAATGAACAAAAAATACACAAAGCCATGTTTGCTGCTCGCCACTTGGTTAACTTTTATCGGTAGAGCATGATACTCGCAATTGAAATCGAAAAAAAAATACACAAAGCCACTTGAACTGACCAGAGGCCACTAATCTTCTGCGCTATTTACAAACGATAAATAATTTTCCTGGTATCCGAATCCAAAATGATGCATTTTTGGAGACTATTGAAATCAGATGGCGGAATTCCGCGTTTCGAAACAAAGGTATATGTGTTCCGCGCCTTTTCCCATCGATAATGCTGCTGCGTTGTCCATTAATGGAATTTTCTCTACATTAATTGGATTTTTTTTTGTAGCGATTGAAAAAAAATAAGAATATTCCATTAATTTTTCGAGGCGTTTTGTTCAGTTTCGTTTTTTTCGGAACCCACACCTCATGCAGCGAAACCCTGAATCGAGATTGGTAAGAAAATAACCACCATGGTTGATTTGGTGGCACCGAAGCCCGTTCTTTAGAAGAGGGCACCGTCAGTAACGTTTTTTTATTTTCTTAGTACTTCATGAAGTGCCGCCGTTGTCCACCCCCATAAGAAAAAAAAAACACAATGAAAGATCACACTGAATTCACTTAATAAATCGAAAATAAAAACACAAAAAATATGCACCAGAATTAAATTGGGAATCCTTTTTGCCCGGGGCACTTTTCCGCGGGCAATTGCAAAAAATCAAATTTCCATGAAGTAAAATTGAAAATTTTTCGTCGTTTCGGCGAGTTTTTCCTTTTTCGTTATATTTTTGCGAAATGTCTGCCAAAGCGTACACGAACACCAGCGCCACCACTCAAATAATTATTTTAAAAAAGCAAATCCGTCGTCTCTTTCGCACTTATAGAGTCGCGAACAGAAGAACAGGTAGCGGACTCTTTTTCTCCTATTTGTATCAAGTGTGTGTGCGAGAATGTGTGTGTATTAAATTGACGGAGAACAAAAAAAAATTTACACTCACCGTCCGATCCGAATTGATTTTCTTTTTTTTTTTCGGAGGATATATTTTTTTTCTTTCTTTCTTGATCTGAGTTTCTTTTTCTTTTGTGGAAAATCTAGACGTTTTTTATGCACACAAACACTTTTCGATAAGCACTTGATAAGAAATTGTTTTATTTGTTGGGTTTGTGGGTTTTTTTTGACGATTTTTGTGGTGGAAAATTGAATTTTTTGATAAATTTTCAGAAGTAACGCGTCCCTTTAAAACATGAATCCCCACTCACAGCTTTCAAAATGGCGGAAAAGTAGAGAATTTTTTTAGTACAGAAATGACGCGATTATGCATTCCGCGATACAACGACGAAGACACAGCACGACCAAAGACCAAAAATCAAATTCTGATGTATTCAGCGAGGCATTTAGGTTGGAAAAATTGATGGTGCGGCTGCGTTCGTTGAGCACATGTGTGGTGTTGAATGGTTTGTTTGTAGTTGGACGTAGTCATATGGTACTAAATAAGGGATTTGTCGGGAAATAATGCAATGACTGTGTTTAAACAATAACATTTCTCTTAGGCTGCTTTTAAACAATAGAATATCACCTTGGGGTCTTAAATGTCATTGAAGGGAGATTCTATATAAAAGATGGTGAAGGCAGACTAATGGCCAATTTTACGAAAAACTTTTAAACATTCAACAGGCTTCCAAACCTTAAAATGAGATGTTTTGGTTTCACCAAGCGCTTTTAAATTAAACAAGCTTTTAAACACCCTTATAAACTAAATGCCCATTTTTGGCTCAATAAATTTTAAAAGTGTCATTGAAATGTCATCAGATGTAGATCCACAGCAATTAGATATAGGTAGCAGCTGAAATTATTGTTTTGCAACATTTTAGTTTTTATAATTTTTGAAAATACAAAATGGATAGGTTTATAAGTATTTAAAATGTGTTTTTTATTTCGAACAAAATATTGAAAAGTCTTCATCCAATGAAAAAGTGCCACACATAGTTATACGCCGAGCAAGTTATTCCAGGTTCACACGAATCCATTCTCCGACTGACTTCGAAATAGGTTCCGACTTTCCAAAGCATCTGTGAATCTGTTTGTTGAATTTGTTTGGTCGTCATTTGCAACCGAAACAAACGCATCAGTGCTTATTACGACTTTATGCCACAGGATCTTTCCAAATATTTTTTTTTTTTTTTGCATTTCTTGGCATTTGTTTCAACACATAACGCTTTCTCATTTGTTATCATACATTGCGCTTGTTGAAATGAAAGAACCAAATTCTTTTTTCCAGGGATGTGAAGAGAAATCAATTTTAACCAAAACTTCCCTAAAATTTTCCTTTTATAGATTGATGAAAATAAAAAGATTTAAGAGTCTGATAAAATTTAAAAGGATTTTTGATAAAAGTGCTTTTAGTGTATGTTTATGAAATTGGCCTTAAGTTTTCTGAATTAAGTAGAATTTTAGAGTAGTTGTTACTTCATTTTTGTGGTTTTCATTCATCATCATCATCGGCTCGACAACCGGGTTCCGGTCCTGGCCTCTTTCAACAAGTCTCTCCACCTATCCCGGTCTCTAGCCGACGCCATCCAGTTGCGCACCCCAAGGCTTCGGGCGTCCTGGTCTACGCCATCTCTCCAGCGCAAGCATGGTCTACCACGCTGTCGTCTACCATAGAATGTACCACAAAGAACTTTCCGAGCAGGTTCCTCTTCGCTCATGCGAGCTAGGTGCCCTGCCCACCGGAGTCTACCGAGCTTAATTTTTGTCACGATATCTGCTTCTAGGTAGATTGCGTACAATTCATGATTGTACCGTCTCCGGAATCGTCCTTCCTCACATATGGGGCCAACAATTCTCCTTAAGACTTTTCTCTCGAACGCAGCTAAGAGGTCGGACTGCCTTTTGCTAAGCACCCAAGTCTCGGATCCATATGTGAGTACTGGCAGGACCATGGTCCTGTACAGCAGCAGTTTTGAAGTTATGGTGAGATTTCTGGATTTGAAAAGCTTTGACAGACTATAGTAGGCTCTGTTGGATTTGAGAAGCCGCCCGCGTATTTCTTCTTCTATATTGTTATCGGCTGCTACTATATTGACCCAAGGTATTTAAAGGATTGCACCACTTCAAATTCGTGCTCCGCTACCTTGATTGTTTGACCAACTGTTCCTCTCGCATTCGACGCCACCATGTACTTTGTTTTACCTTCACTAATGTGCAGCCCCAGATTTTGTGCCGCCTGCTCGATCTGGATGAAGGAATCGTGTACAGCTTGTTCGGTTCTTCCGATGATGTCAATGTCGTCTGCGTAAGCTAGTAACTGGCTGGACCTGTTGACGATGGTCCCTCTTGTTGCCGTGCCAGAGTCACGGATTGCTTTCTCCAACGCCAGGTTGAAGAGGAGGCAGGCCAAACCGTCCCCTTGTCGGAGTCCATTAAAGATTTTGATTGGTCTGGATAGCAATCCGGCTATTTTTACTTGGCTTGTTACGTTGGTCATAGTCAACGTACATAGTCTTGTCAATTTATTTGGGATGCCGAATTCTCTCATGGCTTTGTAAAGACCCTGGCTATGCTATCATAGGCGGCCTTAAAGTCTATAAACAGATGGTATGTTGGAATGTTAAATTCTAGACATTTTTCCATCGCCTGCCTAAGGGTAAAGATCTGATCAATTGTTGATTTGCCTGGAATGAAACCACACTGATATTGTCCGATGACGGTTTTAGCGTATGGGGTTATCCGGTCTTGTAGGATAGAGGAGAGTATCTTATAGGCGGTACTCAACAACGTGATACCTCTATAATTGCTGCACGTTGTGACATCTCCCTTCTTATGTATGGGGCATATTATGCCTTTTCGCTAGTCTTCTGGAATTTCTTCCTGCTCCCATACGTTCACTATAATATCATGAATTGCTTGACGTAAGGCTGGCCCGCCGTGATGAAATAATTCGGCTGGTATGCCATCGGCTCCCGGGGATTTGTTCTGTTTAAGCCGGCCTATAGCCTTCTCAACCTCTTCTATGCTTGGTGGCGGCAACATAGGGTATTCTTCTTGAAGTAGTGGAGCCTCCACTTCTGCAGTGAGCTGACCATTTAGCAATTCATTAAAGTACACTTCCCATCGCTCCAGTATGTGGTTTTCATTACTGTTTATTTATGTTTCGTTTTCTATTTGGCGTTCGCTAAACGAACTTTGCTATTCTAATGAGAGTATATAATTCAGAGAAATGAGTGCCATTCACTTAAAAAAGTTAAATTTTATTAAAACAACCAGTGGTTAAAGGCAACCATGTAACGGAAAGGAAACCAAAACGAGAAACTAACAGCCCTATTATGAATTACAATTTGATAGTCGATAAATTCTATCAATTAGTTGATACTCGTAATTTGGTATTATGGGTATCAACTGGTAATTTTAGACCGATTGTGAATATCTACTTATCAAAAAGTTCATTGTGAATGAGTTTTGTTTGTTTTGTTCGACGCTTCTCGTTTGAAATATTTATGTTTTTTGTTGGCTATGAAAAAATAAGTTGTTCTTATGAAAAAATCATCATAACTCCTCAAAAAACAATTCTGTCGAAGTCAACATTCTTTTTAACTTTGTTCGCTTTTAAAAATCCCGAATAAATTTGTGTGTTTACGTTTCAATCAAGAATTTGTGGTTGATAAGAAAACTGATGTGTATCTATTTTGTTGATATCCGTAATACCATGTCTATCAAAAAAATTATTCACAGTACTGATAAAATCTAATAAAATTCACAGTCGATAAAAATGTTGATAGTTGAAAGTCATAATATACTAAGGCTAGGCGCACACATCCAATTTTTAGTTTCGCAACTGCTTGGTTCGAGCAACTAAAAAGTTTGTGTGTTGACACAAACTAAACGATTGCCTAAAATGAGTTCGCTATTTTGTGTAACATATAATTATATGCACCTGCGCGAACATTCAACCAAATAGTTCATCTGTTTTCTATAAGCAACCAAAGAATTGTGCAACTAAAACTTAAATGTACACTCCTAGCCTAACTCATTCAATTTGTTGATATGTATCAAGTAGCTTTTAAAAGATGCAATATCACCTGAGATTTGAGAGACAAATGGTGCTAGTCGAAATTGTTTAAGTTAGTATCACTGTTTTCAAGCTATTAAATATAAATTTTTTAATCCCGAAGGCGAGTTGCATACTGTGGAAGGAGTAGACGATATTGTTCTCTTTTCTTTGTGGTTTTCGTTATTTCATTTTCCATTTAGCACTATCGCTTAATGAAATTCTCTAACCTAACTGGTGTGGATTGCTGCAAGATGACTCATTTTCACTTGGGAAAAAGTTAACTTATTCTAAGATCGCAGTGTTTGAAAGCATCCATGCAACCGAAATGAAAAATCGCTTGCTTTTAAAAGCAGTCAAATATGTTTTTTGTGTGTTTAAACATAACAATAAGTTATATAATAGGTGTGTTTTTTTTGCAAGTCCATATAGAATTGTAAAAAAAAACGACATCGAGCCTAAGCGCTTTACATGCAAATGCAACAACTACTTACATCTATACAGAGTTAGCTAAGACCAGATAATTATCGAGCGTTAATCTAAGACCCGATAAAAATGGTGATGCCAAAATAGTATTATCTATATGTTATCGATAATTTGCTCAGAGACGTCAAAAGTGAAGTTTTTGGATTGGTTGATGCTAGTCGTCAATAAGCTGACAAATGTCATAGCGTACACAGTGCTTCCAGCTATGTGGAAAAAAACCTCCTAAATCTCGATGTCGTTTTTTTTACAATTCTATATGGACTTGCAAAAAAAACACACCTAATATGATAAAGTTTATTTGCTTACATTTTTTGGTCACTGAAGGAACCAAGCCAATGAAGTGTAAGAAGTATTTACGTGATGCAGAGCGATAATAGAGCAAATTGATGGCGATTTATAGGATGTGCAATAAATGCACTCAATAGCTAAATCAAAAATTCAGTAAAAATTCTTAGTAATCTGAACCTTCTAGAAAGTAGGGATCTTCCACATATCTTCATCTACGTTATATCAAATTCCGAATCATCGTCAAAAATGTTAATATCAAATTCCATTTCGTATTTATTTTAAATTATATATTGAATCAGGCTTTGAAGAAATATGGATGGATTTGATTGATGTAGTTAAAGGATGCTGATGTTTACTTAATTAGAGCAGTTCAAAAATAGACCCTTCATGTGATATCTGCCTTGTGAAGAAATCTTCGTATTTTTATTGAACCATATCATACGTTGTTACAGACATTTTCTAGTACTCATGAAAAGAATGTAAAGCCGGAACAACATTTAAATTATGTTATGTGAGTCAAGTGCTGATTCAAAATACCTTGTTTTCCGATTGCCCCTTACCCCGCTGTATCACATACATATGTATTTGGGAAAGAGAAGAGTGCTCAAATTCCAGGGAATACACTCGGCGCAAATATATCATTATAGACTTATCGTGTATGTTTTGTTTAAAATTCGTCATTTGCTCAGTTAAGTAGTTATACCCAATTCTGTAAAAACTATAATGTAAAAGTCACAACAGGCAAAATTAGTTTATTACAGAAACTCTGTTCACACGTGGAGAGAAGGAAATCCTCTTCAACTTTACTAAATGCTCGACTGTGCTCAAACATTTTAATGATAGTCATAATCCCTTTTTAGTGCGTGCAAAATATATATACACCAAAAAACACAGTAGGAGAAATGGAAAGGGACAAAATCTCTACGGTCAAAGATTTGAAGTAATTTTCTGACCATACTTTTTCGCATTTCACCCAGTCTGCATTTAAAAAATAAATAAATTTGGTGGTGCAACACCTCGAAGTGAATCAGGACCTAGTGACTTACAACTCTCAACCATATTCCTGTGTGTGTGTTACCAGAACGGAAGGGACCTACAATTTTCTGCTGATTCCAAACGGCTAATGAGCAGCACTTTCCATGACAAGAGATACTCTTGGAGGATTTGTCAATTCCTCGCAAGAGGCAGTACATCCCTGAAAAAACTTTCTTGCAGCGGCTGAGAATCGAACTCGAGACCTTCCGCATGACAGTCAACATTATGCCAAGGGGTACTACTACTCAGTCTGCATCTGCATTTAATCAAAGTTTGGAAAGAAAACAAAAAAAAAAGATTTAAAATTGCTTTTTTTCTTGCCTTTAAAAAAACTATTTTGAATCAAATTCAACAGCCAAAATTTATATTTATTTATATTTATTTTAGTAGTATATAGAATTTGTATTATAAAAAACCTTCATACAAAAAAAAAGGGTTAAGAAAACGAGGGCTGTTCATTTGGTAAATTTTCGTATACACATTGCTTTTCATTCTTTAGGCTAGCCGCGCACTAGTGTTTTGACACAAACTAAACGATTGCCTAAAATAAGTTCGCCATTTTATTGAACATATAATTATCTGCAAATTCATGGACATTCAACCAAACAGTTCATCTGTTTTCTATAAGTAACCAAACAGTTTCGCAACTAAAAATTGCTAGTGCGCGGCTAGCCTTAAGGGTTTTACTTGGCTGATTTATTTCAGCTGTACATATTCACAGCCTTATTTACTAACTCGTTTTGGTGAAGGAGTATAGTTACTTCGACTTTACAATGACTCTAATTCTGAAAAGCTTATTTTTAAACTGGTTCACATGAGGTTTAAAGCCGTTTTAGAATCTAAATGACGTTTTGACATGACATCGTGCGAAATTTACAAAAAGGATGAGTAAACATAATTTTTTTTCGTTTGTTATTGAGACAAAATGGATAGATATTTTGCATTAATAAATTATTTACATCTTTCAAATGCTCTAACAGCTGTACGGTATTGGGGACTCAATGTGGCTGGCACATTCATTTATAGGATTTGAAATTTATAGAATTCAATTTTAAATGTATCCAATTTACAATATGCATCCGATTATTATAAAGTGAATAATAATGGAAAACAGCTGGACTTTGCTTACGTTTATAATAACCAGAGTTTTAAATTGGTGATTTTTTTGATAGTATATTTGACATAAGGGAGGCATACCTAAAAGGACTACAAAAATCTTTTATCAATAAGGATTTGTTTGACATGGCGTAGACTCGAGGTTGAACCGAGAATTAGTGGAAATCTAATAATATTAGGTGCGTTTTATTATTCACAAATCTATCTGGATCCGGATCTGGATTAATTTTTAACATGTATTACAAAAACAATTTGGGATCCTGTTTTCTATCGGGATCTATTTCAAAGATCCAAAAATCAGTTATTACACACCTAAGGTTCGTTCAAAAAATAAAATAAATAGACCATTTTTGAAATGTTTAAATGACATAGAGTCCTATTAAGTTTTAACACAATGCTAAAAAATCAAAACAGCTATTTGATGATATTAATTTAATGAGATGTTAAAGATATGAAGAAATATTAAGGGGTGCTCAACTTTAAAATACCCCCAAACAGTTCTTAAGTATAAAAAAAATTGGAAACGAAAAGGCAGATTCCCTAGCAAAATTAGGAGCTTCAACTCCCCTAACAGGGCCTGAACCCTATTGCGGAATAGGTGAAAATGTCATCAAAACCAAAATTAAACAAGAAGAGGAGGCAAACAGAATGAAGAACTGGAATGAACTCCCTAGGCTGAGACAGGCGAAACTACTGCTGGGTAACTACAACCGGCAACGTTTCGAAAACTGTATCAACCTTAGTAGGAATAACCTAAGAATAATAACAGGTATTCTAACAGGACACTGTAAACTTAGAAGACACCTTAATCTAATTGGTGTAGTAAGCAGTGCCACTTGCAGATTCTGCAACATGCATGAGGAAACTCCGGAACACATACTAGGAAAGTGTTGTCCAATCATGCACCAAAGGAAAACCCATCTGGGACGGTACCAGGTGGAAGAGAGCAACCTACCCTCTCTAAAAGTGCCCCAAATACTAAAGTTCCTTAAGGCAATATAAGAGGGGGCACAATAGATCTACAGGTCGCAGTGCAATTAATCCCCAATACAATTCATTCCTTGGAAAATAAAACGATACGGATCTTAGTGACAGCAGTGTTATAATCCCGTCTCTTTTTATCCTTAAGCCTAGTACGCAGATCGAGACAAGACAAATTTTATCTCTACAATTTTAATCTCTACAAAACTTTTCCAAATCTCGCGCAAAAGTTTGAAGTTGGAGAGATGAAATCTAATTTACTGTGTTTTTTAGTGTATCTCTGGAACGCGTTGTCTTAGAAAAGTCGTTCATACCTTTTTGGAATCTCCTCTTGATGCTCTCAAGACAAGCATTAGTACCTTTTACATAAAACCAGTATTGACAAAAATCAATTTCGGCTGTCAAAATTTGTCCCGCAAAATAACCCAACTAACAATTTACTTTCTTTTAGTGTCAATACAAGTTAATATCTAGCTTGTAAGGCAACAACAGCAAGTCTTATACAAATGAGTTTGGCGTAAATTATCGAAGCTATTTAATTTGTCTTAGGTTTCCCATCACAAGTACTATTTCGCTCAATAGCTTTTGAGAAAGATTTGTATAGACTTGTATAAGGTTGCACAACAATTAACTTAAACAAGGAATACTTTGTGCAAAAATGCTATAGCTCCGCTGAATAGTTTATTTGACTCCCGTAAACCCTTTATATACAAGTTCAAGAAATAAAATTAACTTGAAATGGAACATCGTAATATAGTCTTATAGAGTGAATTCAATGTTATAATTCAATGTGCCAATATAGTCCATCTTTTCCAATTTTTGTGCACACGACATTTTGTGGGGTCCTTAAGACCGTTCGTGGATCTGCTGGCAACAAATCGTCGACTTCAAAATTGATTATTATGAAAAGATCCTTCAGCGCTGTGTGGGTTATCTGATGGTGTATTGCCCACTTTTGCAAAGTAGATCGGAATTGAGTTTTGTTTTCCATCTCACATATGTATTCATTAGATGCTTCAATTAAGTTTCATGGGTTGTTATTAATATCCTGAATTTCGGATGTGGAAGGGATACTAGGATCTTAAAGCAAACAATTTAAATTACAAAATAAAATTTTTCATTGCAAGTAAAAAGCCTACCTTCTTCTCTATCATCTCCATTGGAAGGACTCGCGTGAGAACTAATTGACGGCAAATTATATTCAATAATGTTTTTACTGCTTCGAAAGTTTTTTTTAAGTCATTAGAAATATCAGATGCACTCTTTAAAATACCATCTCGTTATTTTTTAAAATCTCTACGTTCCTGATCTCTTATATTTCGTCCAGGAATTCATTATTACTATTTTTTCCTATCAAAAATAAAAATCAGCACTTTGCACTTCAAGAAGTTTGTAAATAAGTTTAGGCGGTTAATTTCTCTGACAGACAAAACTTTTAATATTATTCATAAACAAGCCTAATAGAACATGACTGATTTGACTTTCACTTGAAATCCTTATAGCGACCATTTTTGTAAGGCTTTACGTTAAACGTTTCGGACAGGCTTTAACAAAACTATTTTCAACTTAGATATACAAGTTTTCCATAAGACTTTTTCATATGACCTAAAAAAGTACTAAACAAGCTATATGTGTGAAAAAATTCCTGGCATGTATAGTTTAGTCTTACCATAGTTCTATGCAAACTATAGTTTCTCAAATTAAAAAAACTGGACCTACTGCAAGCTAAATTGTTAAGCCTAGTACGCAGATCGGGAAAAATTTTGTCTCCCATACATTTTTTTTCCTGGGACAAATTTTGTCTCGGATATTTTTCCGAGCAGTACGCAGTTCGCGCGCAAAATTCATACTATTGTGAATTGCTCACAAAATGTCTCCACTAAATTTTGCCAGGAAAAAGAATGATACAAGCATTATTTTGCGGGACAAATTTTGACAGCCACCGTATTTCCGAAAGTGATTTTTGTCAAAACTGGATTTATTTAAAAGGTGCTGATGCTTCTCTTGAAAGCATCGAGAGGAGATTCCAAAAAGGTATGAACGACTTTTGTAAGACAACTCGTTCCAGAGATATACTAAAAAACACATTAAATTAGATTTATTCTCTCCAACGTAAAACTTTTGCGCGAGATTTGGAAAAGTTTTGTAGAGATTAAAATTGTAGAGATAAAATTTGTGTTGTCTCGATCTGCGTACTAGGCTTTAGTTGGGAATGCTTGTATCATTCTTTTTCCTGGCAAAATTTAGTGGAGACATTTTGTAGAGCAATTCACAATAGTATGAATTTTGCGCACGAACTGCGTACTGCACGGAAAGATATTCGAGACAAAATTTGTCCCAGGAAAAAAAATGTATGGGAGACAAAATTTTTCCCGATCTGCGTACTAGGCTTTGGGTTTGTAAATTTTAAATTATTTCTTGTCTTTTTTCTTTACACTAGGTGCGTTTTATTATTCACAAATCTATCTGGATCCGGATCTGGATTAAGTTTTAACATGTATTACAAAAACAATTTGGGATCCTGTTTTCTACCGGGATCTATTTCAAAGATCCAAAAATTAATTATTACACTGGCGAGTAGATGGCTTTTTATGGTAAGGTAGTGCAAGCTATAGTGTAAAGCCTAGTACGCAGATCGAGACAAGACAAATTTTATCTCTACAATTTTAATCTCTACAAAACTTTTCCAAATCTCGCGCAAAAGTTTGAAGTTGGAGAGATGAAATCTAATTTACTGTGTTTTTTAGTGTATCTCTGGAACGCGTTGTCTTACAAAAGTCGTTCATACCTTTTTGGAATCTTCTCTTGATGCTCTCAAGACAAGCATTAGCACCTTTTACATAAAACCAGTATTGACAAAAATCACTTTCGGCTGTCAAAATTTGTCCCGCAAAATAATGATTGTATCATTCTTTTTCCTGGCAAAATTTAGTGGAGACATTTTGTAGAGCAATTCACAATAGTATGAATTTTGCGCGCGAACTGCGTACTGCTCGGAAAAATATTCGAGACAAAATTTGTCCCAGGAAAAAAAATGTATGGGAGACAAAATTTTTCCCGATCTGCGTACTAGGCTTAAAGAAAAAGGACAAGAAACAATTGAAAATTTACAAACCCAAGGATAAAAAGAGACGGACTTATAACACTGCTGTCACTAAGATCCGTATCGTTTTATTTTCAAGGGAAGATCCAGATCCGGATCCAGATAGATTTGTGAATAATAAAACGCACCTACTATATAGCTTACACTACCTTATCATAAAAGCCATCTACTCGCCAGTGTAATAACTAATTTTTGGATCTTTGAAATAGATCCCGATAGAAAACAGGATCCCAAATTGTTTTTGTAATACATGTTAAAACTTAATCCAGATCCGGATCCCGATAGATTTGTGAATAATAGGTGCGTTTTATTATTCACAAATCTATCTGGATCCGGATCTGGATTAAGTTTTATCATGTATTACAAAAACAATTTGGGATCCTGTTTTCTATCGGGATCTATTTCAAAGATCCAAAAATTAGTTATTACACTGGCGAGTAGATGGCTTTTTAAGGTAAGGTAGTGTAATCTATAGTGTAAAGAAAAGAGACAAGACATAATTTAAAATTTCCAAACCCAAGGATAAAAAGAGACGGGCTTATAACACTGCTGTCAGTAAGATCCGTATCGTTTTATTTTCAAGGCAAGATCCCGATCCGGATCCAGATAGATTTGTGGATAATAAAACGCACCTAATAAAACGCACCTAGTGTAAAGAAAAAAGACAAGTCATAATTTTAAATTTACAAACCCAAGGATAAAAAGAGACGGGCTTATAACACTGCTGTCAGTAAGATCCGTATCGTTTTATTTTCAAGGGATGATCCAGATCCGGATCCAGATAGATTTGTGGATAATAAAACGAACCTATTATATCTGTGAAGTATTAAACCGCATGTTTTTAATTATCTATATGGCTGTCGAATGGCGTTTCCTTCTTTCCCAAGATTAAAGAGATGTACAACAGATATTGATAGAAATTTAAAGAAAACCTTTAAAAAATATCGAAAAACTGGTTTTCTCCTCTAAAAACGTTTTTAGTTTTATTTTATTAGTTCGGAGTTTAATATAAAAAACTTGTATGCAGACATACCTTTAGAATAACCTGACAATTTATAAAATTCATCCACCACTACTGAAACACCCCCCGTATAAATACATGTCAACACATTTACACTTTCCTACTGTCACACTGGGCACAACTAACAAGAACAACACCAAACATAATTCATTTTTCCTCATCCAAAAAGAGAGAGCTCAACAAAAGTCAAAAAATTAAATAAAACCTTTTTAAAATCTCTCTTGGTTTTTCTTGGTCGGCTTTCGCCACTGTATTCCCTCGCCACATGTTTATACTTTTTATAAATAAAATAGAAAAAACTTTTCTTTAACTAAATGAAGTGATACCAATCTAAAGTGAACTAAACTATTGATAATTTGTACCTAATTTAAAATATTTATCAAAACAATAAAGGTAAGTTAGAATCCTATCCCTCTACACCAAAGCCAGAGAAGTTCCTTTTCCTTTCAAACGACTAGCACCAATACAAAAAAAAGACTGCCAGTCTTGCCTTGCCTCACATAACCGGGCGAAGTTACGATATTTTTTTTATAAATATTATCTTTCAATTGAATTGGATATGTGTTGGAACGTGGGAATTCCTCCGGGGTACGGGTACACAACGACTATTGGTATATCGTTGGTGCTTCTTTCATGAATTTAACTATTTTTGAAAAACAAAATCTATTTTAAAGTACGCAGCGTGTACGTATAATTAATTTTTACTTTGTTAAATCCTAACCTAGAGGCCAGAGTAGGAAAACGTCCATGAATTTTCCTATGAAGTGGAAAAATGTGCTTATTGATTGACAGTGAAGGCGTAGGCTACACCCATCCATTGACTTGGCCTCCGGATGTTTTTTTCTTCTATTTGTTGTTGGGTAGCAATAATTTCTCACAAGAATGTCTGGCAGACGTAGCCCCGTATGTAGAAAATTAAATGAAAATAAGAAACTGCGCCCTCACCAAACCTTTCATACTTGTAATTGAGTTGTCATTTGCGTTAATTCAATTAAATGAGGCTTTCCATTCGCCATGTGGGTTTCTACACTGCCGCGTTTCCCTCGGCCCATTTTCAGTGTGTGATGGTGATCTTGATTGATAAAGTTCTCATCTCAAATTGTACATATGAATGTGACGTAGAACGAGTAATTGGACGTTGGAACGTAGTATGAGATTAATTTATTCAGTAATTCATAAATAGTTTATTTTTTCTGGCTTCGGGATGTTTACATCGAATTTTTGATTTTTTGCCGGTCGCTTCTAAATTGGCTTATTAATTTAATGGTTACTATATTGATGATAAATTGATAATGCTGGCTAAAACCAAATATTTCTCACGATATAGACACACAGTGTGGTGTAATAAAAATTTTGGCAACAATTCAATAGACTATAATTATTATCGAATACAAATTAGAGATTCATTGGTTAAAAAATGCTCTATTGATTAAAGAGGAAAAATTTGGAACTTGTTAATTAAAATGGTGTAGTCTGGATTTTGTTTTATTTTATTTTGTTAGAGATAAATATTTACATACATAATATGTACAGCTGCGAGCAGTAAAATAGTAGTAGGCACTGTCATTTTGAATATCTTTGAGTTTGTGGAAATACAAAAGTTTTTTAGCATTAACTGCATTGCGAAAGATTTTCCCTACTATGTCCATACAAAAATGCAAACTGATTTATAAAGCTGCAAATATTTTTTTTTATTTTTTAACACATGATGCAACAAAGTTTTCAAGAGCAATAAAATAGTAGTATGATAGTAAAAAGTATTTTATTCGAAAAATAATTATATTTTAAAGTTTTTTTTTATAAATAAACTTAATACTTAGTAGCATGACCATGATTTTTTATGACAGCTATACAACGCTTTTTCATAGAATCTACAAGGTCTTCGCATCTCTTCAGTGGTATAGTCTGTCATGCATGTTCAACTATAGCCCAAAATTCGTTGTTGTTTTTGGGCCTTGCATCCCATACCGCTTTCTTAATATCTGCCTAGGTTTTCAAATGGATTGAGGTCAGGAGATTGAGCTGGCCAATCGATAACCTCAATTCTATTGGCCCGAAACCATTCCTTTGCCAACTTACTAGTATGTTTCGGGTCGTTATGTTATTGGAACGTCCATTTTAGCGGCATGTCCTCCTCAGTAAAAGGCAGCATAGTGTTCTGCAGTATTCCTACGTATGCATGCTTGTCCATTATATTATTAATTTTATGGATTAGACCCACACCTCTGTAGGAGAAGCAACCCCAAACCATAATACTTGATCCGCCATGTTTAACCGTCTTTATGGTGTATCGGGGATCATATTGTGTATTAGGGGGATGCCTTACATACTGACGAGACCCTTTACCTCCATATAGAATGATTTTGGATTCATCAGTCCACAATACATTCCTCCACTTCTCAATGGGCCAAGAGAGATGTTCTTTGGCGAACTGAAGACGCCGGGTCACATGGTTTTTTTTCCAGAAGTCGCACCTTGCGTGGGCTGCGAGCATTTAATTTATGCTCTCGTAGTCGTCTTCTTATCGTATGAACACCACAAGTTAGGTTTAACTCGTCGCGGATTTCCACAGCTGACATTGTTGGTCAATTTTTAGCGCACCTTGTGACTTGTCGTACGGTAGTCTCCGAAAGAATCCGCTTTTTGACCCGTTTTTCGTCTTTTTTTGTAAATGATTGCATTACATATCATTGGGGCTAAACATCCGACGAGTTTTTCAACTTCCCTGTACGTCTTGCCTTGATTTATAAGATTTTGAATCCATGTTCTTTTTTCTTCGCTGCAATGTTTGCTTCGTCCCACTAAATTATGCATAATCATATTTTTTTACTTAATACATAAATAATACGTAAAAACTAAAACAAACTTACTTTTTTTTTACAAAAAATCGAATATTTTACTGTAAATAATGTTTTTTTTTTTTAATAATTTTACTTTTGCTACTATTTTATTGCTCGCTAAGAAAAATCAAATTTCGAAATAAAATAAGCTGTAAATAATAACGGTGTTGATTTGACGACAGAAAAAGCATGGCCAGGTCTGTCACATATAATTGTTCATAAATGTAACCGTAATGGAGACCAGTGGTACACAGGATTCGAAATATGTAACGAAATTCATTTTAGCAGCAGGCACTACTATTTTACTGCTCGCAGCTGTATATACATTTAAAGTCTGAAGGAAGAACTATAGGAGTAGAACTTAAATGCTCAACTGAGCGCATAGAATGAAATCACACAATAAGCTTTCATATAGTTCAAATTTGAATTCGTAAGTCAAGGTCATTCGTTCACTTAAGTAAAGTTAACTGCTGAACGAAGTATAGGTATAATCAAAATACAAAAAAGGAAAAGGTGACTTTTCCTTGACAATAATAATACAATTTTGTCCAAAAACCTTAAATCTTTATTTCCATTATATTATCGCATCTTATACCAAAAACCCATCGTTTACATCGTTTTGGAGAAAGTAAAATTATTGCACTTGATATTTCAAAAGTGTTTGATAGAGTTTGGCATCAAGCTCTCTTATCGAAAATGCGAGCATTTGGTATCGATGAATCTCTTGTTCGTTGGATTAGAAACTACCTTTCGGACCGTTCAATACGTATTGGATGGTTTCAAGTCTGAAATTCACAAAATAAATGCTGGTGTACCCCAGGGCTCCGTTTTGTCTCGGACTCTCTTATATTCATAAATGATCTTTTGTCTGAAACTTCTAATCCATTAAACTGTTTCCCTGACGACAGTACCCACAGCTTCTCGTATTCGTTTTCAGATTCACATCCATGTCCTTCAAATGCGGAACTTGAACGGCAACATATGATAAGCTCATTAAATTCTGATCTCGACAGCATTGAAATCTAAAACCGCCTAGAATTTAATGCTCCCAAAATTCAATGCTGCCTTCTGTCGTTAAAAAGAAACCCACCCCATGCCACTATCTATGAGTGGCACTTGCATTGAGGAAACCGAAAAGCTCTCAGTACTCGGTATGTGTATCACAGACCGCCTTTTGTGGAACGATCACATATTTGATGTCGCCAAAAATGCCCCGAGAGCCGATGGCATACCAGCCGAATTATTCCATCACGGCGGGCCAGCCTTACGTCAAGCAATTCATGATAATATAGTACAGGTATGGGAGCAGGAAGAAATGCCAGAAGTCTGGCGAAAAGGTTTATTATGCCCCATACATAAGAAGGGAGATGTCACAACGTGCAGCAATTATAGAGGTATCACGTTGTTGAGTACCGCCTATAAGATACTCTCCTCTATCCTACAAGACCGGATAACCCCATACGCTAAAACCGTCATCGGACAATATCAGTGTGGTTTCATTCCAGGCAAATCAACAACAGATCAGATCTTTACCCTTAGGCAGGCGATGGAAAAATGTCTAGAATTTAACATCCCAACATACCATCTGTTTATAGATTTTAAGGCCGCCTATGATAGCATAGCCAGGGTAGAACTTTACAAAGCCATGAGAGAATTCGGCATCCCAAATAAATTGACACGACTATGTAGGTTGACCATGACCGACGTAACAAGCCAAGTAAAAATAGCCGGATTGCTATCCAGACCAATCAACATCTTTAATGGACTCCGACAAGGGGACGGTTTGGCCTGCCTCCTCTTCATCCTGGCGTTGGAGAAAGCAATCCGTGACTCTGGCACGGCAACAAGAGGGACCATCGTCAACAGGTCCAGCCAGTTACTGGCTTACGCAGACGACATTGACATCATCGGAAGAACCGAACAAGCTGTACACGATTCCTTCATCCATATCGAGCAGGCGGCACAAAATCTGGGGCTGCACATTAGTGAAGGTAAAACAAAGTACATGGTGGCGTCGAATGCGAGAGGAACAGTTGGTCAAACAATCAAGGTAGCGGAGCACGAATTTGAAGTGGTGCAATCCTTTAAATACCTTGGGTCAATAGTAGGAGCCGATAACAATATAGAAGAAGAAATACGCGGGCGGCTTCTCAAATCCAACAGAGCCTACTATAGTCTGTCAAAGCTCTTCAAATCTAGAAATC
The DNA here is from genome assembly GCA_963931855.1 of Philhelius festivus. Taxonomy (NCBI): domain Eukaryota; kingdom Metazoa; phylum Arthropoda; class Insecta; order Diptera; family Syrphidae; genus Philhelius; species Philhelius festivus. The sequence goes on along the minus strand of OZ007555.1, from coordinate 137,254,610 downwards.
TCACCATAACTTCAAAACTGCTGCTGTACAGGACAGGAAAAGTCTTAAGGAGAATTGTTGGCCCCATATGTGAGGAAGGACGACGGTACAATCATGAACTGTACGCAATCTACCTAAAAGCAGATATCGTGACAAAAATTAAGCTCGGTAGAACCTGCTCGGAAAGTTCTTTGGCATTCTATGGCAGACGACAGCGTGGTAGACCATGCTTGCGCTGGAGAGATGGCGTAGACCAGGACGCCCGAAGCCTTGGGGTGCGCAACTGGATGGCGTCGGCTAGAGACCGGGATAGGTGGAGAGACTTGTTGAAAGAGGCCAGGACCGGAACCCGGTTGTCGAGCCGATGATGATGATGAAGAAATTTTTCAACCCTTCTGATTCGGCTTTTATATATAAAGCCTTTATTCGCCCAAAACTCGAGTACAATTCTCAAGTTTGGGCAGGTGCTCCAATAACCCACTTAAGTCTTTTGGATAGGATACACAGAAGAGCTATGAAAATGATACATAGGTGACAGAAATATAAGTGAAGCATTTAAAACTCTCGAGCACCGCCGCAATGTTTCATGTCTTTCGTTGTTTTACCGACATTTTCACAAAAAATGCTCTACTGAAATAGCCAGTTGCATTTCTCCCCGAAAAGAATTCAACCGTAATACTCGTACTTCTAGGAATGCACATCAGTTTACCCTTGAGCCCAACTTCGGACGTACTGTCAAATATAGAGATTCTTTTTTTAGCCGAACTACCCGAATGTGGAATGCCTTACCCGGCTTTATATTCCCTTTTCATTTCGATATTCAGAGGTTTAAAACCAATGTGCATCCTTCCCTGTTTTCATAACGCTCGCACAGTGTTTAATTTAACATTTTAAGGGTAATAAAAACCCCTTGAGTGCGCGTGCTGTATAGAAAAAAAAATCGCGGTTTTATTGCAATTACTTCGAAACCCCCTAGGTAAGGTTAGGTTAAAGTGGCTGTCATTAAAGCATCTGACCCACTTAGACCAGTAGAGGTCCATTGTGATACCACGATATAATAGGGGACAAAGAAGGTTCCCTACTAGTTAAAACCATTTGGAGCTTCTGATGAAGCGAAGGAGACTTTTAATGTCTGTATTTATGAAATCGCTTGGTTCGTTATAGAAATATTCTCCTAGATGAAGTTTGCGTCTGTAAGAGAGAGCAGGGCATGTACAAAGAAGTTGTGGGATTGTTTCCTCTTCCTCCTCGTCCAAGCAACTCGTGCAAAAATCGTTTGCTAGTACATCGAGTCGAGCGGCGTGTCTACCAATAAGAAAGTGTCCAGTTATGACACCTATTACGGAGCTGATCTGAGATCTGCTGAGGGACAATAACCACTTTGATCGAAACCCCCTGGTGCGAATTAAATTCAAAATCATTAAATTGTAACATTACAATTACCGTGTATAGATGAGGTAAAAATAAAAAAAGTTTAATTTTTCTATAGGTCTAGGAGATACATTAAAAATGATGCTCATATTTAATAAAGCAGTAGCGCACACGTTATTCGAGTAAAAAAAAAAACAATGTTTTCCCTTTAGAGCAAATAAAAACTATACTTTCTCCCTAACAGTATATGTACATACATAATGTGTAAATGTGTTCTTCCTCTAATTTTTCAAGGACAAGCAGTTAAAGTCAAGATCTGAGGAATTGGATTATTAACAGTCAAAAGTACTAGTAAATACTGTTGTAGTTAAACTCGTAGACCTACATACTATGGCACAGCACAGTTATAAAAACCACTCGTAAATTGTATAAATCAATTTGCTGTAGTTTTTTTATGAGTTCAATATACTTTTTTTTTTTTTAAATCAGAGGTACATATGTACAGTGTTGGAAAAAATAATAGAAACAAAGCTTTACATAATGATCAACCATTAATAATTACATACAATTACGTCTTCCTTGGTTCTAATTTTTTATATATTAATAACACCTAACATGACTTTGAAATGGTGCAGCCGTTTGTTGTCATTAGCTCTTTGTTTGGACTTAACGGTAAAAAAAATGAGCTAAGTGATAATCTTGCCTGGAAAAAATAATAGAAACAAGGTACTTTGACTTTCAATTTGACTTAAATTTCGTTTTTTATTTTTATTGAAATAGACGTTTTATAGTGTGTTTATTAGTTTTGCACGTGTTTCAGTCGTTTTAATAAAAAAAAATATAACAGTTATTTTAAAATTTTATAAAAATGGGTCGTGGAGTACACTGTACTATTACTGAGCGCAATTTAATAAAAAACTTCAGAAAAAATGGGAAAACTATGGAAGAAATAGCACAAGCATTAAATTGTTTAAAAAAGAAGATACTTACAGCTCTCTATTCAAGTCCAAAGCCAGAAACAAGAGGCAGAAAACGATAGACCTCAACGCAGTTTGATAAGATATTGTTACGACTGTGTAAAAAAAGGCTTTTTCTTCTTCCAAAGACTTGAAAATTGAACTAAATGCGCCTGTTTCAAGTCGTACAATAAGAAACCGACTAATAGAACCAAGGCTTCTTGGAAGGGGTCCCAGAAAAGTACCATTCTTGAGCATGAAAAATATTCTGCAGAGGATGAATTTTCCAAATAAACACGCCCAACGAGCAAATTGGAACAACGTTTTATGGTCGGATGAAACAAATATAAATTTATCTGATTCCGATGGCAAAATGTATGTCAGACGACCTAAGAACGCAGAATTCGATCCAAGGTACACAAAAAAGACTGTTAAACATAGTGGCGGAAATATCATGATTTTGGGGGTGCTTCTCAACATCTGGGGTTGGTCCAATTTTTTGGATAAAAGACAAAATGTGTGCTACTGACTACGTACGAATAATAAAAGAAGTTATGCTGCCATTTTCCGAAGAGAACATGCCAATTAAATGGGAATTCATGCAGGATAACGAACCCAAGCACTCCTCAAAATTGGTTAAGGAATACTTTAAAAAAATGAAATAAATGTTATGGAGTGGCCATCGCAGTCCCCGGATCTAAATCCCATAGAACACCTGTGGGGCATACTTAAGAGGAAAATTCGAGACTTCAGAGCCAAGAATAAGGAAGATCTGTGGTCTATAATACAAAATGTATGGTATTCCATACCTTCCGAGACATGCGCTAAGTTGGTTCATTCCATGGGGCGGAGATGTCAAGCCGTCATTAAAAATAAAGGTGCAACGACCAAGTACTAAACGAATATGAACCAATTTAACTGTTAAGTTACTCTTTACCAAAAAGAAAAACACAATTATAATATTGTTTCTATTATTTTTTCCAGGGTAAAATGGCTGTTAATATTAATTTTAATTTTTCTCATTACTACTTTTCTTTTTATTAATAAATTCAATATTGTGTATATTTTAAACTTTATAGAGACTTATTGTATGTATTTTTAATTTCTAAATTCTTCCCAATAAACTTTTTGTTTTTAAAAAACGGCATGAAAGAAGCTTGTTTCTATTATTTTTTCCACCACTGTATATTTGTTTTTTTTTTTTTTTCTTCCTCATAAGTCAAACTGCTCTTTGAAGTTTAAGAAAGTGGGAAAAACTTTCATCACAGAAATTTTGAAGTACATACGCTAATTATTTTGTCGCTACTGCACACATGTATGTCTTATCACCAATTATAATCCTATCAATGATTGTACTATCAAAATCAAAGCAATTTAGTATGTTTAAAGTGATCAGGGTCTCATTTCATAAAACTAGAAGACTAATAATTATTATATTTGAATTCACTCTTATTTTATAAAAAATTCAAATAGACTACAAGTATCCCAGACTTATAGCTACAAGTAAATATACAAGTGGGTCGAATTTTTCTGTTTCATAGAAGAATTTTCGCAAAAAATTATTAGTGACGAACTTGTAATTACATATAAGTTTATTATTATCGAAGAAAGACTTATAAGATTAAGATCGTAGCGGAAAAATTGGTTCATTCGCAATTATAATTTATTGGTTAAAGTTTTGCAAAACTCAATATTAACCAAATAACATCACATCATGCTAAATATGGTTTTCGAAAATCATACTTTTCACGAAAACGGCACCTAGAATTTTGATAAAATGTTGTCTGTGTATAGCTTAATTTTAACAATCTATAATTAAAAAAAAAAATGAAGACATTATGTGGCAGGATCTTTTCTTATATTTTTGACTTTCTCATAATCAGTTTAACCAATTTTATATTTGAACACCGATAGTTGAATCACTTCTTACAATAATTGTTTGTAGCATGATTGTGGAATCCGAAATAACTAACGTTTGCTAGTGGATTTAATTCTGCTAATTTCGATCTAGTTTCAATAATTGTGATTTTCATACAAAAATTTCGAGTAAAGATGTCACTTGATTTGAAGAATTGAAGACTCGCTTCAAAATGGTAATTCAATTCGAATCGCATATAAACTACCACATATCATGTTTGTATGTATATACTACACTTGAAATGCACGAGCCTCTTAATTAATGTTTTTTATATAATAAACACCCCGGCGGCATCGCCATTAAATTGGCATTACAATAACAAATTTGAGAACTTTGTTTATTAATTTCCTCAATGTCAATGGCTTCTCTAAGATTTGCTTGTTTTCATCTCAGAGTATTCTCTGTATCTTCTTCTATCGAGTTTCTATATGTTGCCGGCCACTGGCAAAGTAAATATTTATTGCTCTGTGGGTTAAATGAATAATTAATGAAAAGCCAGACAAGGTTAGGTATCAATTACTCATCGACATTTCGTCGGATGAACGAAGACGACGCACGACAGCAATGTCTGAGCAGCATAAGATAACATAGGCTGCTAGCCACACAAGACACAACTAGTGAGCCTCTATCCCCTTCACTCCTACTACCACTACTGCTAGTCCACAATCTATAATTCATGATAACTTTTTATCAGCAGTTAACTTTGCTATGTGTACCGAAAATTAAATGAAATAATGGATTTCTCGTGCATTACTGACAAGATAATTCTACATAACATAAATGAATAAATAAATTCTAAAACGAATCACAAGCCAGTGAAGCCAGTGGGTGATTTTTTTCTATCTTCGTATGCACACAGTATTTTGTTTTCCACTTTGCATTATCATCATCATCCGAATGGAGTTGTTAATTATTATACAGAATTCGCAGAGTCAATTAGAATTAACAAGAACAGTGCTGTATTGTCAGCTTTCAAACTAGCATTTAGATTAGATAGTTTAGTTTGTGAACAAGTGTGGGATTCTGTTCGCGTCAATGTGAAATATATAGCACCCTCGTTATCAATAGTTCTAATTCCGATTAAGTAATCTTTTAATCTCTCTTTGAAAAAGTTTATTCTTCTAAACATCGGGACCAATCAATTGAAATATTTAATTTTTCTGCCATTAGGGTGTGTTTTTCGTTGTGACTGAGAATTCTTTTTAAGAGAAAGTGATTTAAGACCAAAGTTGAAAATATTTTTCTATATTTATCGTTTCCAGCAATCAACTATTAATAATGTCGCACCACAGCCACAGGGAGCAACAGCAACAGTTGTTAACTGGGAACCAGCCCTTACCACAAATTATTAAAAGTAAGTTGAACTCCGTTTTGATAAACAAATTTCGTCACGTATTATTTAAATTTTATTTATATCTATTTATAATTACAACTATTTGGCTGTTAACATTAGTCATGAGAGGTGTTTTTCTATGTTTAAACTTATTTAACATGTTTTCCGATTTGAAACTCATCACAGAAGAAATACAAATCCGAACGTGAGTCGAATAATAAGCCACTTGTCAATCGAGTCTAAAACAACGAGACGAACGTCTACAGCATTTGAATTTCCGCTGAAGGGAGTATTATAGTCAATGTGATATTTTTATAAAACGAGAACTTAAATTTCTACTGATAACGAAGATGTTTTCAACTAATGATTTATGATAATGAGTTATTGCTTAGACAAAATAAAATCTGGGTCATGTTGCATTAATCTACAACAGTGATTTATATGTATGTATGAAATTAAACAACTACATAGTATGTGCTAGGAAATTTCGACTTACTTTCAGTAAGAAGTTAGTCCTTATTTGTCGTTTTATTCTATAAGCATGATTTCAAGCGGTGATGAAAGTAACTACGAAAACGAATTTCGAACACGAAAATCGCGAGTTTTTAAAGAGCGAATACATTTTGATAATAAATCCTATTATACATTTAGTGAAAAGATTTGGAAGAAATTCAATGCTTGTAAGTTATTTTAATGAATACAATACTTAGAGGATCAGAGGAACTACCAAATAATTTCATACAATCAAGTTTAGTCAAAACAATCGAGTATACTCGTAGAGATTTCATAATTTTTTATATGTACACATCACGTGCTAGATACCCGGCATTGCTACCATGCTAAATATGTATGTATAGCTTGTTGAACACAAATAGCCCACCTGAACTTTCGTTAGATGAATTGCTTATAATCATAAGTTCTTATCTTAAAATAACGGTAGTTTTCCTTCGCTTACATGAATCCTAGACAAAATTAGTTTTTTGAATGTCGTTAATTTTTTACTTGCGATATAGGTACTATAGGGCAAGTTCTGCATTTGGAAAAAAAATCGAATTCGAGATTTTGATCAAAGTTGACATTACGATGATAGCGAAGACGAATAAAGTGGGTCCGGCAATTCCGTCTGTCTGTCTGTCTATCTGTATGTCTGTACCTCGATCTAGAGCCTAAGCCACTGGACCTATTTTCTTTAAACTCGGTAGTTATGGGTCTTCGGTGATTCCCTAGAGGGGAAATTGAAAATTTGTTTTAGCTCTAAAACTAACGGTACCTCCCATACACCCGTAATGCAAAATCTTATTTATCTCGAAAACGGCTCTAATGATTTTGATAAAAAAAATTAGGTGCGATATTATGGACATGGACTACGTTTTGGTAAAAAAAAATTTGGGGCAAAATGTTATTAACGGTACCTGTCATAGAACCGTTTTTTTGATTTTCAACTTTCGCATTAACGGCTCTAACGATTTTAACCAAAAATGTTCAGCAGGAGTCCCCCTAAGTTTAAAATAGTATTGTATATAAAAATATTCGAAAAATTATTTGTCGAGTTTTTTTGAAAAAAAATTTTTTTTGAAAAATCAATATCTTCAAAACCTATGAACGATTATTTTTTGAAATTATTTCCTAAAATCAATATTATTAAATACTTAAAATTCGCATCCCACATTTTTTTCTTGAAAAATTTTAAAGAAATTTCTTATATAAAAAAATTTATTTATTTAATAATAAAACGATTTTTTAACGTTTGTTTGCATAAATTCATACTTTTCTAGAAATCAGACGGCAATTTCACTTTAAATTCATGTTTTATATTTATAAAATGTATCTTAAATTCCAAATTACTTTTACATAAGAGCAAGTTCGTGCGATCCAGTCGTGCATTTTATTTTAATTAATATTGCTTGAATTTATTTTGTCAAGAAGCATTCCAAGGTATGTCATTTTTGATACCATTCATGTCAGATTATAAAAAAATGTCTGCAAAAGACATTCGATATACATATGTATATACATATACATGAGAAAAAAGGGTTTCGTTAAACAAATAAAAGCTAAAACAAAAACCTTACAGAAATATTGCAAAACGAGAATCCCATGTGCAAGAAAAACTACCACAAGAGAGAATCATTTTACACACATAGCTTTGACTTTAGACTCTAAACTTAACATTTGTAATTTGAATTATTCTTGCAAAAAGTGAAAAACAATGTTAATGGAACACAAAAGTACAAGTGCATTTTTTATTTGTACTTTGTCTAAAAGTAGATTCTAAAGTATATGATTATTTTCGCTTAATATAGGCTGTTAAATATAGTGAAAGATAAAGAAGAGTACAACTGCATTGAAGAGTTTTAATTTTGTATACAGACATTTTACTTGTAACCTAATAATAATAATGATAAAATTTAAAAGTCTATAGTTTTTGAGGATACCACTGCTTACTTTTCTTTTAAATAAATATACCTTTAAACCAAGTAAAATACAAAATATATTATGAAGCAACACTCCTAGTAGATCACCATTTACTTACTACTAATCTCAATTAAAATGGAGAAAACAATTTGTTGTTTTATTAACTTGTGGGTTAAACTAAAGCCAAAAAGTTTTTTTTTAAATAAATTTACAGAATGTATAATAGCCATTTGATTGCAAAAACATACATACAAAAGAAAAACGCATGCAAGTTGAAATCTCAAAAAATGTTCTTCAAAAAGGTAGAACTCTTCGTTTTCTTTAATAATAATGTGCTGGTAACATTTCACTAGTCTGCAATACTTTCTGATTATTTTCAGGAAATCTTAAAGTGGAAAAGTTTAAAGTTGATAGTCTGAAACTCATATATTTGTAGTGAAAGAATTTTTTCCGATTTTAGGTTCAACAAAGATTTAGTTATACCTGACATCGACAAAAGTTTTTGACCACCACATTGTGGCAGTCGAAATGCCCTTAAATCTGTAGTGGATTTTTCAGATTGTTTTACTAACATCAATTAAAGGTGTTTCAACCTTTTTGAGGGCATCTCACAGGGGTTAAGCTATACTGACAAAAAAAAATTGGAAAAATATCGATTTTTAATACTACAAACCGTCAAAGGCCGAGAAAAAAAAATCCTGCAAGTCTTTTGACTTTAATTTAACGGCGCTTATACATACATATTATACAACCATTGAAGCAATTTGGATTGTAATCTCAAATTTTGCTTTCGGTTTTTGTACTATTACTTTAAATATTTAAATAGAAGAAAAAAAAAACGTCTTGTCTAACCTAACGTGCTAAGTTATAAAATATCCACTAATTTTAATTTCATGGACTTATTATTTCAATACAATATTATTAATACCAGAAATCTTGTGTATCTTGTGCTATTTTTTCTTGAAAATCTTTAGATCTGTGTCGTCGGTCGTCTTTGGTAATCAATTGTCAGTCACTGGAATTTCAAATTTCATGCTTTTAAACATTTTCTGTACTAACTTACATTTTTTTAAATTTAAAGAAATGCAACTTTATAGTCAAAAACTATTTATATATATTCCTTTTTTTATTAGAATTTATGAATAAGATTAATTGACAAAAAAAAATTACTTCAATTTTGGGGTTTCCCCAGGTGGGTTCAGTAAGATACCACTCATACCCAATCTATCACGCAAAATTAGCCCATAATTACCTAATCCTGCAGAATAACATTCAATGAGGGAACTAACTGAGAAGGAGATGTCGGGGATCTCACTTATACTCATCACTTGACTAGCGAGGCCCAAGTTTGTTAAATTCGGTTCATTTTACATTTTTACAAAAATCCAATGTGAACTATATTTAACAAGATAAAATTGTAAATCATAAAATTAGCTCATTTCTTGGCTCTCAACTAGTCAACTAATAAGTCCAAGTGAGATGGCCGGCTGAAAGGCCCAATTTTGTGAACTAATGGTAATTAAAAGCTATTTAAATTTTTTTTATATAAATTTCTGAATATCGCAAAGCTATAGAAATATTAAGTCGATCGATGCATTTCACATGGAGTGTAGTGTAGTGCGGTTTCAGAAAGAATCTCTAAATTTAACATTTCGTACAAAGGTGGACCTGGTAGGTGGTTTCCTCTTTAATGACAGGGGACAGGAGTTTTTGAAGAATTGCATTCTACATGGTTCTTAGTTGCCCATTTATTGAGCTTATCACACGCTGCCGTTCTAGTTCCACATCTGAAGAACAAGAACGCGCGAATCTCTAAACGAATATGAGAAGCTCAGGGTGCAAGAAAAATAATTTGATGGAAAGAAAGAGAGTCGGAGACAAAACGAAGTCCTGTGGCACACAGCCATTTATTTTATAAATAACCGATTTAAGACTATCCAATACAACATGTATTCAGCATTTCATCAATACCAAATGCACGCAATTTACACAATAGAGCGATAATGCCAAACTCTACCAAATGTTTTTGAAATTTGAAGAGCAATAATCTAACATTCTCAAAAAAGATGTTGAGATTTGTACCAGTGTTCACATCACATCACTAGTGGATCTATTGCTACAAAGGCCATATTGCCTTTGATTGAGAAGCTTTTGTTCTTAAATATATTTCTGAAATTGGTAATTTATCAATGACATTGGAAAAAAGAACTTAAGTGCAATTGTACGATATTTCTTAGGGGAAAGAAGATCCACTCTGAAAATGACCGGTAAGGTAGTACAGATGTTAAATCTTACGCAATGGTTTTACCAGCGTTGAAGAACACCTATTAAGAACAATAGGAAGGATATTTTTTTCCCAACATCATCCTTTTTGAAATTAGGAAAACACGCGCTTCTTATTATTCCGTACTCCATTGAGGAATCTAGAAGGAAACAAAACCGCATCACCTCCTCTGTCGGAATGAAAGAGGGAGACAACTCCTTCTCCGCTTCGACTCCTACAGCCTGAATAAATTCCTTTCAAAAAGACGTTATGTTGTCGCACCCTGTATAACATTTTGTTTTGTATGCTAATAATTCATACGATTATCTTTGGAAATAATAAGGTCAATGAATTAAAAGGCCGTTACAAAACAGATGTTTATTGTTTATCTTTCTTTGTGCAGATGTTGATTTGTGTTTATCTTATAAAATTTGTTTATATTTTAGGGCCAACCCACAATGATGTTTGTTTGTTGTTTTAAAGCAGTTTCTCTTATTGACTTTCTCATCATAACAATAATATTTTTTATTTGTTTAATATGATAACATTTCTTAAAAAAAACAACCAGAAATCTATATTTTACAACTAAGAACCACGTTTTGCTTTATCAGTGCCAACTACTGTCTTGATTAAGTGGTAATCTAATTGTGACGATTTGTTCTTCTATAAAAATTAATGACTTTTAACATTATTATGAAATAATTATTGGCCTTGATTTAAGGTTGTTTGACGAAGATATGTATGTATATTTGTTTAGATGTGCCGGTGGATGGGCAATTTAAATGAAATAGAATTTATATTATTTAGTTTTCTATCTTTGTTTGATTTTTTTCTCTATCTTGGCTGATATTATTTTAGTTCGTCAACAATGAGAGAACATCATTCTAATATTGTTGAAATAAAAAAAAAATTAAAAAAAGATAAGAGAATCAGCCAAAAAGCAGTGGTAATGCTGTGCATCTATTATCTTAACTTAAGGCAAATTTACTATTTCATTTTGCTGGATGATAGGCGTATTTTTTTTTTGGATTTTTTTTGTTTTTTTTTTTTTTTTGTTTTGAATGCTTAATCGTATATGCATATACTATATGCATGAACATAGGAACAGGGTGATTCGGATAATATGTGATAAGAAAATCGGTTGAAATGGGAGTCAATTTTATCCATCGTTTGGGATTAGTAATTTCTAAAAGAATGATTTTTTTTTATTTTATTGATTTAATTATTATTTTATAATTTTATTTATTATTATGAGATTATTTACAAAATATAAGCTTTCTATATTGTCTTTGAATAAATAGAAAATTATGAAAATTACAACCAAAGTGCATTTATGTACAAAACTTTATTAAATCGTTGGTTAAGATACATCTTCAAAATATGAAAAGGTGGACTCGCAGTTGATGGATGTACAAAACCCTTAAACTGTTACTTCCTAAATTATAAAAAAAAAATTATTATTTTGAAAAATACATAGTTGTATACTATACGCACACAAAGCTCTGATTTTGAAAAAAAAAACAATAGTTTTTTTACCACAGCACGAAATAAAAAAAGATGTCTCCCACTTTTTACCAGCGATGTACATATTATATGTTCGTTCATACAGAGAAATTAAGTACATTTTTTGCAAGCAATCTCGAGATCTTGAACAAATTTGATAATACGTAATTTCGTCTGTATGTCTGTAGCCTGTAAGTCCATAACGCGTGCTATCCAAAACAAAATTGCTTAAAAGTTTTGATACACAGGCACAGATCTTTACATTGTTTTAGAGAAAGTAAGATTATTGCGCTTGATATTTCTAAGGCATTTAATAGAGTTTGGCACTATGCTCTCTTATAAAAAAAATTTCTCTCCATTTATTAGAAATAATTCAGAACAGAGTATTTAAACTGATAGGAAACAGAGCTACAGAGCTATCTTAGAATCATTCCCATCTTTTGAATAGATGGTGGCCATATCAGAAGAGGAAACAAATTTCTTTCATCTTTCAAGGAAACCTACACATTTCGCTGATTTTTTAACTACGTCCAATATATGATCATAATGGTCATTAACACACATACTGACTATAAAAAACTTTTCAGTTTCATGATGCAATTCATGTATAACGGCGTAGATTATATATTTCGCTTGGACGACAGAAGACAGCTTTATGTTTTCGAAGCGTTTAATTATTATACGCGGTTTTAAGAACCCCAATGTATAATGTTGTCGAGATCGGAATTTTATGAGCTTAGATTTCGCTGCAGTTTCAATTCCAAAACCAAATCTGTAGAAGTTTTTGAAAATAATGAAGAGTGTCGGAGACAAAAGGGAACCTTAAGGCACACCAATTTTTTTTTTCTTTTGAATATCATACTTAAAACCGTTCAGAATGACTCAAATTTAACATTCAGAAAATGTAAATTCTAATTTAACGAAGAGAGGGAGACTTCAAACTCTATCAAATGCTTTACAAATAGCAATTGCAATTACCTTTGTTTCTCCAAAATGGTGCAAAGATTGGTTCTAATTTTGCTCTCTAAGATATTTCGTAAACTGATTGTTTATTAGCGTTTCCACGATTTTGGAAAGAAGGGTCTTTAGTTTAATTAGTCTGTTATTGGAGTGGAATGAAGATTCGTCTATTTTAGTGACCGGCTGTGTAAGTGCTTCTACTTGGAAAGAATACTGAAGAGTAGGTCAGATGGGAAAGCTTACGCAATGGTTTTGCTTAGAAGAACATCTGTTCTAAAAGGGATATACAAAATGGACCCGCGAATTTGTGTTTTTATGATCTTTAAGAACTGTTGCGACTGTGCGAGTGCTAAACAAGATTTGTTGCATAGAACTATTTACGCTCAAGGAGATAGATGATAGGAAGTTCACCGTTGCATAATTTTTTTTTTGTTTGCGTGGTAGGTTGAATAATAGCTCCTAAAAATCAAGCAATACTGAAGGAATGGTATCAGAATTCTAGGAGCTGTTTTCGAGAAAAATATGATATCCGAAAACGGTTTTCTAATTTCTATGGTAGGTTCGGTTATTTTTGAAAAAAGAACATCTTTTTCTAATTTTTTTAGTTACCTACTTAGGTTAGGAGGTTTCCTCTCGAAACATCCTAAATCTTTTCATCTAATTTGACAAGGTCCATGTCTCGGCACCATACACAAGGACCGAGGATGATTAGAGTTTTATAGAGGGACACTTTAGTTCCTCGAGAGAGGACCTTGATGGAGCAGGGTGCCTTCTCCATCGTCATCCTGCACAAACGAAAAAGTTTGTCAGGGGTACCAAAATTAGACATTGCTCTATATAGTTCCTTCCAAGATGGTGGAATAGGTGGTAGGTGTCTATTTGAAGTTCCTGATTTTTTTTCCAAAATCTGCCATAATGTGAATATTTGATCGATGGTGGACTTTCTTGGTCTAAAGCCGCACTGATATGGACCTATCAGGTTGTTGACGAAAGGCTTCAGACGTTCACATAATATGGCAGATTGGATCTTGTATGCGATCCTCAGTAGATTTATGCCTCTATAGGTTCTTGAGAATCGGACAGACAATGCAGACGAGCTGGTTCATACTCCCAACCGAGTCATCTCCTGCCGCTTTGAACAGTTGGGCAGCGAAGCCGGCAGCTCCAGCGGCTTTGTTGGACTTAAGATTCAATATAACTACCTTCAATTTGTCCAGGTCAGGTGGGCGGTATTGTTGGTCTGCGTCGTCTAAATCGAATTGTATTGTCTCTTTAGTAGCGGAATTCTCTTCTTCATCACCGTTATAAAGTTTGGAGAAATGGTCTTTCCATATTCTTAGCATGGACTCCATGTCCATGTAGGCTTCAGCTCGGGGATTTTAACCTTGTGATGTTTTTTTTTTACCTTTTGGTAAAACTTTGCCCTTCCTGTATTTCCCCGAACGAGCGCTTTTCATGCTCCTTCTTTTCCTTTCTGTGAAGCCGGTGTTCTTCTCTCATATTCTGCTCGTAGAGCTCGCCATCAGCTTTGGTAATTCTGTGTTCGGAAGCGGCATCTCTGATCTTGATGCTTCTTATGAGGTTGTCAGAGACTTGATTGGAACGTCGAACTTCCTCGCAGTACTTACTAGCTTTGGCTTTTTCCGGGAAATCCGCAGCCAAACCTTGGCTATAATGAGGTAGTAGTCCGGACATCCTCTATACTGGAAAAAAGCCTTACGTCGATCACAATCTGGTCAATCTGGTTCACGGTTGATTGATCAGGAGATCTGCATTTCTTTTGTGAATATTGAGATGTTTGAACTGTATACTAGCTAACAAACCGTCGCGCGCCATGGCGAAGTCGATCAGTCTGAGTCCGTTATTGGAAATGGTGTCGTGCAGACTGTGTCACCAAAGATGTTAGGGCGGGTGAACACTTTTGCACCACCTTGTATAATTGTGTATATTTGTTTAATTTAAAGCCCTAAATTACCAAGTGTTTATGCAGCTAAACTGTATCCGGTTTTTATTAACATATTGTTCACTTGCTAATCAAATATTGATATTTTATTATTTGTTTGTTTATTATTATTATGTGCTTACTTTATTTTTTTTTTTTATTTATTTCAGATGGCACCGACAATAGCGAAAGATCTCCGTTTCTTACAGATAGGAACAAGCCTGTGTCTCTCACACCATCGTGGGAGCAAAGGAATCTACCAAATGATGAGCTTAATTTTAAGGGTAAGTTTGATTTATATAAAGTTGCACATTTGACAGTTTTAAGTAATCTAAAAGATTATTCAAATGAGAGTGACCACCACAACCAACAATTTAAAACATTTATAATACTTCGTTTTCACCAATATATAATCCGAGATTTAAGGCAAGAGATTTATGTGGTGTTTCCACCGCACTAAAAAATTAAAAAGAAGATAAAACTTTGATAGCACCTATAAAAATACTAATGGTGTTTCAATTTTTCTTATAAAGTGGAAGCCGGAGAAAAAAGGTTGCATTTGTGCCAAACGATATAAAATAATCGAGGTAATTTAGCACGATATGGATATATGTAGGTCAGCTTGAACTATAGAAAATGTATCCAATGAAGATTTAACAAGATTAATTTCTAATCTACTAGATTAACGAAATAAATGTACATAGGTATATGATAAATCTTCGAGAATTGAAGGAGATTTACGGTAAATCCACTTAAATCCAAGATTATCTCTTGGTGATAAGACTGTTACTAAGCAACACATCTCAGAATGAAACATTCAGTTAATTTATATGGGCTACAATTCCGCATGCAATTCCGTTCACATCGCCGCTAACTTTTCGTGATAACCATATGTTCACATATCGCTCGTGAAGAGTATCCATTATGGCAAGCGCTGTGTTCTTTGAAACTTTATGTAAAGGTATCCATATCATTCTGTTTAGGCCAGAAGAAAAAACGCTCGCCGTTGCGGTTATGGCAATGGCAGTTCTGAAAAAGAACGGAGGATTTCCCTAGGCAAAAATTCTCGGGATACATTTCTGCTTAATTGATATCGTCCCAAATTCCACAATTATGTTTGAAGGATTTTTTTCAGCGGATTGCGTGGAACGATTTTTGAACGGAGCACCTACATATTTTGAAAATAAAATTTGATATAAAATGTAATATAACTTTCATTGTGATTTACGATGTTGCGAGCATTCCTTTTGAAAGACTTTTAAGTTCAAAAGTTACAATCACAGTGAATCGAAATTGACGCCTTTAAACATGTGTTGATTTCATCTTCCGGACTTTAACTGTTCAGTTTTTTGAATTTCATTAATGCTAAAAGAAAGTCTGATAGCTACCCTTCTACCATTGAATATTTAAGTACTACCTCAGATGAAGTTAATCTAATTACTAACTTATTTGTTAATTTTTCTAGCTAATCCTTTTCGGTTAACACCTCACAAGCCGACTCCAATTACTTTTTTTTAAGACTCTTGCGCCCAAACCCCATTATTTATACTCTTAAGAAAAGATACACTGGCGGTCCTGATGATTTACCTTCAATAATTATAATAAATTGCTCCAAAAACCTATTTAAACCCTTGACCGGTCTCTTTTAGCTCTTTATTTCACAAAGGATCTTTACTCTTTTATTATCCCGATCCATATAAAAAGCCATAAAAAGAAATATCTAACAAACGCCCCATTGCTAAACTGTCGTGTATTCCAAAGCTTTTTGAAAAAATATTGTATGACTTTATGCTCTTCCACTGTAAACAATTTTTCTCGCCTAATCAAGGCGGCTTCGAAATACTAAAAGTATGCTAAATTCCTTTGACTTCCATTCCTCCTAATCACTCTCTCAAAATCTCTCTTTATCAACACTCTTAACCTTAAACATCCTTCGGAACTAATGGCCGATTTCATAAACAAACACTAAAAGCACTTTTATCAAAAATCCTCTTAAACTTTATCAGGCTCTTAAAAATTTTTAGTTTCACCAATCTATAAAAGGGACATTTTGGGGAAATTTTTGTTAAAATTGAGTTCTCTTCACATCCCTGGGAAAAATAAATTGTTTTTTTCTTTCTAACAAGCGAAATGTATGAGAAGAAATGAGAAAGCGTTATGTGTTCAAACAAATGCCAAGAAATGAAAAAAAAAAAAGAAATGCACACAAAATATTTGGAAAGTTTCTGATCCTGACATTCTGTGGCATAAAATCATTAAGTAATAACCACTTAATTTATTTTTTATTGCATTGTTGGTTTTTTTTGGTTCCAAATGAAGACCAAACATATTCAACAAACACATCCACAGATGCTTTAGAAAGTCGGAACCACATTTTGAAGTCATATAATTTATGGAATATTCTTGCTCAGCGAATAACTTGTTGCACTTTATTATTGGATGAAGACGATCAATATTTTTTTCGAAATAAAGAAACAAATCATTTAAATATTTAGTATTAACCTATTCATTTTATAACTTCAAAAATTGAACACTAAATCCTAAAAAAACAATTTTCAGCTGCTATACCTATAACCAATTGTTGTTATCTACATCTGATGACATTTCAATGACACTTTTAAAATTTAATGAGCCAAAAATGGGCATTTAGTTTATAAGGGTGTTTACAAGCTTGTTTAATTTAAAAGCGCTTGGTGAAACCAAAACTTCTCATTTTAAGGTTTAGAAGCCTGTTAAATGTTTAAAAGTCCTTCGTGAAATCGGGCATAAGTCATATTTTTAATTTTTTTTGTATAAAAACTGGATGATGAGCCTACGGGCCCAAAGTATGAATACATATACATACATACATAATTATATAACTCGTCTAAAGAATTCGTAGTTTGAGTTCAAAATTTGCCCTCAAGTTTTCAAATTGACAACTTAAAATTATCATCAACATTAACAAAGGACTCTACCAAAATTTCCGTATTGATATTTATCAAGCAGCAAATGTGTGAAAACAGGCACTTTTTGTTGGAGGAGGTAATTAGAAGCATATGTGGTGATTTTCAAGGAAATTGTGCTAGAGCAAAAGCCGCTATCCTGGGTTAAAAATTAGTCTTTATTGAATACCTGAACCATTTTTTAGTTTTTGTTAAAATTGGTTAAGACAAAACTGGAAGGAAGGAAGATTTTGATTCTGTTCAACACTTTACAAAATCGTCTTAAAGTTGGGAGTAAAAGGCGCACGATCGCACGATACGAACTTAATTTTTACTTGCGACTTATAGGTTGATCAAAGTTGGCATTACGATGATAGCGAAGACTAAACAAGTGGGTCTCGCAATTCTGTTTGTCTGTCTGTCTGTTCGACTACAGCCTAAACGGCTCGGCCGATTTTCTTGAAGCTTGGTGGATATCATTTTTAATTCCCCTCCCACACGTTTTTTTAGATAATGGTTGAAAAAATTTTCCGAAAAATGGTTATTAAGGGTACGCCCATGGAACCATTTTTTTGGTTTTTGATTTTCTCAAAAACGGTACCTTTGATTTTGATAATTTTGTTTTGATAAAGCTCCCCAATAATTTGAATAGTATTATACATATATTTAAATTTTGCAAAATTTTTTTTTTTGGATTTTTAAAAAAAATATCAATTTTTTTTTCAAAACTCACAATTTTGAAAACCCCATGCTTGATTTTTTTTAAAACCTGATAAATAAAAGTTTCTCAATATAATCTACAAGATGTGAAAAAAAATTATTTTACCTAAAAATTAAGGAACCCGCCATATAAATGTTAAAAAATGGTTTTCAAAAATCGTATTTTTCTCAAAAAACGGTGCCTAGAATTTTGATATTTTTTTTTCTTTCGCTTGATTTTTATAAAATTTAATTTAATAGAAAAAAATGTATTAATTAAGAAATTAAGATATTACAGCTTGTACCTTCTTGTACTTAAAAAAATTTTTTTTTTTGAATTTTTGAAAAAAAAGTCATTTTTTTTTTTTGGAAATTCGATATCTCAAAAACGGCTCAATATTTTTTGTTGGAAATTTAATTTTCATTCGTAGGTGCAATAATAAAAACTTAAAGTTGGCGCATCAAATTTTTTTCTTAAAAATGTTTAAAAAATTTTGTATATAAAAGCTTATTTTTTTAAGAAACCACTACAACGACTTACAATTTTTGTTCTTGCATAAATTCATATTTACATAGCATTCCGTTTTTATCTCTTACTACTAAAAGAATTTAAAAAAATTATTTTATGCTTATGAACAGTTTTCTCTAATAACATTCGTTTTTAAAATTCCTAGTCTATTACATAGGAGCAAGTTCGTGCATTTTATTTAAATTGTTTTCTTTATGATTTTCCTACTTGGTTAAATTTGAAAAATGATTTAGTTCACTTGTTTTGAAATTCTCTAGAACCTCAATATAAGCTGTTTCTGTATAAGATCGTTTCAGGAGTCATTTTACAAGATTAAATAATTTTTTTTCTCAAAACATTGTAGGTAGTAAAATTACCTACATATACATATTTTGCTTTTAAGATATTTTTATATAGGCATAGGCATAGACAAAAATTCTACAGCATAGAAGGCACCAGCGAAACTTTAAAATAATGGGTACCGATAACATTCTACTAAGTACATATATAAGAGGATCCAAAATGTCGACTACAGATAAAATTTTGTCACTTAATCTTAAAATAAGATAAATAATTGAACAAATTCTGATGAAAAGATGCGACGCCCTAACTAATGCAAAAGTTAAAACACGCGAAGCCGCAAGTGCGCCCGTTGACCACAACTTGCGAATGCCTAAATATCGGCCAAAAAATGTTTCTTTTAAAGACACCCAGTAACAGCTCTCACTTTCTGTTTACATATGTACATATACTCCAACATTCAACGACTTGCATGAAATGTTTTATAAAGGTTTTGTAGAGCGTGCATTTCATCTTTCGCGTGAAGAGTTTGAGTTTCCTGGGGTACTCCTTCGTCAAATCTACACTAAGGTGTCGCTAGTGATGTTTTTCCTAGTCGGTAGACAGATGTTTGTTTGTTTTTTGATTGCATGTAATTAACCTTGTCCTCATTTGAGATAAAGTTGAAGACTAGTACACACCGTTGGGAACGGCCGATGATGTCGATATCGTCCGCATAGACAGATTTGTTAAAAATAGTATCCTAGGTGTTAACGTCTGCCCTAAGCACGAAACCCTGCGCGTGTTCGGAAGAATTTCCGCATACCTCAATAGAAGGACAGATTTGTTAAAAATAGTTTACCCAAGAAAAGTTTAATGGTTAATCTAGTTCTTCTATAC
The DNA here is from genome assembly GCA_963931855.1 of Philhelius festivus. Classification (NCBI taxonomy): domain Eukaryota; kingdom Metazoa; phylum Arthropoda; class Insecta; order Diptera; family Syrphidae; genus Philhelius; species Philhelius festivus. The sequence goes on along the minus strand of OZ007555.1, from coordinate 137,234,660 downwards.
AAATTTTAAACAATTTTTTGATTTATTAATTTATTTTTGTGTATGCAACAAATATTCAAAAAAAAAATTAAATTTATGACTTCTAAATGTATGGAGTCGATCCACATCGTCATCGTCTATGTACCTACTTCTAAATTCAAGATATACATATGTAGCTCCATGAGGCCAATTTGGAGTTCATTAAAGGTTCATTAATCATTAACAGTTCTTGATATTTGTGCGGCTATTTTAGCTTAGCGTGTTATAGTTTTATATTGAATGAACAACCTGGTACATAATAGTCGTCTCTTTTTTTTTAAGATGCCGAATTCTCTAATGGCTATAAATAGTTATATTATGGACATCAAAATCAAAATAGAGTATTTTATGTCATAAGCTATGCGGTAAAAAGAAGAAAATATTAATTCATAATAATAAAATAGTTGTTGGCCATAAATTCTATTAATAGGTTCTATGATGTTAGTTTCTAAAAATATTTCTATCGTCTGGAATTTTAATTAAATATTCGTATTTTTCTTACGATATACTCGTATAGTAGGTATAGTCCAGTCATTTTAGGTTTTATCTGCGGAAAAATTCATAGTGAGCTGAATTTTTGTATACGCCTTTATTACGGCATTGTAATGAAGATGTGAAAAATCGACATTGATATCGTGCCGGCTAAAAAAGTTATAAGGGTCAAAAGGTCACAAAAATCAGTTCTTCGCAAATATCTCGCGATCTATTGCTCAGACGTCAATAAAGGTCATTGTAAAAATTGTTTGTTCTGAATATATTATGACGATGCACTCGTTTCCTCACCACCTTCGAGGTAGAATTCAGAGCGCGTTTTTTTACATGGTTTCCCCCGTAGGGATAATCCATGATATGTAATCAGAGGTTTTTTTTATTTACGAGTGAATAATTTTTTATTTGAATACAGAAAAATACAGAAAAATTAACTTTAGTATATAATTTTTTTTTATCATTCATTGTCGATATCTTCAGTTTCTGTGTCATTAACAATTGCATACCTCAGTCTTCGATATTAAAAATGGTCTTCAGCTGTGAGCGGTTAACTCGCTGATTCTATTCAGCATTTACACCAGCGATCAAATAGGTAGTCTAACCCGGGCAATTGTGTATGCCGTCGACCTAATAGTGTACAGAACAGCTCCCAAAGTCGAGTTCATCAGAATTATTTTGAACTGTGACTTCAACAAGATTCAGTGATATTGCGATGATATGGAAGTCGGTTTCAGAAATCTGAAACTATTCTGCTTAGGACTCGATCCATCAGTGTGCCATTTGATGATATTTGTTTCGAGGATCTCAAGATAACTCCCATTGCCGCACTTCTGATGGCCTCGTGTAGAGGGGATAGATAGAGGAGAACCTCTATAGCTGCGGTAGGGCAGGTTCTCATTGCTCCTGTAATACAGATACACGCGAGCCCTTAGACTTTTTCTAGAGCTTTCCTTGTTCTTGATAATTCGGTTCTCTTGTGCCATGCAACCGCCCCATATGTAATGATTGGTCTTACCATCATAGTGTATATCCAGCTTAGGATGTTCGGTTTGCATCTGCATGACTTGCCTGCAAGTCTCTTACAAATCATTAGGGCGTTTGTGGCTTTCTCGACTATAGCTTTTAAGTGTTTGTTCAAAAGGAGTCTACTATCTGGTAGAATTCCTAGATATTTTACCCCTCTCTGCGTTTCAATCACTTCACCAGCTAGATGGATAGGTTTCATATTCGGCAGAAGTTATTCCTTGTAAATGGTATGATTGTCGTCTTGGAGAGATTCATTGATAATCCTACAGATAGACACCATTTCCGTGTAATTGTTAGTCCTCTTTGGATTACCTACGGCTATGATAGCAACATCATCAGCAAATCCAATGGAGAATATACATTGGAAGGTAAGATTTTCTAACAATTCATCCACTACAAGACTCTTCAACAAGGGTGATAAAACACCACCCTGAGGGCCTCTTGTTGTGATTACTTTTTTTTACATTTTGTCCTTTTTGTGACAGTATTTTTAGTGCCTAACATTTCCATTTAGTTATGGTGATGGGTACGCATTTCCTAACAAAAGCTGTGCCTACAGCCTCGTGGGATGTGTTGTCGAAGGCTCCCTCTATGTCTAAGAACGAATCTAATATTGTATCTTTTTTTCTATATTTTGGGAATAAATATTAGCTTTCCTATTCTCCATATACTTGGTATATACCCAAATGCAATGCTACTACGAAGAATATTAGTGAGATAGGGCATAAGGTTTTCTTTTCCCTTCTACAAGAAAGCTGGAAAGGTACCATTTACATCTGGTGACTTTTAGAGTTGTCCTCTATTTTTGGTATGAGAGGTATTCTATCTACCAAGTTAGCATTTTAGGTTTTATGATAAAATGCTATTTTTAGGACTTTTGCCATATTTAAGTCATTTTTTGAGGCATTCACGGGCACGAAATGTCCTGTCTATACTAGTATTACTAGTGCTATATGTCTGTGTATGTATTAGATTATACTAACAACACACTCACAAACATGAATAAAAAGCAATAGAATTTACGCGTTAATATACGCCGTACGGTATACAATACCGTATGTGAGTGTATTCTAGTCGTTTTCTCTACTTCAAAAACGGTTAATTTTACAGAAAAATGCAAGAGACATTTTTAGTAGACAATTTCACGACAAACAATTTTTATAATGAGCTTTATTGACCTCTGAGCAATAGATCGCGAGATATTTGCGAAAAACTGATTTTCGTGACCCTTTGACCCCTATAACTTTTTTAGCCGGCACGATATCAATGTCGATTTTTCACATCTTCATTACAATGCCGTAATAAAGGTGTATACAAAAATTCAGCTCACTAGGAATTTTTCCGCAGATTGGGGTTTAAAATGCCTAAATTGACTGGACTAGTACTTTAGGGTAAGTTCCCTACAGCCTAAACCATTGGAGCTAATCTCTTGAACACGGTACTTTAGAGTCTTCGGTGATTTCCTAGAAGAGAAATGGAAATTTTTGTTTAGCTCCAAACCTAACGGTACCTGCCCTACAGCCGTTATGTAAAATCTTATTCATCTCGAAAACGGCTCTAACGATTTTAATAAAAAAAATATTAAATGTGCTATTATGAGCATGGACTACATTTTAGTCAAACAAATTTGGGACAAAATGTTATTAACGGTATCTGTCATAGAACCTTTTTACTTGCGACTTATAGGTAATATAAGGCAAGTTATACATTCGAAAAAAAAAAATGGAACTCGAGATTTTGATCAAAGTTGACATTACGATGATAGTGAAGACCAAAAATGTGGGTCTCGGAATTCTGTCAGATTTTCCACATGTCCCACAGATTAAAAAATAAATCAAAAAATTTCATTTAGTTAAAGCTAGGCAATGGTTAAAAAAAATTCCAAAAAATGGTTATTTTTCGTACCCCCACTGGAACCATTTTTTTTGTTTTTGATTTTCTCAAAAACTGTACAGCCGATTTTGACCATTTTGCTTAAGCTTCCCATAAGTTTGAATAGTGTATTAAAATTTTCAAAAAAAAAATGTTTTTTGGATTCTTAAAAAAAATTTCATAATTTATTTTTCAAAACTCAATATTTCGAAAGCCCCATGCTCGATTTTTTTTTAAAGTAAAAAATGACAAAATGTTTTTTCTTTCGTTAAATTTATATGATCTATAATTTAATAAAAAAAATTGAAATTTATATATTACTGACTGTACCTACCATAGAACCATTTTTTCGAATTTTGAATTTCTCATTATCGGCATAACGGATTTTAATAAAAAAAAATTATAGAGAAGCTTCTAAAATTGAAAAAAAAACATTGCTTTTCAAAACATTAAAAAAATATTTTTTGAATTAAAAAAAAAATCTTTTTTTTTTTTGGAAAATTCAATATCTCAAAAACGGCTCAATATTTTTTTTGGAAATTTATTTTTTACTCGTATAGTAATAAAAACTTTAAGCTGGCATACCAACATTTTTTTTAAATGTCTTAAAAATGTTGTATATGAAAGCTTATTTTTTTAAGAAACCACTACAACGACTTATAATTTTTGCTTGAATAACATGACATCCTGTTTTTAGCTCCAACTTATAAAGGAGTTGTTTAAGTCATTAAAAAAATAATTTTATGCTTATGAACAGTTTTTCTCAGTTTTTTTTAAATTCTTAGTCTTTTACATAAGAGCAAGTTCGTGCGACCCAGTCTCGCATTTTATTTATTTATTTTTATTCTTGAATTTGCCATAATGATTTAGACCAACATTTTCGTACAGGAGCTCCTTTTAATTTCAATTAATGTTGTATTTTTTGTTCCATTTTTTTCTTAAATTAATATCTTCAAAACGTGGGACCGATCATTTTTTGAAATTATTTCCTAAAATCTATATTACTAAATACTTAAAACTGGCAACCCAAATTTTTTCTTGAAAAATTTTAAGGAAATTTGTTATATAAAAATTAATTTAATAATAAAACAATTTTTAATCTTTGTTTGCATAAATTCATACTTTTTTTCGAAATCAGACGGGAATTTTATGCATTTGAACATTTTTTGTTGTTTTCATGAATAGTTTAAAAAAATGTATCATGATGTTTTTTTTTTTTTAATTTTATGTAATTAAGTATTTGAATTTTTTATTCAATTCACTTATGAATTTCAAATTGGCTGTGTATTTTCGTGATTGGTAATTTGGGTGGATTACTGCAACATTCGTGGCTTCTAAAGAACTTTCTTTCTGGCCAGTTATTTTGGCGTTGAGTGAAACCCAAGTGGATGAAAATAGTAATAAATATATCATAATTATAACAGAGTAACGACTTATGACTTAGTGCCACTATTTTTTTCATACCAGCGTCTCGTCTTGTATATTCGAAATGATATTGCTTCAGCCTAACGATGGTCACTGTTCTAATACGAACTTAAGTTTTATGTGGCTTAGAATTAATCACGCTTGTTTCATTTATAGGAGCTCGAGTATATGCATAAATTTAACTTTTAATGCATTTGATGTAGTATCTGGCTCCATATTAAGAATTGTTACCAACTTTCCTCGTAGTCAAATTATTATTACGCTCAATTTCAAAGTCCATAATTCTTCTTGGCTTTGACATTCTGGCCAGACAACACCCGAAGAAAGGTTCATAGAGATCTTTTATAAGTTGAACTAACTCGAATACCAGAAGTTGAGGATCATTCTGCAAATACACTTGATCTGTTGCTCACATTTGATTCTGATAAAGTTATGTATTAGTACCTCTAAGCACATTGGATAGCAAATTTCCCATGCTTCTTAAAACGGCTAAGTTTGTAAAGAGATTAATAGGTTGAGTGTGTTAATCTTCCGATGCTACAAGACAAAAACCGGAAAAAGCACGGGCAAAGGCAAGCCAGGAAAACCTGTAATGCTCTTATTCAAAGAATAATCTTCTTATAGGGTTAAGAAATATGTACTACATTATCCAAAGGGTAATACAAATTTTTAGTCTTTTGTTAAAAAATATCAAACACACTTCTAAATCAGCGTATCCAACCTTCGTTCATAGTAACACTCCTTTCGTCAGCTTACAAGAAAAAGTAATTCTGATTGCTAGCGCAGCTTGCTACAAATTCAACTTTTCCTTGCCACACAGTTTTATGACTCCCTCTGATTGTAAATGGTTCTATCTATGGGACAAATCTTCTTTCGCACTCGTGCATTCACAAGAGTCCTAAAAAATCTTGAAACAACAAATCCGGTGGCCTTGATTGTAAATTCTCTTTAATTGTAAAGAGGTGTTCTTCTACACTCGCGTAAGCTTTTCCATCTGTTCTACTCTTCGAGATTCTTTCCAAGTAGATGGGCAAAATCATTTGTTCAACCGGTCCCTAAAAAAGGCGAATCTTCTTACCCTCCGACTACCCACCAATTCCACTAACGTCCCTTCTTTCCAAGGTCATGGAAATTCTCATCAACAACCAGCTCAAGAAATATCTCGAGGAACGAAAATTCTTTAATGGCCGGCTCTCCTACCGAAAGGTTGTGATCTAATGACATATCTCACCAAAAAGTGGAACCAATCTTAACACTATTTTGGTGAAACAAACGTTATACGTTTCCATACTTACTCTGCGGTTGTGGAACTGAAACGGAAGAGTATGCTTAGCTCATAAGATTCTGATCCCGACAACATTTTACAATGTGGGATTAAAAATCGTATGGAATTTGATGCTTCGAAAACACAAAGCTGCTTCTGTCGCCCAAGCGAAATATATCATCCTTGCCATTATCCATGAAATGCTCTTTTTAAAGAATCCGAGAAGCTTTATATTGTAGGTACGTACGAGTAGTTACTGACCATCTCTTATGCAATGATCATATATTCGACGTAACCAAAAACCCAGCCTCAAGCTTAGGTTTTCTCAAAGATTATCCCCATCCGATCTGGCTACCATCTATAAGGCATACATTCGCCTAAAACTTGATTATAACTATCATATCTGGGGTGGTGGCCCTCATTACTCATTTGAACCTGTTCCATAGAATCCAGAACAGAGCCATAAAACTTATAGGAAACAGATCAATCACGGAAGGTTTTGTCTCTCTTGAACACCGTCGTAACGTTTCTTATCTTTCATTATTTTATTGCTTTTTCTATCAACAATACTCAGTTGTATTTCTCTACTTCAACAATATTTTTGTACTTTTGTTTTAAAATAATATTTTTTATAAAATTATTCGAAAAAATATTTGTTGGGTTTTTGAAAAAAAAAAATTCAAAATTCAAAGTGTGAACGATTAGTTTTCGACATTATTTCCTAAAATCTTTAATAAACACTTAAAATTGTTGTCCCAATTCTAGAGAAATTTGTTGTTTAGAAATTAATTTAATAATAAAAAGTTTTTTTAACTTAGTTTTCATAAATGCATACCTTTATAGAAATCAGAGTGTAATTTTATGCATTTGAAGATTTTGTTCTAATAAAATCGTTGCGTCTATATTTATAAACAATTTAAATTCCAAAGTACTTTTTCATAAGAGCAATTACGTACGATCCAGTCGTGCATATCATTAAAATCTTGAAAAGCTATAAGAAAGTTTTAAAGCGTGCCATTTGATTTGACAACCTGCAAAACCCCTATTTCCTTAATTTATTTGACTACATGTGAAAACTCTCATTTCGTTAAATGTTCCTAGAAAGAGTTAAGTTTGGAGTATGAGAGCCTATTAGAAAAATTAACCAAACAAAAATTGTATAAAAGACATACAAACAAAATCAACATTTAGTTTGAGATTGGAGTTGCTAAGAAACGCTATTTGAAATGCCTCTATTTACAAACCAAGAATACACAGATATTATTTACGTTTACTTAATTCAACTAGTGTGAGAATTCTAAATTTTTAAAACGATTTACCAAAACTATTCCATATTTCGAAAAGGATGGTGCTCCAGCCCACTATAGTCGAGATGTTAAGAATTGGCCTTGTAAAGAATATGGTAATCATTGGATAGAAAGAAACGGTCCAGCTTTAAGAGAATAAGAAGTGCGTATTCTCAAAGCGTCATCAAAAGTCAGGCAGCAGCTAGCATACAAAAATATTCGCCTAAAAATGAACAGGGTTAGAAATTTGGTTTCTGAAGACTTAATTTTTTTTAAATATAATTTGCACGTACTCATGACGCATTTATAAAGGCTTGTACATACATAATCTTCTAAAAATAAAGTTCTAAGCGACATTTCTACCATTCGTTCAGGGTAGAGCAAAGTATGCCTTTCCTTGCATCCCCGAAAAATTTTGTCAACATTGCAGATAACCCCATACCATAGAATGGTTTTGTTCTAAGAATATACCCTAGAATCATATCCTAAAATACCCTTGCTGAATTAACGGACACCCTGCATAAAAAATGGTTAAAAGTCCAAAGTATATAAGAGCAAGTATGTACGTGCTTCAGAATTTTAGGAACAATAATATGCCAAGTTGAGCGTGTTACAAATTTGTGAGACTTTACTAAATAACGAATAGACATTTCATTTCATTTTTCAATTAGACATGTAAAAACAAAACTTAGTCGCATTCAAGGACGACTCTATCACTCTAAAAGAAAGTCTTTAAAAAGAGAAAACATACGCACTAACGGCGCGCCTTCTGAAGACAAAATGAAGTCATATTAATTCATTTTTTCTTTAATTGAATAAAAGTTTCAATATTGTATTCACGCAATAGGATTTCAACATATATATGAAATGAACGGTAAGATAATTGTTTCGGAAACCAATAATTCGTCAATTATTACAATTTATTAAACGTTAGAATTTTATTGGTTTCATTTTATTGATGTTAGGTTCTTCCAAATGCAAAAAGTGCGTGCGAAAGTTCTGCACGAAAACAAAACAACACCAGGGAAAGGGAACTGAATTGAGACAAGTAAAAGAAAAACAAATAGCAACGAATATCCCGTCTAAAAATAAGCTCTACACACAATAAATAGGAAGAAACAGGTTTATTACAAATTTCAAAGAGGTAAAGGAATCCTGATTGCGTTTGTTCAGTTTGTAGCGTCGTCGTCGTAGTCGTTGTACAAAAAAATAAAATTTCTAATGCAAAAGGGTTCGGTTTTATGAGAAATTACAGTATTTTGTTTTTCATTTCAACACACATTCCCATCCGAAGAGGATTATTTAAATCCTTAATTTAGTTTTATTTCCTTAGTGACTCGGCAGCAACAAAATACAAACTAGAAAAAAAAAACATCCCCAAGGAATGAAGGTGTGTGAACTTGTTTCTTTTTTTTTATTTAAAATATTCCTCCAACTCAAGAACCAGCCATAACGAGGAGTTTATTGTGAAAAAGAAGTTGATTTAGTAAAATGACTCGAGACCGCATTTTGGAAAATATTCGCACCGGTTGGAGATCAAGTGAGTGAACGAAAACTTATAAATTCGTTGTTTATAGGTATTAAGAAGTATATTCTTCGTACGTTTAAACGAATATTAAATTTTATGCTGTTGGCCAAATAAATTCCGAGAATTTAGAATTATTTTTCGCAGCGAATGGAAAGCAATTCCACTGAGCAATGAAATGTGAACATGATAAATTTACGGAAGTATTTAAAACTGCTTTCATTTTTAAAAAAGAACTAATTTCCTTTGTGTTTTGGGAATCTGGGATCTTGGCACCCATATGTGGGATATTTGTTAAAAAAGTGTGCCATCTAATTGGTGAACTAGTTTTGGAAATTGGTCAACCATAGAAAATTTGTAATCGAGACTTAAACTTTTTCAAGGTCACGCGCAATTTTTGGCACCTTATTTATGAGTTCATAAAAAAAATCTATTTCTGACCAATTACTCAAACTTACTGACCACTTATGAAGATTAGGTAGCATAATATTTCTTGGAAAATTACACAAATGAGGTGCAAAAAATCGAACGTAACCTTGAAACAATTGTTAAATAAAATGCATTTAGAAAATCTATGGCTGACCAATTAGTGAAAATAGTTGACCTTTTATCATGATCTAGTGATCTTTGGGATGATGTATAATTTGTCCGAATATCCCACAAATAAGGTTTGTGTAACGTCAAATACAGATATTCTCATAATTTTTACTGTTCAATAGAAGAATTTTGAAACTAAGACATTATTGACGGACAGAAACTAAGTTAAAGCAATTTTTACTTGCGTAATATGTGTATGCAGGCAAGTTATGCATTCGATTTGACATTATGATGATAGGGAAGACGAAAAAGTGGGTCACGCTGACTGTCTGTTCGACTACAGTCTAAATGTCTCGGCCGCTTTTAACTTGGTAGATGGCAAATTTCCCCAATACATTTTTTATTTTTTTTTAAGACCAAATAACGCTACCTACCATAAAAAAAAAATTTGTTGGTGCAGCATCTCGAAGTGAACCATGACCTAGTGACTTACAACTCTCAACCATTCCTGTGCGCGTGTTACCAGGAACGGAGGGGACCTACAATTTTCTGCCGATTCCGAACGGCTAATGAATAGCACTTTCCTTGACAAGAGATACTCTTGGAGGATTTGTCAATTCCTCGCAAGAGGCAGTACACCCCTGAAGAAAACTTTCTTCAGCGGCTGTTGTTAGTATCAGGTTTGATTAAAATCAAATTCGATTCGTTTTATGACCAAATATTAACTACATACATACATAAATATTATAGCACATTTATGTATATGTAGATATTTGTATATCACAAGTACAAATTGAAAAAAAATTGAAACCAAAATCATATGAAATAATTTCTTTTTTTATTCTTACACATTAACCATCCAATTAAAGACTTAAAAATGTGAAATGAGCAGCTGTTTTGACTAAACTAGAAAACAGACTCACACTCTCTAATATTTTATATATTAGAGTGCGCCTAATCAGTAACGCTCTTTTTCTCGAAACGATATTATCTTTCTAAAACGATACTTTCGAAATAATAAATGAATCATTAATTTTTCATGAATTTGTTTGTTTTATAAAAACTCGTAAACTATTAAATAGTATTGTGTGTCAACTCAGTTTTCGCGATGCTAAAAATTTTTCCAAAAAACCTTCTAGTTCTATTTAGAATAGCATTGATCTATCCTAAAATGGAATTCACTTAATTATTTTTTATATATGTATGTATCTCAAAATTGAAATTGAATCATTTTTTAAAGTGTATCGTTATTTTCCTAGAATAATTAAAGCTTTAAACAACCATGGTAAGGTTTTTGGATGATATTTTTTATTAAACCATTCTAGAGTTAGCATCGTAATATATTAAAATATCATAACAGCAGGCGACAGCCGAAAGCAGCAACTTATGATCGGGTCAGCGATAAAAATTTAATAATTTAAACCACAAGCAACTTGATCCAATTAAAAGGAACGAAATTTAAAAAAAAATATAAAATATTTTATTTTTACGTTTGTAATTGATTCCATGATTGGGATGCGAGGTTTTTTCAATTATCTCAGCACAAATTTTATTGCTTAATTCTAACTTTTTATTGATGGCAAAAAACAAATAGCATTTTGGTTTTAAATTTTCTTTATCATTCAAGGTATGACAATGGATAGGGCTAAAATGGAAATTAGCCCGCCCTATGACAAATGGAAACTGGTATTTCTTATATTTATGCTGCACGGCCTGGGAACCCTTATGCCTTGGAATATGTTCATTACAGCGAAGGGTGTAAGTACATATGCATACATATATGTACATATATATTATAAATAAAACATACATACATACACATGTTTATTAATTAATATTCTCTTTAACTTACCTACATATATGTACATTATGAATAATGTGTTTTTTTTTTTCTAGTACTTTGTAGACTTTAAACTTAATTCGACACTAACGACGGGTGAAGACAGCGCTTATTCGACAAATTTTTTAGCCTACATTGGCTTTGCCTCACAAATTCCAAATGTGGTGTTTAATTGGTTGAATGTTTTCGTTAATATGGGGTAAGTCCTAATATTATTACAAAAATCTAAAATTTAATTTTTGTATTTGTTCATTTCTTTCAGAGGTGACTTGACGAAACGTATTGTTTGGAGTATTCTTATAGAAATTTGTGTCTTTATTGTGACTGTGGTGCTTGCTATGTTAGATTCGGCGACTTGGCCTGGTGCTTTCTTTTGGATAACAATGATTTGTGTTGTTATACTTAACAGTGAGTATAAATAGTTTAAGTCTTCTTCTAATGAAGTATCCCTCGTGAATCAATTCAAAATTTTTCTGGAACGGAACCGTTAAAACAATTTGGTCTAAGTATTTGACTGTCATTGAACCGTAACCCTTTTGATTAGGTCAATCCTACTGTTCGTTGTGATACCTCTTCCTGTTTTCACGGTAGAACAAAGTCATCCTAAGAATTTTACTCTTTAAACAACATAAAGCTTTCCCAAACATCTTTGTCAAAGTTCATATTATTTAGCTATTTTTTGGGCTTTAAATAAACTTTTAAAGGTTAACCGCCAAAATTTCATTAAGGGCTTTATCCTTTTTACTTAGTCTCTCTGAACTCAGGGGGACTTAAACCTTATGAAAACGGCTGTCTGGATGATACGTACGTACATACTTCATTATTTCGAGAAAGACAAGCACATAGCTGAGGAAGTTTCTTTGGGATTCAATCATTATTTCTACATACAAAATACAGCATTTGCAAAATGTTTAAGGTGCCTGTAAAAAGTTACCATAATTTAAAAAGGAAGTCGGATAATTAAAAACGATTTATGCAGTAAATGTTTCATTTTACAATCCCCCGAAGTAGCTCAATTATTTTCAGATCTGGAGACTGCGCAGGCCAAGGAAGCAGCTCAACGCAGTTTTCAACAAACCACCGCATTTAAAGAGCATACTTGGGAAAGGGTATATTATATTGCTGGAATAAGACGGTTCGCACGTTAGTGTCACTAAAAATTTACCTAAAAGATGGCATCATCTTGTTTCCCATCACGTTTATGTACTTTTTGAGTCCATACGACCATCACAAATGAATATTTTCCTAACTCAGCTCGTTGCCGTGCAGCCCCATATCCTAATGCTTCCTTCTCTGTGTTTAACAGTCGGTACTATGCGTTCTGGATGCAACACGAGGATAACCAAACAACTGTAAATAAAAAAAATACTTCTTTTAAAAGCTCAAAAAAGAATAAGTAACCTGGCAATTGTAAACAACTATTAATGTTTACAAATACAGGACTCAGTAGGAAGCTTACTTCAAAGTTTGATTCATCTGACCACATGACATTAGACCAATCCTGTTGGGTAAAATGTTGGTATGTTTTTTCCCATTCTAGGCGTTTTTTCTTAGAGCCATGGCTCTCAATGGCTTCTACAAGTCTTCTTCATACAGTTCTTGTGCAGATTTTTTTCCAAACTATTCCGTACGTCAGCAGTCAGTTGAATTGACGTTGTCTTACGATTTTTTAAGGAAGTTCGTATTTTGTTCGGCACAACACGACAAGTGTTTTTTAGCTTAGAGCAAAAAATTAGGGTGTCTAATACTTCTGGCCAAAGCTGTATATGAACGTACATACACATAAGTACATCATTCTTATAAGGACTGCGTAACAAGTAAATAAATATGTCTATTTTGTAAGCATTGGACATTAATACATTTTCAAAGGATTTTGAATTATTGTAGCCAGTGAACTTCAATTTCATACCAAACAATGCGAAAGCTTCATATAAAATGCTAGTTTTACACTGATCTCAAGTTGTTTAAGTTAAATCATTTATGTATATTTCTTCGTATTTTAGTGGCTAATGGAATTTACCAGAACACCGTTTTCGGTATGGTCGCAACACTACCAATAAAATACACTGGAGCCGTAGTCCTGGGATCGAATATAAGTGGACTGTTTGCTTCAGTCATATCTATTTGCAGCTCTCTGATTTTTAATTCACAAAGAACAGCCGCTATCTATTATTTTATAACAGCAATGTTCGTCCTGCTAGTATGTTTCGATACATATTTTGCACTGCCACTTAATGTAAGTAGTAAAAAATCAGTTTGATTTATCATTATTTTATTTTAATCTGACCTATGCACATATTTTATTTATGTTTTTTTTTTAGAGATTCTTTAGGTACAATGAACTGATGAGAGAAAAAGAGACTAATCAAGTCGTAGTAGACGATAAGGGTAGACCACCGTATTGGGCTATTGTCAAAAAAGCCTCTCCACAGTTGTTTAATGTATTTTTGGTGTTTTTCATTACATTAAGTGTTTTTCCAGCCGTTCATTCAGGTAGGTTATTTATTTTAAAATATTAAAATCTTTTAAATTTTAAATATTTTTTTTTTGTGTTAAGATGTGCAACTGTCAGATGAAGGGTTTTTCATTCCCAAACACTTGTACACTGCAATAACATGTTTTTTGACGTTTAACTTTTTTGCCATGCTTGGAAGCTTATGCACGTCCTGGGTGCAATGGGTAAGTTTTATCAAACTTACATTTTTACAAGAACATAATTTAACCTCTATTACAGCCAACACCAAAATATCTTTGGATTCCTGTTGTATTACGTGTTGTTTTCCTGCCTCTGTTCTTGTTCTGTAACTATAGACCCAAGAATGTGAATCGATTGCTGCCCGTTTACATAACAAATGATTTTGTGTATTGGATAATCGCCATTATAATGTCATTCAGTTCCGGTTATCTGAGGTAAAATTATAATGTATTTTCAAATAACTTTTGATATGTAAACATTTATGTATATCCAAAGTCAGAGGATTTTCCGAAGATTAAGATTGCATTACATTACATGATGACATTCCTCTCTTTTATCTAAGTGGAGAATTTGATATTTTTTGGCAAATTTGTATATATATTTAAGTATTGTATAGTTCATAAAGATAATATTAAATAAGAAAATAATGGAGTAACCAGTGAGTAATAATCACTGGTCAATACAATTTTAGTGGCAGACAGCAGATTATACTTTTCTCAAGTGGTTTATTACCAAAAATTTGAATGCGAACTATTGATGTTATTTTATCAGGCACATCCAAGGCGACCGTTAGACATATATTGTATTGCCTCACAGTTGTTACTTTTCATATAAACAAAAATATCATTTTTTAAATGATTTAAAATGAAACCTCTAGTTTGATAATCCTAGATTTGCATAGACTTAGACATCTGTATGTTTATAAAATATTTATTTTTATATATGTATATTAGACTGGGCCAAAAAAATTGACTATTTTTTTTTTTGAAAGATATATCGAGAATATCATTCAGAATGACAAAAAAAAAATTTCGTAAAAGTTTGAGCCCTTAATATCAATTTTAAGAGGGCTATCATCGCTAATTTTGATTTTTAGTCATAATTTCATGTTTTGCGTCAGAACTGACAAAACATTGAAGTAAAAAAAATTCATTTTGACTTACTTTTATATAAAATTAAATTCCCTACAAAAAAGGTCTAATTGAAAATTTTCGTCAGACAAGCCGTTTTTGAGTAATTAAGCTTAATAAATTGTTATTTTTCGTTAGTTACAAAATTCCAAATTAAAAAAGTAAAATCGAAGAAAAATAACAATTTATTAAGCTTAATTACTCAAAAACGGCTTGTCTGACGAAAATTTTCAATTAGACCTTTTTTGTAGGGAATTTAATTTTATATAAAAGTAAGTCAAAATGAATTTTTTTTACTTCAATGTTTTGTCAGTTCTGACGCAAAACATGAAATTATGACTAAAAATCAAAATTAGCGATGATAGCCCTCTTAAAATTGATATTAAGGGCTCAAACTTTTACGAAAATTTTTTTTTGTCATTCTGAATGATATTCTCGATATATCTTTCAAAAAAAAAAAATAGTCAATTTTTTTGGCCCAGTCTAATGTATATTCTCAATTTTTTTTAGAAATGTTCCCTTCCCACATGTAATTGTTTTACATTTTTTCAGTTCACTCGGTATGATGTATACACCCCAAAGCGTTGCTCAAAAGCATCAAGTAACCGCTGGAATGTTTGCTGCAGCCATGTTGATAACTGGAATTTTCACCGGAATAACTTTCTCATTGGTCTTCCCTATAATTGTGGCAAATGTTAGCTTTTAATCAAAAACTCTGGACAAGAATAAGATAATGTGAATCACATCATTACTAAAACACAGGCCAAGTCAAATCAGAAATTAAAAACAAACAAAAAATACAATCACCAGATTAAGCTTAAAGCAAGTTATAGTCTATAATATACGTTAAGCAATATATTTTTTATTTAACTAAAACAAAAGAACTGTAAAAAAAATTCATGATATCATTGTTAGATTAAACTGCATATATAATAGCACTTACCACCCTGACTGAAGACAACAGGGAAAATCAAAGATGTTTTTGTTTCTATAACTTGAGCATTCTATCACCAAAAGTTTGTGTTCCAATGAAAAAATAAAGTAATAATCTTTTTTTGAAAGACACAAAAAATAAAGAAATAAATTCTTTCCTATGGAACTTTTTATGGTAAATTATATGAATCTTAACATGTACATACAAATATAGTAAATACTAATACTTGAAGCGAGGAAAACAAAAATAAATATCAAACCACATAACATATAAAAATTGTATATAAGTACAAAATGTTTCATACTAATTGTCTTACTATAAAATGTGAAGACTTCTTGTTAACTTATTTTTGTTTGTATCATGTAAGAGTTTTTTATTTTAATATTTGATTTAACATTTAAATAATTATAGGGTAAAAAAAGTATCTTGCTGCTAAAAAAATATGGGAAAGATTTAATATTAATTGAAAGCAAACAATTACAAAAATTAACTTTTAATATGTTTTAAATCCATATAACTCCTTATAGCATTGTACTAGTGGAACTGATACTTTAAAGTTTACATCATTAAGATCCAGTTTTACAGTACTAGTTGCCTCTGAGTTAGATAAAAGTTCTCTAACTCTGGATATAAATTGATTATTAATTATATATAATTATTTGCTATTTCAGCACAAGTCTTTAAACTAGATAAGTTTTTTTTTGCATTGTTTATCTATTGTTAAAAAAATTAACTCACTTTTTTTTGGTTTTAAGGATAAATAATCTATTTCTTATTTTTCTCCCACTGAAAAAAAAATTATTTAAATATTTGTGTAGTACAATTTATTTAAGTTATTTAATTTGATGTTATTTAAAATTGTTATGGCTTATACAATCCGATTTGTTGCTTTGTATTGCATTCTGAATAGTTCCTAAATTATAAATGACTGTTGATAATTTTGATCATGTTTTTTTATGCAAAATTTTTCACTATGTATACGCCACAGAGAACTTTAAATTGATCTTAATATTTTTATTTTTAAAATTGTATGTTTTTTCCTTAATGAAACACTTGATATATTGATGAACTATGTTTGTCAAAAAATAGAAGAAATAGGAAAATATTTTTTTTGTAATTTAAAATTATAAGAAAATTAGTTGTCTTTTTTAGTTTTAAATATAAATTTTGATAATCGTTTTGAGCTTCAAATAAAAATGATACTTGTTATTGAGGCTGTGAGTGCAAAAGTGATTAACCTGGTACTTTTATCACTTATTTTTGCCTTTTAGAGATAAAAGTGATATAAGATAGATAAGATGTCGACATAATCAAATTTAAAATATATACACATTGTTTTGGTTCAATTTGAAACCAAATATAACAACAAACTACACCACTCCTTCGGCACTCTCAGCATTAATTCAAGTAATTTAATCTTATTTAAACATGTTCTGAGTTTGATTTCTGAGTAAAGTTTTTCAAAACCATATGTCCGTCTAGAAAAATAAAACATCTAGTTTAAAAAGGAGTTCTATAAAGATTTACATCACTACTAAAAAACCCCAGATTGCTCAAAAAAAAAAAAAAAAAAAAAAAAAAACACCAGGACAATCCACTATGAACTATACAAATTACATGTGTGAACTCGAAAAAAAATATGTTCCCACAGGGAGTGAAGAGATCAAAATGAAGTTGGTATGATAGATAAGTAGAGTTGAGTCGATCACATAGAACTTCTGCACACGATGCGAGCGCACAAAAAATAATGTCCATTTTGAAGGTTGCGTTGACGTGGTTGCGAGCATGACAAAAGGCACACTTATACCAAATTCAAGTCTCGTTAATAGACTTGGAGCTCATTATGGAGCGTGCAAGACTATGTTTGCCTGATCGCTTGGATTATTGTAGTAGAAATCTTAGTCTACGTCTGTGCAATAGATTAGGACATGTACGAAAAGGTGGAGGAATCGATTGCTTCAGCAGCATCTTTTGCAGAAATCTTTTTTGTTACGAAACCTATTACAGAGCCTATATGGCAGTCGTAAGAGAAAACGATTATCGTTTTAAAAAAACGAATATCGTAAAACGTAATCGCAACTTAACGATAACGAGGGATTTTAAACGATAATCGTAAATCGTAATACGGGCCCTGCTTTGCAGGTGTTTTGCCTCGCAAATATTGCGTTTAGGAATTTGGCCCTTGTTGCAGCATCAGTTGAAACCTATATTTACCCCATCTGATAATATATAGGTAGTATTTATCCACTTTTGACAAGCTCGTGAGCCTTACATTTTTCTGAAATCTCACTATAAATCGACACCCACAAGAGCTGAATATTAAAATGTTGCTCTATCTTCATTAAATATGAGCGGAAGGTTGCTTTTGAGTTTGTAGATACAGAATCTAGAGATTTACGATGCGCATGTATCATTTTGAATAAGTGGGCTTTTCTACAAAAAGTATATTTATTCCATGCTTTTTCTTTTTTTTTTTTTTGTATCAGCCTTCGCAAGCATGATTGCTGAAGCATTTTGGGGTCGTTCATTGAATCTGAACAACAAGAAAATGTTCCTTTCCACTAGCTTTGCAGAACTAAAAAGAAAGCGCTTTGAAAAAACTGCAAACGTAAAAAACCTTCAAACTTCCATGTCACTTCATAAAAATACAAAATAAACTTTGACATTAATTAATACCTTTTTGAAAACATCATTTTTTTTGTAATTTTTATAGGAATCTGTACGTACTTAAAGACCTCATTATGAATAGATAAATCGAAGTCAAATAATTTAGCGAATTTCCCCTGTAACGATTTTTTACTTAGCGAGCTTCTTTATTTGCTTTTAAAAATCAAAGCTTTTAAAAATTATTAAAAACAAATAACACAATGTTTAGAGTGAAATTGCATTTACGATTGTGAAATTATTGCGAAGATGAATTTTTGTATTTTTCGATTGTGATTTTATTTATTAAAAAGTAATTATAATGTTAAGCAAAGTTGATTTATTTTGATGATTTTGAGAAAGCGCTAAACTAATTCCTAAGAAACCAGAACATTTGTAATTGCTGTTTATTTTCCCAAATAGATTGATGTTCGCTTCAATTTACAAAGGAGGTAAAGTAATTTGCTTGCATAGTTGTCCACTAGTAGATTCGTAGTTCGTTGAGTTCTGTTGCCTAAGTTTTAACTTTTAGTCTTACCAAACCTATGAACAAAACTTTCCAACAATTCCACAAACTCCACAAGGTGATTTTGATTCGTTCTTGAAATATTAAATTATTAATTTCGTTTCTTACAATATTTCACAATTTATTTTAAACTATCTTTTTCTCTTATCACTAATAACTATAATTAACTTAACAAATAAACAATAGCAATTGATAGAAACTTTTTTTGTAGGTATTTGTTTTTCCGAATAATTGATTCGGTATATCAAGTTACTACTAAGCCTACCAAAAATGTATTGTTATTTTAATGAATATGGCTTAAAACAAAGAATAAGATATGTTTTGTAATTGGTGTATGTGGATCTTCTCAGAACCAGCTCTAACTCTAATTTTATGAGAAGTGTTTTATCCAAAAATAGCAGTCTTACCCGGCAAAAAGAAAGTTTTGCATCACAAGTAAAATATTTCAAACAACAACGACGAAATACACTACAAAAAATACAAAAATCCTAATTTTTAAGAGGAACATTTATTTAACTAAGAATTAACACTGACTAACTAAATAAAAGCACTTATTATTAATACTTTATATTATTAATAATATTATTGTTATTAATATATAAAATACACAATCAAAATATTATAAATTTACAAACAAATTGTTTATTGTTAAATAATAAAATTATTTGTTGGCTTGTTATAAACAAATTTATAATACAATAAAGGAAAACAGTTTTAAACCTTAAATAAAGAAAAAAACTTAACATGTAGATTTAAATGCATTTACAAAGTGCAACTTAAAAATATTATAAAAAAAAACGAAATCAAGGATTTTGATCCGAAAATTTAATTGAAACTATTTTTTGTTAAATTATGTAACTGTAGGAATATTTGTAAATATGTAATAATACTGGAATCTTTTTTTGCATTCGATTTTATAGAATTCATCGAGTTTTTTCATTGCTTACAGGAATTCCATTCTAATCGACTCTTAACACGTATATGAATGGTTGAGTATCGAAGGTTCGAGTTGATCCCACTATAGGCCCTCGTCCTGGTTTCTAACAAACTTTCGTGTAATTTTCGTAAACAAAGAAATAAGATACGCACTTATAGATTGAAGTATCTGGAAATCCGTATGCCGTATACAGAAATTTCATAAATTTGTATTTACACAAAAACACAGATAAAAATTTTCTTTTTGAGTCCAATTTCTTGTGTTGAATTTGTTTTTAGAGTCTTTGAACTAAGGGAAATATATGTTAAGAGTATTTCAATAAGGGCGGGTAGATGTTGAAATCAAATAAAACAAGTACTGCGTGAGGTATTAACAACATTTTTATTTGAAATCCGTATGTATGGAATATGACATCATTCAAATGCCCGAATCGGCTTCTTACTGTTGCACGGATCCGAGTGGTCCAATTTTCAATGACACTTTCGCATACATCCGGCTGAACTTGAGCGATGGGCTGTGTTTTGTTCAACTTAAGGATATCAGCCGATTTTAGTTCATTCGCCCAGACCTGTGACTTCAGAAAACCTCACAAGAAAAAAGTCTAGCGGGGTTAAATCGCATGACCTTGGTGAGCTCTGCGAGAGATAACCTAACCCTCAAATCGTTCATGCAGAATGTCAATCATAGAGTTCGCCATTGATGATGACTGATTCACCAATGTAGTTATAAAAAAAAGTACGGATCAATGACGCAACCGGTCCAAAATTCATACCAAATGGTAACTTTTTAAGAATGTATTGTCACCTGGTGAACCTCGTGGGGGTTGGTGTCTTCCCATTTACGGCACTTTTACAATTTCACCTCGGCGGTGTTGTTGGCCGATCTTGCCGTCCTTTGGCGTGAGAATGTTGGCTGATTGACTACTATTCTGATTGACTAAATTCGGACACCAAACGTTGAAGAGTCGGTTGTGAAGGGTATATGTATAGTTCATTACAGCTCTAAATAGAACTATGTAGCTCTAAATGAACTATGTATGTAGTTCATTACGGCTCTAAATAGGGTCAATTTTGCGGAAATCCTGGCGTTAGTTTTGGATTTCTTTAAAATGACTTGGTTCGGTACAGCTGTGAGCCCTCCATATCATTTAATTAAGTATCAACAGGACTTTAAATTACCAAAGACCAAAAACCAAACGGATTGTTGCAAAAAACCGCCTACAAACTTTGAAAATTATGTTAAAATCGCCCGTTACCTCTGAAAAAAACACGTATTATTGTAGCCCAAAGAAGCATTCAGTATAGTTAGAAAAGGCTTATATTTAAAATTTAAAAACTTTAAGGAAACCTAAAGTGGTTAAAATATTCCAACCTAAAAATCGTTGAGTGCGCAAGTCGTTCCAAAACTATTTTTAAAAACTCTAGTGTAAAGAAATATTTTAAATCACAGTTGTTTCATCTTCCAAGATGTACAACTTTTAAAACATC
Source organism: Philhelius festivus (assembly GCA_963931855.1). Lineage (NCBI taxonomy): Eukaryota > Metazoa > Arthropoda > Insecta > Diptera > Syrphidae > Philhelius > Philhelius festivus. The sequence goes on along the minus strand of OZ007555.1, from coordinate 137,213,245 downwards.
ACTGAAAAACTTCACTCAGCACAGTGTAATTATAAAAGATGGACATTTTGGCACAGGCCCAAGCAATTTCATATATCCGGGGTCTATATAGATGTTAAGACCCAGAAAATGTTTAAAATGTAGTTAGAACAATCAAAATATTCTAAAATAAAAGCAATATTTTTCCTCCAAAACAAAAAACAAAACAATTTAATGAATAATAAACATATTCAACTTAGCCTTTTACTGATGGCTTTAAATTTTACTATACATTTTCGAACACACATTTACTTTCTCGTTCTATAATCCCCTAAAATATATCTTAAAAATAATAACATTTTTAACCTACCAAGCATACCAGCAAGAACCAATCAGTAATCAATCTAAGAATTCTAAAAAAAAAAGTAACAAAAACTTTTATAAAAGCTATCATAGACCATATTTGTAGTAATATTTCAAATAAAAAGGAATTTAAAATGTGTATATTATACACAAACATTCAAATCACATTTAAACAAAGACAATAATCCTATCTGCAAATTCTGAATTTTTGATACCAATAGAAAATAAAAAAATAAACTCGACTAAACTACTTACAAATACTAAATATTTTTTTTATATCTAAATATTTTTTTTTAATATTTTGTATTTTTGTAATAAAACTACAATAAAGAATAATATTGTTAAAAGAAAAAAATTATAATTCGTAAACCTTTTTTTATGAATTATATTTAAATATACATTATTATGTATTATGTATGTAGATACAAATTTTATATATAAACATGTTAACATATTTATTTATAGCATGAAAATACCAATTTTAAATTTAAATATAAACAATATATACATAACCATTTATATCATGATTTTTAATTTATAATATGATTGTTATGAATTTACTTGTAGCAAAATGGGAAATTGAAAACAGTGAAATCTAGTCTAGAAAAGTTACAGATTTTTGAAAGTTCTTGGTCATAAGGCTTTCACCAGTTTTAGTTTGGATCGTTTGCTATAGTAAAAAGTAAAGTAAGTATTTTTTGTCAGGTCTAGTTTCGCACCAATAAAATACAACGTCGGTTAAATATAGTCTATGAATCCGCAACAGATTTTTGGCTTGAAAGGAAAACAATTAAAATGCACGACTATATCGTACATACTTGCATTACACCATTGCACTACCTCTGTTTAAAAAAGGGATTAAAAAATATAAAAATAACTACAGACCAATTTCCTTGTTGCCTTCCATTTAGATACGAGTAGTATTTGAAAAATGTGGCATTGTGAAGGTTCTCAAAAACACTAATTTTATTAGTTCCAAACAGTTTTGCTTTAAAGCCAGATATACGAGTACATTGTTCAAATGCATGACAAGCACGTGCAAGTGTATTAGTTAAAAATTCACACTTATAGATTAGGTGTAGGCTTGATGCAAAATCAAAATCTTTTGATTTCCCTCAACCAGAATTTACTAATACACTTGCACGTGCTTGTTAAGCATTTGAACAATTCGAGTGGTTGCATCAAGAACTCGGTAGATGTCCAAGGTTGATAACCTTTAAGTAACTCTCTGATCTGCTCTTGGTCCGTTTTTTCTTTAATATATATAGTAATTTTTTGTTTGATCAACCACTTGTTGAAGTAAGTGCGTTTGTAGATGTGATGTGATGTGTAAATACACATAGATCTGATAGTTTATTGAAACTAGTAGCTGATTTCAATTATGATTACTTCCATGCTTAACCGTTTTCAGTTTGCATTTTGGATTAAGGGCACCATTTGGCCTTTTCCAAACCCTGGGGCCCTATTTTGTATTACGAAACGAGCGGCGAGTCAACGATACTGAGGAATACGGTAGTCACGACAAAGAGCGATTAAGTAAAACGAAAAAGGCGTACAAAAGATTTTGGCAAGCTTAACCGAAAAAAACTTTTTTATGAAGCGCAACCAACTTCTCGACTACTAGGAATGTCAAAAATTGACACAAATACCATTTAAAAAAAATATAAAACAAGAAACGATAAAACAAAAGTTAAACGATAGGTATATGGCAGTCGTTAGAATAACGAGTATCTTTAAAATTAAACGATTCTCGTTAAACATAATCGCATTTCAACGATAACGAAGTGATTTCAACGATAATCGTTTTACAAAATAGGGCCCCTGAGGCGGCCATCAAAACCAGAAATATTATATTTTGGCTCATTCGAGAGTATTACCTTGCGCCGAAGTTCGGGAAGGTTGTTTACATATTCCTTAGCGAACGCAAGCCGCATTTGCCTGATAATTTTGTTCAGTGGTGGCTGTTTCTGGGTGCCCTTTAGTATCAAGATACGTTTCGAGTTCAGAGCTGATCATCTTAGTATTTGTGGAATGATTTTGGTTCATCATACGCTTCGAAGCTCGCTCATCTCTTCGATGGTCGGCCTCATCTTGCCTTAGATTTGACCTGCCCCGTGTTTCCAAAGCGATCTATGGTTTTCTGGACCGTTAACCGACTTTTGGACGTTTGTTATGAAATTTCACAGAAGGAAATTCTTTGTTTAACGCAAAAAATAATTATTAACTTCTCTTAACTCACATTTAACTCTTTTTTCAACATTTTTCTTGATTTAATTTCACGAAAGTCAAACCGTTTTACCGTTATTTTCACAGTTATTAGGTATACGCAAACTTTTGTGGAACGAATTTAACAATTTTTTGTTTAAATGAAAATAAAAATATTGAACTTATTTTTGACTGAATTGATCCATTGAATATTGTTTTATTTAAAGAAAATTTATCACTCACCATTCGTGAGCAGTGACTCTTTTTTCTATTATTTTATCGCTGTACGCAAACTTTTGTGGATCACTGTATGTGAGTTCTATTCAAACTACGTATCAAATTTTAATGCTCATGTTTATTGCCACACCAACTGTTTCCAAAGCGAAAACATTAACTGTTTTGAATACTTGGGTGTTATAATCGTAGGAATTTGAGTGGGTCGGACCATGAAATTAAATATTATTTGCTTTCAAGAATCCGTTCTTTTTATCGCCTTAGAAAGTTTTGTTCTGATAACACTTTGAAAACTGTTTAGTATGTTTTTTGTATTATTGCAATACTGTATATGCTGTTGGAGGGTGCGTACCGGACTCTCAAACTGTAGTTGAAAAGTCAAATTGGCTGTCATATTTGAACTAAAGAAAAATTATTGGAGGTATATAAGTCGAACGAAACCCGTTTGACTAATTAATCATTTCGAGTACCATCACGAATAGCTTTGAACAAATCTAGAATAGATAAATTATTACAATTAATGATTTTTACGATAAAAATCATACTTACATACATACATAGAGTAAATCGTCGTCGTTCTATGAAAACTCCCTAAGTCCATTTTTAAAAAATATGTTATTCAATTCTTATTTAATTCATTTCGGATAAACCATTTGCAAAAAATTTGTTTGCACAATGGCTACGCCAAACCCATTCTACAATTGAAGCCTGAGATCGTGCTATTCTGATAATTTTTTTATATTCCCGATTACCAATGTCGTAAACGACAGCGAAATATTCGACCTGACACGATCTGTATTACTGTATTCCATAAGTCGTTTCCAACTTTTGTCACTCGTTTTGTTGTCGTCTGTAAACCTCAAACGTCGTTGAACACTTTCGTTCTACATTCTGTAAGACGAAAAAATACGACGACTAAGAAAAAAAAACGACGATATCTCTCGTTCAAAAATTTACACACGATACAGAAATGGAAGGTCGGAAAACTGAAGTATTCTTGTTAAATAATTTATTTACAATAAATAAGACAAGTAGATACTTGTCTATATTTTTTGTACTATACTATACTATATATTTAAATGTTTTAATTAACAAATGAAAACCAATTCCAGACGCTCGTAGATCTGATAAAGAGGACGAGCAGTAAGGGTTTTTTTTTGAAGGGGATACAAAAAAAGTTCTCCAGTAAGAGATGGAGAATGTAATAAATAAATAAATAAATAAATTGTTTTGCTGATGATAGTACCCTTTTCATATTCGTTCAAAGATTAACTTCCTTGTTCTTCGGAAGTGGAACTTGAACGGCAGCGTATGATAAGCTCATTAAATTCTGATCTTGACAGCATTGTCCATTGGGGAATAAAAAACCGTGTAGAATTTAATGCTTCAAAAACTCAATGCTGTCGCCTGTCGTTAAAGCAGAACCCATCCCTATGCCGCTATCCATGAGTGGCACTTGCATTGAGGAAACTGAACAACTCTCTGTGCTCGGTATGTTTATCACAGACCACCTTGTGTGGAATGACCACATATTCGACGTTGCCAAAAACGCTGCCAAGTGTTTAGGTTTCCTTCGACGTTGCAAGAAATTTGTTACCCCTTCTGATCTGGCTGTAATCTATAAGGCTTATATTCGTCCAAAGCTCGAGTACAATTCCCATATTTGGGCAGGTGCTCCAATAACACACTTGAGTCTCTTGGATATAATCCAAAAAAGAGCTTTATGATAGGTGATAGAAGTATAACAGAAACATTTGAATCTCTCGAGAACCGTCGCAATGTTTCTTGTCTTTCATAATTTTACCGTTACTTCTATAGACAATGCTCTAGCGAAATAGCCAGTTGCATTCCTCCCCTTAAACAATTTAACCGCAATACTCGCGCTTTTAGGAATGCTCATCAGTTTACCCTTGAGTCCACCTTCGGACGTACTGTGAAATACAGATTCTTTCTTTAGCAGGACTACACGAATGTGGAATGCTTTACCCAGCTCTATTTTTCCTTCCCGTTGTAATGTTCAAAAATTTAAAACTAATGTGCATCGTTATCTATATATATATATATATATAAATAAATAAAATATATATAAATAAATAAATAAATCTCCTTTTAAACCCCTCCTTATTTTCCTAATGCTCGTACTGTGTAAATCATTTTAAGGGTAGTAATAACCCCTTGTGTGCGCGCTAATTATAAAAAAAAAATACATTTCAACACTTATCATTTTAATTACTTATTTATTTTCTAATAATTAAAAAAAACTGCATGTAGACTTTCCTTTGAATTTGACAGATGTTTGTTACTTTTTCATCGTTTTTAAATCTATTACAAAATCATCGCGTCGAAAAAGTTATGGAATGCCATTTAAAAAACGAGACGACAGAGAAAACGAGAGACGTCGAAAAAACGAGACGACATAGGTAATTGGGGTGATTAATTTCCAAGTTTAAATGCAAATATCTCAAAACACAAAAAATGGACTTAGGGAGTTTTCATAGAACGACGACGAAGTATACTATATATATGTATACTCTATGCATATGAGTTGGAAGGGATAAGGGATTTGCTTCTTCAAAACATTTTAAACTCAATTTGTCAATTCGATAGATAACAATGGACCCCTATTATGGTTGTCAATTATCAATTGATATTTGATAAATATTGAAATTTTGTACTTTTAAACTCAATTTTATTTAAGAAATTATAAACTATCTGACAATATTAGTCAATTTTCTTTCTGTTCACAACGGTAAGCATCCTTATCAATGACCAAAACTTTTTTTAATTGGGTTATAAAATATCGAATTTCAATTTGTATCAATTATCAATTGATAATTGACAACCATAATAGGATGGGATGTCAATTTACAGTGGAAACTAAATCATTCCAATGCAGTCACATACAAACTTCAGAATCAATGGAAGACGATACCAATTTAGCGTTTTGACGATTACCGACTTACGTGCATCAAAAAAAGGCAACGCTATCGTTCAAACGATATCCTCTGACGATAATCGAGTTACGAAATGACCCCCCCGGAAAAAATAGAGACAAAATTGCTTGCCTAAAAGTGATTACACTAACAAAATACAATGAGAGAACACTTCTTCCAAATGATTTTTTATATTTATTTTATGTCGGTAGTACTTCAAAGATATACATAGTTAGCAGCAATTCATTATCAATGAATTTTGATATATTTGTTTTACATATTAATAAAAATATATTTTTATGAATCTATATGTGATTTCAAAAGGTAAATGTAAATGTTTGTTTATGCATAACCAACGATTCATTGTGGTTTGGTTTGATTTTAAACATACGAACATATAATAATATTAAGTAAATATATAGTTAAACTTAAAATTTAAAGTTAATCAAACATAACGAATTCTTAAAAAAATAGAGTAGATATTTCCATTAAGAATAAATTTGTTGAGGATCTAAGCATCGAGCATGTTATTCACATAAAAAACACTTTTTCTATTTTCGGGTTCGAAAATTTTGCCTTGGTTACCGGGCAAACGACTGTGCCGTTTTCATCAGTTATTCTAGGAATTGCCTGAAATAATTAGCAACACCTTAGACATCTTGATCTAACAAAAAAAATATTCACTGAGTCTTACCAATTGGCCATAGATTTGTCCGTTTGGTAGCATCATTGGTTGATTGTGTTCGTTTAATGGCAGTTCGGTTATTCTTAAATACAAATTAAAGATTTAAAAGATTTATTTTCAGTTTTGAAACAACAAACACTTACCTGCAAAACAGACGACTCTGTACACAGTGAGAAAATGGCAACGTCATGGCGATTTGGTTCAAGTCCTCCTGACACACGGGACAATTGAGGTTCTTGCATGTCGGTGAGTAACATTGGGCTGTCTTCAGTGCTGAAAGACCAGCCTAAAAAGTAAAACAAAATTAATTGAAAGAACCCAAATATTATTTATTCTCAATGAGCTGAAGTTTTACCTGCACAGCAACACTCAGAAGTGATTGTGTTGAAAGTTGAAATAATCTGTAATTCTCATTGCGGAAATTCAACACCAATGTATCCCAACGTCCCATATCGAAAAGGCCTTTGTATGGATCAATTTCTAAATAAAATAAATTTGTGTGATAGTAAATTGTCTAAAAGAACTATTTCATAAGATCTTTACTAACGAGTATCTGGTTGATAAGCGAGAAGTGCCATACATTTACAAATCTCATTTAATTGTGTCTTATCAAATGCTGGGAAATATTTGCGGGCATGTCGGACAGCTTCTGTTCGATTGTTAAATCGCACCAGTTCGACAAACTCCTGTACACGTAATTGGAATTCGATATTTGAATTGATTTTTCGAAGTTTCGATTTATTGTCATTGCACCAGAGTACACATTTTGTGGTGCGATGATTAGCCAAATCTTCTTCGACTTCCCGGGATGTCTGAAAAATGTCTACAAATATAAGCAAATTATTAAAATATAAGTTTTGGCAGTTTTTAGGTATATTGAGACTTTCTTTTTTCTTTCGATGATTAAGAACAAAACCTGAACCTTAACTGAAGATGATTATGAAAATGTGTGATTGAATAGAATTTTTATTGAGACTTCCCCCAGCAGCTCGTAATATAGCTATAAGTAGCACTAGGTTTCCAAGCTTACGGATCCGCAGAACAACCTAGCGCTCTGCAGACAATTGAACCACCAGCTAAATCGACCATGTGCTAATCCCCAATATTAGATGCGCTAACATTTCGTCACTCTGATCGTTTCCTAATTTCGGGAAAAATCAGAACTCGACTGTCGAATGAAAAGAAATTGCGAACCACCCCTTGAATAAGAAATACGCTAGAGTTTACAGAAAGAATCTGAATCTGAAAATTTCTATGTGCATTTACCAACCTCAGACGCCAACAAGCAGTGGTCTTAGTATAGCGAATCACGATATCATCAAAGAGGCAGCCGAAACCATCACACACTACCAACCATCCCAGAGCAACATCTCGTGTTAAGATGATGAACGCGTTTTACTGAAACAAACGACAGAATATGCTGCCGAAGGGTATCGAACAAGATGAATAGAGGAGAAAAAATCTTGCGTAGAAGAAGAATTCAATAAAATTGAAGAATGTCACGAACGAAATAAAAGCCAAGTTATTGACTCCTGGTTTAAGACCGAGCTCTTTGAAACAGCGAAGGCAACTTACAACGACACCAAATCACAGGGAATAGCAGATGTTTCAAGCAGCTGCTTAATGCGCAGAAAGTAAACCAAATAATATGGCAAAAGGACAACCTACTTTCTACACCAGTTCCAACCCTTAGTTTAGCAGCGATAGACTGAACTATAACAAACAACAAGGACGCAGGAACTGATGGCTTACTTACGGAGCTCTTTAAATACAAAGACGATGTTCTGGTAGGTAGTGTGCATTAATTCATCAATTGATCATAGGTAAACGGAGACTTGAATAGGGTATCGGCAAGATGCTCGTAGTCAAAATCCCTTTAATGCGCGTATGTTAAAAAAAAAATTCTTGGGTATGCGAACGATATAGACATCAAAGACCGTTCACAACGTTCTGTAATAGAGCCTTTCCCTTAAAGATCAGGCGAAATTTGTTGGCCATGAAGTTTATGGGGATAAGACCAAGTACATGCTACTAACAAACAAATACAAAAATAAAATCTATTAACCAAAATGCAACAATTTCGACGAAGTTAAGGATTTCATCTACATTCTCCGGAGTTCACATTAGCTCGAACCTAGGAAACTGTTGCTTCTTCAGTTTGGCGAAATAAATGGATTCAACATTTTCCACGAATAAGACGAATAGCAAGAGTCGATCCAGCTGAAAGGAAGAGCTGATTATGGGCTCTTTTAAAAGAAAAATTCTTCGACGGACATTTGGTCGAATGAAGGAGACAATACAATATAAAACTCAATTGGTTGTACCAAGTACTGGATGTAGTCCAGAAAGCCAAGACACCTCGAATGTATTGGCTTGGTCAGATTATGCGAATAGAAAAGAATGTTCGGCCAAGAATCTCCGATTTGCAATATTATTTGCAATTATTAGAAATTTCTTTAAAAAAAATGATTTAAATTGTTAATAATAGCTTATTTTCTAATGTATTATAAATTTTCCTAGTTAAACGAGTTTTTACCATTTAAATGTTTGGTATTTTTGAATACATAAAATCTACTTGTTTTAAGTGCTACTCATTTGCCATTCGGAATCGGCAGAAAATTGTGGGTCCCCTTTATTCCTGGTAACACGCCCACAGGAATGGTTGCGAGTTGTAAGTCACTAAGTTTAGGCTCTCTACGAGCTCTCTATAACCTCTTATTTATTTATATATATTTTTTTTTAAATCTGTGAGCACGTTTTTAACAAAATTGATATTTTCCTTAATGGTATCATTATTTCTGGCACTAAAAAATGTGGAAAAGCAAAAAAAATTACAATAAAGATATATTTAGTTTAACTTAGAGCGCCCGCATACGGTCAGTAAGTTAGTTGCATGTTATATGATAATTAAGCTAGTTTTTCATGAATTTTTGTCTAGCTTTAAGATAGTTATAAGTATTATGTTAATAAAAATAAATTAAAAAAAAAAAACTTCCATGTATTAATAATACAATTTTAAATTAAAAATTAAAAATTCAGTAGGGGATGACCTAATCAAAAAATTCAAACAGTTTTTGTTTTAAGCTCCCTGCAAAACCAACCTCTTAATTTTATCAACTTATTACCACTATCAACTGCGAATGTTGAATTTCGAGTGCCTAGTGACTTGATGGAAGGAGCAAACGAGAATCTGGAAGTAGTGTTCCCACTAAGCACCTTTTCTTTTTAATCAAACAACGCCGGAAGAATTCCCAGATGCAATCAACGGTAGAATCTTAAGTTTTATTCAGACTGAATTATTAAGACAACACCTCATATGGCTACTATGGCATATGTATTCGGAGGTTAGGTCTAAAAGTAGCGGTTTATTCGGCTCCCCGTCTTTGTATTTTTGACGGTACTGTGGAAGTTTTGGGAAAAAACAAGGACAAGTTTGTTCACCTTGATATAAAGTAATCGTGATTCCAGATAAAAAAGGGCAATTTTAATTTTCGATCGAATCTTTGCCAAAATCAATGCGACCAAAAAAGTTCCATTGGATGTGGTCAAGAGAATTCTGAAAGCACATTTGATTACAACTTTCAAGAAGAGTTATTACCTTTTTCAATATCATCAAGCACATGTTTTCAATTAATTCTAATGCCTCATTGTGTAATTCTACGCTTTGTTAGTATTACAAAAAATATTAATCAAATATTTTTGCATTACGTAAATAATGAACAATGTTTTGATTACGTTATAAAGGAGTAGTCCCATAAAGAATACGTTTTGAGTAAGATTTTTTCTCCTGATAAAATATCTACCGTTTTGAATCATAGTTATGTCTTGAATTCACCAAAATCCTATAAAAAACAATTTCAATTCTCCCCCAATTTGAAAAATTTCCGGGAAGCTTTTCCAATTTAGGCTTTCCCCAAAAAGCTAATTCGAACAACAAAGTCAGTGCATCTTAAAACTGTGTACTTAAAAAACATGAACGGGGCATAAAAAAGAAGTCTTATCAAAGAACAAGATATATGTGCTTATTTACGATCGAATAGTGTTATTTTTATTAATATGGCTGTAACTTTTAAAATATGATTAAAACTGGTTTCTTTCAGAAAATGTCTGGCTAATGTTCTCTGTTCTTTAGATTCTTTGTATAATTCCATCAGTATTGAGTTATTATTAATTTTATTTCATAAATATAGTTTCCAGCTTCTTACTCAAGAATGCTTACCCAAGTTTGTTAGATGTCTGATATCACTGCGATCAGCCAACTTCTCCGCAGTCTCATAGTATCCCATTCGTAAAAGATGTTCAATAACCATCCGATCCATGCGAATCTATTTACAAGAAATAAAACCATCCCTCAAAGTCCTGAGTAATCAATTGAATTCATTATCTTACCCTCTTCCATTGATCCACAGATGCTTGCCAAATTTCATAGCTGGTTTTCATTTCAGGAGATGCATTGGCCTTCAGATGCTCCAACTTCCTTTTACATACATAGCTGGCAGCTAACTCATCCGAAATACTCTCGTCAGCTTTCCGTTTCAGCACCTGCAAACGTTCCACAACACCACCAACAAGTTTGCTTATCTCAGCAATTGTTGGATTTTGTCCTTTCATCGCTTTTTCGACCTCCTTAGTGGCACTGAAAGTCTGATCGACTTCCCGATCGAGTGTTTTCTGGGCAACACGAAATTTCTTGTTCAACACCTCGTAAGGCACTTTGAGCGTAGAGTGTTCCATTGATTTTATTTCCGACATTTTTCGATTCCCTTTTTCTTCTTCTTTTCTTTTTTTAGTAGCACACTACTTTTCTGTTGAATATTTCTTAGAGTTACAGCTAGTCTTTTTGTCAAAGAATTTATTCAAAGTCTTTGTTGTTCTTGAAATATTCGAATGTTTTGTTTTGATAAAACTCACCAATATTATTATGAGGTAATTAATGGTGACTGCAGAGGTATATTTAATTACTTTGGTATATTTTTACGTACACAGCTGATTTTCTGCGTCGCCACGGCTGTTTTTTACAAATGAAATGATGTACGTTTTTTTATTCCAAAAGCTGGTGTTGCTGTTGGATTGGTGCATGTGTGTGTATTATCAATACTCTATATTTTAGGAGAGGGAGTGCGGAAGGCCAAGTCCGAAATCGACACTCGAGACTCGACAGAATAGCACAAAACAAAATACGCAGGAACTGCCATATAGGAAAACTAATGGAAAAATAACAGACTGAGATTTTATGGGCGGTTTTTTTCCCTCGTAGTTGTTCAGTAGTTCAATTATTGTAGTTCACTCAACTAAAATTTTAAGAAAATTTAGTAAGAAAATCAAGGGTATTCATGTAAGGCTAGTCGCGCACTGGCAACTGTGATCGAAATCAAATAGTTTAATCACCAGTTGAAAGAGAACCGCACACTGGCAACTATTTACTCACGCTCGCACTCTTTTCTCTCTTGCACTTATAAAAAACAGCGCAACTGTTGCGAGGCAATCGTTTAGTTTGTGTCAAAACACAAACTTTTTAGTTTCGAGAATCGAGTTGCTCTAAGTGCGCGGTATCCCACTGATCTCTATAATACACTGGATAGCGCATTCATCCAAAAAAGTTGACTCCATTTGAACATTGTTATATTATGAAGCTGCCCACGGTGCCGTATAACAGTATAACTGTATAACATCTAAAACAGCATCATAAAGCGCGGAACAGATTGAACCAGCAACAGCAAAACCAATGCATTTCAATTATTCAACACACATAAGAACAGCAACAGCAACGCCAACAGTAGTTGCTGGTGCAGTATTGTCAACTTTCCCACTGCAATATTTAGTGGCATCACAATGCAAAACAAAATAGAACAGAAAAATTTTTCCATTTTGCTACTTTTTTATTTTGGTTGAAATTATCGTGTGAATAAAAAACAATAAATAATTTTTGATAAACTAAAATTGAAAAATTAAGTGACCAATGAAAAAATTACTGTGCTTTCCAGTCTTTTGCCTAAAAAACAGAACTGAAACGACATTCCTTCAATTTTATTAAATTGTCAATTTGTCAATCAAAACAAATGATTTTCGTCCAATTTTCAATTTATTATTTTATTTTTAATATTAAATATTTAAAATTTACAAATAATGCGAAAAATAAGAGAAACAGTTGACGGTGTGTCAATCTGTTGCTGTAACTTCAACAGCAACTTTAATAACCACGTCACTGTTTATAGGGCCAATGTTTTAAATGGCTTTGATTACATTAAGGCTAGGCGCGCACATTCAATTTTTAGTTTCGCAACTGCTTAGTTCGAGCAACTAAAAAATTTGTGGCTTGACACAAACTAAACAATTGCCTAAAATGAGTTCGCTATTTTGTGCAACAAATAGTTCATCTGTTTTCTATAAGCAACCAAACAGTTGTGCAACTAAAAGTTGAATGTGCGCGCCTAGCCTAACACAGCAACTTCGACATTAACGTTAGACCTTAACCCTAAATTCGATGTCGCTGTGCAAATGCTACCAACTTTTGAGGCGAAATTTGTCAGTATTATCAACACTTAAATGAAAATGTAACAAACATCTTTTTGATTCATCTATTTATTTTGGTTTTGACAATGGAAGAATTGCTAAAAACAAATGACAAATTGTGCAAGTCGTATACATTGACGCAATTTACGTTAATTTTTATCGTTAAATATACGGCAAAATCATTTCGCGTTTGAATTTATTTTGATTATATGCTGTCAAAAACGCTGTTCACGTTGTAATCTATTTCACAAGACTTTTGATGTTGAGGTTTTCGTTGCTGTTAGACAAGGCGCGCACATTCGATTTTTAGTTGAAAAGAGATGAACTTTTTCGTTGAATGTCCGCGCAGGTGCAAATAATTAGATGTTACACAAAATAGCGAACTCATTTTAGGCAATCGTTTAGTTTGTGTCAAGCCACAAACTTTTTAGTTGCTCGGACCAAGCAGTTACGAAACTAAAAATTGAATTTGTGCGCCTAGCCTTAAAGTTGCTGTTGAAGTTGCTGTATCAATCTGTTTCCCGCATAAGCAGTGCAGTCACATTTGTTTTCCTCTTTGTCATGTCAAAATATTTTTTTTTGTGAAAAGAAGACGTCAAATTATGAAGCTGCCCACCATCTGTCATCTTCAATTGGAGTCAAAAAATCTGTTATACAATGTAGTGAAAGCGCTATCCAGTGTATTATAGAGATCAGTGGCGGTATCCCATATAACATATAAGCCCATATGTTTCATTTTAGCAACTAAACAGTTGCGAAACTAAAAATTGAATGTGCGCGCCTGGCCTAACGAGATAATTATTTTCCGCTTTGTAGGAAGATATAACTTTCCGCAGCATGTTTTCATGAACACCCCCTAAGAAATACTTGCGTAAATGTGGGAAATATTTTGTGAAATGTCAAATTAAAAGTCAGAATCCATACTTCTTTAGTTTACGAGGTTTATTTCTGCACTTTCCGCAGCAAATTTGTGAGACAATTTTATGCGATTTGCAGAAACTTTTTCCCATACAAATTTTGACAGCTCGTTTCTGCGGAGATAAAATTATCTGGTTTACGAGGCTTACGAGGGTTTTCCGCGCTTACATGAATACCCCTATCAAGTAACAGTTGGGTAAAGTAAAAATATGGTCAAGTGGTTTCATACTTTCATAGTAGATTAAGAGATATTAAATAAGGTTTCCTTCTAATAATTAGGATTTCAAAAAATTTGCTTGCCCAGTGGAAGTCAAAAAATGACAAATTAAAAAAACATAAGTCGCGACGGGGTTGGGTGTGTGTTCAATGGTATTTTTCTTAATTTCACAAATGTAAAAATATGTTTCCCAAATGTTTACTAATTCACAAAACAGCTGTGTTGTATAAAATGAAGCAGCATTTGTTTTTTTTTGTATTAGATTTTCACATTCTTATACGTTACGTGACACAACCATTGTTTAGTTAAGAACCAATGAAAAATCGATTATAGATACGAATTTAAGTTTCATCATTTAGAGGCAAATTAAATATTTAAGTATGCTTATAACTAAATAACCTCTAAGAAGCAGTTTAAGAAAATCTTGTAGATACGGCTGTTTAACTTTAATAAAATGTTAGAGAAATTATGATGCTAATAAGCTCAATTAAAATTTGTAAAATCATCGTAAATTTACTCCAGTTTTAATCTTTTCAAAAATTCAACAAAATAGAAATAAAAACGAACATTATGACAAGGAATAAATGTATTTGTATGATTAATGTCGATTTCCTTTACACATGAGAAATCAATTTCTGTGTGAAGATTTCGATCTCTCGACAGATTTTACGTTCCTTCACACCAAAAAACTCGATTTTTTTTTTACAGAGATCAGATTCTTCGAATCCGTATTTGAAGAGGGATTTACATGTATACGAAATACGCACACCGCAAGAAAAAAATTGATCCGGGATCGAAATCCCTAGTGTGTAAAGAAAATCGACATACATAAAATAACGAAGTATAAAGAACAATTTTAAAAAAGTAATAATTTAATGTCGATTTCCGTTACACACTAGGCATTTCGATCTCTTGTCAATCAATTTTTTTCTTTTGGTGTGCAATTGTTTTTTTTTTTTTTTTTTATAATCTACACGCGCTCAAGGGATTATGATTACTCTTTAAATGTTTGAACACAGCGCGGGCGTGAAGTTAAAGAAGAGAAAGAAGGATAGGAAAGATGTGTGGCACGATGTTCTGATAATGAAGGTTGTTGTCTCAGATATTTTATCTCCAGGGATGGCGGCTGAACTAAAGCGGAGAATGCCGTGTCTTATTTCTATGTCGCTTATAATTCACATTATTTTATTCGTGTTCATCCTTATTGGGCATACTAGTGTTGTTAGTGTTATGCCTGAACAACATGTAATGAGTAAACCCGCAACCCATTGATGACAATTTTAGAAGGTTTTTAATGGAATTAAAACGACATAGACGACGGCAGGGATCGAACCTGTGATCATGAGGTTCACAGGCGAGCACACATCCATCGCGCCCCGGCCACCCCAATATTTAGGCTGGTATTCACCAAGCGCTCATAACTTAAAAAGCTTATAAACCTATTCACCAAGCAATATTAGTGAAGATCTACGAGCGCTCTTAAAAGTTAGGAGTGGTCCCGACCACTCCTAAACTTACGAGCGCTCTATTCGAAAGTTTGTTCGAAAATTCGAAAACTAAACAAACTCAAATTAACGACGGTGAGTGCAAAACCAAAACCAGTTATCGTCACCAGCAACGCTCCCCAAGCAAAATACGAAATTGACTGAAGAATTCTCACTGCCAGCTGTCATTCAAGTACGAAAACAGTTTGATTTCACAGTTTGGGTATGCCTGAACAAGAGAGAGTGGATCTAATTTTCGAACTTCGAAAAACACTTGTGAGTGGTTCGTGAATACCCCAAAGAAATTTCAAGTTAAGAGCCTCGTAAAGTTAAGAGCCGTTTAAGAGCGCTCGGTGAATACCAGCTTTAGTATCCATAGTTTTATTAATACAGACATACAAAAAAAAAAAAAAAAAACAAAAAAAAAATTAATTTAATTTTTTTTTTGAATTTAACGAATTTTTTTTAGATATTCAAACGCACTAACTAAAAGGTGTTCCGCGCTTGAGTAAATACCACTTAATTTGAACAAAGCTGTGATGGTGGTCCCATTTAAAATGAACGGGCAACTAACATATATGTATGTTTGGGCTGTGGGCTTTTTCTTCTCAATTAAGCTTGTGACTTGTGAAGTGAAAGAGAGCAAACCCCAGAAGTCGCGCCTCTAGGTAGTATATTTACTCTATTATGAAATCTGAACTAAAAAAGAAAAGTGCAAAGCCTAAAAATGGTGTCGCTGTGTACCGAATCGATTTCTTGAGTGCATAAATGGCCGGGTAAACTGAATCGAAAAGTTATTTTAGAAATTCATCATAGCAAAATATATGATAGAGTTACTGAAGAGACCTTAAATTCCTCACAAAGCTACATCTGTCCTTTTTGGGTTTGAAAAAAGTTCAATTAAAGATAATGGTCAAATATAGCCCGAAAATTTTTAATCCCTTTTTCTTCATCATTAAGGCCTCTTTTTTGAGCAGTTTCCACATTGCTTGTACATTTAAACTTAGGTTTATGTAAATTTTTGTCTACAGTATATATATAAAATATATATATGTATATGTATATATATATATACAGGATGCCCCACAGTCACTGCCCCAAACGAAAACCATGGATTGCTGAGGTCATTTTAAGTCGAAAAACTTAAGAGGTAATTTTCCCGTTTTCGAGTTATAACGGTTTTTATGATTTTTGCCTTAACTGGCTTTATCTTTGCCAAACTACGTCCGATTCGTAAGATTTTTGTTATAACCAATCAAGAATTTATTACAGTTTTAGTTTATTCCAAAACTTTTTTTTCTGCGGACAACCGTTTCTCCGCAATTTTGCATCAAACCCAATTTTTTTCGTTTTTTAAGTTGTTTTTTCACTTTGATATCATTTTATTAAAAAAACACGTTAATGAGTAGTAATTAATTCAAATGAATTAAAACTTTTTCTGAGCAGATCGTCCCATTTCACCGTATATTAATAACATTTCCAGGTATTCCTGATTAGTGTAATCCATTGTTCATGAATGAATATTTTATTGAGTCTTTAGGTATCTTTTAAAAAGTTGTTTCATCTTATTCTATCTTTAACAAAAGTTCAAAAGTGGCTGTAGCGTATGGCCTTCTTTAACAATCTTACTTTATTTACACCCATATTAATAAAGATGGTTTAGTGGAGGTTTATCGTTAAGTCCTGGGCTAAGTCGGAAATTTCATTAATAAAACAAAATTTCTGCTAAGTGACGTTTACTAACTATGATTAAGCTAAACCACCGACGTAGGTAGTTTAGCAAAGGAATAAGAAATAAAATTGTCAAACTTGTTCACCCATATTAATAAAGATGGTTTAGTGGAGGTTTATCGTTAAGTCCTGGACTAAGTGCGAAATTTCATTAATAAAACAAATTTTCTGTTAAGTGACGTTTACTAATTATGATTAAGTTAAACCACCGAACTAGGTGGTTTAGCGAAGGAATAAGAAATAGAAATGTCCACAGTCAGACACAAGCAATTGACAATCAATTTAGGTAGCCACAGAATATAAAAAAGAGATTGCTTACTTTTGTAGAAGATTTTCTTAAAAGGATTTTTAATAAACGTCATTTTACTATTCCGGGAACATTTTGTTTTTATTAATGTAAATATTTAAGCCATGGCTTAACTCCTATTCCATGGTTTAGCAAAACCATGGAATATAGGTGGAATAAGCGTTTTTTATTAATACGGCTGGTTTTGTTTTATCAAAAAAATTAAACCAAAGTGCGAAGTGCGTGTCTTCCCGATTTGTCAATTCATTTTGCTTTGAAAGCTAAGCAGTTTAAAAAAATGACAAATAGGAAAGGATTTAAGGTCATAAGTGGATTTCGACATGTCATAGGAGCATTTGGGGTGGCCGTGGCGCGATGGTTGTGTGCTCGCCTGTCAACCTCATGATCACAGGTTCGATGCCTGCCGTCGTCTATGTCGCTTTAATTCCATCAAAACCTTTCTTAAAAATTGTCATCAATGGGTTTACTTGTTTACTCATTACATGTTGTTCAGGCATAACACTAAGAACATGTAATTGAGCTAAACTAGTATGCCCATCAAGGATGAATATCAAATAAAAATAATGTGAATTATAAGTGACATAGAAATAAGTCACATCATTTCTCCGCTCTAGTTCAGCCGCCATCCCTGGAGATAAAAATATCTGAGACAACCACCTTCAGTCTCAGAACATCGTGCTACACATCTTTCCTATCCTTCTTTCTCTTCATTAACATCACGCCCGCGCTGTGTTGAAACATTTAAAGGGTAATCATAATCCCTTGAGCACGGGTAGATTATAAAAAAAAAAAAAAATTCACAACACCCATATTATGATTAAAAAAACAGGCAGGAGAAAGCGGTCAATAATATGTGAATGTGAAGTAAATTAAGACAGCTTAATAAAAATTATATAAATATAAATCCAAACATGTTTTTAATTTTGCTTCCTTATGTTTTTACCCTCCGTACATAGCCAGCTTGTGACGTCAATTTAAAAATAAGGGAGATAGTTTGTCAGTTGTCACTGCCGTGAAAGCACGCAAGATTCCCGTATATATTAAAGCCCGACAAGCCTTCTCGACTCTTCTGAAAGTGTTCACTTGGGAAAAAAGACAGTTCTGATTCTGAAAAGAAGAGAAATTTGCTTCTGGATTTGAAATCAGAATCGAAACCAGAACACCCACACATTCATATGCATATCTAAACGTAAAACTCCACAGCAGTGATTTTTTGTATCCTAATTGTGCGAAAAGTATCTTTCAACAAACATAACTCTTGATTTTCATTATTCTCCATATTTGATGTTTCACATATACAATCATAAAAAACTTCAGAATCACCAGAATCCAAAAAAGTATTCAGTTGGGATTCCGGATCGGAGAGATTCCGGATTGCCAAATAAGAACGACATAAAACACAAGCAAATGACAATCAATTTAGGCAGACACAGAATATAAAAAAGAGATGGCTTACTTGTTGTATTAGATTTTCTTAAGGGATTTTTGATAAACTTCACTTAACTATTCCTCGAACATTTCGTTTTTATTAATGTAAATATTTAAGTCATGGCTTAACTCCTATTCCACGGTTTAGCAAGACCATGCAGCCGTATTAATAAAAAACGCTTATTCCACCTATATTCCATGGTTTTGCTAAACCATGGAATAGGAGTTAAGCCGTGGCTTAAATATTTATTTTAATAAAAACAAAATGTTCCCGGAATAGTAAAATGACGTTTATCAAAAATCCTTTTAAGAAAATCTTCTACAAAAGTAAGCAATCTCTTTTTTATATTCTGTGGCTACCTAAATTGATTGTCAATTGCTTGTGTCTGACTGTGGACATTTCTATTTCTTATTCCTTCGCTAAACCACCTACACCCATATTAATAAAAAAAGCTTATTCCTTCTATAGTCCACTGTCTTACTAAACCATAGAATAGGAGTTTAGTCCTGCCTTAAATATTTATATTAATAAAAACAAAATGTTCCCGGAATAGTAAAATGACGTTTACCAAAAATCCTTTTAAGAAAATCTTCTACAAAAGTAAGCAATCTCTTTTTTATATTCTGTGGCTACCTAAATTGATTGTCAATCGCTTGTGTCTGACTATGGACATTTCTATTTCTTATTCCTTCGCTAAACCACGTACTTCGGTGGTTTAACTTAATCATAATTAGTAAACGTCACTTAACAGAAAATTTGTTTTATTAATGAAATTTCGCACTTAGTCCAGGACTTAACGATAAACCTCCACTAAACCATCTTTATTAATATGGGTGCTAGTGTCCTAGTTCGGTGGTTTAACTTTATCATAATTAGTAAACGTCACTTAACAGAAAATTTGTTTTATTAATGAAATTTCGC
Source organism: Philhelius festivus (assembly GCA_963931855.1). Taxonomy (NCBI): domain Eukaryota; kingdom Metazoa; phylum Arthropoda; class Insecta; order Diptera; family Syrphidae; genus Philhelius; species Philhelius festivus. The sequence goes on along the minus strand of OZ007555.1, from coordinate 137,193,347 downwards.
ACTTAGTCCAGGACTTAACGATAACCTCCACTAAACCATCTTTATTAATATGGGTGATGGAATATAGGTGGAATAAGCGTTTTTTACTAATACGACTGTTATGGACTATTGTCCGCAGAACTGCAGTTGCGGCTTTTTAATAATAAGTGAAAAAAATTACTACTCATTAACGTGTTTTTTTGAATAAAATGATATCAAAGTGAAAAAACAACTTAAAAAACGAAAAAATTGGGTTTGATGCAAAATTGCGGTGAAACAGTTGTCCGCAGAAAAAAAAGTTTTGGGACAAACTAGAACTGTAATAAATTCTTGATTGGTTATAAAAAAAATCTTACGAATCGGACGTAGTTTGGCAAAGACAAATACAGTTAAGGGAAAAATCATAAAAACCGTTATAACTCGAAAACGGGACGAAAACGAGAAAATGACCTCTTAAGTTTTTCGACTTAAAATGACCTCAGGAATGCATGGTTTTTATTTGGGGCGGTGACTGTGGGACACCCTGTATATTAAAACAATCACTTTTTAAATTAATGTAAATTTTTAATAAAAAAAAATTTTATGAGTTGATTTTGTCGAACTTCTTTTTATTTCGCCACTTAAAAAATATGCTATAGGAAACTCGGAAACAATTGGCATTAATGGCATCCGACTCTACTTTCATACATAAAATAAATGAATTTTATAGTAGGTACATACGTAGTTTTTTCCAATTTAAGAGAGAAATATAGTTTTCCATCTTTCATAGATTGATACTGATTCCCAATTTTGTTTTGAGGAGTAAGTGTACTATATTACTTAAAGCCAAATATTATCAATCACCCATATTTTGAAACTCGTATTTATGACTCGTATTCGACTACAGTCGTATATTGTTATTCCAGGAGTCGAACATCTGACTTCACTTGTACTAATATTGGAAATCGCAAAACATCACATACGACTGTTCCTACGACTTTTTTTTGAGATTTATTCTTGCAGAAAGAAGGGATAAACAAAACCGAAATGGTTTTACTGATTTGTAATATTCAAAATTCTCAGTTTATTTACAGAAATAATTATGACTATATATTTCTTATTCCATAAATTGCAGACTGTTTTATAAAATCATCTAACTTTGTTTGAAACAAATCAGAAGTGACTGGAGTACTGGGCGACCATAAGGGATCTCTCACCACAAACTCAACCCAAATCTTGCTATAAAGTTGCTGCAAAAGCTCTTTAACATTCATAGAAGCTACATCGGTATTAAGAACGAATCTAGTAAAATAAAACAAAATTAAATTACTGGGTATTTTATTTTCTTTAACTTACTTTAATCCTGAAGGCGTTTCCAAATAATGCAGAGCATACTTATTTGTCTTGTAAAACAGAAATCCTTCCTTGGGATCATGTGGCGATATTTTATTTACAAAGGACTTTATTGAAAACAACATTCCATATGTGAGTTTGGCTTCCTAGCAAATGTACATAAATAAAATACGAACATAAAAAATATATGGTTTATAGAAATTGGAAGTTTTATTTATATGTACTTCATCCCGTGTGATACCAGACTTCTTCAATCGATTCCATTCCCCGTAATAGAGCAATGTGCCATATTTATCGAAAATATACAAATTGTATATCGTCATGTTCTAAATTTATGTGGAAAGGTTATAAATTGTATCGAAATTTTGTCCAATTAAAAAATAAATATTGTTCTTTTTGCGAAAAAATTTGTTTACCTTTGAAAGTAAATGTCAGAAAACGTAATACAAAACTTCAATAAACGTAGTGTCATGACTTACGTTATGATAAAAATGGGTACGTTCAAAATCATAAATATTATTTGCATTTATACTACGTTTTCACCAAGAGTAAATCCGGGATTTAAGTGGATTTACCACTAATCTTCTTTAAATCTGGAAGATTTAAGGCTCGGTCAAACAGAACGCGTTTTTACGCCGCGTTTCACCGCCGCGTTCAAACGAAGCGTTGTATAACATTGCAATACATGTCCCATATGTCACACTGAACGCGTTTTTGACGTCGCGTTGAATTCACCATGGCGTTGCAACGCGGCGGTGAAACGCGATGTTGTGTGAAATTACAGGTTATTTCTAACGCTGCGGCTGTCAAAAGAATTTTAAATTTTGGCAAGATGGAAAGATTAATTGAATTGGTGAGAAATTATCCATGTCTATACGATATGGGTGATAAATCATATAAAAATATTGTCTTAAATGCCAAAATTTGGGAGACAATAGGAAGAGAATTGAATTAAAACGGTAAATAAGTAACTCTATGAAGCTTTCAAATAATGCACTTGCTTTTGAGGAAGAGCGCCCACACGTTCTGAATTGATTCCTTTCTTGGTAAAACCATACTCTTTAAGATTCCACTACTAAGGAGCTTGATAACTGTGGAAGAAACTGGTTGTCGATGATAAGGATCAAATAAACTTGGCTAATTCGAGTAAGTAGTTGAGATTGAATCCCTAAAGATTCAGTTCGTCTCCTGGCAGTGGAAGCTGTATTGAACAATTGCTTCCAAATGAGGATGTTGAGCATTTTGGTGTTACTAGTTTGCGCTAATGTGCAAGTGAGTACGTGTCGAATCCGCTACATGGTTCACGAAAAGTTTGTCAATTTGCAAACAGCAGTCGGTCCTGAGATCACTCGGGCCTCTTGGAAGACGCCAAAGAGAAGTATGTGCTGCAGCTGCTAATAAAGTAAAAGAATTCTATTTTAATTTGGAATAAGACAAATCAAGTGCAGATCATTATGTCATCAATCTTACTCTATGTCAAACATTTGGTATCCGATCCAAATCCACCTTTTAAATCAACTTTAGGTTTTCTCATCATGGGATTGAGTCCAATGTTGGGAACCTAATACACTCGAGCTTTTGCTGCCTGTTTGACGTCCTCTAACGCAGCGGTTGCAAAGTCACATCAAAATAATCTTACCGTCACGTTATAAAATCCTAACGCGGCGTTGAAAACGCGTTTTGTTTGACCGAGCCTTTAGATAGAGCGTACATGTCTTTAAAATAGAGCAGGATATGTACAGAGAAGATGAGGAATCTATTCTTCCTTTTCCGCGCCTATACAGCCTCTGCAAAAATCGTTTGAGTATACTCCAAGTCCTGTTTTTATTAGACATTTTCTGGTAATAACACCTAATAAGGAGCTCTTCCATTACTTCCTTTATATGTACTTTTATTTATATACATACAGCCTTATATATAAGTATTTGCTAAACGCGTGTATAGTTATATGCAATACATAAGGACTTATTCATCCATTATACAAATTCATATTTATAAAACATTTTCCTACCCAGCATAGCTATAGGCTATTCACACCAAATCAAAATCTATATTTCGAGCAAAATACTCGAAATCTTTTCGAAATCTACTATATTTCCCATACATTTTCAGATTTCCAAATCTACTAGATTACGACAAAATCTCCTCAAAATCTACTTTGAAAAACAAGATTGACAAAACAAACAAATCTTTTAAGTGTTAAGCCTTCTCAGCAAGCGAAAATAACTGTAAAAACGTATTTTTTTTTTGTACACCATTTATTTTGTTCTAAATACACTGTCTGGTCTGGTAAGTTTTCTTTCAAAGCAAAATTTTAATACAAGAAATGATTTAAGAACAATAATTAATGCACTTCTAGGAAATGCGGAAATCGGAAAAAAGAAAAAAAAGTTTAGAATTTGGGAGATGAGAAGTACCTCATTGAATTGTGGGGAGAGAAAATATATGACATCCGAGGAATCAGGAAAAATGGGCATATTTATAAGGAAATGGCTGCAGCTTTTCAAGGACGGCCGATCGTATATACTCCATAGGAAATAAAAGTAAAGCTTCACAATCTAACCAACAAATACAAGTATGTTAACGCAGCTTATTAATAAGAAGAATTATTATTTTAATTATGTATTTCTATCGGTATATTTTAGGAAAGAAAAAAATGTTGGTCCATCCGGAAGTTCTCCATCTGAATGGAGTTTCTATTCAAGACTAAATGAAATTCTAGGAGGATTCCGGCTTCATAACTTAGAAGAAGTTGTTGAAGACAGCCGTCCTTCTGGTATTAAAAAAAACTTTCGGTTTCATAATTGTTATTTGAATCTATGTATCTATATTCAGTTTCAGAAATATATTCGTATTCATCGCCATCTTCCTTATTGACATTATTTACAAAGGAAAATTGGTTATCTTCCCAGCCAAATGATGCAGATACTCCTTCAAGTATTCCTGCTTCCTCGATGAATAATTCTTCGACATCCAAGCCACGAGCTAGAAAAAGAAAAGCAGATTTAGACGATGAACTTAAAACCATTGACAAGCACCTTCACGAAACGGTACAGAAAGTAAATGAGATAGATGCCGAAAGTAGCAAAATTCTTAAAGAATACGTTGAATCAGCTAAGCAATTTCACAAATGTGTATTGGAATATTTATGTAAATAAATAAAAAAAATATGCAAATATGCAAATATAAGTTTTTGTTTACCTAAATGCCTGCTGATAGCATTTCGTATATTTGTTGCTGTTGAATCAAAGTCACCTATATATGTTGAATGTTCTGGTTGTTCTAAGCGTTGTTCAAAGCGTAATTAAAATTTCTTTCTTCAAACGATGCAGAAGTTGAGAAAGGATAAAACTACAGGAACATCAACACCGCATAATTATTTCTTTTAAAATAGGACTCTGATGCTGTTGCTTAACATAGGAGCTCTCATAAATTTGGGAATGGTTGCAGCGACTTGGGCTTCAAACGCTTATATATGATATTTCAAGTTTAATTATCACAGCTAGCAAGACACTTGAATACCAACCCTTATAGTTATAGTAGTCCACGCTATCTTGTGCAGAAGGTTGAACTTCAATATGACAACCATCTTTAAAAAATTATTAATATCAGAAATGTAACTTTATTAATCAAAAACTTATTACCTATAGCTCCAAAACATTGAGGAAAGCCAAGTTTATCGAATCCACTAACATTTTCTTTTATTTTTTGTTCTGTGAGTGGATAAAAGCATAAATACTTTGACTGAAGAGTATTCCAAACTTCTTGGCAAAATGTTCGGACAATTTCGCAAACGGTAGATATTCCTACACCAAAAACAACAGAAATTGTCCTATACTCAGCAGAAGACCCCAACGCATATACTGCAATAGCTATTCTTTTATTTAACGGAATACACTTTCTGTAGTTAGTGTCTTGTTTTTCCAGATTTTTCAGTTCCAAACAGAGTAGGTCGAATGTGCGGCGAGACATTCTGAAGTGCTGCTTGAAGTACTCTTCATCGTTCTCTACAACTTCTTTTTCCCAAAAAGTTCTTGTACGTTTCTACAAACATAGAACCATTATATTTTAAATTTATTGAAAGAATATGTTAACAGAAACTCACTTTTGTCCACATCATTTTCGGTCGATTGTGCTCCTGAATATTAAAATTATTTTTTTTTTTCAAGCAGTAAGGCCAGGCGCGCACATTCAGTTTTTAGTTTCACAACTGTTTGGTGGCTAAAATGAAACATATGGGCTTATATGGGACACCGCGCACTTAGAGCAACTCGATTCTCGAAACTAAAAAGTTTCAGGCGAATCTATAAACAAATCTTAAAGGTTACTTAACTTTAAAATACCTCTAAATAGCTCTTAAGTATGAAATCGGTATCTAAAATCAATTTTCACATTTAAGTAACGTTACTTAAAGGCCTCTTAACTTAAACGCCATCAACCGCGTTTAAGGATCACTTAGAGGCATTTTAAAATGTATTTTGACATATCAATTGTCATCTTTGAAATTTTGAAGTTTCAAATTGTGAGTTTGTATTGTTTGTTGTGATATTTTAGAATTAGAAAATGCAAATAGTTAAGAAACCGAAAATTTGTATTGATTAAAGAACGTGTACGCGCAAAGAAATTTCGTCAACGCTTTCCGCTTAGCCTTTGAAGTGTTTGTATCGACACTAACTTTATTCCTCGTTGTTGGAAGAGAATCTGTGCATAAAATAATTTGTTTTGTAGTGTTGTGTATTATTGCAAATAAAATAAAAAAAGTTTTCTTGTCGGAAGCATTCCAATTTTCAGATCTTTTTCTTTTGTTTGTGGCGGCGGGTGTGGGTTTGTGTTCCATGGCCATTTTTTTCTATTTCACAAATAAAAAAATGTGTTCCAAATATTTACTGATTGAAAGTGGCACAAAACAGCTGTGTTGTATAAAATGAAGCAGAATTTGTTTTTTTTTGTACTAGATTTTCACATTCTTTTACGTTACGTGACATAACCATTGTTTAGTTAAGTATCAACGAAGAATCGATTATAGATACGAATTGAAGTTTCGTCATTTAAAGGCAAATTAAATATTTAAGTATGCTTAACTAAATAACCTCTAAGATGCAGTTTAAGAAAATCTTATAGATACGGCTGTGTGTTTTGACACAAACTAAACGATTGCCTTCGCAACAATTGAGCTGTTTTCTATAAGCGCAAGAGAGAAAAAGAGTGTGAGCGTGAGTAAAAAGTTGCCAGTGCGTGGTTCTCTTTCAACTGGTGATTAAACTATTTGCCAGTGCGCGACAAGCCTAAAAGTTTTAAAATAAGCAAACGGCGATTAATTGTAATTAAGATATTTATGTCATTTTCTAAAGCTGTTTGTTGTATTAAAATCATTTTTAGTTTTTTAGGATTCATTTTTTATTCGCGTGTTGTCAGTCAACAAGAAATTTAAAATAATATTAATAATTGGCAAGAGGACAGAAACGTCAAACGAAATCCTGGTTCTGTTCAGTGTGTGAACGCTTCAACGAGATTTCGTAATCTTGTTGCTGAAATCCAAGATTTTAATTTTGTGTGAAAAGCCTATTATAATGAGCTTGTGTCAAATAAAGTACTAAAAAGTAAGAATCTATTACATTAAGTCTTCATAACACTCAGCTATTTATAAAAAAAATTATCTTGAATTTAATAAACAAAAATGGAACAACCAAAAGCTAAAATAATTCGAACAATTAACTTTGATTCATCAGATAAGGTGCCATTATGTCTAGCACAATAGTGGTAGTCAAATTGTTATTCATTTTATCCTATAGCTGAAAATAGCTACTCCTCAGAGAAACTTATTGAGGATAAAATTCAATACCTAATTCAAAAAAAACTTGCAACACTAACACCGGATGAAATACCTATAAGTCGCAAGTAAAAAGATGCGTGGAGGGAGATCACCAACAAGTCTATTTATATATTTAATTCTCATAAATTTGTTTTTAATATAATAATATAATATATTAGTTTCAATAAATAAAAATAACATAAGGTTTTAGTTTCAGTAACAAGAAGCATTTTATTTTTTTTTGATAATCAAAATAATTTAATGATGTCAAAGTGAATGTGACAGTTCAATACTAAAATGTCCTTATGTAGCCACTATTCAACCTCCAAACGCGTTTACCTTATAATGCCTCTATTCAACGGCACATAAGTGTTATAAATAACAATTTTGCGTTTAGAGGCATTATAAGGGCTGTATAGCCCTATATACTAACTATAATCAGTTTATAAATATGGTTGATAATTATTAAATGCCTGCATATCTTTAATTAATTTTCTTAAATTAAAGAAATAAATTTTTAGAGCATTAGTATCAAGAAAATATTTGAAATACACAAAAAATCATTTATTTAAAAATTTCATACTCATGCAAACTTTTTAATTTACAAATATATTTTTCTTTTTGAGAACATGTAAATCTCACTCGGCTAAACATGACCGACATTTCAGATTTTTTGGGTTCAACGACATAAATACTGCGTTTCCACTGAACGATAATCTAGATTATTTTCCAGTTTGATTTAAAATATACTAGTAGTGTTTCCACTGGACTTGTTAGATTTATTTTGACATCTAAAATCTTAATTACAAGCAGTGTCAGTTATTAAAATGTTTTTTTTTTTGTTCAGTTTGTCAACAGACTGCTTTTTTTTTCTTTTTTCTTCCATCAAACTGTCAGATTCATTGGAAATGAAAAAGTGAATCCGTTCAGTACAGTAGATTTCAAGTAGATTTATTTGAAATCTCGAATCGAGATTATTAATTTTTGTATGGTAAATCTAGTGATTTCAAGAAGATTTCAAGTAGATTTGAGTAAATCTCAGATTATCGTTCAGTGGAGACGCAGTATAAGGTTCTGGATATCAAATTTTTTGCTTGAACCCACCCATTTCTTTTATTACTGACATTACATTACTTTACGACACCAATGACTTTTGCACTTTTTCAGCTATACGTTACGTTACGATGATGTTTTTATATTTTATTTTGTGTAGTGGATTTGTTTTGTACTAGTCAGCTGATTTGGATTTTATAAAACTAAAAAACTCAAATATTTGCATGATTTTTGCATATTCTAAAATAAAATTGACAATTCATTTTAAAAGAAATTCATATGAAAGGTAAGAAAAGGGGCATATATATTAGTTATTAAAAATTTTATTTTAATTATTTCTAAGAACTTTGTTTTGACAGAAGTTAAGTTGTGCGTTGATCAATCATGTTGGATGTAACTTACAGTAGAGGCTATACTAGTGTGATGGTTTCAGCCTTATTTATTAGATTTCTTTAAACTATATCTTAAAGGTTAGTTAGCATACTTAAATATTTAATTTACCTTTGAATGATGAAACTTAAATATTCCATTGGTTTCTTAACTAAACGATGGTTATGTCACGTAACGTAAATTGAAAATTCAAGCTGCCTTGTATAAATTGTTTACAAATGTAAACAACAATAAAGAAACGTTTTTAAATCTGTAAAATTTAGAAAAAAGACCATGGAACACACACAGACCCGTCACCACAAAAAAAAAAAAAAAGATCTTAAAATTGGGATCCTTCCGACAAGGAAACCTCTTTATTTTAAAATATGCCATAATATATATAAAAAAAAGATCACTTTATGCACAGATTTTCCTCCAAGATCTAATTGAAAAAGAAAATTCACTAATCGAGATCAAAAGTGTCGATACAAACACTTCAAAGGCTTAGCGGGGAGCGTGGATAAAATTCTTTGCTCGTACTTACATATATTTTACTCCATAAAAAATGTCTTTATCTTAATTCTTTGCATTTTATAATTCTGAAATATCACAACTGAATATACAAACTCACAATTCGAAACTTAAAAAGATGGCAAATGATATGTCAAAATAAATTTTAAAATGGGTTTTAGTGACCCTTAATCGCGGTGGATAGAGTTTAATGTCGATTTCCTTTACACACTAGGGATTTTAGGGATTGCCATCCCTTGCCAAATTTTGACTTTTACCACAGATTTTACGTTCCTTCACCAAAAAAATCGATTTTTTTTTGACAGGGATCAAATCTTTCGAATCCGTATTTGGAGAGGGATTTACATGAGGGATATACACGAAATACGCACACTAAAAAGACATAATTTGACAAGGGATCGAAATCCCTAAAATCCCTAGTGTGTAAAGGAAATCGACATAAGTTAAGAGGCTTTTAAGTAACGTTACTTAAATGTGAAAATTGTTTATAGATACCGATTTTATACTTAAGAGCTGCTTAGAAGTATTTTAAAGTTAAGTAAGTTCAGTTCATAATATTGGAGATTTTTCTTATAAAATGATATTTACCTGGTGTTATTGAAGTGTTCTCTCTATTCAGAATTTTATTAAAGTACCTTGCAATGATAATTAAAATGAGGAAGAAGATATTATAGTACAACGAATTAACAAAGATTCGAGAGACTAACTCAGATATCAGATTTTTCTTAAAGAAAATGTTTACTTCAAGTATGAATACAATTTATGTAACCTAATTTAAAGTATATATACATTTTATTTATACTTGAAAAGTAAGAGCACACTTTCATTTATTTAAACAAAATATACGCAATTGTATTTAATATTCTTACAGTTTAAATAACAATGCGTCTACTTGTGTTATATGGTAGTCAAACTGGAACAGCACAGGACGTTGCGGAGAAAATATGGAGAGAATCAAAATCATACTCATTTACTGGCCCATTTATGTCCATGGATGAATATGACATTCAAAACTTAATAAAAGAACAGCTTGTAATTTTTATTGCTTCCACAACAGGCCAAGGAGAAGAACCTGATAATATGAAGAAATTTTGGAAATTTCTATTGCGAAAGAGTTTGCCGGCAAACTCTTTGCAATACTTGAAGTTTGCTTGTGTCGGTCTGGGAGACTCCAGTTATTCTAAGTATAATTTTGTTGCGAAGAAACTTAACAAAAGGTTGATTCAACTTTCGGCGTCTCCAATTATTCCGTTAGGTATGAAGTTATTTGTTGATATATATTTTTGTATTATATGATACTATCGTGAACAACTTTTCAGGACTTTGTGATGATCAACATGATCATGGAATGGCTGCTAATTTACTCCCATGGATTCAAAATGTTTGGACAACATTGAAAAAAATGTATCCACATTTGAAAGAGAAAAATTCAAAAGATTTTTGCTATAAATGGAACGTCTGTGAGAGTAACAAATATGTTTTCTCAGATTTAAGTCATTTGAAATGGCCACTTAAAGAAAAGCCTCTTAATTTCAAAGTCGTTGTATGTTTAGAATTTGCTATAAAACATTTTGTGATTATTTTAATGTCTTGATTTTGCATTTTAAAGGAAAATATGAGAACCACTTCAGATGATCATTTTCAAGACGTCAGACTTATTAAGTTAGAGTTTCCATCAAATTCAACTTGGAATCCTGGAGATGTCTTGCAAGTTCGACCATGTAATTCTGATGAAAAAGTTAATGAACTTTTTGACATTTTGAGTGAACATAAACTTGGTTTCAATAAAAATACTATTGTTGAACTTAGCGAAAATCATGAAGGTAAGAATTTTTTTAATTAATTAATTCTATATGAGACGTTTTGAAAAATCAAAGTTTTATTAAATATTGATACAAATACAAATAAAAAGGCGTAAGGTGATAATTTGTAATATGAAATTCTCACAGGGTAAAAAAATGTATTCTGTCAGCTTGTGGTCGTACGATTTTTATTCTTTTCTATGCAAACGTTATTATTCTAGAATCTGTTAGTTTCTCAAATTAATGAAGTGGATTTTGATATGATTCAATGCTTTACTTTTGAGAAATGTAATTATGCTAAGTGTTACAATTGAGTTAAATAAAGATGTGCTAGTTTTGTTTGTTTTGCATGATCATGCTAACGCTGTCACTAACTCTCCTGGCACCATCACCAACTCTGAAGGTTCTTCGGTTAATTCCGTTTCTTTGGCTGGCGACTGTGCTTAATTTTCTACCATAATTGCGGTGACTATAATTCTTTAAGCATATCCCAAAAGCAAGTGTAATTTTGAAGCTTTCTTAAAAATTAAAACTCTGGAGAAAAATAATGAATTTCTCCTAAAAAAGTTGATGCCTTTGAGGTTAATGATAATTTGCTAGAACAAAACGAAAAGCAGTGTGTGGTATGGTTATTATTGGTGACCTTGGTGTAAATAATTCAGATGCTCTGGAAAACGCGATAAAGCAGAGTATTATTGGTGTTGGTGTTGATGGTATTTCACCGAACAGTGGCATAAATAAAATAAATGCTGGTCTTATAAAGAGCTCGGTTTAGTCTCAAACTCTCTTTTTCACATTCATCAATCATTTTCTATGTGCAACTTTTAACCCATTAAAATGTGTCGTTGACCATGCCGTCAGTTTTTCATATTCTTTTCTATATTTACATCCTTGTACTTCGTATGATGAACTTGATCGAAAGCGTATGATAAGTTCATCAAATTCTGAACTCGGCATCATTGCTCATGGGGAATTTTAAGCATTGGAATTTAATGCTTGAAAATGATGTCTCCCGTCGCAGGTAATGTTGACTCCCACCAAAAGTTGAGGAAAAAACCTACAAGAATATTGTATTCGTTATCAAAACGCGTAAGTAAGTAAGTAAGTACATATTTTTTTCCTGGGAAAAAATTTGTCTTGGATATTTTTCCGAGCAGTACGCAGTTCGCGCGCAAAATTGATACTTTTATGCATTGCTGTACAAAATTTCTCCACTAAGTTTTGCCAGGAAAAAGAATAATACAAGCATTATTTTGCGCGACAAATTTTGACATCCGAAAGTGATTTTTGTCAAAACTGGTCTTATGTAATAAGTGCTGATGCTTCTCTTGAAAGCATCGAGAGGAGATTCCAAAAAGGTATGAACGACTTTTGTAAGACAACCCGTTCCAGAGATACACTACAAAACACATTAAATTATTTTTTAATTCTCCAACTTCAAACTTTTGCGCGAGATTTGGAAATATTTTGTAGAGATTAAAATTGTAGAGATAAAATTTGTCTTGTCTTGATCTGCGTACTGTCAAATATCAACCACTAACTTTGTTTTTCGTCTGTAATGAAAACGTAGTGAAATTAAAAATTCTGTTTGACTATTAAATATCGTCCCTACTGTTTATTCTACATCATACCTAAAACAACATCGAACGAGTTCGTTTATTTTGACATGTATGAAATGGCGCTTTCATATACTGTTACCACGTGTGAGGCATTGGTATTTATTTGTCATTGGTCATTTGTATTTTGTATAGTTTTTCGTGTTAAATCTTTCGGATAGTTTTTCTGAGTTTAATAATTAATAAATACAAAATCCAAACATTATGCTGCGAAGACAAGCCAGATTAAGACGTGAGTACCTCTACAAAAAATCGGCAGAAGCCCGGCACAAAAAACTGCAGGAGAAGAAAGAGCTGCTTGAAAACAGTCTCCAAAATAATACACAAATCCATGGCAATCTTCAGCGACAAGCTATTCAGCTTCAGGAAAAACTTAAATACAATGTAGATGGTAAACTATTAACTGAAACCAGTTCCGTTTATGCAAGCAATTTATAATTTGATTTAAAATTTAAGATCCAAATGGTGTTACCGAAGCTAATATCGACGATGAATATCGCTGGGCAGGTTGTGAAGATCCCAAAATCATGATCACTACCTCCCACAGTCCTTCGGCGCGATTGAAAATGTTTGTCAAAGAACTGCGGCTACTATTCCCTAACGCACAGCGAATGAATCGCGGTAACTATGAGATGAAGCAACTTATGCATGCCTGCCGTGCCAACGATGTGACAGACTTCATCATTGTTCATGAACATCGAGGTGTTCCTGATAATTTGGTTATAACTCACTTGCCATATGGCCCAACAGCATTCTTTAATATATCTGGAGTTGTGATGCGACACGATTTACCCGACGTCGTGCCTATGAGCGAACAGAAACCACACTTGATATTTCATAATTTCAAAACAAAGCTGGCTGAACGCACAATGAACATTTTGAAACATTTGTTCCCAGTTCCAAAGAAGGAATCAAAACGTGTGATGACTTTCGCAAATCACGATGATTTCATCTGTTTCCGTCATCACACATATCAGTATGTGAATAAGGAACTCGAGCTGAAAGAGGTTGGACCGAGATTTCAATTGAAGTTATACCAGATCAAGTTGGGAACTTTGGATGAACTGCAAGCCGCTAACATTGAATGGGTATCACGGCCGTACATGAACACATCTGCTAAACGAAGATTTTTGTCTGACGATGATGGGTGGGTACAGGAAGATAACGAAAATGTATAGTAAAATGTGAAATAAAAACATGATCTTATAACTAAACTTAGATTATTATACCTTACTCGTATTTTTTTTTATAACAAAGATTCCATTGAAATCAAAAAGATGTGAAAAACTCCTAAAAACGAACGAAGAGTGTATTCCTTTATTCATTCCGTGGTATGAATATGAAATATAGAAAAGGCAATGACAATAAATAAATAATAAAACAAAAATCAATTAGAGACCAATGGCTGGTAGACCTAGTGGTATATAACCTACAAAGCCAATTTACCTTTTCATTCCAACATCAATTTCGAAATACTTTGTTTGCAATTGCTGACAGACATCTTTGCGGCAAAATTTCCCCCCATTTTCTGCAGCTTTCTATTGGTGTAGAATGGGCAAAATAGATCTTTACGTCGCAGTGCCAACCTCGTCTCAACATTCAATTATTGGGTAGAATTACAAGAACTTTTGATGTTTTCCTTATATTCTTCAAAGTTTGTAAGATTTGTTTTTTGTAATACCCCCTAGCATAATGGTTAGTGCTTTGGACTTCCATGCTAGAAGTCTGGATTTGGACCCGTATCACGTAAGATTTAAGCCATCGGTCAATTAATTGATTGTCGTTTTGACTATAGCTTATTTTTGCATATCAATAAAGAAAGATAGAGAGGGAGCGATTGTCAAAACGACAATCAAATAATTGAGCGATCGCTTTAGTTTTACGCGATACGGGTCCTGGTTTCGTTTTCCATCTCCTAAAAACAAAAAATGTTGTACGAGATGTGGTGTCCCTAATTTATTTATTTTTGGCACATGGATTTGGACATTGAATATGTTATTCCACAGGTTCTCCATCAAGACTTTGCAAAAAAAACTCTTCAAAAATATTCACTAAATCGAGATCTATGTTTGAGAAGATTTCTTATATTAAGGCCATAACGTACATTAAAGTAAATTGAAGTCAGCGTCGGGAATCATGTGATCTTCCCCTGGTTTAAGAGCAATAGATGAAGAATAATATATTAATATTAATATTTTTTGGCTCACTCGAGTTAGTTTGTACTTTGCTTCCCAAAGATATTGATTCATCTTTTGTTATGATTTAGTGTCGACGTTTATGAATAAATCCTGTCAAAGATAAGTGTAAAATCATTAGCTTTGCCTGCCAATTCGATCCCTTTCATAGTCGGAGATTTAACATACCTCAGATAACATATACCTACGACATAGCCAAAAACTGTTTATTTCTTTTGAACATCACTGATAGTTCATCAATGGCCCTCTTTAATAATATATATCATTTTTATGTTTTATACAGTTTAACAACCAGTTAAATCTAAACGAGAGGATTCTTGATTGAATATTAATTAAAATTCAATCTGATAAAATCTAAGTATCTGCTGCACTAACGCCACTGTTAAAAAGATAAAAGATGTTGATATATTTTTAAATAGGTTCTATAATATCCTGGAAGAGCGTATACATAATTTTATTCCTACTAGAGAAATATTGAGAAGTTAATATCCTGTTTGGTACTCTCTACATTAATTAAATCTTAAACAAAGATTCAAATGCTTATACAGTAAATCAAAAAACTCAGAAGCATACGCAACGTTTTCGTACCTAGGAAACATGTCTAAGAAAATTCGTACATCAATAACACGTTGAAGAATCAATTAAAAGGAACTCAAAAGGGTTTCTGATCACGAAGCAAGAGTTTAAAATCATCAAATTCATATCCAAAGAAAATGAAATTAGGAAATCATTGCTCTCAGTGCCCTAATGAATTCTGTACCTTGTTTTCAGAATATTTTCAATCTGTTTATTCCGTTGATCATGTAACTTCTACTAATAATGTACATGCTCATAACAATAGACAAGTTATAGAAATGTATCATATAGCTCCTGATGGTATCATCAACGTTATAAACAAATTTGATTCCAAGAAAAATCCGGGACCTAATGTTTCTTACAAAAAATGTACATCGGTACTATCTTAAAATTTTTAATTGCTCCATAAGACAAATGTTTAAAACATCCATTACAACTCCTATTTTCAAATCAGGTGATCATAAGGAGATTTTTGAAAAAGCTCTTTGTTCAGACCAAAAGCGCTATCAGCGATTTACAACATGGTTTTGTTCCAGGGCGTTCAAATATAACCAAAATTGCTCTATTTACAGATACACTCGCATGTGCTCTTGAAAATGGTGACCAAGTGGACTGTATTTGCTCTGATTTCTCCCAGTTTTACAGTAAATAGTTTTAGAAAAAATGAACAAAATAGGCTTCCATAATACATACTACCGTTAAATGGTACTCTTCTTATCTTGAAGGCAGGAAAAATATCGTAATTTTTAATGGAAGCCAATCTTTACCATACTATCAGCCTATAGGTGTCCCGCAAGGTACTGTCTTATGTCCTTTTATATTCATAATATAAATTAATGACCTTGACATTAATGAAAATGAAAGTGATTGGAGACTATTAGAAAATTGGTGTTTTGAAAATTGTTTAACATTGAATATAAATAAATGCAAAACAATATCTTTTACTAGAAAACGATACTATACCAGCTTTCCGTATACAATAAATGGATCCATTCCTAAAATAATATCCGAAACAAAGGATCTCGAAATAATTTTTTTATTCGAAACTTTTATTCTCATCACATATGAACTTTATTTCCAAGAAAGCATTAAAAATGATTGGTTTTATAATGAGAACATGAAAATCTTTCCAAATGACTACACTACTATGTTTAATTCTCTGGTAAGACCCTTAGTAAAATATAAAAACACATTATGGAACCTTTTCTATTTGACCTTCTCGAAACAAGTTGAAAAAGTTCATTTCTTTAAAATGAATGGTCCTCAAATAGAATATAAGGTAAGGCTTCAAATGTTATCATTTTTATTACTTGAAGAAAGAAGATTATGCACAGATGAAATTTGTTTGTATAAAATATTACATGGTTTAATAGAAAACGACATTCTACTCCAAAAATAAAATTCTTACATATGTATGTATGTATGTACATTCGTTTTAGATAATGTTATTGTTAAAAAAAAAATTCAAAAATATTAATTCACTCTAAAGGGAAAGCTTCCCTGGTGCAAATCCCTCCGAAAGCTTTATTAAAAGACAGTAGTCCGAGTAGTTGACCATACGTTTGTATGTACATATATTTCAAATTATTTATCTGCTACAGAAATTAAATAATTTTATTTTTAACAAAAAACAATAATTTTTTTCAGGCCTACTTATTCCACTGCCATATCAACACCCAGTTACGCTTGGATTATTAGCAAAGTATGTTTGGGATCTCAGCTCCATTCCTAGACAGAGTGCCTTCGGTCTGTTAGCTTTGAATTGCAAAGATGAATTGGAAAAAGAAAAACTTGAAGAATTCACAACTTTGGAGGGCTTAGAAGAGTTGATAGCTTATGTAAGTAGGCCACGACGATCAATACTAGAAGTTTTGTACGACTTTCGACATGCAACTGCCACTTTAACTTTGCCCATATTATTTGAACTCTTCCAAATTATCCAACCGCGAAGTTTTTCAATAGCTTCTATACCTGAGATAGGTACTGTCGACCTTTTGGTAGCTGTTGTCGAGTACAAAACCAAATTATCAACACTAAGGCGTGGTTTATGCTCCAATTGGTTTAAAAACATTGCAGTTGGAGATGAAATTCTAGGAACTATTAAGCGGGGAACATTAATGTTTCCTAAAGATTTTTCAACGCCAATGGTTATGGTTGGACCGGGAACCGGAATAGCTCCGTTCCTCAGCATCATAATGTTACGAGAGGCTAGAGCTGAAATTAATGCCGAATCGATGGTATTTTTCGGATGCAGAAACAAAGACAAAGATTTCTTTTGCCGGTAACTAACTACCACTCTCTTGATTTGTTGTTATATAGAAGTATTTTGTTTTATATTACAGGGAGTATTTTAAACGTTTTGAAGCAAAAAGAGTTGCGAAGTGTTTTACCGCATTTTCCAGAGACCAGGAAAACAAGGTTTATGTACAACATTTGATAAAGGATAATGCTTCGCTGGTAAAAGACCTTATTTTGAATAAAGCTGCAGTTATTTTGGTTGCGGGATCCTCAAACAATATGCCAAAGTCGGTCAAAGAAGCATTTATTGAAATACTTAACGATGAATTGTACATTGAAAATATGATCAAGACAAACCGGTATCAAGAAGAAACCTGGTCGTAAACAATAAAAATGTTAAATGCATACAAATTACTTTTTTTTTTTAAATAAAAATGATTGCGATGAGTCGTTTGACATGCGATACATAAATACAAACATAAACATAATCAGCCCAATTCTACTTAACGGCGGAGCGAATGTTAGAACATCGAAGATTCTACTTAACTTACCTTTATCACTTTTAAATGAAATGTCACATTCATATTTCAAAAAAGAAAAATAATCCCCTATCAACTTTGGAAGTCTGTTAATCGAAAGGCAAGAAGTGACATGCGCGAAAGAACAATACATTAAGGATATTCCTGACGAATTGTAAATATTTAAGAAAAATCAAAATCAATTTTGAACTTACAATGTTATCTATCTCCTGTTTTTATATAATTCAATATCTGAAGAGAAACATGAAGCAAAAGAGAAACTAAGGATATTAGGTGTTATTCGATATGTGGGTTGATAGAAATCTGAGAATCCACACTTGATAATCGTTACTATCCTCGTAATATCCAACAATTATTTTCTTTCTCCTGAAGTAAAGCTGAATAAGGCTAAATATACATATAAAAACAAGTGCACGAATTCATATTCATATCAGAATACTAAAAGTCAAAGTTAAATATATTTAAATACTACTTGTATTCTTGCTTGTTATCTAAATGTGATAAGAGCCAGCTGATTCTGCCGCTCCCGGTCAACTTTGCTGACCCATAAACAAACTGTAAACAGTATACCTACAAACAAAAATACAATGGTTAATATACGAGTACACATACATATTATATTATACTTAGATCATACAAACATGCACTTACAAATAAGATTGATCACATACAAATTCAAATTAGATGATTTTATTTGTTGGTTGTTACTCACAATCATAACAAGTACGTGCATAGGTCGCATTAATTTGCTCATAAACGGTGAAACGACGAAATTATGCTTAAATTTTGGTGGGTACACAATTTTTCGTCAAATAAAAAGCTCCAAAAATAAGTTTAACAGTTTCACCTGAAAGAAACTGTAAGTTCTACAAAAAAGGGTTTAATTATGGACCTGTAAACATTTAAATACAATTTGGAAACAAATTATTATTATATCACTCATTATATTATATAACTCCAATGAAAAAAGGTGTTTTTATTTCATATTTTAAAGTCGTCTGGCGGGTCGAATCAGGCTGAAACCAAAACGTCTTGGACCTATATATTTGTAATCAAATGAATTATTCAGATTTGTTGATATTATATATATATATATTTGGTTATACCCCGCACATCTTAACTTAATTTTTGCCCATTGAAATCAACCGTTTTCGAACCTTCACCCTCACTCCACTCAAGCGTCGGCGTCGGCGGCATCGGCACAAGCGTGGCGTGGCGTTTTGCGTGGAGTACTTTATATTGTTAGTGGAAGGCGCGACATCCAGGATTAGGCTTAAAACGCTTCCAGCTAGTTTTATTAACAACCAATCTTAATACCAACATTTCTTTCAGTTCATAAGTTTCTTATATCAATTTGTTTTTATTTCACAACAATAATAAGGGTCCCTTTCTATTGATGATTATCTATAATTAATATTCGTTCATCTGGATAGTCATGTCCATATTCTTAAGAGAGAACTTTGAGAATAAATAAGGATTACTCGTATTTTTTTTAAATCTAAATTTCGAATACAAACATAGCCAATATGGATTCGTGGGTTAAATAAGTAAAGTTTCGTTGACAACCAATAATAATGTTCACTATAGCGTATATGGAAGATTTTTTAAAAGATCGAAAGGAGCGCTAAGAGTAACCTTCAGAACTTCAGACCTGAAAAATGAACCTTGTTTTTTAGTTGGAAATACATAATGTTAATTCAGAGAGCACAATAATCAATGTTTGCAGGAAAGCAGTTCTATTGTTTTCGAAATGTTATAGAGAATTATCAATCTGGTCTTAATTAATTTAGTTATACTTAAATTTTTTTTTAATTATGTTACAAGAAACAATCTTTCTTGAGTTTTTTTTACATACACTAGTACACATATATGTAGTTATTCTTATGTATGTGCATAATATAGATCTAGGTTGTCTAGTAAATAAGGAATAACCTTGTAACCAGCTATAGTATAGTATAAGTATTTTCTATGGGATACATGCATACATACATATGTACATATACATAATGCTACGATTTTTTTAAAAATCTTTTTAAAAGTTCAAATAATCGAATACTACGACCACAAATAAGAGTTTTCTCATGATTTTTTTTCTTTTTATAAATTTTAAGAATAACTGAACTAATAGATAAATAGCAACATGTACAACCTGTTGACCTGAAAACTCAATATTTTAAAGACTATGCTGAAATTTTTTAAATCTTGACAATTTAAAGTTCTTTCGAAAACAGGGCCTAGAATTTTGATAACATTTTTTTTTGCTCTCAATTAATTTTTACGATCTATAATTCAATAAAACAAATTTTAAAATTAAGATATTACTGACTGTATCTACCATAAAACCATTTTTTCAAATTTTGAATTTCTCATTATCGACAAACCTATTTTATTGAAATTATTTATAGAGAGGCTTCTAAAAAGTTTGAATAATATTGCATTTTGAAACTTCAAAAAATGTTTTTTGAATTTTTGAAAAAAAAAAAAAACTGTTTTTTTTTGAAAATATATCTAAATATATCTCAAAAACGAGTCAATATTTTTTTTGGAAAAATAAAAATGTATTCTTAATTTTTTTTTTTAATTTTGTACATAAAAGTTTAATTTTTTTAAGAAACCGTTACAACGACTTATAATTTTTGTTCTTGTATATATGTATTCGTATGTGCTTAAGATATTGCAAGGTATTCTAAACTCCAAAAAACTTCAGAAGAACCTGTATTTTTGTGGAAAACCTTAGAATTTATGCATTCAAGCTGTCTGTGCCTTTTATTTAAAACGCGTATTCATGCAACATCGTAAACTTTCCGACGGACGTCATAAAATTGTAAAGTTTCCGTCACACGTTTCATGTACGTCCTAAAACTGCTTGCGTAAAAATGATGTAGGCAATCAATCAGCTGCTTATTAAACACTTAAGAGCGATATGTTTGGTTGAGGGGGAGAGCTTTTATTTTGCTTATTTTCTGCAATATTCTAATATAATATATATACCTTACCGTAAGAATGTATTAAGCGACATTTTTGAAATTGTTCAGGAAACGAAAAAAACGTCTCATTTAGTTATTTTTTTGTGTATTTTATTGGACGAAACAAATTTAAAAATGTCGCTTAATACATTCTTAAAAGCTAACAAATAGTTAATCTATCAAATGAAATTGGAAATAAAACCAAAAAAAAAAAATGTTGAAAAATTTTAAGTATTACCTTTGTATATAAAACTTACAGTATACTATCAAGAAGAAGAAAGATTGTGGCAACATCTTAAGTATAGGGACAGTACTTGTAGATTTTTTTCTGCTAAATTTATTAATAATAGGTATGTTCTCTTTTTTACTACTTATTTTGTATCTTATTCTTTTCTCCACCGTTAAATATAGCGCTAATTTCAGCGCCACCACCAGGCTAGAGCTCGCAATACAAAATCACGCTCTATGATAATACTATAGGTTATATGTAGGATACAAAGGTATTACGAAAGTAAATATAGTACAATTTACAAACTAAATTCTCTTTATTTGTATTTTTGCATAAAATTGTGTTATTAAACGTACCTACTTATAAGATTATTTTTTTCAATCAATATGAACACAAATTCTGTTGCAAAAATTCGACTTGAATAATAAATCGAAAAATGGAATTATGTAATTTAAAAAATTTAAATAACAGAAAAATATTTTAAAAATCCAAATTCACCAAAAAGAAAAATAGTTCTGAATTGAAAAAAAAAAAAATTAAACAAAAGATAACCATAAAATAAAAAAACATTTCCAATTTCTGTTTTTGTTAACAGATTAACCTTTCAACTCATATGTGGAAAAAATTAATAAAAGTAACTTTATGACACCTGTACTTGAGTATACGAACGACTTTTTGACGTCACAAAGATAATTAAAGTTAATGTTTTGAGTAAAGGAACGATGAGAATTAAATATAGTTAACCCTTTACAAAGAAGAATGTATTTCAGTGACTTTCAAAATCCAAGTTTTATTTGTTTTTCAAAATCAAAAGAAAAAAATGTGTACAACTAAATTATAACTTTGATTTCAGGATTACATATATAAGGTCAAGTGATATATGATCGAGATACAAAATCAATTGGGGTCTCATTTCCATCCACTTAGTCAGTCTACTCCATATAGTGAACATACATACCTAATTTATCACAAAATTTCCAATTTCAATTTTAAAGCGAAAAACGCTTAATTTTAGTTGAATTAGTACGATGTTAAAGCTGTTCTAGTATGAAAATAGGTTAAAACGATGATTTTGAAAATTTTAATCGAATTTAGCATCATGTACTCTTTCTCTACCATTTTATTAAATTTCAAATCATCGAATACCTATTTTATTTTTTAGTATCGTTCTAACTCTTCGACATTTTCAAACATCAAAACAAGTCTGTTAACTTAGTTTTTTACATGAACTCCATTACTTTAGGTGTGTTCAGAAGCAATTTATTAAAAAAAATAGCCTTAACACTATACTAGAAAATGTTTAAAATTAAGAACGAGTTAGTAAACTACTTTAAAGTTGGCAAATTTTTGGGAAGTATCATACTAATACCTTAAAAATAGGCTGTTTAAAATTTTGTGCCAAAGTTTTTATTTTAAGAATCGATTTTCATTGGAATACTTTTTGACAAAAATCAAGGTTTTGAACAAATTATTAACTATTACAAAATAAAAATATAATCCTCCCGAAATTTTGAACTGTTTATCAATATTTCGGATAACATTTCGGACTTATATCCAGGAAATTAGATGTAGGTATATCTGCAAAAAAATGCAATTTTTTTAATTATTTGCTATGTTTATAACATTTAATAGTTTAATTTTATGAAGCGACGCATTACGGATTTATAAACCCATCTTCGGGCTTAACTTTGTTGACTTGTTATTTTATATATGTATATATTTTTAAAACAAAAATATTTGATTTTTAGAAATAAAATTTAATTTAAATCGGTAACGCCCATAATAAGAAACTCAAAAACACAAAAATTTGGAACTGTTAATAACATTTTAATATAAAATATATAGTTCTTATGAATAATCACCCTTATTGCGGTAGTCGTCATATCAAAACACGACAAAAGAATTTGGAATTACGTATGGCGTTTAATGCCACTTGGCGTTTTTTCAAAACACGACAAAAGAATTTGGAATTACGTATGGCGTTTAATGCCACTTGGCGTTTTTGTTTATGTGGAATGCATTCATTTAGTGACATTTGTCTTATTACAGTTATTTTTCGTATTATGTTGGTCGTTTTGAAAACAATAACGTCTTTTAAAATGCCAAATTTTGTAGTTCACAAAATTGCAAACAACACGGAGCTAAAATTAATCTCAAAATGTAAGTCTTCTTCTTTTGTTTTTTATAATTGTTATATGTACAAAGTTTCCTTAGGGTAAAAGTTACGAGTCAAAAACAAATGAAACGCCTAGTTGAGCTGATGGAGGCAAATGAAAACCTCGCAAGAAATTTTAAAAGAGGCAAATCAATTTGGGGTGGGAGTCCTTGGTAAAGGAACTAAATTGTATTGGACCAACCACACGAATGTTGTAGTACATATGTTGATCTGATTTTTTCGGTGCCAAAATTTTGATATGGGTCCCATCGACTGCGCCAATAATACCAGGAATTCCAGCCTGCTAGAAAAAGTGTAATTTATCTTCAGTTTTTTCTTCCTTGGAGAGTTCCATCTTTATCCATAATGGACACAGAAATTCCTCAAGAAAATTTATCACTTCCTTAAGAATGATGCTAAATGTAGGCTGTGCTAGTCCCAAATTAAAATCATTCCAAACGCCTTTTTGGTAACCTCCCTTAGCAAGAAACCTTAAGGTTCGGTACTGAGACAGAGCGTCTCTCAGGAAAATTACTTTCCATCAAGTTTAAAATATATAGAAAAGCTTCTTTATTGAGTCGGAAATACATTTTAAATCTGGAAAATATTTTAAATATTGAAGTTCCAGTACAAATTTTGTGAGCACAACTACTTTGAATCAGGCAAATCCATTGGGTTAGCTGTAGATCGAATCCATCGCCTCTACAAAACTAAGGCTGGTATTCACCGAGCGCTCTCAAACGGCTCTTAACTTTACGAGGCTGTTAACTTGAAATTTCTTTGGGGTATTCACCAACCACTCACAAGTGTTTTTCGAAGTTCGAAAATGAGAGCCACTCTCTCTTGTTCAGGCATACCCAAACCCAAACTGTGAAATGTTGTGGAATGTTGATCTTGACAGCAAATGGATACTCTTCTACTTGGCATTGCTCACTTGGATTCGAGTCAAATGCGTGCGTGGTACACGTCTAACCGAACAAACTTTCGAAGAGAGCGCTCGTAAGTTAGTAGTGGTCGGGACCACTCCTAACTTTTAAGAGCGCTCGTAGATCTTCACTAATATTGCTTGGTGAATAGGTTTATGAGCTTCCTAAGTTATGAGCGCTCGGTGAATACCAGCCTAAATCTTTCTTTTTTCGTTTTTTCTCTTGCTGCTCGTCGTCCTCACTGCTGCTCCATGAAAAATAGCTGGCCAAACTATACATTGTTTTAAGAATTTGTAGTTGTAAACAAAAATTTCACAAAATAACAAAAAAAAAATGGAGGAATCAAAAGTATTATTGAATTAATGCTATTTTTGCATTTAAAAAAAGTTTAAACTTTTGGTTGTATCTTTTTACTATCAGTACAATCAAATTTTGGATCAAACCCTTATAAATTGAAAAAAATTAAAAATTATATTCAGTTTAACCGAACAGCTGCTAAAATTTTGAAAATTGCAATTAAAATTTATGTGTCAAAATGTCAGGTATTTAAGTGGATCGCATTTGGAACTTAATAGCGACGAGGAGTCTGGTGTTTAAGCAACGCAATAGTACTGCAAGGCCACTTTTTTTCCTTCCCTATCATCGTAATGTCAAGTTTAATCAAAATCACGCGTTCTATTTTTTTTTTAAGAAACCATAGATTATACCTGTAAATGGTAAGTAAAAATACAAAGTCCACACTCGAAAATATGTCTGCATTGTCCTTAATTTTGAAAAAAAAAAGTAGTTATAAGAAGTATTAACGTAATCTTCTTGGCTTATATTGGTCTTATTTTTTTTATTTTTGTTTTATCTCAAACAAATATTGAGAAGAAGAAGTTTTGAGGTTAACATTATTTAAGGGTTCATTTTGTTCAATGATTATTATCTGAATGAACAACATTTTAAAGTGTAGAACACTTAATTTCATGCTTTTCTGTTTATTAAGATGAACCACAATCGCCATTATATTTTGTACATGATATCTATTGCTTAGTTTTTGGATCCTGCGTTGATGTAATTGGATTCGCACGGGGTTTTATAAAAAATCTTTTTGTGTCTCAATTTTGTTCAAGGTGAAGAAGTGTTTTATTGCGAATTCATGTCCTGATAGAATCAGTGCTTTTAAATACATAATGAAATTCCTTCTTGCGATTGGAGGAGAAGGACAAAATGTTTGAAGTTGATTAAATTAACGCGCTTTTGCTCTTTCTTTTTTTTCTGCTTTTCTGTATTTCTCGATGAGGCTTTTATTGCAAACTGTAATATGTTATTCCTTCATTTTCCCTAGAGCAAATCAACCATTTGTTTAAAATGACAACATTGAAAAGCTTATTTGCAACCGAGAGAAAAACAATGATTTCGATTTTTGTTGAATTTATTTGCAAACCCAATACTCGATCCTAAAAAAGTAATCTCAAAAATATTCACCCCAATGTTTAAGAACGATCGTTGATCTTGATACATGACCAGTTCTTATTCGACATCACAATCGAATTGATCGTGCTTTGTTTACAACTGCGCACATTATTAGAATGTTTAATATATTCGGACTTACTCTCCTCGGTTCTTTTTTGTTTTTGATAACTTCAGCAAGTTATACTGCAAAATCAAAATATTCCTGGAAAGAAAAATATTTGGATAACGTTCCGGTTGATCATTTCAATTACGTGACAGATGATTCTTTTTCTTTGCGGTAATTTGATATTTGATTTGAAGTATTTATTATTTTTACTTGTGTGGATTTTCCTACGAGAATAGCTATTTGATTAACGATGAATACTCGAAGAACGATAATACGACTCCGATCCTGTTTTACTGTGGCAATGAGGGTGACATTAAACTCTTTGCCGAAAATACTGGCTTCATATGGGAGAACGCACAGCAGCTGAGCGCATTGATAATCTTTGCCGAACATCGTTACTATGGAAAGTCATTGCCGTTTAAAAATGCCTCATTTGATAGTCCACAGCATTTTGGGTTTCTCACAGCTGAACAGGCTTTGGCAGACTATGCTAAGCTTCTATATGAGATAACTGGAGGCGAAAATGATAGACCAGTGATCGTCATTGGTGGGTCATATGGCGGCATGTTAGCAGCTTGGTTTCGAATGAAGTATCCACATGCTGTGACGGGAGCACTAGCTGCATCAGCACCTATTTGGCAATTTAAAGGTTTACATAGCTTTTCCATTAATTATAAATGCCAATTTAAAAATTTGTTTGTTATTAGACCTAACACCATGCGACATCTTTACAAAGATTGTCACTTCGGTTTTTAAGACATCGCTAAATGCAAATTGTAGCGAAAATATAAAGAATTCTTGGAATGTACTGAAGTGAGTGTAAAACAGACGTCGCATTGTGCCTATCTACTGAATTAAAATATTGATTTAAATTAATTGCATTTCCGTCCACAGAAACTTTGCATCGAATGAAACTGGACGGACGTATCTTAATTCGAGGTTCAAGTTCTGCAAGGGGGAGGAGATTACCAAACCGGATGACATGGACGAATTTTTTGGTTTGTACTTACATATGTTTATTGTTGGTATTTTCAAACTTTTATCTGTGGGGTTAGCACCTTTCTTTAAACAGGGTTACCAATTTTTACTTGCGACTTAATGGTACTTATAAGGAAAGTTATGCATAGTATTTTTAATTTTTTTCCCCCAACACGTTTTTTTCTTTTTTTTTAAAGACCGAAAATAACAGTATACCTGCCATTTTTTAAAAACTTGATAAATAAAAATTTCATAATATAAATTACACGATGTAAGAAAAAAAAAATATTTTATCTAAAAATAACAAATGTTAAAAAATGGTTTTTGAAAATCGTATTTTTCTCGAAAACGGTTCCGGGAATTTTGCAGATTTTTTTCTTTCTTTTGATTAATTCTTACGATCTATAATTTAATAAAAAAAAATTTAAATCAAGATATTACTGACTGTACCCACCATAGAACCATTTTTCAAATTTAGAATTTCTCATTATCGGCATAACGGATTTTAATGAAAATTTTTATAGAGAAGCTTCTAAAAACTTTAAAAAAAACTTTGCATTTCAAAACTTAAACTTAAAAAAAAATATTTTTTGAATTTTTGGAAAAAAAAAAATTATTTTTTTTTGGACAAGGTTAACGGTTTTCATTTAACAAAAGTAGCACAATTTCATTTCTCTTTCTCAGAAATTTAATCGAATCCTCTTTTTTATTTACTATTTTGTCTGCAACTTCCACAATTACTCTTTATGCTGAAATCTTCGACAATTCATCATTTAATTACTCATCGACTTTCCCGAATTTCCTCATTTTTTTTGTAGAAAAATTATTTTTTAAGGCTTCAACATGGGATGGGGTAAGCCTATGAGGAGTTTTATAGTTCCTTGTTGGTTTAAAGGGATCAAAAATATTAATGTATTCAGCCATTGTACTTCCTGAGATAACTAATTTTCAGGCTCAACATTTTAGTAGGTTCATCTCATTAGAATGAGATTTTGTTTTTTTCTGCATACGGAAATCTCTAAAATGAGATAGATCTCTTAAATGAGATAGATCTCTTTTTTGACACATTTGTCTCAGAATTATTCTGCATACGAAAGCTAGCAATTGCTCAAAAAAGTGAGATTTGAGACTGAGATAAAGCTTTCTGCATACCACCTATGCCTCGTGAGCTAAGTGTGTGCAAATACTTTTGTACATATAAACTATTCTATAGTACCATCATGGAACAGAAGAACTAGCCACCGATTTGGTTTACATACATAATTGAGTAGCTAAAGCCGACTTACGATTGATAAGACCAAAAAATAAAGTTCTAGATACCTACTTAATGGTCGTTTCTTTCTTACCATGAAGTGAGAAAAAACACAGAGACTTCAAAATAAATCCCTTAATTTTCAATTTGTTTTAAAAATCCTGCCTCACTTTCTTGTCTCTTTCTTACCATGAAGTGCGAATGAGAAAAAACACGGAAATATCAAAATAAGTCGGCAGAGTGAGTCCAATGTGAACACTGTCTTGCATCACACGCCGATTTTCAGTGCCCCTTAAACGAAGATTTTGCTTATTGACGTAACAGTTTATGTAATTAGAAATGTGCCTCGTCGCTCATGATGATTTTCGAACCTCTTCGTTGTTGATTGACAGAAATTCTCCCGCGACCGCATTATTAAAAAAAAAGACAAAAAAAAATAAAATGCAAAATTCTAAAGACCGACTTAAAACAGAAAATATTTTAAAAGATATTCTAAAAATAGCGTGATAAAAAAAACTTAATAAGTCGTGGCTCCTCCTTTATTTTCAATAATACTTGGATATGATAAATTGTGATGATGATCTAAAGGAATTCTCTCATCCATAATGGACCAAAGTTAGTCAATGGGGTTTGGGTTGGGGGACTGAGTTGACCTTCTAGTATATATGTATATACATTATTTTGGCAAAGAACTGTTTAGCTGCTTTGATTGTTGACGTAATTAGAACTCATCATTTTGTTGTCGATTTTGACCATACTTCCAACGCCACTTAAGGAAAAACAACCCCATATCATACTCGTAAGTGATACTCTTTCATGTTTCACATTTAGCTGAGCCTTTCCGATGGTTTTTACCATCTTTCTGGCTTTGGAGTTGTTTTTATTCATCCGACAAAATAATGCTTTCGGCTTGAATATTTTAATTTTATAAATTACATAGCCCCACAAAAAAAAATCCTTTGACTCTTGGATGAGACCATGTGTCTTATAGGTTTTTTGCATCGCTGATTTCAAATCCGGATTCTGTTTGACTCAATCAGTTCAGGTTTAAGGGCATTTGAACGTAAAATTGCGAAATATTCGTTGACAAATCTGAAAACCTATATATGTATATGTTTTTGGCATCGCTGAATTCGAGTCCGGGCTTCTTTTGACACCAACATGTAAAGGTCAAGGTCGAACGAAGGTCAAATCCCTAAAATCTAACGATATGATATTTTTGACCCCGGATTCTAAAAGAGCGGAATATTTTACATCTAAATTCATCTAGGCCTGTTGTTTGAAATGACCTCTGGAAGATAATCCAAGGTCAAATACTCCTTTTGGATCTCTCGACCAATGTATAGACTATAAATCGGGATTTGGGGTCTCGAACCAGTTGATTCTTATTTTTGGAGTCACTGAATCCGAATATAAGGTGCGTTTAATCCCATTTTGCAGACTCTAGGTCATTTGAAGGTATCCATATCCCTTCAGAAGTAGCCTAAGGCTAGTCGCGCACTGGCAACCGTGATCGAAATCAAACAGTTTAATCACCAGTTGAAAGAGAACCGCACACTGGCAACTCTTTACTCACGCTCGCACTCTTATCTCTCTTGCACCTATAAAAAACAGCTCAACTGATGCGAGGCAATCGTTTAGTTTGTGTCAAAACACAAACTTTTTAGTTTCGAGAATCGAGTTGCTCTAAGTGCGCGGTGTCCCATATAAGCCCATATGTTTCATTTTAGCAACTAAACAGTTGCGAAACTAGAAATTGAATGTGCGCGCCTAGCCTAAGATCACATTAGACTACAAAGTCGTGATATCATTCGACTATGGTGCCATGTTCGACCCCGTTACTTAAGCTACTTCTGAAGAGATATGGATACCTTCAAATGACCTAGAGTCTACAAAACGGACTCCGGATTTGAAATCAGCGAGAAAAAAAACCTATAAGACACGTGTTGTCATCCAAGAGTCAGAGGACTTTTTTTTTTTGTGGGGCTGTGTTATTTACCAATAATTTCGAAAAAAATATAAAAAAACTGACCTTATTTTTTCGAGTGTCAACTACAAATATTGCATAATTATCACAATTCATAACAAATAGCGAAAGGGAAAGCCTTAACGTGTTTTTTTTTTAAGTAGAATGTTAACAACTGAGGATACGAGTATGTAACGTCATCAATATTAAATGGAGCGATAAATGCACTTCGCTTTTCAATCGCAGCGTTATAAAATCAATCAAAATGCTTTTGCACTTCATTCTGTCTCATAGTGTAGGTCAGAGTCAACTTAACATTGAAAAACTGGCCCATAGAAAAATAAAAAGTTTTATTGTTATTTTGGTCCTAAGCAGGGTTGCGAATTTTTGAATTAAAAAAAATCATAAGTCATAAGTCTGTAGATGATTTGTGAATTAAAAAAAATTAATCCATAAGTTAGTTAGTGACTTATGATTTAAAAAAAAATTTATTCATATGCTACTTAGTGACTTATGATTTAAAAAAAAAATTATTCATAAGCTACTAAGTGGATTATGAATTAAAAAAAATTAATTCACTACTTATAAGTGACTTATAAATTAAAAAAAAATATTTTACTACCTATAACTGACTTATGAATTAAAAAAAAATTAATTCACTACCTATAAGTGACTTATGAATTAAAAAAAAAAATTAAGTCATGAGCAAGTTAGTGACTTATGAATTAAAAAAATTAATTCACAAGCTACTAAGTGACTTAAGAATTAAAAAAAATTTAATTCTTAAGCTAGTTGATAAATTGTAAATGTTTAAGCTTGTTTTGACTACATAATTATTTAATTATTAGCGAAGCTAGATTTCAAGCTTTTGTGTGTCATAAAATTATCATGCTAGCTTATAAATTTTCCAAATAATAATTTTTTAATCCATTAGCTTACGAATTAATTTTTTTTAAATTCAAAAGTCACTAGGTAACTTTTGAATTAAATTTTTTTAATTCTTAATTCACTTACTTGCTCATGACTGAAATTTTTTTGATTCATAAGTCACTTCGTAGGTTGTGAATTATTTACTTACTGGCTCAAGACTTAATTTTTACTTGCGACTTATGGGTACTATAAGGCAAGTTATGCATTCGTAAAAAAAAATCGAACTCGAGATTTTGATCAAAGTTGACATTACGATGATAGCGAAGACCAAAAAAGTGGGTCTCGCAATTCTGTCTGTCTGTCGGTTCGACTACAGCCTAAACGGCTCGGCCGATTTTCTTCAAACTTGGTAGATATGGGTTTTAATTTTTTCTCCTGGACGTTTTTTTCTGTTTTTTTTTTAAACCAAAAATAACGGTACCTGCCATACGATTTTTTTTCGAAATTTTATAAATATTTTTTTTCTCAAAAACTGTCCCACAGAATTTTTTTAAAAAAATTTGAAAAATTTCATTTGGTTAAAACTAGCTAATGGTTGAAAAAAATTTTACAAAAAATTGTTATTTTTGGTAGCCCCCCTGGGTCCATTTTTTTTGTTTTTGATTTTCTCGAAAACGGTACAGCCGATTTAAATAATTTTGTTTATGCCAAAGCTCCTCTAAAATTTGAATATTATTACATATTCAAATTTTCAATTTTGTATTTTTTGGATTTTTAAAAAAAAATTCAAAATTTTTTTTTGGAAACTCAATATTTCGAAAACCCCATGCTCGATTTTTTTCAAACTTGACAAATAAAAGTTCCTTAACATAATCTACAAGATTTGAGAAAAAAAATTTTGTTTTATCTAAAACTAACGGTACCTTCCATACAAATTTTAAAAAATGGTTTTCGAAAATCGTATTTTTCTCGAAAACGGTTCCGAGAATTTTGCTAAAATTGTTTTTCTTTTGATCAATCTTTAAGATCTATAATTTAATAAAAAAAATTGAAATCTAGATATTAATGACTGTACCTACCATAGAACGATTTTTTCGAATTTTGAATTACTCATTATCGGCATAACGGATTTTAACGAAATTTTTTATAAAGAAGCTTCTAAAAAGTTTAAAAAACATTGCATTTAAAAACTTAAGAAAAAATATTTTTTTAATTTTTAGAAAAAAAAGTAATTTTTTTTTTGAAAAATTCGATATCTCAAGAACGGCTTATTATTTTTTTTGGAAGTTAGACTTTTATTCGTACAATAATAAAAACTTAAGGTTGGCATACCAAAATTTTTTCTTAAAAATGTTTTAAAAATTTTGTACATAAAAGCTTATTTTTTTAAGGAACCACTACAACGACTAATAATTGTTGTTCCTGCATAAATTCATATTTGCATAGCATTCTGTTTTTATCTCTTACTACTAAAAGAATTTAAAAAATTCATTTTATCCTTATGAACAGTTTTCTTTAATAACATCCATTTTTAAAATTCCTAGTCTATTACATAGGAGCAAGTTCGTGCGACCCAGTCGTGCATTTTAGTTTTAATTCATAAGTCACTTAGTAGGTTCTGAATTAATTTTATTTAATTCACAAGTCACTTAGAAGCTTATGGTTTAAATTTTTTTAATTCACAAGTCACCCACTAGCTTGTGAATTAAAGCCAAGCTGCTAAAAAGTGACTTAAGCTTTTGAAACCCCGGTCCCAAGAAAATAAAACGACTGGATCGCAGGTACTTGCTCTTATAGTCCAAACTATACATTAAAAATATTTATAGTTTGTTTATTAAAATAACATTATTTACGAAAATGTGTGTAAAAAATTAATTACTAAAAGCTCGAAATGATAATACCTACATATGTACATATGTTTGTACAAAAATACTAACAAACTTTCTACCACAGACATATAAATAAATAATAAATTTTGTTTATCATTCAATTTTAATTTGCAGACTATCTAGAAGACGTCTATGGTAACTTGGCAATGGCTAACTATCCCTACGCAAATGAATTCTTAGCTCCACTTCCGGCTTATCCTGTTCGCCAATTCTGCTTCTACCTGTCCCAAACCTATAACAAGGATAACGAACTACTAGATGTAAGCTTTATATCTTTTCTTATCAATTTTATAACTTCATATAATACTTCTTTCTGTAGGCACTTCAAAGTGCATTAAGTGTTTATTATAACTTCAATGGGGCATCCAAGTGCTTAGATTACAAATCTGCCTACTCTCCAGCGTTGGGTGGTTCGGCCTGGGATATTCAATCATGCAATGAAATGGTTATGCCAATGTGTTCCAAGGGTGATGGCAATATGTTTAGGAAAAAGGATTGGGACTTCAAGGCATACTCAGATAAATGTTTCAAAAAATTCAAAATTCGCCCTAGAGAAGATGAGATTTTGATTCGTTATGGCGGAAGACATATTGAGTAAAAGAAATTCAATTCATAATTCAAAATATTTTTTGTATTATGGTTTAATCCGTTTCAGATCATATAGCAACATCATTTTCAG
The DNA here is from genome assembly GCA_963931855.1 of Philhelius festivus. Taxonomy (NCBI): domain Eukaryota; kingdom Metazoa; phylum Arthropoda; class Insecta; order Diptera; family Syrphidae; genus Philhelius; species Philhelius festivus. Next base: position 137,159,831 of record OZ007555.1, on the reverse strand, counting down.
CAATGGTCTTCTAGATCCATGGAGTGGCGGTGGTGTACTCAAGACATCGAATAATGGAATAACAATTATAATCATACCGGAGGGTGCACATCATTTGGACTTAAGAGGAGCAATGCCTGAGGTTGTATACCTATGAATTAATTGAAATTAAATTACATTTATTGACTTTAAACTTATGTTACATTCAAATATATTTAAGGATCCAATTTCGGTAATCGAGGCTAGGAAGCGCGAAATTAAGATTATTAAATCTTGGATAGCAGATTTCTACTCAGCAAAATCAAAAGAAAAGAGGAGGTTGTAGACTTTTTAAAAATAATGCTAAAATATCTTAGATTTTGTTAATAAATTCAAAGAGTTGTTTTTTTATTTTTAAAATCCAGACATTTAAGGAAATTAAATGCACAATGGAACGCACAAACTTGGTTTTGTATTTTATTAATTATGTAGATATAAATATGCATGATATTATATGGTGCTTATTTTGACATTCTCTTTCGTTCGAAAGTGAGTCGAATTCGTTGAAACTTAATTTTGAGACTCGGCGATTAGAATGTTAATCGAACAAATCGAAAGTTCACCCACTCCATAAAAAGTTCATTCATTTGCGAAAGCTAATTCAATTTTGACATTCGAAAGAATAGAATTAAATGTCATTTTTGTGTCGTTTGAATTTTTCTGTCGAGTAAGCAACAAAACATGTAAGTTTTTAATTATTTCATGGAAAATAAATTACTTTTATTATTTTTGTTGTTGTTTTATGTTTAAAGGTCGCGTTTCAACTGGACAAACCGAAAAGTTAATTAAAATAATGGAAGAAAACCCGGAGGTAGCAAAGGGTTTTTTTACCACCCGCGTTGAGTTTATATACGGAAAGCATCCACTATCCTTCTCATCTGCACTTCTTCAACACCATCTTCATTTATAAACAACACAAATGCCATATTTTTATTTTTTATTTATTATTTTATGTTTTTATCACAGAAATTTAAATTATTAAACAATAAACAAAACAATTACAAACAAAAAACCAAGTGTATACGAAAAAAAATGAAAATTTAGAACGCGTCATGAACAACTTATTTTTTTTAAGAATAGTTTCAAAACAGCTGAGTTGACACAAAAAATGTAATAAATATGTACATAGTTCTTTGTGGTTAAACTTTACTTTATAATGAAAAAGTGTATTATTTATTTTGTTTCTTGATTATTTATCCAACATCTATAAAATGTTTAGAAACAAAAAAAATGTAAAACGGTCATACTAATTCAAATAGAAATATAGTAAATGTCAAACAGCTGATAATGAAAATGAATCTTTTTTGAAGTTCATTTTATGCTATCTTTCGCAAATGAATGTTATTCGTTCGAATCTCAAAATTAAGAAAGTTTATTCGAAGGAATAGAATCATTCTAACGAATAGACTATTCATGAGAATGTCAAAATAAGTATGTATGTTCTTTAGATAAATATCATAGGTATTTTAAACATTTAAAATTCTGAATTCTTCGCAAAAACTAGACAAAATGGTAGAAAACTAATTGAAATTAATATTAAGATACTGAAATCTGCATTTTATCTGCTAAAATAAGAGACATTTGAAAAAAATAAATTCTATTCACGTTTCACATACCATCCAAACTGCAACGAATGAATTTTCCCCTCCCGAATTTCCCCAAAATTATTCTTGGTTATGTTTTATTGAAACCCCTTAGTGCCCCTTGGTATAATGGTTAGTGCGTTGGACTGTCATGCAGAGGGTCTTGGATTCGATTCGCAGCCGCTACAAAAACAGTTTGTTTCAGGGGTGTACATACTACCTCCAAGAGGATTTTTTGTTATGAAATTTGCTGCCCATTACCCGTTCGGAATCGGTAGAAAATTGTAGGTGCCCTACATTTCTCCAAACATGCACACAGAAATGATGGCCTCTAATTTAACATTAAACGACAGTAGGAGCGATGGAAACGCTTACCCAATGGTTTTGCCAGCGATGAAGAACAACTCTTCAGAAGCATGGGGAGTATACCATCAGGATCAGATGATTTGTTTATATCAAGTATCGAAATCTCGAAGGGCTGTTTGAACTGTACAAGTGCGGAAATATACCCCTCGTATTAAATGATTTACGCTCTGCTGTGATGTAGGCGACATTCCAGTTGACGAGCAGGTTGGTGTTTTTGAATTTTCATATTTTTTTTTTTTGTATTTACTAGCGATGCGCTCTGGCTCTGTACGGGAAGCTCTTATTATCTATAGCCAGATGACTTCTGGCGGAATGATCGGTGCGGTCATGTGCTAAGTTTTATGTCGTTTTTATTTGGCAATCCGGAAGCCTTCTGGACTCTTCTGAAAGTGTTCACTTGGGAAAAAAATGACAGTTCTGATTCTGATTTGAAATCAGAATCGAAACCAGAAGCACTCACACATTCATATAGTTAAACGTCAAACTCAACAGCTGTGATTTTTAGATGCTAATTGTGCGAAGTGTATCTTTCAATATATATTATTCTTTATTTTCAGTTGGGATTCCGGATCGGAGAGAGATTCCGGATTGCCAAATAAAAACGACATTAGCTGATATCAATAGAAATGGTACAGTGCCTTGCTACGCACCAGCCAGCTAAAAAAAAAAACTCATTTATTTAAGGCAATCGCAAAATTATGTTTCTTTTGTGCAAAAAAAGCAAACAGCAGTTCAGTTGATCCGATGACTGGGCTAATCTTAAGATTTCCTGAAACTTCATCAAAAAATAAAATCGGTCACGATGTTTTGGAATTCATAGGAAACACATACACATGCACACATCGATTTTCATATATACAAATATTTATTTTTTATACGAAAAAAACTGTAGGGACTTGGAAAAATACTTTTTTTTTTATAAATGTTCCTCAATTCAGCAGAGCCTAAGAGCAAGGAGTGGAATGCTGATTGCAATACAAAATAATTTGCACAACTGAAAAGTACCTGCTCTTATGTTTTAGAGATTTAAAATAAAAAAAAAAAAACTCTATATAAAAGTATGAATTTTATAAACATAAATTATAATTTTTTTAAATGTTCATTTCATCTTTAGTAGTTAGAGCTGAAAAAAGTAATGACATGTGATTTTGTATACAAATATGAATTATTTGAAAGTTTGTACGATTCGCACATTTATTTATTAAAATTTAACTAAATTAAAATAGATAAGACCCAACCTCAAGCTTATTGCAACTTGATATTTCAAAAGCATTTAATAGAGTTTGGCATCAAGCTCTCTCATCGAAAATGCGTGCATTTGGTATTAATGAATCTCTGCTTCGATGGATTAGAAACTACCTTTCGAATCGCTCCAAACAATTTGTATTGGATGGTTTTAGATCTGAAGTCCATAAAATAAATGCTGGTGTGCCACGGGGCTCTGTTTTGTCTCCGACTCTCTTTCTTATATTCATCAATGATCTTTTGTCTGAAACTTCTAATTCATCAAATTGTTTTGCTGATGACAGTACCCTCTGCTTCTCATCTCATAATTGTTTCCAGATACATGCCCTACAACGGTAGCGTATGATAAATTCTGATCTCGATAGCATTGTCAATTGGGGAACGAAAAACCGTGTAGAATTTAATGCTTCAAAAACTCAATGCTGTCTCCTGTAGTGTTGGCGGACCCCACCCCCCATGTCGCTATCCATGAACGGCACTTGCATTGAGGAAACACCGAACAGCCCTCAGTTCTCGGTACGTGCATCACAGACCACCTTGTGTAGAATGACCATATTTGACATCGCCAAAAACGCTGCTTAGTGCTTAGGTTTTCTTCGACGTTGCAAGAATTTTTTTACCCCTTCTGATCTGGCTGTAATCTATAAGGCCTATATTCGTCCAAAGCTCAACTACAATTCCCATATTTGGGCAGGTGCTTCAATAACTCGCTTGAGTCTCTTGAATAGAATACAAAAAAGAGCTTTAAAAATGATAGGTGATAAAAGAATAACAGAAACATTTGAAACTCTTGAGCACCGTCGCAATGTTTCTTGTATTTCATTATTTTATCGTTATTTTTATAAACACTGTTGTAGTGAAATAGCCAGCTGCATTCCTCCCCTTAAACAATTTAACCCAACTTCGGATGTACAGTTAAATTCAGACATTCTTTCTTTAGCCGCACTACACGAATATTGAATGCCTTACCCGACTCTATATTTCTCTCCCATTATGTATAATATTCAGACATTCAAAACCAATGTGCAGCGGTATCTCTTTTTAAATCTTCTTCTACTTTACACTGTGTTTAAACATTTCAAGGGTAGTCATAATCCCTTTAGTTCGTGAAAATTATTAGAAAAAAGCAAATCAATTTAAATTGACATACTAATAGTTTAAATCAATTTGCGTTTGGGTTAAATTTATTTAAATGTTATTAACTACTCGTAAATTTGCTAATGGTGTATATATAATTTTTATAAAACAGTTACATATAAGAAAAAAAATTGGAATGCTAGTTTAAAATTTTAAAAATTGTGTAAATAAAAAATTGTATTACGGCTCCGTTGGGAAAGATTAGATTTTTTTTTTTTATAATTCACTCGCGCTCAAGGGTATGATACGAGACCCTTATAATGTTTTAAACACAGCACGGGCGAGGGAGAAATTAGGAGGGGAGAGAAAGGAGGTGTCTATGTACATTGGTTTTGAATGTTTGCAAATTGAAATGGCAAGGGAAAACTGTGCCGGGTAAGTTATTCCATAATCGTGTTGTACGACTAAAAAACGAATCTCTATATTTGACGGTACGACCAAAGGTAGGCTCAAGGGTGAGCTGATGAGCATTCCTAGCGAAGCGGGTATCACGGGTGAATTTATAAAGGGGAGGAATGCAACTGGCTACTTCAAGTGAGCATTGCTTGTGAGAGAAGCGATAAAACATGAAATATTCCGAGCAGCATTCTTGGCGGTCTCGAGTATGTGATCATTCCAACGAAGATCGTCGTTAACACACATACCGAGTACTGAGAGCTTTTCGGTTTCTTCGATGCAAGTGCCATTCAGCGACAATTGCATAAAGGGAACATTTTGCTTCAACGACAATAGACCGCATTGAGTTTTCGAAGCATTAAACTCCACACGGTGAACTAGTCATTCATTTAATCTTTTCTTGAAGGAACAATTTCTCAGACTTTTTATAAAATTAGCTGGGCGCCTACCATTTTAATTGAACGCCGAATAAATTGCTTAATCATCTGAACTATTTCGTCTATCTCGTTAAATAGCTTTAATGGAAGGAGAAATAATGCGATCGAAGACAACGTGAATTTCTTTTGCTATCATCCGACAAATCTTTTTTAAAACTTATAATGCAAATCCAACATAAGAAACAGATAATTCTTCTAGAATATGCTGTAGAAAGAACCCATTCACAATAATGACATCAATACGGCTTGGAAGAATGCTTACGGTCAATTTCTTAAGATATCAAAGAAAAACATATTTATCAATTTTAATCATCAATCCACCTAAATACCGAAAAGATTGAGGAACGCGAGTTAACGGGTATTTTATTTAAAAATTTCCTTCACATAGTAATATTTTTACTAGGTTTGTTAATTCTTCTTTATTTACACTTTGCAAATCAAAACAATAAATCTCAATTTATAATCAACTCAAATACTTTTATTCAAATTTAAATCACACTTGTTTAATAACACTTTCCACAATCCAATAAGCAAAGTTTTTGCACACTTTCATAATCAAAAATCAACTGTGTTCACCATGAGCACTCCCTTATATACTCAAATTCGTTGTTCTCGAAACTAAATCGAGAAGGTTCTCGTCTTAGAATGTTCTATACTCTGTTCAATTTATATTTGCAGTACAGGCCTTATGGGAGAGCTTTTTCAGAAACACTGGTGCCTGCTGCTGTTTGCACGGCACCTTAACTTAAGAAATTGCCACTAAAATAAGAAAGAGAATCACAGAGTTACATTAAAATTGTTTGTGTAATCTTCTTTGAGCTCACGTACAGCCCACCATGACCTATCTGCTCTGATCGCCAATTTGCAACCAACCCTTATTGTGTTTATTAAAAAAAAAAAAACACTGAATCAGAGTTACCATTGCCATTGAAATTCATATGGCATTTTCTTTGGTTTGTGCTATGTAACTTTCAGGATTTAAGCTTTTTCGAGCTTTTGGTAGCAAATATTTTTCTGAGATGTGCGGCTCCTACGGCAATTAAAGATAGCTTATTGAAATCCATAATAGTCAGACTGAAAGGCAAATATCCTATCTTCCCTGTACTGCAAATATAAATTGAACAGAGTATAGTTCTTTGGAATAAGGGGAAATACATATGACATTGCTCTTTTCCAATGTTCCTTCCTTTGGTTCCTTCCATTAAGTAGATATGCTATTTTCCAACAGATGGCGCTGTATAAAGCTCTGTGTCGGTGTTGTACGTAACAATCATGCTTATTTTGACATTCTCATGAATAGTCTATTCGTTAGAATGATTCTATTCCTTCGAATGAACTTTCTTAATTTTGAGATTCGAACGAATAACATTCATTTGCGAAAGATAGCATAAAATGAACTTCAAAAAAGATTCATTTTCATTATCAACTGTTTGAATTAGTATGACCGTTTTACATTTTTTTGTTTCTAAAAATTTTATAGATGTTGGATAAAGAATCAAGAAAGAAAATAAATATTACACTTTTTCATTATAAAGTAAAGTTGAACCATAAAGAACTACATATTCATTAAATTTTTTGTATCAACTCAGCTGTTTTGAAACTATTCTTAAAAAAATAAGTTATTCATGGCGCGTTCTAAATTAATAAAAACTAAAATATCAAAAACAAAAGAGAAGTGTTTGTGAAATGTCAAAACCAAAAAGTGAAATCTTTGCTTAGTTGTAATTGTTTTGTTTATTGTTTAATAATTTTAATTTCTTTGATAAAAACATAAAATAATAAATAAAATAAAAATATGGCATTTGTGTTCTTTATAAATGAAGATGGTGTTGAAGAAGTGCAGAGGAAAAGGATAGTGGATGCTTTCCGTATCAACGCGGGTGGTAAAAAAAACCCTTTGCTACCTTCGGGTTTTCTTCCATTATTTTGATTAACTTTTCCTTTTGTTCGCGGTTTGTCCAGTTGGAATGCGACCTTTAAACATAAAACAACAAAAAAATTAATAAAAGTAATTTATTTTCCATGAAATAATTAAAAACTTACATGTTTTGTTGCTTACTCGACAGAAAAATTCAAACGACACAAAAATGACATTTAGGCCGGTATTCACCGAGCGCTCATAACTTAAGAAGCTCATAAACCTATTCACCAAGCAATATTAGTGAAGATCTACGAGCGCTCTTAAAAGTTAGGAGTGGTCCCGACCACTCCTAACTTACGAGCGCTCTCTTCGAAAGTTTGTTCGCTTGTGCGTGTGCCACGCACGCATTTGACTCGAATCCATGTGAGCAATGCCAAGTAGAAGAGTGTCCATTTGCTGTCAAGACCAGCATTCCACAACATTTCACAGTTTGGGTATGCCTGAACAAGAGAGAGTGGCTCTCATTTTCGAACTTCGAAAAACACTTGCGAGTGGTTGGTGAATACCCCACAGAAATTTCAAGTTAAGAGCCTCGTAAAGTTAAGAGCCGTTTAGGAGCGCTCGGTGAATACGAGCCTTAATTCTATTCTTTCGAATGTCAAAATTGAATTAGCTTTCGCAAATGAATGAACTTTCTATGGATTGGGTGAACTTTCGATTTGTTCGATTAACATTCTAATCGCCGAGTCTCAAAATTAAGTTTCAACGAATTCGACTCACTTTCGAACGAAAGAGAATGTCAAAATAAGCACCAATATCTATCTGCATTGAATTTTGTGACGCTATGAAAAAAGCCTTCCAATCAAATTCCTTTCCATTTTGATTTCAAGTACTTTTCCACATGCAACTGTCTTAATGACCTTATATTCTGAAGCAAAATTTAAAATTTTCGTTTTTTTTTAATTGTATTTTCAAATCACTTGGCATCGTTTTTGTTCTCCCACTTGCTTCAAATTAAGCAAAAACTATTCGGTGGGCAGAGATGCACATTTGCCGGTGCAGATGTTAAAAAGTCTTTCACTCTCCTGATGCGTTGTATATGAAAAAGGGTTACTAGAATTTTCAATTTCTGTTGTCAATTTCTTTAAATTTTCTAATCCCGCGTTATATCATCTCATCTTTCCGCAATAGGCCCAGCATGTTGTACTAGGATGAAATATTTACAGTTATATCCGCATGCGTTTTCGCCCATTTTTACGCGGATGAAGCTCGAGTTTTAAGGTTTTTAGTTGAAAAATGTATGTATTTGAAAATAGTTAAATATGAGAGGCTTAAGGCTGAAAACAAAACGTCTGAGACTGACATTTTGATAATCAGGAGAATTTTTCTGAATTTTTGGTGTATCATTCATTTGGTTATAATCTTGAAGGAAAAAAGTTGATTTTCTTGCAAACTTAACAGTCGACTGGCGGGGCAAAGGCTGAAACTGAATCGTCTGAGGCATATCATTTTTGAACGTCCCACCCCCACCCCCGGCTGAAATAAAAACTTGACAGATGGTTGGATTTGGTATAGAAATGCATATACTTACCCATATAATCATATGTATTTTGGTTATGCCTCCACTCCCAAAATTTGCCTCCGGCTCTTAAACTAACAATTAAGGATCTTTTACTTGTCCATTTTTTTCCTTTCTCAAAATAACAACTTCATATTAAATCTTATTAATAAACTAATAAAAAACAACTTTTCCAATAAATTGGCCCTCCAAAAACTATAGCACATGCTAAAACCATATCATATCGTGGGAAAATTTCTAAGAGCGTGGGAAAATTAGGATTTTTTCATGAGAACCTGTGGTATATACAGACAAATATCCCTTATTCGAAAAAATTTTAATGGGATATTTTAGCTGAATTTCTAAAACCCTAAGATGCAGCAGTAATCAGGGAGGTAAGGTATTTTTCATAATACTGTTTTGACATAAGACGATTATTTTAAAGTTGCAATTTTGATAGTAAACTATTCTCATTATCCCAAAAAATATGTAAATTTTAAAAGCGCGTTCTTGATTAACTTTTATAATTTTGCAGAATCTTCTTTGCTCCTCTACATCGTCTAATTGCATTTAAGCTAATAAATTATAAGCTTAAGAAATATTTTCAGTAAAGCAAGCTTTTTAATGACTTACATTGGAATGTGGTGAATATATTAACATATTTTTTAGATAAAGTAAGAATAATAAACTTGATATTTCTAAAGAATTTGATAGATTTTATTTGGTATTCATAAGATAAATGCTGCCATGCTCCGTTTTGCCACTGATTCTCTTTCTCATATTCATCAATGATCTTCTTTCTGAAACTTTTTATTATTTTTTTTTTAATGAAGTGAAATTTCAATATTCACCATCAGAATTTTATAATCCGAAGGACAAGCAATTATTAAATTCTGATCTTGTCAGATTTGTCCATGCAAAATGGTAGGCGATATAACTATCATCGAAACATTTGCATCTCACAAGCACCGTTCTATTGAAATAGCCAGTTTCATTTCGTCTCCTAAGACAATTTAATTCTAATATTTGCGCTTTAGGGAATATCTATCAGTTTACCCTTAAGCCAAACTTTGGACTCACTATTAAGTTCATAGATTCTTGCTCTAGCCCTACTACACAATTGTGGAATGATTTACCCGGCTAAATATTTCCCTTCCATTGCGATATTTAGACATTAACCTTTTTTCACATAACTTACAAAGCTTTAGCTAATAGTGTTTGAGGATATCGATACAAGTTAATAAAAGAAAACTCCTTAATATATACTGTGTCAAAAAATAAAAAAATAATCATAGCTGTCAATAAACTGCTGAAAACAATACCAATCAAACCTTATACCACTACTTAGTTTAAAACAATAACAGCCTTATTTATTATATTTCACAAATACATGTTAAACCGAGCGGAAGCACTTATGTACTTCAGGCTTACGCCACGTCAAACAAATTCATATTTATAAAATATTTTCTTAGCCGTTTTAGGTACGCCTTCCTTATGTCAAATATACTATCAAAAAATCACCAATCAAAAACTCTGGTTACGTAAGCTAATGCCAGCTGATTTCCATTACTATTCAGTTGATTATAATTATATGTATTTTGGATGGATACATTAAAAATTGATTTGTATAAAGTTCAAATCCTATAAATTTAAACTTCCTATTTAGCACACTCCTCCTCTATTCTTCGTGTATTTTTTTTTTTTTATATAAATAAGGTTTTCAAGATTAGAGGCATTGTAAAGTCGGAGAAACTTTACTCCATCGCTAAAACAAGTTAATAAATAAGTCTGTAACATTCGAATTTATTGGCATAAATTGCATAAATAAATATGTCAGTTCAAGAATTCCTAACTTGTGTCTTCAGGGAATGAGAGAAAACTGGTGAAATTTCGCTGATTGCTCGGAAAAGAATTTTATTTATTTATTTATTTATTAATCAATTTGAGATATACTCTATTAGATTACTGTTAACATATTCATGAAATAATAAGATTAAAAATATATACAATTTTAATATAATAATAAAAGAGATAATACCTACATTTACACATAAGATTAGTTGATTTATATTCCTTCTCAAAAAATTCATTTTACAATATTCTTACAAAAATCTAAATACCTAGCCTATTATTAAGGTATAAGTATGATACTACTTAACAATTTGCTAACTAACTTTAAAGTAGTTTACTAACTTATTCTTAATTTTAACCATTTTCTAACTAGTATCGTGCTGAGGCAATTTTGTTAATCAGCCCTATCACGAATTCGAATCCCGAAAAAAATTATCACAAAATCCATCTTAGTGGAAAATCTCATACAAATTATAATTACAAACGGAGCATTTTCCGGGATTCGTAAAAGTTTCCGATTACGACTTAATTCGTGATAGGACTGAATAAATTGCTTCTGCATACACCAAAAACAATGACAGTTCGTACAAAAAAAAACTAAGTAAACAGACCTTTCGTGGCCTTTGTGAACAGCACGATACTAAAAAAATAAAAAAATTGATGATTTTAACTTTAATAAAAGGGTACAGAAAGTATAATACTTTATTTCCAAAATCGTTGTTTTAACCTAGTTTCATACTTTAACATCGTACTTATACTAATTCAACTAAAATTTTGCGCCATTAATGCTCGGAAGTGTAAGCGGAACAAATAACAAAAAAAAACCCTTACACCATCAGCACTCTCAAAATATACCAAACAAAAATCCCACAACTTGGGATATTTCCACCGTTTAAATAAGACATAACACCAGACTCTTATGAGAAAATCCCAATTTTCCCACGCTCCAAGGTATTTTCCCACGATATACGAGCACCACATTTACGTGATTAAACTTTCTTCAATGGGCGCTAGACAGAGATAAAAATATAACAACGGCAAATTGCCTGCTTCTTTCTAACCAACAGGACCAAATTGAAAAATGGAATCAAACACACATACGACACATGCACACAATAATATATGCTCGCCCTGTATGTGTTTCCATATTATTCCGAGTTAATTTTTTTAGTATAATTTTTCTATGTGCTGCATTCTTGGGTTTTTACGTGCGGGTAATTTTTCTATAAATTTTGTTCATCAATTCGTTTAACTAATCGCCTCAAAAAGTTACATTTTACTTATTTGAATGCCCAAAAAACTACTGTAACTATTATTCGTGGGTTTTTGTACCACGAACAAACATTTTTAATCTTATAAAAGAAATAATTTCCCCACAGTACAAAATTTCGCTGAGGAAGGCGACGACGGTATACAATACAAAAATCTTGAAAAGAAGTGGAAAAAAATCTATTCAGTGCAGTTTTTCTATAGTTTTTATTCCTAACTAATCAAAATAAAAAAGTGTCCGGATGAAAATTGTAGCTAATGTTTCTTTAAATTGTTTATATTAATAATTTAAAATTTTGTCATAAAATATTACCCCTAGTAATTAAAGTGAATTGAAAAAAAAAATGTGTGGTTGAGAAAGAAAAGAAAAAAAAAAACACCCGCAAGTGGAAAAAGGGAAATTTTCAGTGTCGTGCTCATTGGAGGAACAAAATCGATCTATCTCCCTTTATTCGGATCGTTTGTGAAATCTACCTCGTATTCACTTACACTTATTTGACAGATCAAAGTATAATTATTTTGTTTTGCTTTTGAGTAGGTAGTGTAAAACTGTAAACCATTGAAAAGTCGAAAAACACTGTTAATTTTTCAATAAGTGCTCCCCAGACATTACATGATATGTTGGAAATACTCTTTGTTGTGCTTAATTGACTATTACTTCATAATCATAGTTCAATTAAAATTAAAGGGTTGAAGCGTTGGAAAGTGGATAGAGCAGAGGCAGAGGAAGTGCAGGAGTTTATTCTACATCCAATTCAGTTCATTTAGGACAAGACAACCGCACTCATCTCGTATAAAACAAAATGGCAGTTGAATGTTGAATTGACTTGGGGACCTGGGTGTGAATGAACTAGTAGAAGAGGCGAACTACTGTCGTCTACTGAGAACACCGTGAAATCGGGACACGTTCGTGTATCAATCGCCTTTGCCGTCAACACCGCTGGTTAACTAATATTTTTTTTTGTAATTTCCAACTTGCTACTGCTTTTTTCGAAGCCTCCGTTTCGTAGTAGTAGGTTGTTGGCTGAAAAAAACTATATAATTCCTTCGGAAATTGTGGGGTGTGCTTTTATTCATGAGTACCCATCCCCACACACTGGGAAACCTAATTTATTGCTTCCAATCTTGTGGAAAACCAGGTGACGAAAAGAGAATTATTGGAATTAATCTATCATATGGGTCGTCAACTGAAAATCAACCACCATTCAAATTTACACCCACTTTACTGAATCCAGTCGAAACACAGATGATGTTCGAAACGTAGAAAGGAAGTAAAAGAAGACGACAATATACTACAGGGCGACGGAAACGGGTGTTGACAATCGGTCTGTCGGTCGTCGGTCTAAAAAAACTACAATTTGTTCCTAAACGAAATACAGGTAGAAGATGATCATAAACTTAGAAGTTGTTTGATCCTAGAGCCTGAACTATACTCACAGAAATGAAACTGAGAGATGAAAATTGAAGATTTTATTCATCGTCGTCATCATAAACATCATCTTGCTATTGCTTCTACTGTTGCTGCATCAGCAATAGTTTCCACTTCATCCTCCTCATCGCTGTCATTGTCAGGAACTACAACTAAACGATCTTCATCATCTCTTTCAGCAATTAATGCACCATCATCAAAAAAGAATCATGAAAATGATGAAACAATATGTTCTACGAAAATGAGCAATGAGAACAATTCAATTATAAATGCAACAACAGCAATACCGATTAAGAATGGCTTAAATGGTTCTTTTACTACTACTTCTATTACTCCCATTATTAGTACATCATCATTATCATCATTCAATAATAGTTCTTCTTCGTCTTCATCATCTTTGTTGTCGTCGTCATCAATTATTGCAGCAGTTACTACAACAGGGGCATTATCTACTTTATCATCTTCGTCATCAGGAACTAATATAGTGGCGGCTGTAACTGATAGTAGAATACACGTTAGTCGAGCTAATCCAATTCATTCGAATAGTAGCAATCAACAACATCATTATCATCACAATAATAACAATAATGGAACGACGATATCATCATCGGGTGCGACGACGACAACGACGATATCCAGCAGACATAGCAGTAGTAGTGCAATTTCACGGATAAAGGTCGAACCGGTTGAAAATAATGGAGGAGCGGATTATTCGGCGTGTAATAAAAGTGGTGGCGGTGGAATGGAGAGTGAAGTTGTTGGCAGGATACAAACTACTTCATCGGCATCATCATCGTTGTCAATGGGGGCAGCAGCGGCAGGAACGGCTAGTGGTGATAGCAATAGATCAGGCATCGGTGGAAGGTTGCAATTTTTTAAAGGTAAGCTCAAGTGAACAATATACATATATTAGAGTTCGAAATACAACATATCTAATTTTAACATACGCACTTTTGAATGAATGATCATATCACTTTTGTGCAATAATTTGACCTTGACATCGGAAAAAGAAGGGAGGTAGAGTAAAATTCGTGATATTAACCTTTTTTTTTGCATGTTGGTTTTATATTTTTCTGTAATTTGAATTGTGTAGGTGCATTTACTTTTCAATATTTTATGAACATAAAGCTCCTGGCATGAGTTTGGATTCATACTTGATTTATTTAATTGTTTAGAATATGTTCGTTATTGAATGATTGGTAATTATTTAGAATTGGGGCTCCAGACAAAAATCGCTCCAAAAAACTTTTCACCACCTGGAAACTATTTTATTAGGTAGAAAAAGATAATTAAAGGTAGGGAAGACATTTTTTATGGGGTTTCATCGAAAAAAACCCTTTTTTAGTTGACATTGGATATAGGCCTTAGGGTAAATTGAAAGTGTCTTTAAATCCAGATTCTGTAAATGCAAAAGAAATCTTGCATACACCCAACCTCGCACCTACCCCAAATCCCATAGTGTGCCCAAGCAGGGGGGTTGCATACATATCTCACTGTTTATACGCCGTAATGCGTAAGCAAGCAAAAAAAACAAAAACAAATATATCCCATAAAAAAGTAGTTTTAGATAAACAGTGAGATCTGTATTGGGGGACATGCTGCCCCCTGAAATTATAATTTATTTGTAGTTGCATTTCTGCAGTGCGGTATATGTTATAAGGGTTATGTATGTCATTTTAAACTTTTGGCCAGCAGATTTGCTTGCAGATTCTATCCCAATGAACCTGCAGACTTTACTGACTGCAATACTGGATCTATAAATACCTAAAATCCTATGTACAAACATGACAAAATCAACGGTTTCGACTAAATTTCCTACCGATTTTATTCTGAATTAAGTCAATTTAGGTGACACTAGAGTCCGGGACTAGTTGCTAGTTGTTACCAGTACTGCACGCCAAGTTGATTGAGGTCCTCTCCGACTTACATATGTGCGCCACCAGAGTCGCGGTGTTTCTCCACTGCGCTGTCCCTCGGTATTGGATTCGAATACTTTCCGGGCCGATGATTTTGTGTTCGTTTGCACTACATGACCCGACCCTTTCAGTCGTTCTACTGATATCACAATGTGTAAGTTTTCGTCTTCCCCGTCCATCACATTTTATTTCTTGGATAGCAATAATATCTGCTCTGCAGCAGCTAAGGTCTTCCGCTAGTTGCTCGACTGCATTTAGAATCCGAAGCAAGCTTCTTAGAAAGTAAATCCTTCCATATCCAAAGCTTGTTTTTGCTTAGCAACTAAATTATTTCATGTGCCCAGAAAGTCAACCCGTTCGTACTATAACTCACAGAATGGGGAGGCGGATAAACAGCTCACAGGCGTGAGCTCCGAATATGTCGTAGTAGCCCTGAAATGTGTTCACTAAAAAGTTCGGCCTACCTGGAACCTTAGACGCCCCCGTTGATTACATCTGGAGAATTCCTCTGCTGTCTTATCGATGAAAGAAGAGATGGCTTAGTGCAAACCCCTTCCCATTATCTCGTTTGCTGCCCCAACAACCTTCCACTGGGGTTGGAATCCAATCTCCAGTAAATGTACTAGGTACCCGGTGTTCACCGCGATTATGCATTTCAATAATGAAAATCTGCTTCGTGAGTAAACTCGGGTCTTATATTGAAGAGAAAAATGAACGTGTTAATTTTCATAACCGAAGATTTTGTCATAAAATACAAATTACGAAGTGATTTTGATAAGACTTTTTCTTGAAAACTAGATTTTGGTTCTCAAAAATATCTCGTTTGAAGAAGAAGGAGAACACAAGGAATTAAAATACGAGCTCTCTTAGATGTAAAAATGCAGTTCATAATATGAGAATGTGACAAAAATAGATATTCCAATACTCCAATATTCTGTTATTCTACTTTTTTGCTGTCAATATTGAATGCAAGTTTTTTCTTAAATTTAAACATATAAATATTTTACCGTCCTCTTACAACTTTTTACTGCTGAGGTACCTACCGTAAATGATGTATGAACTTGGGTTTACCTCCCGATGGCACAAGTTAAACATACAAATTTTTGTTGTGTAGAAAATCGGGCTTAATGATTTCTTGAAATTAATGCAATTATTAATTTAAAAAACTAATTCATTTTTCCCAACTTTTCATCGGTTTCTTTCCGGCTTCATCAGGGGTTATAGTGATGGCAACAGCCACCATAACATAATCTGTTATATTAGGTTAACAATCTTTGTTTTGTCTAAAATTTAGTCTTGTTAATTTGTTAATGTTTAAATGTTCAATGTTAAAGTAAAATTGTTTCCATAAAAATTAAATAAATAAAAAAAATTAAATAGTTTTTTAAATTAATTGCATTATTTTCAAGAGATCATTAAGCCCGATTGTCTACACAACATACCTACGTCACATTATATGATCAAATACCAGTACACATCAAGTTTTTTTTTTATTATAAAATTTAGATGTCCTTCGCTTCTGAGTTTTTTTTTCTATATTAAACGCGCACTCAAGAATACCCTTATAATGTAAACAGTGAGAAATTAGGAAAGTAGGATAGGATTAGAAAGGAGATACCGATGCACATTGGTTTTGAATGTCTGCACATTGAAACGGGTGGGAAACAATGAGCCGGGTAAAGCATTCCACATTCGTGTGGCGCGGCTAAAAAAAGAATCTGTACTTAACAGTACGTTCGAAATTGGGCTCAAGGGTAAACTGATGAGTATTCCTAGAAGTACGGGTATTACGGTTGAATTTTTCGAGGGGAGGAATGCAACTGGCTATTTCACTAGAGCACTGTTTATAAAAATAGCGGTAAAATAATGATAGACATGAAACATTGCGGCGGTGCTCGAGAGATACAAGTGTTTCAGTTAGACGACGGTCGCCTATCATTTTTATAGCTCTCTTTTGAATTCTGTCCAATAGACTCAAGTGGGTTTTTGAAGTACCTGTCCATATATGGGAATTGTACTCGAGCTTCGGAAGAATAAAGGCTTTAGATATAACAACCAGATCAGAAGGGGTAAAATACTTCTTGCATCGGCGGAGAAAACCTAAACCTAGAACTGAAAGCCGATCAGTCTCCTCGATGCAAGTCCAAGTGCCGTTCATAGAAAGTGACATTAGGGGAGGGTTTCGCTTTAACGACAGTAAACAGCGTTCTTACGTTCTACACGGTTCTTAATTCTCCATTGGACAATGCTGTCAAGATCAGAATTTAATGAGCTTATCATACGCTGCCGTTGGAAGTCCACATCCGAAAGACAAGGATGTGAATCTAAAAACGAATATGAAAAGCTGAGGATACTGACGTCAGCGAAACAATTAAGTGGATTAGAAGTTTCAGACAAAAGATCATTTATGAAATTAAGGAAGAGTGTCGGAGACAAAACGGAGCCCTGTGGCACACCAGCGTTTATTTTGTGGATATCAAATTTGAAACCGTCCAATATTACTTGTAGAGAACGATCCGAAAGGTAATTTCTAATCCAACGAAGAAGAGATTCTTCGATACCAAATGCACGCATTTTCAATAAGAGAGCTTGATGCCAAATTCTATCAAATGCCTTTTTCTTCCTTTAAAAATTGAGCAATTGATTTTAGATTTCTTAAACGTAAATTGGGTGTGTATAAATGTTAAGATCAACCAGACCTCCGGTATGACAGTTCAACGCACTTACCATTGGGTATTTTAAAACTTATTTTTTCCTTTTTAAATTAGATTTTCGTGTTAACTTACGTTTAATCTTTGTTTATTAAATTTAAATTTCGAAATTGAATCTTTATTGAGCGTGTTAAGCTTACAAATCCAAATCAAAATTGAAGCTGCACTTTAGAAACTTATGTTTTTACGAATTTTCTAATAGTTTCTTCGTCCATTCCAGCCGGCTAACAATACGTAAAAAAAGTTTTATCTAGGGCAATTCTTTGAGTTTTTTAGAACATGAATTTTCTAACTTGTCACCTTTTTGCTCTGCTAAATTCTATCTTTAAACGTAATGGTTTAATGCTTTGGACTGTCATGCAGAAGGTCCTTGGTTCGATTTGCCAAAAATGTTGTTAAGAGGTGTACTGCCTCTTGAGAGGAATTGACAAATTCTCTAATAGTATCTCTTGTTATTGAAAGTGTTGCTCATCAGCCGTTCGGAATCGGCAAGAAATTGTGGGACCCCTCCATTACTTGTCACACAGAGAAATGGTTGAGAGTTTAGAAAAATGTTAGGAATATAAAAACGAAGATTATTCACTTGATGGTTGTTCGATAAGTAAATGTAAAATTGATATATTTTAACGATAAACAAATAAACGCAATGCCCTGATTTCCCCGGCCGGAAGAAACACACAATTTCTATGCAATAAGTATAATTATGTATGTATTTTCCTGAAATTATCTTTGTGTACGTCTAGAGAAAAATTTAAATAAGGACACAAGATATGGAGGGCTCACAGCTGTACCGAAACAAGTCATTTTAAAAAAATCCAAAACCAACGCCAAAATTTCCGCAAAATTGACCTCTATTTAGAGCTGTAATGAACTATGTATAGTTCATTACAGCTCTAAATAGAACTACATATGTAGCTCTAAATGAACTATGTAGTTCATTACAGCTCTAAATAGAGGTCAATTTTGTGGAAATCCTGGCGTTAGTTTTGGATTTCTTTAAAATGACTTGGTTCGGTACAGCTGTGAGCCCTCCATATGTAGTTGGTTCAAAATTGTTCCAAAGTAAATCATTGCAAATCACTTTTGACTGATCAAAAAAGTTAAAATAATTGACAACCATTTCCTATTTTTTTAGTAAGAATAATATATGTATGTATGTTTAAGGGCATATGGACTAAAATATTTTCAAGAAAATAGTGCGGAATCATTATAAAGCTGTTTTTGGTTTTCCATAGTTCCAAATACACTAGTCGCATTTGACAGAAGGAAAATGTAAAGTAATATTTTATGTAATCATTTAGTGGAAGCAGTTGAGTAGTTTTACGAAAACACGACTTCATATATAATATATTACGTATAAAATTTTTAATGACTGAATTAAGAATCTCATTGCAGTAGGGCAAATGTAAAGGGTTTTTCAACAGTACGCTACAAAAGTAGAGCGACAGGGACAGCAAACGACGCCATATTTCTTGCCGCTCTTTTGACATTTCTCTTCAGTAAGGTTTGCCATTTCATGATGGGAAGATATACGAGCCAACAACGAGTCGAAATTATTAAAATTTACTACCGAAATTCGTAGTCAACGTTAAGAGCGCTAAGTCCAATTTATGGTCGTCATAATCGTCCTAGCAGATCAACAATTGAGCGTCTAGTGTTATCTCACGAAATGGTCCAGTCGCTTGGCCGCCTCGGTCGTGCGATTTGACGCCGTTAGACTATTTCCTGTGGGGCTACGTCTAGTCTATGGTCTATGCCAACAAGCCAGCGACGATTGATGAACTTCGTACGAATATCGAACGTGAAATTGCAGCAGTATCGGCCGATTTATGCTTGAAAACCGTCGAAAATTGGGTTCAGCGTCTGGTCTTCTTCAAGCGTGCCCGTGTTGGCCATGCAAAAGAAATCGAGTTCCATACATAATGGCATCGAACGTACTTTCACATGAATAAAGAATTTCATTGATATCCAAAACCGTTTTTGTTTTTTTTTAAAAAACTTTTGTAGCGCTCTTATTGAAAAACCCGATACTTACAAAATAAATAGTGCTATGCAGAAATATACAAAAAAATCATACATATATACAAAAATCTAACAAAAGCGGCCAAAATTTTCTTATTTAATATTATTAACATTAATTCCATTTATATTACAGACGGAAAATTTATTCTGGAATTGGCTCGAGCCAAAGAAGGTGAAAAATCCGGTTGGATATCCGTTCCGCGAAAGCAGTTTCGCTCGCCATCCGCCACATCCTCGACCGTTACCCCTACTTACCCCAAAAACGAAAGTTCAACATCATTAAGTTGTGAGTTCACTTTATTTAATTTTTCGTCTTTTCTCTACTTTCATTCCATTTCTAGTTTCGGATGATAACAGTTCCATACAGTCATCTCCATGGCAACGTGATCATTGCTGGAAGCAATCAACACCTCGTCGTGACATTTCAAAAGAAATGTGTTTTTATTTCAAGCGTACACAACAAACCTTAGTTTCGATGGATGGTTTAAAAAGCGCTCGAATAAAACGTCGACGGCCCTTAGATAATTCTGTGTGTAAAACACCATTTAGGCTTGCGAAAAATGGCAGTAGCATAGCTACTGACGTTGATATAAAAGTCAAAATAGAAAAAGAACAAGAAAACTTTCATGATAAAAGTGATGTAAGTGTTGACGATGAAGTCGAACAAAATACTGCAATGGAAGAAGAAAAAAGTTCTGATGATTCAAGTACCGAAAAAGAAGGTTCCGTGCGCGAGGAATCTAAGACTCCCACCCCAGACTCACAATCTTCCGATACAGTTGATGCAGCGTCTTCTTCATCGCCATTATCTAAAACTGAATCCATAGAAAACCAACAAATAACAACGAAACAAAAAAACAGAATATTGAATGGAGAAAAAAGACTTAAATCCCGAGCTAAGCTCTCAACGATTATACAGAAACTTCTCGACCGACTGCCGACAGGTCTCTATCACTTGTCAAAAACGCAAATTATTGGAGGAGGAGTCACTGCCTCACAGCATCCGCACAATCATCATCAGTCCCATTCATCGCACCAAATGCCATCGACATCATCTAGATTAGCATCCGAGTTGCACTACCACCAACAGCATGTTTCGCCGCGAAAAAGAATACTCAGAGAGTTCGAAAAAGTATCACTGGAGGACTCGCCAGCAGCAAATAGCAAAAGAAGTCGTGCGAAAGGCAACACTCCAGCTTCTGGAACAATGCCTATAACACCTATTCCAACTGTGCGCGGCGTGGCAGTTCAATCCTCTAATAGCAACAATTATGTTACAAATGGGAACCGTGTAGAACCAACGGCGGCCACAACTAACAACAGCAATATTACTCCGAACAACACTCCAACTCGATTGTATAGCAGCTACAGCATTCACTCGTTACTCAGCAGCAACAATAGCAACTCCAGCAATAGCAACAACAATGCAAATGCCAATAGCAGGGCTAAAGTTGAGCATTCGATGAATAATCTAAGTTGTGGTGCGGGCTATAACGATCCTTCCTACCTACGAGCGATGCTGGCATCACCTAAGTCACCAGAAGGATGCACAAATAGCAAATCATCGCCGTATTCGTCGTCGACGAGTGGCAGTGCCAAAAAACGATCTCCCCCATATTCGCCGCTTAGTGAAATCCATCATCAGCATCATTCAAGAAATCGGAGTCCCAATGTGGACTATGGAAACATGCGTTCACCACCTGAAGCGCACAGCAATAGATCATTTGGCAACAATGCGGTAAGCTCCTCCTCCTCTCGGCTGACACCCCCTCATGGATATCTCTCTTCTCCGAAGAACTCCAGCTCTTCCGCGGGAAACGATGGATATAAGGTGAAATCAGAGAATTTAACTAATTCCTCGCCCAACCATCATTTCTATTCACCCTACATGATGTCGCCAAAATATGTACCTCCACCGAGTGCAATGTCACCCAATAATGCAGGCGACACATACCACCCGAAGCTCAAGGGAGCCAAGTCGCCCAGCAGTCAACAACAGCAGAACTTGCGCGGAGGAATTTTCCGCACTCATTCACCGCAAGCTATCACAAATCACAGTGGCATTCCCCGAGAATCATCTCCCATTGGAATGCAATCGTCGCCGTCTCCTGGCGGAGGTGGATCAGGGGGAAGCATGACAACTTCAACGTCAACGCCTACTCCAAGAACTGTACCAAAAAAGACTGTCTCCATTCGTAGACAATTTGCATCGCCATCATCTTCATCGCCAAGTCCCGGACTGAGTGAGCATTTAAAAAATGCTGGGAACAGCAATAGTAAAGGAGAAGAGCGAACAGCGATGTCACCGGACAACAGAAGAACGCCAACTCAAGACTCAGCTGCTGCCGCTGCAGCTGTTGCGGTAAGTAAATACCATCAGCAGGCGGCAGCAGCAATGATGCAACGCTCGTCACCACTTGGTGGTGGTAGTGCATCATCACTTTACTACATGTACCCGCCACCAAATGGATCACCGAGTCCACATCATTCCTCTTCATCTTCGCCGTCACCATCATCGTCATACATTCCGCAATTGAATCCATACTATCATCCATATGTATCGACATTGGCTGCACTTCGCAATCCATTGTGGATGCATCATTATCCGGCAGCAGCGGCGGCAGCTGCAGCCGCTGCTGGTGCTGCTGCAGTAATGATGCCCTCATCGGCTACCGGCCAAGTGCCACAACAAGGAGTGCCCTTCTTTCCATATAATGGATCTGCGGCAACTACACCATCGCATTTGCACCATTCATCATATGCACAAATGCATTTAGCAGCGGCGAGCCAGATGGGACTGCAGCCTCCACCTCCTCCCGCAACAATGAATCGATCACCACCAACGACTGACGATAGAATATCAACTAGTAGTATTAAAGAAGAACATAGTTCAGGTGAGTTATCGGTTAGATTTTTTTTCTAGAACAGAAAATTTTATTCTTTCAATGTATTCAGTTTCAAAGTTGAAAAATTATCGAGTTCTATGCATTATAATATTAAATATGTTCTTTTAAGGTTACGACGGTAGGTGATTAAGTCCCTGAAAATTAAGACAAATGGCGTCGCCACCTCAAATCCATCATTTTGTTTGTCAAAAAGCATCCTTCAAAAGAACACATCCACATTTTCAGACAGATCCTTCAAATAGTTACATAAGTTATGACAGCCATTTTAAACAGACATCTAAGAACATTTTCGGCAAAATGGAAAAACTTCAATTTAGGTGCTCATTAAACACATTTTGCTTACAAATACCTTCGAAGGGGTAAAATGATTATCTGCGCATATTATGCCCAGCTGTTTGATCGATTCCAAGCGAATTTAAAGCAAAAACGGCCGTATTTGGCGAAGAAATTGTTTTTCTATTATCTAGCATATTTCCCAGAATAAGACCTGTGCGAAAATTTCTTGTTTCCAAACATGAAATTTTGTCTCGAAAGGAAGAGATTTAGGTTGATTTTTCAGAGATTTTTTGGCCATCCTCGTAATTATCGAAAAAATGCTCTTTATCTCTCAATCTCCGCAGATTGTGCAGACTTCAATGGTTACAATGTTCCACCTGACCATTTGATTTATACATGATCTGGACATGAAAGCTGCTCCTCGATCGGAGTTAATTAGTCTCGGAATGAACGTTAAGTGCAACCTTCGTATTTTTGGTATTTACAGTGCCCAATTCCATGTTCTTCGTGATACCGTGTTCTTCATTTTTCTCTGATGAATCAGTGTATTATTGCAGAAGTCATCGATGTTCCTCTCAGAGCCACGTCGTCGGGTTAAGATAAGAGATCAAGTCTGATATTCATTTCAGATAGTTCGTTAAGGTCGTCGAGGAATAATTTTCCGAATAATTGGGCTTTCATTCTGGCCAAAAAAATACATTTACAGAGGAAATGAATGATTATTTCCTTTTCCTTCTGAATTCATAAGGAATTCCCAGCTTCGCTGCATGTTTCCATATTGGTAAGTACCCGGTGCATGTTGCCTGGGTCTACATTTTTCTAGATATAATGCAGTTGGTTTAACTGCTCAACCTAAAGTTGGATTCTTTGATAAAAGTTGAGATTATTTTACACTTCATAACACCAAGAGGAATGTTACCTGTTTCCGCAAGTGAGCTATGAAGGGCTGATCCTGATTTTCGACTGGCTAGCTCGTTAGCCCTTCCATTTGCCTTTATTTCACCGCTACGCGGAACCCAGGTAAGAATGATATCTAGGTTAATATTTAGGATCGCAAGCTCACCCCGGCATTGCTGCACCGATTTAGAATATGAAAAGGCCGAATTAATGGTTTTAACAGCTGCCTTCCTGTCTGTAAAAATAAGGTTATATTCCGATTCTTCCGTGTCTCTACTATAAGAGGAAAGTTTTGCGTCGTTGGGAACTTGACCCTTTGTCAGTAGCACACTACGGGACTATAAGAGCCGTCGTTTTAATTAATTAATTATAGTATGATTTCGAAAAAATGTAAAGGTCAGGCGCCGAATATCAAATCACTCCTCCTTGACTTTCTCGTCGCCTAAAAATTAGTCGGTCTATATCCAATAATGAATATTGAGATATTTTTTAAGAAAATATAAATGTTAAAGATTTTTTTGTCAACTCTGAAAGACTTATCTGAATAATAAAATAAATATATAAAAATGAAATAAATATATAAAAATGAAATAAATATATAAAAATGAAATAAATATATAAAAATGAAATAAATATATAAAAATAAAATAAACATATAAAAATAAGTTTTCTTTTTAATTTCAGATGTCCCTTTAAACCTTTCAAAACATTAAAAAAGATCGATGCATTGGGTCCATTTTTAGCAATGTAAGTCAAACAATTCATTCTATTTTATTAATATGTATTTAACATTAACGAAAACGACTATTTTATTGTAATACAACATATTTATGTCTTGATATATATATATATATATTATACACAATATATATGTACATATATATACATATATATAAATAGTTATAAACTAAGAACGAAAAGCAAACACAAGAGCACACATACATAATTATTTTGTATTAAAAATATAAATCGATTTTTTGAATTGTGAAATTGAATAATTTTTTAAGAGAACACATATTTGTCACTTGTAAATTCGATAATAATAATATATTTTCTACTTGTATTTGCTAAAGAAAGATAAAAAATGAAATATTTTTTTAACAAAATAAAAAAAATATATTCTATAAATGTGAGGAGAATGTTTTTCTTAAACGAATCTCAGCCGTTCATGGTTTTTTTTTATATAGACTGAATGAATTTTATTTAAAACGAAAAAAGTTAAAGAAATAAAACAGCAGATTAGGTGAAACTACAGTTTTTAAGATCTTACATATATAGTATATTTAATATTTAATATTTTGTAAATGCTTTTCTTACAAAAAAAAACCAAGCGAACAAAAATCAAAGTATTTCCTAATCAAATATGAATTAAGGAAATTTCAAAAAGAAAATAGTTATGCAAAACAAAAATAATAATATCTACACTATGATGAAACAAAACATAAATTCAGGTTAAACAAAATTAAATAAATAACAAAACACAATAATGTGCCTTTGAGAGGATTTAAAAAAAAAAAAAAAATATTTAACACAAACAAACTGAAAGAATTTATACTATTTACGAGTAAAAGAGTAAAAAGAAAATGCATTTTGATATGACCAATATAACGGAAAAGATGTTGTTAAGAGTCTGAGGTCTAGTATGGAGTATATATTTGGAAGTATGATTATAAACTTTCAACATTCACAACGGTTTCTTTTTTCTTTTGAACAAAATACATATATCTAACTATAAAGATTTTATTTTAGACCAACCAAGTAAGAATAGGTCTAGCTCTGCTGTCTTCCCGATTCTCGCTATCAGCTTCGCTTTTTTCAGATATTCCCCTTAGAAAAGGAAAAGAAACACGTTTTATCACTATTTGATAAATCCTTATCAGCTCTACTTTTGGAAATTTTTGTGCAATGTAACTGCACTGTTTATATTTCTTTTGGTCCGTTTTAAGTTCAATAGATCAATAAAAGTCATACCCTCATCTCCCAAAAAACTTTGTAAATTTTTCCTGTTTCTATTTTGTACAATGAATATCTAAAAAACTGGAGCTGATAGAGAAAAAATAATGACGCCTTTGAGTTCAACACTAAAATTACCTTTGGAACGAGTGTTACTTACTTTTAATTGACTAACTAAAGATGAAAGTAACATTTTTCGTTATCTTCTTCTGATTTTATATTTGTTTTTGAGTACTAAGGTTTATGCAACAAATCCCAGTGAGAAATATTCCATATTCCGCATATGTAATGAAAGTAAGAAGTGTGAACAATAGAACGTATGAAATTTCTAAACATTCCAGTAATCCATAAGGTGACGTACATTCATTGTTAGTTTTATGATTTTGGTTACAATTTTTAAAAGGCATTCAAAATTTAAGTCTTTATATGAAAAAAATATACTCTAAGGCAGACTGATCCTCCATTTGCCAATATTTGAGACAGTGACAATTTTCAATTTGAGTGGGCATTACATTGCCGGTAATTTCAATTTTCAGGAATTCAGCTTTTGTTTCCTAGCCCAGCTCATTTATAAATTGTATTGCTTTTACTAGTAGTTTTTTTCATATTTCATGACTCGCTTTTTATTTTCCGTCATGAATGTCAAATTCATTGCCTACCAATGGAAAGCATTTAGCTTCCATTTAGCAGGCAGAGACTGCTTTGGACATTTGCAATGACCACGAAAAGCTTATATTTTAAGAAAATAGATTGAAAAATTAATTTTTGGTAAACGATTTACAAAATTTATAATAAACGCGATTATCTCGCGTTAGAATTTAATTTAAAAAAAAGCCTTAGGCAGCTACAAAAATCGTTTTCGGAAATTTTTAAATTGTTCAATAAATTCAAAGAGATTCTTCATCAAATAACAAACAAACTCTAAGACCATTTCGTTAAAATCATTTCAGATTATATAAGACGTTACCTTATTCAATTGTCCCACATATTCTATTTTTCTCTAAACTTTAAGGTGTTATTCGTATTACACTTTAAAGTTCACAGAAAAATAAATTAAGTTCTAGTTTTGGACCAGTGCGAGTTAAAATTAAGAAACAAAAAAATAAAAAATCAAACGAAACTTATGTCCTTATTGCGAGTTTCGTTATCCAAGCTATCTTGATAATTGCAATCCCTTTTGAAATAAGGCTGATGACATCTGATGCAATCACAACTTAAGATATCTTTGGGTCTTAGACGATCGGCTTTCGCCAAAAGCCGTTTATGTATTAAACAACGGGACTCACAATAATGATCTTACTAGTCTGTAAAAGACTAAAAAAACTTCCTTGAAGTTTCTATAAGCGGACTTCAATCAAATAAAAAATCTTAAAAGAAGTAAGATAATCTAACAGATAAAACTAATCTAGAATTAATTGATTGAACCGAAAAATACTTACTTATCCGTTATGTTCAAAATAATATAAGATTTTGTTTGCCATAAGAATTAATGATTGTAGTTCATATTTTTTGTGTCTTGGAGTCTTCGCTTTTGTACACAGTATACATATTGAAGGTGGTTTAAATTTCGAATGTTCATTGCATTTTCATGCGCATGTAGCAAAATCAAAAAAAAAAAAAAAAAAAAAAAAAAAAACAAATAAACATTAAAATTTTATTGACAAGTTGTTGAAATGTTAAGATTTGTTAGATTAAAGTGCATTGTACTATTTTCGGGTGCAATTTACTACCTTAGGATTAAGTGTACAGTGGCTTTTGTATTTTGTATTTCTTACTTTGAATATACATACATATTCAAACAGACGAAAACTAATACAGCAAGCGAATCTGAAAAAAAATTCAGCCTCAAGTTCTTGAAGAAAAACGTGAGTAGTTTTACTGAAACGAGCTCAGGAACTTGAACTGGTTACGGTAATGAAATTTTATTCTGAATTTTGAGTTGTGGTTTAAAAGATTATTTTCATAAACTTAAAATTCACAATGAAATAATATTGAAAACTCTTTTTTATGAGATTTTTAATTTACAAAAATAAAATGGTCATTGAATTTTTAAGGAAGAATAATTTTATGAATATACTTTTTCGAAGGTTTTTATGTATGTATTTAATTTGAATGGGACCTCAACAATGCTTTTCGAAAAATTCTAATCTAAATATACAAAAAATCAATAAATGTGCTATATTTGGAGCAATGTAACACAACGAAATTACTTTATTCATAAAAAATCGGTTACGGTATCTAAAAGAAAAAAAATATTCGGACTCACAATTACTTCTGAATCTTTCAACCAATATTTTTTTTGTATTTTTACATACGTTTATTTGGACTTAAAGATAAGAATATCTGGAAATCCCGATAAACCTTCGAAAAACTATAGTCTGGAAAAATAAGTTTTCTTCACACTAACAAACATGCATATCTACAATCATTAAATTAATGAAATAAAATATTTACATTTTAAAGGTACATTTTTGTTGTCAATAGCCAATCAAAAACTACTTGAACCTCAGTTAACCGGCATGAAATCGGTGGGTTAAAATCTTTATCAAAAATGAACCACGTTTGCACAACTTGGAAGTTTTTATTTTAAGTGTTAAAATTCTATTAAGCCGGTATTACGTTCACTTCATGAACTTAACGTTACAACAACATCCGTCATATTTTTCTGTTTAAAAGAAAGTGTTAAATAATAGGGCTATTCATGATCCGATGTAACTATTCTTGTAATACTGTAAAATCGTAACTTCAACAACTTTTACAATAATACAAATCGTAACTTCAACAACTTTTACAATAATACAAATCGTAAACACCCCTAATATAACTGGCTGGCATAGATGATTTGACATAACTTTAATATATTTTAATGTAAGGTTAGTTTTAGTTTTCAATATTAAAAGTAGAAAGAAAATAGAGTTTGAAATTAATGTTTTAACTTACTTCATGCGATTGATGAAATTTTATCCTATTTTCTACCAATGTCTCGTTTGATTATGAACTACGGAAACATTCCAAACAATATATCCCTAAAAGCATAAGCATACATATCCTGAAAAATAAGCATTTGCTGTTTGGCTAATATAATTCCTCATTGAGCGAGCGCCCGCTTTGTTGTCCGAAAAGAAATATATTATATCGTCGCTTTTTCGATATTCCGTGTACTCTATTTTGAGCTCCTTCACATCACTCGATTGCCTTTAATTTGGCTAATACCGTGGGTTTTATATTTATCTAAAATCACACCTGTAAACAATCACGTTATAATTACACGTTTCCTTCCAATTTTAGTTAAAGTTCATCTACAACAAGAGTAAAGAATTTTGTCGGGATTCGAAATTCAAATTTCTGAGATCTCAGAAAATATTTGTATGTGAAGTTGATTTTCAATTAGTTAAGTTTCTTCTTTTTTTTTTCATTTTCAAATTCGAATATCTCCTTTCTCTTTTAGTTCATATTCATACATTCCAATTTGACCTCATACTAGGGTTCCTTTCGAATCTTATCTCAAAAAAGAATATACAAAAAATAAATTATATTTTGATACATTTAAGAAATATGTGTTAATTCTATTCCATACCTAAAACATATTATATCAAAACGGTTAAAGCATACCATACAAATTTTATTTTTCATAACAAACATATATTTTACAACAAAATAAAACAAAAAACAAGAAAATATTTTAAAGATCAAAATAACTAAATCAAAGAAATCACACAGTTTGAGCTTAGCTGGGCTAATAGCCAAAATTCCTATTCAGAAAAGACATTACTAGTTTTATTATTATTAAATTATATATATTCAAAGCATAAACAAAAAGCAAACTTATTAAAAAAAAATAAATACAAAAAATGAAAGAAAATTAATTAAAGTACTTTTGATTAACCTTTAAGAATATTTATAGTGTACAGTATTTTATATAGTTTGCTTGCTTATATATTTTTAATACAAACAAATAAAAATAACATAATAATATTATAAATATGTATGTCCGCACAAAAAAATAAATCAGACAGACAAACAAAAAGAAAACTATTTTTATATTGCTTTTGAAATTTTGACTGCAAAGTAAAAATAACAAAAAAGAAGAAGACAAAATCTTTTCTTGAATTCTCTTAGCACACATGCATAAATTATATATCTACCTTTATATGTATTTTATTCAGTTTTTTTTTATATAAATATTATAAAACAATAGAATATAGTAATATAGTTACAGAATAAGAGATGCTCTCTAGTTTTGCTACAAGTAATTTATTCAAAGAACCAATAAAACTGACCATAGATCAGGACAAACAAATAAAATTTAAAAGAAACAAAAGCTACATTTATTTATAGAATTATATAGTTTGTAAGTTATAAACAAAAGGAAATAATGTAAAATATTTTATTTAATTATCTTAAACAAAAACAAACAAAAAAATCATATTCCGTATTTTTATTGGTAAAACTTTTATACAAGTGTATGTATATTTTTGTATACATATATATATATTATATATATATATAGATATATATCTATACAGATACCTAATGTATGTATAAACATAAAACAAAAATACAAAAATATTTAAATTTAATAAATATATACTATATATTTTGGAAGAGAAAATATACCAAGTTAATAAAAAAATGGATTTATTGTTGCTGACATAATTTTATGTTGAGGTTGATTTAAGTTAATGCGCTCCCTTGAAAGATTGGACAAAAAGAAAGGCCTTATACATCAAATGAATGGTATACTGCTTTAATTATATAAGGCCCTCATTAAAAATAGCGAATCGAAAGATCGAGCTAATAGCGATTTGCTTAAATTATGTTCAAATGTCTAAACCTTAGCGAATTTGTTTAGCGTGAGATTACAAATAGCGAATGTTCGCTTATCTAACCGCTTAAGGAAAAAAAAAAAACAATTGAATCAAGTTATTTAGTGATATCGGTAGCGAATTGAAAATTGAAGTACCTTTCCATCAATTGTTATTGTTTATTTTGGAAGTAATGAGTAATAAACGAAAAAGGTAGTTGGAAATAAATTGTAGCAATCCTTTGGCACTCCGTAAAGTTTGAACCAGACTTTTAATCCACTTGGGATTTTGTATTCTTTTACTTTTTCCGAATTTTGAACTGGTCACTATGTCTTCTCGATAGTGACGTTGATGCCAGTGCTGATATGATCACAGAAGTGATTTTCCTTGGGATGCGTACTTTTATTCCTAACAGAACTAAGATTATAAAACCTTAAGAAAAATCTTGGTTCGATACAAGCTGTAAAGAAGATATCAGGTTGAGAGAAGTAGGTTTCCGCTCTTACAAAGCCAACACGTTAGATGAACATCGGAAAAAGCATAAAGAAGTCAGAAACCATTGCAACGCTGTTATGAAAAGAACCAAATTCTTACATGACCAGAAATTAAGCAAAAAAACTTGCAAAGTTCCGAAGGCAATAGAAATTTCTGGTCATTTGTCAGGAACATAAAAAATTCAACTTCATCTTCGGTTCCAAAGGCACAACCCGATAGCTAGCTCTTTAGATAAGGCAAATGTACTTGCAGCTCATTTTGCTGCTAGCTCTACGTTGCCTGATAGCAACATTGCCACTCCTGTACTTGAGAACGTAAATCATTCAGTGGGACAGGTATATTGCTGCACTCGTACAGTTGATATAAAGATATAAACAAATCCGCTGGTCCATTCTTCTAATGAGGTGTTCTTCATCGCTGTCGAAACCATTGCATAAGCTTTCCCATCGTTCCTACTGTTCTGGAATTTTCCCTAGAACATGAGAACAGCATTTTTCTGCACGTCCCTTTTTCCAAGGTCATGGAATCGCTGATAAAACACTGAAGAACGAAAGCTTCTTAATGACCGGCAATACGGCTTTCGCTGCAATCGTTCCATTGGTGATTTGATGGCAGATCTCGCCTAAGAGTGGAACAGATCTTTAAATTGTTTTGTAAATGGTAAGATTATTACGCTTGGTATTTCTAACGCATTTGATAGAGTTTGGTATCAGGCTCTCTTATCAAAAAATGCGGATTAGAAATTACCTTCTAGATTGTTCAATACATGTTGTATTGGACGATTTCAAGTCTCCAAGATCTTTACAAAATAAATGCTGGTGTTTCCCAGGGCTCCGTTTTGTCTCCGACTCTCTTCCAATATTTTTATAAATGATCTCTTGTGTGAAACTTCAAAATCATCAATCAAAAA
This sequence comes from Philhelius festivus, assembly GCA_963931855.1. Classification (NCBI taxonomy): domain Eukaryota; kingdom Metazoa; phylum Arthropoda; class Insecta; order Diptera; family Syrphidae; genus Philhelius; species Philhelius festivus. The sequence continues at coordinate 137,127,790 of OZ007555.1, read as the reverse complement.
ATATTATATAAAATATCAAAAAAAAAACTCTTAGCAAAAACAAATAGTGCCGCACAGAAGTAGTGCTACAGAACAAAGAACGCAGTCAGCGTCCTTATGCCTTTTTTTCCTTCTATCCGTTTTTCCACTTGTGTACTAACTTGATCATCTGTGCACTGTGTGTTGAATCTCATTTAGAATATACGGTGAAAAAAGAAACAGACAACATCCGAAGGAAGGCATGTTGAGATCTTTGCTGAGTTAAACCACTTAACTCAGCTTTAGTTAATGAGCCAACTCGAATTCCTGACGTTGCAGGTCAACCGCCAACACTCTAGACTTGGTCCTTGCCTCTGACCCTGATAAATACACTATTTGTGTATTAGGGACATCAGACTACTGTGAAATATCTGAAAATTTCTCGTGCCTCACTTCGAAATACTACGAGTACATACTTCGTCTTTTGTTCCAACTCAATGGCACTCCTTATTTCAGCACAGAAGATAAAGCCAATTGCAGCACAGTTTGCTATTAATTCGACGCTGCCAGAGAAGGTTATACAGTGAAAGCTCTACTTGCGAACAGCTCCAATAAGCGGACAGTTCCCTTAAACGGACACATTTTCGGGAACAAACTTCTTTTTCGAAAATCTCATACAAATAACTTTCCTATAAACGGACACTCTCATAAACGGACGCGGACACGTTTTCTTGCCCATTTTAGATAGAAAACAGTGTAAGAGGTGTCGGTGTACATTGGTTTTGAATTTTTGAACATTGCAATGACTGGAAAAGACAAAGCGTGGTAAGGAATTCCACATTCGCGTAGTACGGCTGAAGTTGGGCTCAAGGGTAAACTGATGGGAAAAACACAAGCCGCTTTTTTTATTGCTTTCCCTTAACCGGACAGTTCTCATAACCGGACAAAAATTGGGGGGCCATGAGTGTCCGCTTATTAGAGCTTTCACTGTAAATACTCCTGTACTTGAGAACGCAAACGTTTCCATGGGTCCAATCATTTTTTGTACTCGTACAGTTGCAAGAATTCTCAAAGCTCTTGACATACACAAATCCGCTAGCCCAGATAGTATTCTTGCCACTGTTCTGAAGAGGTGTTCTTCAACTCTGCAAAAACCACTGCGTAAGCTTTTCAATCTGTCCTAATCTACTGGTCTCTCCGAGTTGTATATCTTGAAGAATGAAGGCTTCCTAATGACCGGCAGTAAATCTTTCGTAGCAATAGGTCCACTGGTGATCAGATATAATATTTCAACGAACACAAACTCTTATCAAAAATGCGTGCATTTGGTATTGGTGAATCTCCTCTTCGTTGGATCAATACGAGTCGTAATGGATGGACTCGGGTCTAAAATTCATAAAATAACGATCTCCTGATTGAAACTTCTAATCCATTAAATTGTTTTGCTGATGACTGAAGCCTCAATTTTATCTCTTCATTACACATATATACATATGTATAGAAAATGGAAACGCAATAGTCAAATTGAGGAAGAATTATTGTAGTATATGTATGTGTACATTTAATGAGACTATTCCTAAATTTGTTCGTGGGCGGGGAACACCAATGGAAAAATTAATTGTTCAAGATTCTTAATCCATTGTTTGTTGGTAGGTATTACTTAAAACAGGTGAGATCTTGTCCAATTACTCCATATGTTTTTAGTTTTGTTAGTGGAACATCTGTATAAATAATCTCTAACATCCTTTTCAAGTCCAGTTACACGACTATTATTTCATATAATTTCATTTCCATCATTAATAGTGCATACTAATTTCCAGAGTGAACCTTTCTTAATCCCTGATCGCTCCCCTATTTATAACTCACTGTTGGTTCACTACTGTCTATATTATGCTCTCCACCATTAGTAAGGTATTAATTAATAGTCTTTTGGTTGAATTGAATTATCTACTTTTGGTATGATAGAACATCCGTCACTTCATTTCCAATTAAATCACAATTTTCTAGAAATTCTAGAAAATGGATTTATTTTTGTTATTATTTTCATAGCCTTTAATTTTTCTTTTTCACATTCTATTCTTATCACCCCAAAAACTAATATCAAGTACTTTAACTTATTAGGTACTATAAGGCAAGTTATGCATTCGTAAAAAAAATCGAACGCGAGATTTTGATCAAAGTTGACATTACGATGATAGATTACGAAGACTAAAAAAAGTGGGCCTGGCAATTCTGTCTGTCTGTCTGTCGGTTCGACTACAGCCTAAACGGCTCGGCCGATTTTCTTTAAACTTGGTAGATATGGGTTTTGATTTTTCCCCCCCCCCACAGGTTTTTTCTTTTTTTTTTAAGACCAAAAATAACGGTACCTGCTATACGAATTTTTTTCGAAATTTTATAAATGTTTTTTTTTTTCTCAAAAACTGCTGCACAGATTTAAAAAATAAAGACAAAAAAATTTAATTTAGTTAAAGCTAGGTAATGGTTGAAAAAAAATTTCCGAAAAATGGTTATTGAGGGTACCCCCCATCGAACCATTTTTTTTGTTTTTGATTTTCTCAAAAATGGTACCACCGATTTTGATCATTTTTTTTCGCGAAGGCTCTTCAAAAATTTAAATAGAATTGTGTATTCAAATTTTCAAAAAAAATTTTTTTGGATTTTTAAAAAAAACTTCAAAATTTTTTTTTCAAAACTCAATATTTCGAAAACCCCATGCTAGATTTTTTTTAAACTTGATAAATAAAAGTTTCTTAATATAATCTACAAGATGTGAGAAAAAAATTTCATTTTACCTTAAAATAAAGGTACATACCATACAAATGTTAAAAAATTAAAAAAAATGATTTTCAAAAATCGTATTTTTCTCGAAAACGGCACCTAGAATTTTGATAAAATTTTTTTTCTTTCAATTAATTTTTATGATCTTTAATTTATTAAAAAAAATTTGAAATTAAGATATTACAGCTTGTACCTACCATAGAACTATTTTTTTCGAATTTTGAATTTCTCATTATCCACATAACGGTTCTTAATGAAATTTTTTATAGAGAAGCTTCTAAAAAGTCTAAAACACATTGCATTTCAAAACTTTAAAATAAATATTTTTTGAATTTTTGAAAAAAAATCTATTTTTTTCTTTTTTTGAAAATTCGATATCTCAGAAACCGCTCAATATTTTTTTTTAAATTTAACTTTTATTCGAACAATAATAAAAACTTTAAATTGGCGTGCCAAAATTTTTTCTCAAAAGTTTTTTAAAAATTTTGTATACTCGTATAAAAGCTTTTTTTTAAGAAACAACTACAACGACTTATAATTTTTGTTCTTGCATAGATTCAAAAACATTCGTTTTTAAAATTCCTAGTCTATTACATAGGACCAAGTTCGTGCGACCCAGTCGTGCATTTTATTATTGCAGAATAATTCTGAGACAAATCTGTCAAAAAAGAGATCTATCTCATTTTAGAGATTTCCGTATGCAGAAAAAACCAAAATCTCATTCTAAATAGATAAAGCTACTAAAATGTTGAGCCTGGAAATTAGTTATCTCAGGAAGTACAACGGCTGAATACATTAATATTTCTGATCCCTTTAAACCAACAAGGAACTATAAAACTCCTTATAGGCTTAACCCATCCCATGTTGAAGCCTTAAACATATTTTTTCTACAAATAATGAGGAAATTCGGGAAAGTCGATGAGTAATTAAATGATGGTTTTCTTACGCTTCGTAGATATTTGGTTTCCAAAGTGGAATTGTCGAAGATTTCAGCATCAAGAGTAATTGTAGAAGTTGCAGACAATAGTAAATAAATAAAATGCACGACTGGGTCGCACGAACTTGCTCCTATGTAATCGACTGGGAATTTTAAAAACGAATGTTATTAGAGAAAACTGTTCATAAGGATAAAATTAATTTTTAAATTCTTTTTTAGTCTTTAACAAAAATTATAAGTCCTTGTAGTGGTTTCTTTAAAAGAAGCTCTTATATACAAACTTTTTAAAAGCTTTTTAAGAAAAAATTTTGGTACGCTAGTTTAAAGTTTTTATTATTGTTCGAATAAAAATTAAATTTACGAAAAGAAATATTCACCCTTATTCCGATAGTCGTTTTAATAAAACGCCTTTAAAACGAGAAGGCTCCAGATACCACATTTTGGGTTTAAATAATACGAAAAGGGTAGCATTCTCTGTGTTCTTCACTTTTCTAAGCATTATAACGATAGTCGTTTCAATAAAATTCCAATTTTCGTTTTTAGAGCCTTTTCGTTTTACTGGCGTTTTAGTAAAACGACTATCGGAATAAGGGCGATTGACCCGTTTCGGAGATATCGAATTTTCAAAAAAAAAGAAAAAAAAATAGATTTTTTTTCAAAAATTCAAAAAATATTTATTTTAAAGTTTTGAAATGCAATGTGTTTTAGACTTTTTAGAAGCTTCTCTATAAAAAATTTCATTAAGATCCGTTATGTGGATAATGAGAAATTCAAAATTCGAAAAAATGGTTCTATGGTAGGTACAAGCTGTAATATCTTAATTTCAAATTTTTTTTTATTAAATTAAAGATCGTAAAAATTAATTGAAAGAAAAAAAATTTGATCAAAATTCTAGGTGCCGTTTTCGAGAAAAATTCGATTTTTGAAAACCATTTTTTTTAATTTTTTAGCATTTGTATGGTAGGTACCTTTATTTTTAGGTAAAATAAAAAAAAAATTTTCACATTTTGTAGATTATATTGAGAAACTTTTATTTATCAAGTTTAAAAAAAATCTAGCATGGGGTTTTCGAAATATTGAGTTTTGAAAAAAAATTTTTGAAGTTTTTTTTAAAAATCCAAAAAAAAAATTTTTTGAAAATTTGAGTACACAATTCTATTAAGGTTTTTGGGGAGCTTTAGCAAAAAAAAAATGATCAAAATCGTTTGAACCGTTTTTGAGAAAATCAAAAACAAAAAAATGGTTCCATGGGGGGTACCCTCAATAACCATTTTTCAGAAAATTTTTTTTAACCAATACCTAGATTTAATTAAATGAAATTTTTCTGTATCTTTATTTTTAAAATCTATTGAACAGTTTTTGAGAAAAAAAATGTTTATAAAATTTTGAAAAAAATTCGTTATTTTTGGTCTTAAAAAAAAAAAGAAAAAAACGTGTGGGGGGAAAAATTAAAAATGATATCTACCAAGTTTAAAGAAAATCGGCGAAGTCGTTTAGCCTGTAGTCGAACAGACAGACAGAATTGCGAGACCCACTTTTTTAGTCTTCGCTATCATCGTAATGTCAACTGTGATCAAAATCTCGAGTTCGATTTTTTTTACGAATGCATAACTTGCCTTATAGTACCTTATAGTCGCAAGTAAAAAGAGGATTCGATTAAATTTCAGAGAAAGAGAAATGAAATTGCACCGTTAACTTTGTTCAATATATTTTGTACACAAAAAACCTAGTGAACAAAAAATTATGAAGAGGAACTTCAATTTCACGTGATGCAAGTTTTTCTCCCAAGATTTTTAATTTCTTTGTCAAAACTAAATTTTGCTTAAGCAAAACATCGGGGTGAGAAAGTTTATCTGTTTCATCTATCTCGATTGAACTTCTCATTCAACATTTTCATGTTTTCCTTTTCGAGTGTTAGCATACAAAAATTTGCGTTGCGCTTGCAACGGAATTAGATAATTCGTCTGGACTAATGGCTACACTAACTATACGTGTACAAATTGTTGTAATGAAGTAATAATAAATGTGCTCTAAAAAATATTTTCTGAGCTACAAGTCTATTAACTACAGGATTTGGATTTTGTGAGCCTCCATCTCTATTAAAAAAATCCCATTGTACTTTTTCCTATGATTTTAGTTTCATTATTCTGTTACCTGTTTTATTTTTGTCACACTTTCTTTGAATGTGTTTTTAATATTAGGTATTTTCTTAGCAATTTGCTCCACGTCTATTGTTTTTCCAATTCTTTGCACACTCAGATTTAAAAGCTAATAAAGCATTATTATTGTTTTTTTGTTTACTTCCGAAATTTGACTTTTTGTTATGAGCATAATATTTTTCTTTAAAAAGTTCATTATTACTGTCAATTTCACTTGATGAAGACATTTTTCGAATGAATGTTTTCTTTTTGAGACTGTGACATAAAATGAGACAAGTATCTTGCATACCAAATTGAGATTTGTCTCATTGCAAAAGCTCAATCTCACTATCTGGAGCTGAACTTCAGAGCTCATTCTCATGAGACTGAGCAAATGGCTTCTGCATACCACCCGATGCATCTGAATTGTTTGTATTTCTTATAATTTCGGTTAATAATTTCTTGAACGATAAGTCTCATCTAAGAATTTAGAAATATTTATTTTATCATTTGACTCACTTAAAAAATCTTTACATTATTCACCTCACCAACAAAGAGAACGTTATTACAATCATTTAAATTTTGTTCCAACTAATTATTTATTATTATTGTTAGAAGTCATTTATAGAACTTCGGTGAGTTTCCATGAACTCTATATATCATGAGGCAAACCTTCACGTATTCCGCTAGATTTTATAGTTTGTCTCAGTGCAATTTAAATTTCCATATTATTTCATAAATTTATTGTTCGAACTTTAAATTCTTTCCTACTTTTAAGTTATTGTAGCTTAAAATTCAATTATGTTTTATAATAAATTGTAATAAATAAGATAATGAAGACAAATACGATAAAAAAGAACATAATTATCTCAAAAGCATTTTATTTCACTTATTTATCTACGCCATTCATTTTATCAAATAACATTCTGAATTTGAAATAAAGATGTATTTTTTTTTAAACTAAATACCTATAATAGTAAAAAAAATTGTAGACTCACACACGCATCGTTGCAATAATAATACTTTTTCCAAACATTCATAAATGAATCAACTCGATTCGCTTTTTGTACAACGTATTAATTATTGCAAACTAGCATCAAATAATGTGTAAACTTGAAACAAATTTCAGCATCGGAAAAGAGAAGTATGCACAAATATTTGCTGTTTATGAATTTACATTATATTTCTGTAAAAAAAAAAAATTATTCGTCCTTATCGCCATCTTGGCGTCTTTCTAAAATGGCAATAAAAATGCCATCTGTAAAGTCTTCGTTAGGTCGCGAATAAATACAGTATTTCCCGAGTTTTTTAAATTCTGGATTTCCCACTCGAATCCACTTGTTACGCAATGCTTTCTTTCCACTGAGCAATTTAAATTGCGGACACAATTGTAAACAACGTTGAACAACCTGAAGTTATGACCAAGATAATAAATATTTTTTATATAAAATATATACAAAATATAACAAACCTCTTCGTTTTCTTCTTGGTAAATCGAACAAGTTGAATAAGCAACACGTTTAACATTTGGAAAAGCAGTCATTGCATGTGATAGCATTTTAATTTGAAGACCAGCCAACTTCTTCAATCTTTCTGGATTCTTTTCCTCAGATACCAAAGACATTCGATTGGTCATTCCAGATCCAGAGCATGATGGATCTATTAAAATATATTCAACCGACTCATATGAGGCGACATCTGCAATGAATTAAATAAAATTAATAAAGAGAAAACTCATATTTCAACTTCGACATACCCAAGCTCAGAACATCGGCCCTTATGGTATCAACAATTGTGGCTTTGGCCGATTCCACCATCTCACACAAAATTCGATATCTTTCGAAGTTCTGCTCAACGGCATATATTTTGCCCTTATTTTGCATGACATTAGAAAAGTGTATTGTTTTCATTCCAGGAGCAGCACACATATCTAAAACTGTTGAACCTGGAGGAGGTCGCAAGATTTCGGCTACAAGACAGGTTCCCTAAAAAAAAAAATATTAATTTAAATCGCTATTCTATATGAAATTTTGAAAGTGAAAATATGATTGTCGGAGGTTTGTTTAAAATTTCAATTTCTCAGCGTTCATAAGATTTGAGTTGTCGGCACTACTATAGATATATACAAGCTGCATAGTTCGGTTTATATGGTTTCAGATTCGGTTGGTGGTCAGGTTGAGTTAGGCATCCGATTCCTGATTATTGTGCTAAATCAAACACGTCACACCACAATTATATTACAAATCAAAACCTACTCTATTTTTAAATTAACACAATTTTAAGAATAATTCTAGACAGTAAATTGAAATTTACCGATCACTACAATTTAATAATTAAAAAAGCTAATAAAATGTCAATTGATTTCAGTTTTCAATAGGTATTACTTATGATATCAGTTAATTTAAGATCTATTAAAGAAATCTCTTCAAGCACAATATTAAAAACCTAATACGTAAGCTTTAACGTTAGCATTAAACGGATTAAATAAAATAAATGCCGTGAGGTTACGTTCATAATACCCCATACCAATTCCAACCGCAGGTTCAAAACGGCGCACTTCAGGATTAATGGGGCCACAGGGCTATAGTGACCGACCCTTGTAGCTATTTCGCTTCCATCAAGCTTTTTTGCCAGCTTAGTTATTAAGCATGTCAATTTAATTATCTGCAGAGCTTAGGAAAGCGTTTGGTCTGCAACGTTTCAGCACAAAAAAAATGGCAGCGTTGTTTTTAACATTTGGGATTGGTTATATTTTTTCCGAAATTTTGGGCGACAATCTTTGGCATCAGCCACGAAATTAATCAGCCTTATCACAGGGCCCGTCGTAATAGATTCGTAGTACGAATCCCGAAAAAAGCATCATTGCTCTCGTGTACTAAAAAAACTTGCTACGAAATTCGGAGTTCGGGAATAGTGGTATCACTAGCCCCGAACGAATAGGAAGATGCGACAGTTTTTTCTACGAACAGTTATTTTGATCAGAGCTCAACTTAAAACGAAACACAAATAAAATTAAGCGAACGAAGATAAAGCGCACGAATAGAATATATAAAAACAAGTTTTATTATTGTTTTCATGTGAATTTGTTTTTTTTTTTTATTTTTTGAAGGGCAAATATATTAAATACAAATAAATGTTGGTATCCTCCTTCTTAAATGAATCTCATTTTTAATATTTGTCTTCTTCGCGTATTTTCTACATTTATTACAAGATGGCAATGACATCTATTTTTAACGACCAAAAAAATCATATAATAAAACGGCAAACATGTTTTTTGTGGTACACTTTTCTCCAAAAGTATTTAACCGATTTCGATAAATTTTATATGGTTGGAAAGCCACAGTTACAGAGATGTGCAGAATATACTTGAGACACGCATTTACACACTGTGGGTCATTTTTGTTTTTGCACTGTCGAACACTTTGCATATTACATAAAATAAAATTTAATTTAATAAATTTGCTTGAAAACACTGCCAATAATATAAATAATAAATAAATTGGCACTCGAATTTCGAGAGCTGGGTCGGCTAGTTAAAATTAAATCAAGAGATGAACAACGAAAATTTATTTATTTTTTTTTCACATTTTGACGCAAATTAACTGATTTTGAAACTCCGAAACTAGGACAATGCTTTTTTGATTTCGTTCGGGGCTTATGATGTAAATTTATTTGTATTCGTAGCGTCACAAAATTTTCGGGGACTTAATACGAGGGACTCTGTGATAGGGGTGAAGGTAACTTAAATTTAACAATGTTAAATGACCCAAATGTTGGTTCATATATACATTTTTCAGCATTTTTTGTGGCATGCAAAGAGCATCCACGTTCTGCACTTCACTTATTGTGAATACGACGAACAAAAGTGAATGTTGATGTTCTGCATTTCGCATAAAATGACTTTTTTGATTTATTCATTCCGAATGTGAAATATTGGTGCTCTGAATTCCACTCAAAATGATCAATGTGAATTGAGTTTTCGGACTAAAGCCCCTTTTAGACGATCATTTCAGTTTCAGTTTCAGTTGATCTATCAGTTAAGCTTTCAGTTAAACTGATGTCTAAATGCAAAAACTGAAGCGTTTAACTGAAACTGAAACTGATGAAATTCCCATAAGTTTTCAGTTCAGTTATCAGTTAAACTGATGTGTAAATACTTTTCAGTTCAGTTGTCAGTTCATTCGTCATTTCAATTTTAGTTTGCGGTGATTTATTAAGCGACAAAACTATAGCTATTGCAATAAGGCTTTCATCGTCCATTACGCAATGTATTTCCTCTGGTTTTCGACTGCTCACAAGTAAAATGAAAGCTCAACCGAACTGATGTCTAAATACACTGCCTTTTTTAACTGAACTGACAACTGAACTGATAACTGAAGGAACAACTGATAGTCTAAATATACTGCCTTTTTTAACTGAACTGAAAACTGAACTGATAACTGAAGGAACAACTGATAGTCTAAAAGGGGATACCTATATAATAAAAGTGAATCTATTTCAGAAGATTTGTTCGTTTTGCACAAGAAACAATGTTTAAATAAATGATGCAAATTGTCATTGTTTTGACATTTCGAAAATAAATTCGGGGTGAATTGAAAAAAATTGAATTTATTTGCAATGCAGAATATGCTGTTTCATTTAAAGTGAAATTGAAATTGATTTTCAATTCACTTTCACTCGGAATACAGAACATGGGTGATGGTGTCATTTCTGAATTGGTTCAAAGGATAAGATCTTCTGAAGCCTTTTCTAGCCGTATAGATTTAATGTGAGTCAGATGTTATTTAAACAATAAAATGATTCAAAATGTATATGCCAGCAGCTCATTTAACTTCAATTTATATTTTTAAGATTTCTCACCTTGTCTTGAAGCATAAATTTCCTCTGTTTAACATAATCATGAACCGCCCAATAGCGTTTTTGATTCGGATGAAATACCAGCAACTCATCAACATGCATATCTACTAAATATTCGTTCTCCTCCAAGGCACATATGGCGTTCAAATATTCAGGATACGTTTCGAATTTCTCATCTTTCCTGATCCAATCTTCTGCTGCAAGCATTTTGAATGCTTCATCCATTGATAAAACATTTGTATTGACTCGAACATATCTCGGTTTAGAAGCTGTAAGAATAAACGAAAATATAAGTATATAAGCTTTATATTTACTCTTCTTCCGTATAACTAAACGCAGCTTGTCTTGACGCATCGACTTGATTACATACAAATTATAAGATTGACCACAATCACTGATGAGAATACTGAAATGCAGTAGTTCTCAAAATATATACTCAACATATAATACTGTTTTCCAGCCAATGCTTCACAGCATAGGTCATAAATGGAAAATAGAACATCAAGCTTAGGAAGAACAGCTCCTTCAACTAAGCTAGGCCACTGCTCTCTGGAGCTCCATATACCATAATTTAGTGATATTTAACCAAAGAGCCATCATTGTGTACCTTTTTTCAATTTGTTGCCAACGGCTTGCTCGCTACCAAATGCGGCAAGAAGTTTTTCTTGATATCCACGGACAGTAGCCACAGGTTTGCTTTCGCCATTAAGTAGTTTTTTCCCCAGAAGCAGCTCAGTCACAAGGACAATACACAATTCTCGACTAAGACGGGGATTCTCTTCGAGGATTTTCGTCTGTTCAATGGCGTGATCTATTTCAGCGCGGTTGTCAATGTAGAGATTCAGCACAGCATTCATACGTCCTAAACGCTGATTAAAAGAATCAGATTTGCTTATATTTCAATTTCAATTTCTTGGTGGCAAATCAACACTTACCGCATGTTTTTCTTCGTAAATTAATGTTTTTAAAGATTTATGCCCTTCCAAAGATCTTTTTAGAACAGATGCAACACGCTTGTACTGCGTGGGGATTTTAACAGAATGAATAAAGCCACTCATTTTATTCAATAAAGCAAGAGAAAGGAAAAAAGGAAAACAATTGTGGTATTTCTATTTTTATTTATGCACGTGAATTAAAATTAAAAAAGCGAATGAAAAATGACATTTTGGTTGAGAAGTCTGATTAATCGTTACTCGTTACTTGTTCAATTCGTTGGTTTAAAGCAGACTGTTCGTTTGGAATATATTTACCCAGATCATTGTGGGCGGTATTCACCGAAGGCTCATAAATGGCTCTTAAGTTTAAGAGGCTCATAAATTGGAAATTATTTGTGCTATTCACCAACCTCTCATAAGTTTTTTTCGAAGTTCGAAAATGAGAGCCTCTCTCTCTCAACCAGGAATGTTCAAACTGTGAATTCAAACAAGATTGACAGCCGAGAGCTCGAGAAGTCAAATGTGAGATATAAAGCTGCTTTTAGACTTTCGGTGTTGTGCTCTGTGTACGTTTTTCGTTGTTGGTCGTACGTGGAACAACGAGAATCTAATAAAGTCAGTACAACAGAAATTTTGGTGGCACTCCCTAGATCACGAATATGCAATTTTTAATTCTCTAAGATGAATAGTTTAGCCAGAAATCACGTTAGAAGATGTCAACTTTGAGGGGTCTACGAAGCTCCGTTTAGCCGCAAATCGCGTTTAAAGATAAAAATTTGTTTTTCGTTTAATGCGATACGTGGATTGAAAGGTGGCTCTCCCTAAATCACGAATATGCAATTTTTAATCCTCCAAGATGCCTAGTTTAGCCAGAAAGCGTTTAAAGATAAAAATTTGTTTTTCGTTTAATGCGATACGTGGATTGAAAGGTGGCTCTCCCTAGATCACGAATATGCAATTTTTAATCCTCTAAGATGCCTAGTTTAGCCAGAAATCATGTAAGAAGATGTCAACTTTGGGGGGTCCACGAAGCTCCGTTTAGCCGCAAACATCTGTTGCAGAAGCCAAGCACTATTATGACGATGAACACCATCACCGCCACCTGAGTAGCGTAGGTTGCAACCGAAAAGAACCTGCGCGCATAAGCCAACCCTTTGGTATACAGAGCATGTGATCATCACCACCTGATGAACGGTGGTTGCGACCGAAAAATACGAATTGCTTCGCATAGAATTTAGGATCGCTGCACAGAGCAAGAGCTTCAACAACAACACACTACCGGACCCAGAGCAAGGCATTACTTAAAAAATAAAGAAAATAAATTATAAATCTTTGAGCATTATCCTTTTTCTTTATTAAAAATTCTAAGCTTTCGAAACATTCCGCAATGAAAAAAATAATACAAATTTAATTCAGAAATCAAATTCCGACAGTGACAATTTAAAAAAAAGTCAGTTTGTTTCGAATGTTTTCGAACAAGTTTTCGAAGAGAGCACTCGTAACTTATGAGTGATCGGGAGCACTCATAACTTTTACGAGCGCTCATAAATATTCAATATTATTGCTTGGTGAATGGATTTGTGAGCCTGTTAAGTTATGAGCGTTCGGTGAATACCGCCCTGTATATATAAACTATAGTACTCTCATGAAGAGGAACGAACGACGCGGTGCCATACGAGCGTATTCCATAACTTTTTACGTAGAGTTGTGGAGAGTAAGGACAGACGATAATCAGGAAGGGGTGATAATATTTTCGGTAAAAGCAAACCGAAGGTGCAGAACAAAGCGACAACAAGAAAGCTATTTTTTGTTTTGTTTTTATTCATTTTCTATACAAATAAGTATGATGTGGCATTTTTTGTTGGAATGAAGGTTTTATTTTTTTCGTTCGCTGTGTTGTATCTATGTTGGAGCAAATAAATATATGTATGTAGGTACGAGTATAGGATTTTAATTCAAATACACGTTTACCACTCAGAACAATTTTTTTGTATAGTTAGTTAGATAATTATTTTTGTAAGCAGATTTTTAAAATGCAGAATTTCGAGAATTACAGCCATATTTATAAACTCATTATAGTGAGTACATAAGGCTATGCAACCCTTAAAATGCCTCTAAACGCAAAATCGTTATTTATAAAACTTATGTGACGTTGAATAGAGGCATTATAAGCTAAACGCGTTTGGAGGTTGAATAGTGCCTACATAAGGACATTTTAGTATTGAAGTGTCACATTCACTTTGACATCACATTTGAATTATAAAGATTATCAAAAAAAAAATGCCTTTGATTTGATATTGAAACTAAAACTTTGTGTTATTTTTATTTATTGAAACAAAAATGTTATACAAATATATTAAAAACAAATTGAATTGAAAATTGTTTAGAATTAATTAGATAAATATACTTGTTGGTGATGTCTCTCCACGCATCCTTCTTCATCCGGTGTGTTAGTGTTGTAATTATTATCTTGCATTATTGAATTGTCTCCTCAAGAACTTGTCTGAGGAGTATTCCAGCTATAATGAAACGAATAACAATTTGATTTCCAATATTGTGCTAGAGATAATAACATACTTTATCTGATGAATCAAAGTTAATTGTTGGAATTCTTTTAGCTTTAGTAGTTTCGTTTTTGTTTATTAAATTCGATAGACAGACAAGATGTTTTTTTTTTGTTTTTTTGATAAACAGCTGAGTGTTATGAAGGCTAAATGTAATAGATTCTTACTTTTTGGTACTTTATTTGACACAAGCTCATTATAACTATGCAGGGTAGGCAAATGTTTTATAAATATGAATTTGCATAGTGGATGAATAAGTCCTTATGCATTGCATAACTATTCACGCGTTTAGGGAATTCTAATAAATACGGCTGTTAGAGTATTAGAGTTCTGAAATAGGTACAGAAAAATTATAATGAAAGCTAAAATTTTGAAGAGTAGAATTTTGAAATGCAGATTTTTGGGAAATGAAATTTTGAAATGCATAAAACTTAATAAGTAAAATTTTGAACAACAGAAGTTTGAAAAAGGAATTTTGAAATGCAGAAAGCTTAGCACCTAAGTAAAATTTTAAAAAGCAAAACTTTGAAATTCAGAAATTTAGAAAATAAAATTTTGAAATGCAGAATTTTAGGAATTAAAATTTTGAAATGCAAAATTTTGGGAAATATAATTTTGAAAAATGTACTTTGAGCAGTAGAATTCTGAAATACAGAAAACTTAATAAGTAAAATTTGAAAAGCAGAATTTTGAAAAAGAAATTTTGAGAAGTAAAATTTTGAAATACCATATTTTGGGAAATTTTAATATGCACAAAACTTAGTAAGTAAAATTTGGAAATGCAGAATTTTGAGAAGTAGAATTTTGAAATGCACAATTTTGAGAAGTAGAGTTTCAAAATGCAGAATTTTGAAAACTTTAATTTTGACAAGTAGTGTATTGAAAACTAAAATTTATCAATTAGAATCTTGAAATTCAAAATTTTGAGAAGTAGAATTTTGAAATGTAAAATAACAAAAAAAAATCATGTGATACATCACTCCCTACATCACGAGTATGCAATTTTTAACTCGCTAAGATGCTTAGTTTAGCCAGAAATCACGTTTGAAAAAGTCAACTTTGGGGGGTCTACGGAGCTCCGTTTAGTCGCAAATCGCATTTAAAGATAAACATTTGTTTTTCGTTACATGCGATACGTGGGTTGAAAGGTGGCACTCCCTAGATCCTGAATATGCAATTTTTAACTCGCTGAGTTAACTCGCCTTGTTTAGCCAGAAATCATATTTAAAAGTACATTGGGTGGCCCGCTCTGCAGGACTTAAGAATTTTAAGTCCCTTTTTCGGGGACACACCCTTTCACGCGACTCCATCGCTCCGCTTAGGGTATGTTAAGTCACCTGGCAGGCGCCAATGTAAACAATGTATGAAAAATCAAAATTTCTTCAATTTTTAAAATAAATATTTCAAAACTCAATATTTCGAAAACCCCATGCTAGATTTATTTTAAACTTGATAAATAAAAGTTTATCAATATAATCTACAAGATGTGAGAAAAAAAAATTATTTTACCTAAAAATAAAGGTACCATCCATACAAATGTAAAAAAAAATAAAAATGGTTTTAAAAATCGTATTTTTCTCGAAAACGGCGCCTGGAATTTTGATAAATTTTTTTTTGTATGATCTTTAATTTAATAAAACAAATTTTGAAATTAAGATATTACAGCTTGGGGGAGAGTACGATAACTTGGCCGCCAAGATTTGATTACGGGTTTTTGTAGAGGGGTCAAAAACAAGCACTTTTTACTACGGGAGGGGGGGTCTATCTCCCCCCGTTTAGGAGGTAGGGGCACTTTTAGAAAAAATGGTTTAAATTGAAAAAAAAAAATATTAAAAAACAACGGCAACACTTACAATAAAGTGCTATATTGCGTTTGAAAGCCAGAAGATTGTTCTATAATCCTGTATTTAAATTAAATTACTCATGTCAATGGTTTTTGAGAAATTCGCATTTAAAGTCCAAATTTTGATAAAATAACATGAAAAAAAAAGTTTAGACCGATTGTTTTCAAAATTGTGAAATGAAATTGTAAGTTAGCTTATATGTGTTCCATGTATCTATCAGTTTTTAATCGAACACAAGAAACCGCATGGTTCTATGTCTTCTAGTTTTTGAGAAAATCGAAAATTACCAAAACTGCTTATTTTTGACCCCTCTAAAAAAATCCGTCATCAAATCTTGGCGGCCAAGTTATCGTACTCGTGCCACAGCTTGTACCTACCATAGAACCATTTTTCCAAATTTTGACATTTGACAATTTTCTCATTATGGAAATTTTTTATATAGATGCTTCCAAAAAGTTTAAAAACATTGCGTCTCAAAGCTTTGAAAAAAAATATTTTTTTTAATTTTTGGAAAGAAGTAATTTTTTTTTCTTGGAAAACTCGATATCTCAAAAACGGCTCAATATTTTATTTCGAAACCTAATTTCCATTCGTACAATAATAAAAACTTAAGGTTGGTGTACCAAATTTTTTTTTATTTTATTTTCACTTACAAAATTATGTACCTACATAATTGCAAGTTTTGTATGTGGAAAAAATTTAAAATTAGATTTTGATCAAAGTTGACTTTACGATGATAGACAAAACGGAAAAATATTTTTTTATCTAAAATTTTTTTTTTTGAAAAATCAATGTCTTAAAAAAGTTTGAGCGATTAATTTTTGAAAATATTTCTTAGAATCTTTATTTTTAAATACTTCAAATTAATATCCCAAATTTTTTTCTAGAACAATTTTAAAGAAATTTCTTATATTTAAAATTAGTTTAATAATAAAAGGTTTATTAAACTTTGTTTGCATAAATTCGTACCTTTTATATTTATATTAACAAAATACATTTTAATGAATTAATAATTTCCAAATTTGATGAAAATTCGTAGACAAACATTAAAAGAAATATTTGTTTGTTCAAAATTCGCAGGGCAAATATCTTATTTTTTTACAAAATATATGGATAAAAACTATTTTTTATAAAAAAATGTTTATTTTTATTTTCAAAGTTTTTCATGTGGGGTGCATCAATATTTTTTTTAAATTGACACCAAATTTCTTTTTTTTTATTTTTCTAAAATTGCTTATAAGCAATATGTAAATGCATACAAAATATTTTTTCCAAAAAAGGTAACTGATTTTTTAAAAATATTATGTCAATAATTATTTTATTCTATTTATTCTAATTTTTTTTAATTAATTTAAGTTTTCTAAAATTATCTTTTTCTCGAAAAACTTATTTGATTTTTTTTCACAATTGCTTTATGTGAATATTTATAAATTTCTGAAATTGTTTATATACACATAAAAAGTATTAAAAATTTTCTATATTTTTTGCAAACAAAGTTTATATGAATAAATTTTAAAAACTGTTCTATACCTATATCAAATTTCTTTTTTTTTTAATTTATAATTATATAAATACCTATCAACGAATACAAATAATTTTTTCTACCATACCATATTTTATATAGGTATGTACATACGAAAAAGCTATTTTCTTTAATAAAAATATAGGTAGGTATACGTACCTATGTATTAGATTTTCTTAAAGAAATAGTTTTATACCTTTGTATATACATATGTACATAATTATATTAATTGCAAAAAAAAAAAATTTCCACTACCTAACCACCCACTGTATCTAATGTAGGCAGTTAACCTAGTTGATTGCAATTATTATTTTTGTTCTTCAAAATTACACCAATTATTATACTTTTGAATAACAAAAATAATAATAATTGCAATAAACATTGGTAAGTTACCTAATATATTAAGATAAAGTACCTATGTAGATATTATAAAATTCAAAAAAGCCTAATCCTATCAAGAATCAATTTTCAAAATTATTCCTACTGAAGTCTATTCAAATAGGTATGTGTGTCCATACAAATAAAAAGCAACGTTGTATTTTGGTTAGATATGCCGAAATTGAACAACGTTGCTTTGTTGCGTATGAAATAGCAAAAACAAAACAAAAAATATTCTTGACAAAAAAATATAACAACAAAACACACAGAAGATCCCTCAAAAGGAAAATGATACAAAACAAATTTTATTTTCTCTTTCTCGTCTTTCTCATTGCCAGAGCTGATAAAATTTTCTCGCTCTTCCTCAATTACTACCCCACCCTAAATCAAAAGTCTCCACGACAATATTTTCCTACGACAGCGCCCTCGGTAGAGTGTATTCCATACCACTTTTTTCTGTTCCATGAGAGTACTATAGTTTATATATACAATGCCCAGATTACATGAGAAGATTGGGTGATCGAATCGTTCGAAACTTTCATGAAACATAAGAAAAAGTTATGAAAAGGGCTATACTGGTGGCGCTGTAGTAGATAAACATTAAGAATTAGGGTAGGATAATGATGGAGACTAATGAATGCTTTTACACGAAAGCGATTTTTAATCTTTGTTTCTCTTTTGTATACTTTCTCGATTACATGGATTCCTTTATACAAAGCGATTTTTATTAAAAGTGAACTTTGTTCTATTTAAAAGTAGTCATCTCTCCGCACTCTTTACTATTCTTAGTTAATCGAAGTTCACTGGGCGAACGCCGAATAGAAATGATACATACCCGAGAAGTAAAGAAAACCACAAAGAGGAAATTTTGAAGTTCCAAATTGGGAGTTTATGCTGTCTATTGTAATATTTCGGAATTAAAAAAAAGGCAAAGAATTAAATAATTTTTGTATTGATTAAAATATATGTACGAGCAGAGAATTTCCTTCCACGCTTCCGGTTTAGTCTTTGAAGTGTTTGTATCAACACTTTTGTCCTCAATTATTAAAATTTTCTTTTTAGTAAGCTGTTGGAAGAAAATGTAAGCATGGAAATACCAATTGTTTTTTAAATTTATTATGGCATATATAAAATAAAGACCTTACCTTGTGGGAAGCATTTCAATTTTCTGATCTTTTTCTTTTGTTTGTGACGAGCTCTTTTCTAAATTTCATAGAATTATATATGTTTCTGACAAATGTTGTTTACTTATTCAAGCTGTCACAAAACAGCTGTTTCGTAGCTTTTGTTTTTTGATTTTAGATTTGTAGATTCTCTTACGTTACGTGATACAACTATTAGGTGCGTTTTATTATTCACAAATCTATCTGGATCCGGATCTGGATTAAGTTTTAACATGTATTACAAAAACAATTTGGGATCCTGGGGTGGAATCGCGTAAGGTGATAGTTGACTATCAATTCGTTGATTGTTTTTTTGACTATAGCTGTCTCTATCATATCAATTAAGGATTATAGAGAGAGCTATGGCCAAAACGACAATCAACAAATTAATAATCAACTATCACCTTACGCGATTCCACCCAAGTTTTCTATCGGGATCTATTTCAAAGATCCAAAAATTAGTTATAACACTGGCGAGTAGATGGCTTTTTATGGTAAGGTAGTGTAAGCTATAGTGTAAATAAAAAAGACATTTTGTGTAAAAAGTGCATTTTGGTGGGGGGAGAATTCCGAATAAGGACCGTGTCGTCAACGTTCGATTCGATAAAAGTAAAACGTTGGATGCGTTAAAATTTGTATCCCAACCTATTTGGATAACTTTATGTTGTTGTAACCACGAATAAAAACAGAGCCTATGGTATCTGATACAAGAACAACTTCAGATATCTTAATTTTTGGATCATCGATTTTCGACTAAAGTCGTTGATCGATTAACAAACGACACTCGCAATAAGGGACTATATTACTGACAAAAAAATCATTCGCTGTGCCTAAAATCTTCAGGCTAAGTGGATTTATGGGTTCTTTTTTGCTGAAGTTGAGAACGAAAGAGGAATCGGCGAGGACCACGATTTAGGTCTTCTTTAACATTTTCGAGGAACAGCTTTGTCTAGAATGGATCAAAAGTCAAACTGCGGGGGAGCAAAGGAAAACGAATTTGTATTTGCATACATTTGTTACTTGTATCATAACACTGACCAGTAGTCCCATAGTCAAATTTAAACATATTTTTATTTATCAAAATAGTTTCAATCGCACTTACATTTTTATAAATTTTTCTTCACCAAAATAAATGTGGATGAAATCCAGAGAAATCACAACAAATTTCCCATGGAAATATTGTTCACGATAGCAATAAATTCCTAGGGGTATTTCAAAAATCATTAACGATACTAATTTTTCGAACGTGGATAATGTTTCCAGGGTAATCTCTGTTATCTCGTTCTCACGATAGGGCCCAATGACTCCGAACCGTTATTTTTTCATTCATAATAATCACTCAAAACTGCAATATATTCACTTATTTATAATTCTTTTTTCTATCAAATCTGACCTAAACAATTTTACAAGAGAAACGTCAAAGAATTTCCCACTAGAATCTACTTGCTACGCAATGCTTCCTTTCCACTGAGCAATTTAAATTGCCGATACAATAATTTGAGGCGTTTTTGAACAAGCTTAAGCTGTGACCAACATAATAAATAATTATTTCTTATGCAAGATATATGTACATATGTACATATACAAAATAAAACAAACGTCTTCGTTTTCTTTTTGGTAAATTGATCGAGTTGAATAAGCAACAAGTTTAACATTTGGAAAAGTAGTCATTGCATGTATGTAATATAAATTAAATAAATTTGGTGGTGCAACAGCTCGGAGTGAACCAGGACCTAGTGACTTACAACTCTCAACCATTCCTGTGTGCGTGTTACCAGGAACGGAGGGGACCTACAACTTTCTGCCGATTCCGAACGGCTAATGAGCAGCACTTTCCATGACAAGAGATACTCTTGGAGAATTTGTCAATTTCTCGCAAGAGGCAGTACACCCCTGAAAAAAACTTTGCAGCGGCTGAGAATCGAACTCGAGACCTTCCGCATGACAGTCCAACGCACTAACCATTATGCCAAGGGGTACTACATGTATGTAATAGCATTTGAATTTACAGACCTGCCAATTTCTTCAACCTTTCTGAGTCTCTTTCCTCAAAATCCAGACGTCAGATCCAGAATATGAGGGATCTATTAAAATATATTTAATAGACTTAATGAATAGAATACTCATATATCGATTTCAATATAAAAATGTTTCCTGTTTACGTGACCTTTCTTTTATTAATAATATGTTTTTAAGTGGGCTTCAGGTCAATATTAAATATTAAATATAATCAATATAGCTGCAAAGTTTTGGGTGTGTTAACACCCTTCTTCAGACCTATTTTTTCTAGACCAAGTGATATTACATTTGGACAAAACAACATTGAAATCATAATATACACATTATCTTCTAATTTATTTCCAAAAGAAATAAGTAATACACTTATTAATAACAATTTTAATAGTATCAGACAATCAACCCCTATTATACATATACAAATAATATTATAATAATAATATTAGGTGTGTTTTATTCACTGCTGCATAGCTAGCGCAGCAAAATTTCCCTCGACAAACAACAACAATCAACAAAAAATGACAGTTGTGCTGGTGATAGAACTTTAAATTATTGAAATGAAAATGGCGCTATGCATTAAATTTTAGAATTAAATATATGTACATATTGTTGCGAACAGAGCTTTATACTCCTACAGCACCATCTGTTGGCAATTACATATCTGCTTTATGAAGGAACAAAACCAAAAAGCTCTTTTCCAGCAGTTCGCATCTAAATTTCTCCTTATTCCAAACTACTAGAACATTCTATCTCCATATAAAGTTCCCCTCGTTCCAAGCAAATAGAATATTCTAGACAAGAACCTTCGAGAACAACTGGTTTGAGTATAAAAGGGAGTGTTCGCGGTGAGCACAACACAGTTTATTTTCGATTATGAAAGTGTGCAAAGCTGAACTATTGGATTGTGGAAAGTGTAATTAAAAAGTGGATTTAAGTTGGAATAAAAGTATTAGAGTTGATTATAAATTGAGATTTATTGTTTTGATTTGTAAAAGTGTAAATAAAGAAGAAATACTAAAAAGATAAATAAGTTTTATTTAAAGAACCTAGGAAAAATATTACATTGGTGTCAGAAAAGTGGAATAAAACTTATTGTGCAGTGAAGTGTGCGGAAAAAAAAAATAAATAAATAAAAAAAATGAGCAAGTTACTGAAAGAGCTCAACTGTAATGAGCTGAAAAGTGAATTAGGCAAGCGAGAACTTTCTAGAGCAGGATCGAAAAATGAGCTTGTTCTGCGTTTGGCCGAATATTTGAAACAACAAAATGAAGACCCGGACATTTTCGTCTTTGAAGCTGACGCTGAGGAAGCAGACGTAAGTAAAAATGTAGATGTTTCAAATATGATTAGTCTTCTGCTTCAACAACAAAAGAATGTTCTCGAACGTCTCGAAGAGCAACGAAATGAACAAATGAAAGAACGAAATGAACAAAAGAAAGAACAAAAGAATGTTCTCGAACGTCTCGAAGAGCAGCGAAATGAACAAAAGAAAGAACAGGAGAATGCACAAAAGAATGTTCTCGAATGCCTGGAGAAACAGCATAGCGAACAAAAAGACCTTCTCGAAGAACAGAGAAACATGCTAGAAGGCAAGCTTGTTAACATCGAAAAGAATGTATCTGCACTTGATGAACGTGTTTCATTGTTGGAGAATCAAGCCGAACGTGTTTCATTATTAGAGAATCAAGTCGACAACAAAATGGAGACGCTTTCAAAAGAGCTAGAACGCATTCGAAATATAAAGATTCGGGAAAGTTCTGGAGAAACCTTGAGGAAAAAGGAGATGCAACCTCCAACCTTTGATGGACAAACTTCTTGGTCTATATACAAGAAGCAATTCGAGGCAGCCTCCACAACAAATGGCTGGGATGAGGCTGACAAGTATATAGCCTTAACTCTTGCTCTTAGAGGAGCAGCTGCTGAGTTGTTGCAAACCATACCAGCAGATAAGAGCGGCGACTTCAATTCCTTGGTTTTGGCTATAGACAAACGCTTTGGTAACAGCCACATGAAAGAAGTCTTCAAAGTGCAACTCAATTCCAGAGTTCAGAAGAGGGGCGAAACTCTACAACAACTGCAAGCGGACATTGAAAGGCTTGTTCATCTTGCATATCCAGATGTTGGAGAGGAAATCTGTAACCAGTTTTCAGTTGAGGCATTTGTTCGCGCCATTTCCGACATACATCTTCAAAGGGCCGTACGAACTGCTGGAAAACGAACGCTTTCGGAAACATTAGCATTTGCCTTGACAATGGAAGCAGCTGAGCAAGCTTCTCACGGAGTACATCGACTTAGAGAAGCCGTCGTCGAAGAATGCTCATGTCAAAGAACTGATGTCCAAAGGAACCAACGAAACGGACTTGCAAAGTGCTGGAATTGTAATAAGACTGGACATTTACAGCGTCAATGTCGGTTACCACCAAGAAGAGCTTGTCAACATTGTGGACACGGAGTTTCGAACTCAGAACAAGGTAACCATAACACCAGTGTTACTTCCCGAACAGTTTCCCAACAGGGAAACGAGTAAGAACCAACTTCGAGGGGCAGAAGCTGGTTTCTGGTATCGATGGCCCCAGAAACACCATCCAGGTCTCCCAAACTAAGCGAGACAATAGAAGTCTGACTGTCGAGGCAACATTAAATGGCAACAAACGTGTGGTCACCATCGACACCGGTGCCACAGCCTCCATTGTGCGTCAAGACCTAGTTCACCTGAATTGGCTACACAACACCAATAGTTACCGTCTAAGAACTGCCACAGGAGAAGCAGCTAGGGTTTATGGTGAAGTCCGACTTAGAATTCGAATTGCAGATCTAGAATTCTCACACAAATTTTTGGTGGCAGATATATGTGACGAATGCATCATAGGCATGGACTTCATGAAAGAACATCGAGTAATTTTGGATATTGGCAAACAAGTACTCAAATACCAGAATACAGAGATTCCAATGAACTATGGGCACGAAGGAACAACAACTCTAAGGACTGTCATCAAAGAAGACGTGATTATTCCAACTTCTTCTGAGGTATTCGTTTGGACGAAATTAGAAGGTGAGTGTGGACGCCATCGATACCTAATGGTGGAACCAGGCCCAGATTGTTCTTCCCAAAACGTCATCATTGGGAAGACACTTGTGGCTCCAAAGAACAATATGGTCCCCGTACGGATACTCAACACCAAACCGTACGATGTAAAGTTAACAAAAGGAGAAGTTATCGGTAAGTGCGAAAATGTCGCAGCCATAACACGAATTGACGCTGAAACACCGAGAGTGACATTAAATACTGAGGAGCTCAATAGCATCAAGGCAAAGATATTCAATTCATCTAACCTAGACCAACATCAGGTTAAAATGGCAGAAAGCCTTCTGAATGAGTATGCCGACATTTTCGCTTCACCAAACGGGAAATATGGAAGGACACAAATGGTGCAGCATCGAATAAATACAGGAGATGCAAGACCCATTCGTCAGCCCGCAAGACGTCTGCCACTGGCCAAACAAGGTGAAGCTGAGGAAATGATTACCACCATGAAGAAGGATGGTTTGATTGAGAACTCCAAGAGTCCTTGGGCGTCACCAGTGGTCCTAGTCAAAAAGAAGGACGGAAGTACACGGTTTTGTGTTGACTACCGAAGGTTAAATGACGTGACCAAGAAAGATAGCTATCCCCTGCCAAGAATTAGCGACACCTTAGATGCGATGGAAGGAGCACAATGGTTTTCAACACTGGACTTGAAAAGTGGATATTGGCAAGTTGAAATTCACCCTGAGGATCGAGAAAAGACAGCGTTCTCCACAGGTAATGGGCTATGGCAGTTCAACGTGATGCCATTTGGTCTTTGCAACGCTCCGGCAACATTTGAGCGTTTGATGGAGTGTGTCCTTCAAGGTCTGACGTGGAAAACTTGTCTTGTCTACTTGGATGATGTTATCGTTTATGGAAAGACATACGACCAACACTGTAAGAACCTAAAGGGTGTGTTCCAGAGACTTCGAGAGGCTAACCTTAAACTGAACCCAGAAAAATGTGCACTGTTCCAGACTGAAGTAAAGTATTTGGGACATATCATCTCGTCCCAAGGAGTCAAGACTGATCCTGAAAAAGTTGACACCGTCAAAAATTGGCCGACACCACAGGACAAACATCAACTACGAAGTTTTCTTGGTCTTGCTACTTATTACAGACGTTTTGTTAAGAACTTTGCCGGAATTGCGAAGAGTTTGCATCAGCTTACGGAAAAGAACAAGCAGTTTAAATGGTCAGGTGAGTGTGAAAAAGCCTTCCAAGAACTGAAATACCGTCTATGCAATGCTCCGGTGCTGATCTATCCGACTCCAGGCAAGCCTTTTATCATTGATGCTGATGCAAGCAACGTAGGAGTCGGCGCTGTTCTGTCACAAGTGCACAATGGCGAAGAAAAGGTTGTCGCCTATTTCAGCAAAGTACTGTCGAAGACCGAAAGGAACTACTGTGTGACCAGAAGAGAACTCTTGGCACTCATCTTGGCAACGAAACACTTCCACAAATACATCTATGGACAGAAGTTTCTTCTACGAACTGATCATGGTGCTCTTAACTGGTTGTTGAACTTCAAGAACCCAGAAGGACAAGTCGCAAGGTGGATAGAAAGACTGCAGACTTACGATTACGAAATTCAACACCGAAGGGGAAAGCTGCATTCAAATGCCGACGCACTATCCCGTAGGCCTTGTAAATTAGATTGCAAGCATTGCATGCGACAAGAAGAAAAGGAATCCATCAACATTCAGCGAATAAGGGCTGACCCCATTTGTGGATGGAGCAATGAAGAAATAAGATCTGCTCAACAAGAAGACCCCGACATTGAACCTCTTCTCGCATGGAAAGAACATGAAGAAAAACCCGCATGGAATGACATTTCCGATAGGAGTCCAATTTTAAAAGCCTATTGGGCACAATGGGACTCACTTCATGTGCAAGAAGGTGTTCTTAGGCGAAAATGGGAGTCCGCTGATGGTAAATCCTATGTGATGCAGCTTGTGTTACCTCAATCAAAAATTAAAGAGGTTCTTCGAGAAATGCATGATGGACCTTCAGGAGGCCATTTGGGAGTCAACAAGACGTTAGAAAAAGTGAGACAACGATTCTACTGGTTGCATGCAAGAGACGACATTGAAAAGTGGTGCCGAAATTGTGACGCTTGTGCTGCAACCAAAGGCCCTGGTAGAAAACTACAAGGAAAAATGATGCAATATAATGTTGGCTCACCGTTTGAAAGGATTGCTGTTGATGTGGCTGGCCCATTTCCGGAAACGAATGATGGAAACAAATACATTCTGGTGGTAATGGATTACTTTAGCAAATGGCCTGAGGCGTACGCTATCCCGAACCAAGAAGCCAAGACCGTGGCCGACCAGATTGTGTCTAACTGGGTAAGCAGGTTCGGTGTGCCTATGGAGCTCCATTCTGACCAAGGAAGGAACTTTGAGTCGAACATATTCCAAGAGGTGTGCGCGTTCCTTGGCATTAAGAAAACGAGAACCACACCACTTCACCCGCAATCTGATGGAATGGTCGAGAGATTCAACAGGACGTTAAAAGAGCACCTCACTAAGGTCGTAGGCGACAACCAAAGAAACTGGGATAGGCACATACCACTATTTTTGATGGCCTATCGAAGTGCAGTACATAGCTCAACAGGACAAACACCGTCTGAAATCCTGTTCGGAAGAAGCATACGGCTGCCTAGTGAGATAAGGTTTGGACATCCATCACAAGAGTCTAAGGAAACAAGGGATTACGTGAGTGACCTACAAGAGAGGCTAATCGACATCCACGAAAGGACCAGGACTAGAATGAGCGCTTACAGCGATCGAATGAAGACAAGGTACGACACAAGAGCAAACACGACAGGATTCCAAGTAGGAGATCGTGTATGGCTGTATAATCCACATCGTCAAAAGGGATTGTCGCCGAAGCTTCAACAAAACTGGGAAGGCCCTTATACTGTCGTCACGAAAATCAATGATGTCGTTTACCGAATTCAAAGAGGGTTAAGAGGAAAGCTTAAAGTTGTGCATAGCGATCGACTGCACCGATACAGTGCCGAAGCTGGTGATAGAGTTGTTCGGGACGAACAATCTTAAGAAGGGGGCAATGTTGCGAACAGAGCTTTATACTCCTACAGCACCATCTGTTGGCAATTACATATCTGCTTTATGAAGGAACAAAACCAAAAAGCTCTTTTCCAGCAGTTCGCATCTAAATTTCTCCTTATTCCAAACTACTAGAACATTCTATCTCCATATAAAGTTCCCCTCGTTCCAAGCAAATAGAATATTCTAGACAAGAACCTTCGAGAACAACTGGTTTGAGTATAAAAGGGAGTGTTCGCGGTGAGCACAACACAGTTTATTTTCGATTATGAAAGTGTGCAAAGCTGAACTATTGGATTGTGGAAAGTGTAATTAAAAAGTGGATTTAAGTTGGAATAAAAGTATTAGAGTTGATTATAAATTGAGATTTATTGTTTTGATTTGTAAAAGTGTAAATAAAGAAGAAATACTAAAAAGATAAATAAGTTTTATTTAAAGAACCTAGGAAAAATATTACAATATGTACATGTTTTGACATCAGATTTTGATATTTTCTATAATAATGGCCAACATTGAAATATAAATTGAAATTGACATATGGAGTGAGTTTGATCGTTTTATTTACACTTGAATGCTGCGCTGGCTATGCAGCAATGAATAAAACACACCTATGTATAATAATACAAATCGTTTATGGAGCTCACCAATGTGAGATAAAAAAAAAAACTCGTACATCTTTTCAAAACTCAGTTTTTTTTTTTAAATTAAAAGATGAAATACCAAAGCAAGATAAATCAAATATGGCATACAAAATTAAATGTATAATGGATCATCACAATATCCATTAGTTTACATACAGTGGCTCACAGCTTATTTGATACAGTATTTATTTCCAAAATAAAAACAGTGTATGTTGAAAGGTAAAATGTATATGTCCAAAATTTAAATATAGGTTTGTAGGCGTATGTTCAAAGAGTAATTTTTAATATGAGGATTTACATATTAGCCTAACCATTCACCAAACTAATGGGGAATATTAACTATGTACCAAAAAACACCTCACAACTTATTTGATACTTAATGCACCTAATGCTCCAAATTTTCACGCAAGTGATAATTATTTTATTTTTGTTTGTCACTTTAGGTTTGTTTGTAATCAATTTTTCATATTTTCTAGTGTGCCAAAGTAACGATTCGCGTCTTTTTTTTTCTAAAATGGGTCGTCGCACAACAATTGAAGTTCGCGAACTAGTTATTCACCACCATAAAAGTGGACAATCCATTCGACAAATCTAAAATGTGTTTGTTTAATGCCTCTACAGTACAGCATATAGTGGAGCGGTTTGTCCATGAAAATCGTGTTAGAGACAAAGGAAGAAACGCATCGAACAAAATTTTCAACTCGTCTCACGAACGATACATTGTTCAAAAAATTAAAATTAACCCGAAGTTATCGGCCCGGAGCTTGCTACTGAGGTTTAACAAGAATTAGGCTAAACATATTGTGCTGAGACCATTCGCCGTGTGCTTCGCAAGCAAGATTTTAATGGCCGTGTTGCTCGTAAAAAGACTCATCAGCAAGAAAAATCAAAGAAGCCGACTTGCATTTGCTAAGGTGCATGTTCTCATGGATTCCGAATTCTGGGATAGTGTTATTTTTGCAGACCAATCCAAGTTCAATATTTTTGGCTCTGACGGGATGTCCTACGTCTGGCGGAAGGCAAATACAGAGCTTAAAACGGAGAACCTGAAAGCAACTGTGAAGCATGGTGGAGGAAGCGTTATGGTATGGGCCTGTATGTCTGGAACCGGGTGGGAAATTTGGAGTAAATTGAGGGGACGATGGAAAAAAATATGTACCTAAATATTTTGAAAAAGAATTTAATTCAAAGTGCCGAAAAATTGGGTATTCGTCCAAATTTCCAGTTCTACCAGAACAATGACCCCAAGCATAAGTCAGGAATTGTGCAGACCTGGCTCATTTGGAACTCCCCCCATCCAATGACACCTTCGGCGCAGTCACCTGACATGAATGTGATAGAAAATTTGTGGGCTTTGTTGGACAACAATATTCAAAATCATAAGATTTCCAACAAAAATGACCTTAAAAATGCAATAATAGAAGAATGGAAGAAAATAACACCATAAGTCACAAAGAAGCTTATTGATTCCATGCCAAAAAGACCCCAGACTCTTGAAAAGGCCAAAGGATACCATACAAAATATTAAAAGTGCCAAAAAATCAATAACTTTTAGTTATTTCTAAGACTGTATCAAATAAGCTGTGACATCGAATTTAACAGTGTTTTTAATTTTTAATTATTATGTTGTTAAATACCAATCTATTAAAGTAAATTATAGTTCTTTGTTCAAGTGTTTTTGTTTTTCTTCCAAATAAAATTGAAATTTTTTTGATAATCTCTCTAGTCTACAAGTTATTGCAACTTAGATTTGAAATCAGATACTGTATCAAATAAGGTGTGAGCCACTGTATATCAGGTCATAGATCTGGGGCCTGTTTCTCAAATCATACACATCATACATTGTATGATATTGACAGTTCTGCTGTATGATTTTTGTTTCTCAGATTTGTTGTATGATCCGCTGTCATACAACAATGTATGACCGAAGATTACACTGGAAATATTGGAATGTTGTATGATTCTGTTTCTCAGAAATTTATCATACACATCATACAGCAAATTAACCTACAAATTTTCATACATTTAATACAACATAAAATTCTGTTGTAAACTGCATGTACAACATGAAAATAAAATATACAAAAGTTAGTATTTTTTGAACTAATAAAATTATAACAATTTTGAATTAATTTTCATTGTTTTCTTTTCTACAGTCGTCAAAAGAACAAACAATTCTAGTGTGCAGTCATTTCTTTGAAAACAAGACATTTTATTTGTGGAAAGTTCACTGGCTTGACACGCACAAATCCAAATTATCTCATAATTTAACAAGAGAATTTCATGTTTGAAGTGAAATCCACCTAGAAGACTCAAAATAAATAGAACCCCCAGCCTTAAGCCATGAAGCTAGTGCTGTTAGTTTTTAAAATTAATTTGTTCATTTATGAACCATCGAAGCATTTTTCTGATTCTTTCAAGAATTTTAATTTTGTAATCAACCATTATCATAATCAATTACAGTTATTAATTTATTAATGAATATATGTAGTAATTCCATAGTTTTATACATAAATTATCTCCCATATTACTTTTAAATTAGTAAAACTTTAATTTTCTTATCTAAAAATTAACTTTTTTCGTTCGCAAGAAAACAAAGTTGAGATTTATATTAACCTAACACTCAAATAATAATGAAATGTCAGAATCATACACATCATACAACAAT
Organism: Philhelius festivus; assembly: GCA_963931855.1. Classification (NCBI taxonomy): domain Eukaryota; kingdom Metazoa; phylum Arthropoda; class Insecta; order Diptera; family Syrphidae; genus Philhelius; species Philhelius festivus. Next base: position 137,097,250 of record OZ007555.1, on the reverse strand, counting down.
ACAAATATCATACAACACTTCCAGTGAAATCTGAGAAACAGAAAATTGTATGATGTGTATGATGTATGAAAATGTTGTATGTTGTATGAAATGTATGATGTGTATGATCTGAGAAACAGGCCCCTGATATAGGCCGCGTTCACTTCGTAGACCGATAGGGTATCTAAGATACTTTAGTATCCGATACGTTGGCGAACGACCAAAACCGGATAGGTAACATTTACTGTCAAAGTCAAAAAAAGACGTGCATCATCCAGGGTTGGCCGATTCAACTACATGTTGTCTAATTTACTACAATTTGTTACGTCTGCTACATACGTAGTTAATTCATAAAAAAAATAGAATAAGGCTAGCCGCGCACTAGCAACTTTTAGTTGCGAAACTGCTTGGTTCGAGCAACTAAAAAGTTTGTGTTTTGACACAAACTAAACGATTGCCTAAAATAAGTTCGCCATTTTATTGAACATATAATTATCTGCAAATTCACCGACATTCAACCAAACAGTTCATCTGTTTTCTATAAGTAACCAAACAGTTTCGCAACTAAAAGCTGCTAGTGCGCGGCTAGCCTAATGGAAACCAAACAATTTTGCACATTTATGATCGGACCTTATTCGGAATTATTTATTTATTTTTGGAGACAAACAATTTTCTTTGACATAATCAAAGGATTTGGATTATGAACACATGATTTAAAGATATTTTTTAATGCTGAATTTATTGTACAAGGTATGTTGCGACGATTTAGTTGCAGGAAGAGAACATTTGCTAATCCGCAAAACAAACAATTATTATTATACATATGTATTGTAATATTTTTCCTAGGTTCTTTAAATAAAACTTATTTATCTTCTTAGTATTTCTTCTTTATTTACACTTTTACAAATCAAAACAATAAATCTCAATTTATAATCAACTCTAATACTTTTATTCCAACTTAAATCCACTTTTTAATTACACTTTCCACAATCCAATAGTTCAGCTTTGCACACTTTCATAATCGAAAATAAACTGTGTTGTGCTCACCGCGAACACTCCCTTTTATACTCAAACCAGTTGTTCTCGAAGGTTCTTGTCTAGAATATTCTATTTGCTTGGAACGAGGGGAACTTTATATGGAGATAGAATGTTCTAGTAGTTTGGAATAAGGAGAAATTTAGATGCGAACTGCTGGAAAAGAGCTTTTTGGTTTTGTTCCTTCATAAAGCAGATATGTAATTGCCAACAGATGGTGCTGTAGGAGTATAAAGCTCTGTTCGCAACATTGCCCCCTTCTTAAGATTGTTCGTCCCGAACAACTCTATCACCAGCTTCGGCACTGTATCGGTGCAGTCGATCGCTATGCACAACTTTTAGCTTTCCTCTTAACCCTCTTTGAATTCGGTAAACGACATCATTGATTTTCGTGACGACAGTATAAGGGCCTTCCCAGTTTTGTTGAAGCTTCGGCGACAATCCCTTTTGACGATGTGGATTATACAGCCATACACGATCTCCTACTTGGAATCCTGTCGTGTTTGCTCTTGTGTCGTACCTTGTCTTCATTCGATCGCTGTAAGCGCTCATTCTAGTCCTGGTCCTTTCGTGGATGTCGATTAGCCTCTCTTGTAGGTCACTCACGTAATCCCTTGTTTCCTTAGACTCTTGTGATGGATGTCCAAACCTTATCTCACTAGGCAGCCGTATGCTTCTTCCGAACAGGATTTCAGATGGTGTTTGTCCTGTTGAGCTATGTACTGCACTTCGATAGGCCATCAAAAATAGTGGTATGTGCCTATCCCAGTTTCTTTGGTTGTCGCCTACGACCTTAGTGAGGTGCTCTTTTAACGTCCTGTTGAATCTCTCGACCATTCCATCAGATTGCGGGTGAAGTGGTGTGGTTCTCGTTTTCTTAATGCCAAGGAACGCGCACACCTCTTGGAATATGTTCGACTCAAAGTTCCTTCCTTGGTCAGAATGGAGCTCCATAGGCACACCGAACCTGCTTACCCAGTTAGACACAATCTGGTCGGCCACGGTCTTGGCTTCTTGGTTCGGGATAGCGTACGCCTCAGGCCATTTGCTAAAGTAATCCATTACCACCAGAATGTATTTGTTTCCATCATTCGTTTCCGGAAATGGGCCAGCCACATCAACAGCAATCCTTTCAAACGGTGAGCCAACATTATATTGCATCATTTTTCCTTGTAGTTTTCTACCAGGGCCTTTGGTTGCAGCACAAGCGTCACAATTTCGGCACCACTTTTCAATGTCGTCTCTTGCATGCAACCAGTAGAATCGTTGTCTCACTTTTTCTAACGTCTTGTTGACTCCCAAATGGCCTCCTGAAGGTCCATCATGCATTTCTCGAAGAACCTCTTTAATTTTTGATTGAGGTAACACAAGCTGCATCACATAGGATTTACCATCAGCGGACTCCCATTTTCGCCTAAGAACACCTTCTTGCACATGAAGTGAGTCCCATTGTGCCCAATAGGCTTTTAAAATTGGACTCCTATCGGAAATGTCATTCCATGCGGGTTTTTCTTCATGTTCTTTCCATGCGAGAAGAGGTTCAATGTCGGGGTCTTCTTGTTGAGCAGATCTTATTTCTTCATTGCTCCATCCACAAATGGGGTCAGCCCTTATTCGCTGAATGTTGATGGATTCCTTTTCTTCTTGTCGCATGCAATGCTTGCAATCTAATTTACAAGGCCTACGGGATAGTGCGTCGGCATTTGAATGCAGCTTTCCCCTTCGGTGTTGAATTTCGTAATCGTAAGTCTGCAGTCTTTCTATCCACCTTGCGACTTGTCCTTCTGGGTTCTTGAAGTTCAACAACCAGTTAAGAGCACCATGATCAGTTCGTAGAAGAAACTTCTGTCCATAGATGTATTTGTGGAAGTGTTTCGTTGCCAAGATGAGTGCCAAGAGTTCTCTTCTGGTCACACAGTAGTTCCTTTCGGTCTTCGACAGTACTTTGCTGAAATAGGCGACAACCTTTTCTTCGCCATTGTGCACTTGTGACAGAACAGCGCCGACTCCTACGTTGCTTGCATCAGCATCAATGATAAAAGGCTTGCCTGGAGTCGGATAGATCAGCACCGGAGCATTGCATAGACGGTATTTCAGTTCTTGGAAGGCTTTTTCACACTCACCTGACCATTTAAACTGCTTGTTCTTTTCCGTAAGCTGATGCAAACTCTTCGCAATTCCGGCAAAGTTCTTAACAAAACGTCTGTAATAAGTAGCAAGACCAAGAAAACTTCGTAGTTGATGTTTGTCCTGTGGTGTCGGCCAATTTTTGACGGTGTCAACTTTTTCAGGATCAGTCTTGACTCCTTGGGACGAGATGATATGTCCCAAATACTTTACTTCAGTCTGGAACAGTGCACATTTTTCTGGGTTCAGTTTAAGGTTAGCCTCTCGAAGTCTCTGGAACACACCCTTTAGGTTCTTACAGTGTTGGTCGTATGTCTTTCCATAAACGATAACATCATCCAAGTAGACAAGACAAGTTTTCCACGTCAGACCTTGAAGGACACACTCCATCAAACGCTCAAATGTTGCCGGAGCGTTGCAAAGACCAAATGGCATCACGTTGAACTGCCATAGCCCATTACCTGTGGAGAACGCTGTCTTTTCTCGATCCTCAGGGTGAATTTCAACTTGCCAATATCCACTTTTCAAGTCCAGTGTTGAAAACCATTGTGCTCCTTCCATCGCATCTAAGGTGTCGCTAATTCTTGGCAGGGGATAGCTATCTTTCTTGGTCACGTCATTTAACCTTCGGTAGTCAACACAAAACCGTGTACTTCCGTCCTTCTTTTTGACTAGGACCACTGGTGACGCCCAAGGACTCTTGGAGTTCTCAATCAAACCATCCTTCTTCATGGTGGTAATCATTTCCTCAGCTTCACCTTGTTTGGCCAGTGGCAGACGTCTTGCGGGCTGACGAATGGGTCTTGCATCTCCTGTATTTATTCGATGCTGCACCATTTGTGTCCTTCCATATTTCCCGTTTGGTGAAGCGAAAATGTCGGCATACTCATTCAGAAGGCTTTCTGCCATTTTAACCTGATGTTGGTCTAGGTTAGATGAATTGAATATCTTTGCCTTGATGCTATTGAGCTCCTCAGTATTTAATGTCACTCTCGGTGTTTCAGCGTCAATTCGTGTTATGGCTGCGACATTTTCGCACTTACCGATAACTTCTCCTTTTGTTAACTTTACATCGTACGGTTTGGTGTTGAGTATCCGTACGGGGACCATATTGTTCTTTGGAGCCACAAGTGTCTTCCCAATGATGACGTTTTGGGAAGAACAATCTGGGCCTGGTTCCACCATTAGGTATCGATGGCGTCCACACTCACCTTCTAATTTCGTCCAAACGAATACCTCAGAAGAAGTTGGAATAATCACGTCTTCTTTGATGACAGTCCTTAGAGTTGTTGTTCCTTCGTGCCCATAGTTCATTGGAATCTCTGTATTCTGGTATTTGAGTACTTGTTTGCCAATATCCAAAATTACTCGATGTTCTTTCATGAAGTCCATGCCTATGATGCATTCGTCACATATATCTGCCACCAAAAATTTGTGTGAGAATTCTAGATCTGCAATTCGAATTCTAAGTCGGACTTCACCATAAACCCTAGCTGCTTCTCCTGTGGCAGTTCTTAGACGGTAACTATTGGTGTTGTGTAGCCAATTCAGGTGAACTAGGTCTTGACGCACAATGGAGGCTGTGGCACCGGTGTCGATGGTGACCACACGTTTGTTGCCATTTAATGTTGCCTCGACAGTCAGACTTCTATTGTCTCGCTTAGTTTGGGAGACCTGGATGGTGTTTCTGGGGCCATCGATACCAGAAACCAGCTTCTGCCCCTCGAAGTTGGTTCTTACTCGTTTCCCTGTTGGGAAACTGTTCGGGAAGTAACACTGGTGTTATGGTTACCTTGTTCTGAGTTCGAAACTCCGTGTCCACAATGTTGACAAGCTCTTCTTGGTGGTAACCGACATTGACGCTGTAAATGTCCAGTCTTATTACAATTCCAGCACTTTGCAAGTCCGTTTCGTTGGTTCCTTTGGACATCAGTTCTTTGACATGAGCATTCTTCGACGACGGCTTCTCTAAGTCGATGTACTCCGTGAGAAGCTTGCTCAGCTGCTTCCATTGTCAAGGCAAATGCTAATGTTTCCGAAAGCGTTCGTTTTCCAGCAGTTCGTACGGCCCTTTGAAGATGTATGTCGGAAATGGCGCGAACAAATGCCTCAACTGAAAACTGGTTACAGATTTCCTCTCCAACATCTGGATATGCAAGATGAACAAGCCTTTCAATGTCCGCTTGCAGTTGTTGTAGAGTTTCGCCCCTCTTCTGAACTCTGGAATTGAGTTGCACTTTGAAGACTTCTTTCATGTGGCTGTTACCAAAGCGTTTGTCTATAGCCAAAACCAAGGAATTGAAGTCGCCGCTCTTATCTGCTGGTATGGTTTGCAACAACTCAGCAGCTGCTCCTCTAAGAGCAAGAGTTAAGGCTATATACTTGTCAGCCTCATCCCAGCCATTTGTTGTGGAAGCTGCCTCGAATTGCTTCTTGTATATAGACCAAGAAGTTTGTCCATCAAAGGTTGGAGGTTGCATCTCCTTTTTCCTCAAGGTTTCTCCAGAACTTTCCCGAATCTTTATATTTCGAATGCGTTCTAGCTCTTTTGAAAGCGTCTCCATTTTGTTGTCGACTTGATTCTCTAATAATGAAACACGTTCGGCTTGATTCTCCAATAATGAAACACGTTCATCAAGTGCAGATACATTCTTTTCGATGTTAACAAGCTTGCCTTCTAGCATGTTTCTCTGTTCTTCGAGAAGGTCTTTTTGTTCGCTATGCTGTTTCTCCAGGCATTCGAGAACATTCTTTTGTGCATTCTCCTGTTCTTTCTTTTGTTCATTTCGCTGCTCTTCGAGACGTTCGAGAACATTCTTTTGTTCTTTCTTTTGTTCATTTCGTTCTTTCATTTGTTCATTTCGTTGCTCTTCGAGACGTTCGAGAACATTCTTTTGTTGTTGAAGCAGAAGACTAATCATATTTGAAACATCTACATTTTTACTTACGTCTGCTTCCTCAGCGTCAGCTTCAAAGACGAAAATGTCCGGGTCTTCATTTTGTTGTTTCAAATATTCGGCCAAACGCAGAACAAGCTCATTTTTCGATCCTGCTCTAGAAAGTTCTCGCTTGCCTAATTCACTTTTCAGCTCATTACAGTTGAGCTCTTTCAGTAACTTGCTCATTTTTTTTTATTTATTTATTTTTTTTTTTTTCCGCACACTTCACTGCACAATAAGTTTTATTCCACTTTTCTGACACCAATGTAATATTTTTCCTAGGTTCTTTAAATAAAACTTATTTATCTTCTTAGTATTTCTTCTTTATTTACACTTTTACAAATCAAAACAATAAATCTCAATTTATAATCAACTCTAATACTTTTATTCCAACTTAAATCCACTTTTTAATTACACTTTCCACAATCCAATAGTTCAGCTTTGCACACTTTCATAATCGAAAATAAACTGTGTTGTGCTCACCGCGAACACTCCCTTTTATACTCAAACCAGTTGTTCTCGAAGGTTCTTGTCTAGAATATTCTATTTGCTTGGAACGAGGGGAACTTTATATGGAGATAGAATGTTCTAGTAGTTTGGAATAAGGAGAAATTTAGATGCGAACTGCTGGAAAAGAGCTTTTTGGTTTTGTTCCTTCATAAAGCAGATATGTAATTGCCAACAGATGGTGCTGTAGGAGTATAAAGCTCTGTTCGCAACAGTATGTATACTGGATTACAAATCCTATGAATTTTTTTTTATTATAACAATTCATTAAATATTTAAGAATATAATATAGTATAGCCCTTATAAATAATATACAACTGGCAATGTCTATTAAGTTTTTAGTTTAAATTTGTGATAATTTAATCCTGCAATGAGGAAAAGTAAATTGAAAAGGGCAGATTTTTTAACCACAAATTAACTCACGCCAACGAGGTTTCTTTTTTTTTAATTAACGGTGAGCTTTAAGCCGACAGAGTTAAACTACGATTTCTTTTAGTGCTTGTTCGCATTTGGTGAGCAGACGCTGTCGTTTCAAGGTACGTACATATAAATATTACCAAAAAAACTTTTTAAAAATAATAAAAACCAAGAACTGGTAATTATATTGAAACTGTTTATTTTTAAGGAGCGCAGCACACTTGTCGAAGAGAGCTCCAGTACGATCATTTTCCATTTTAATTGGAATAAATCCACCTTCAGCCCAATAATTATGTAGCTTTTTGACCAGCCATTTTCACTTCGCTTAATGAAAATGAATAAGTCTAACTAACATACTCTCCAGAGCTAAACTCTTGAAATATGACAAAAAAAAACTCCCATACAACTCTCTTATATCCCATTGTTATACCTTAGTATTAATATCTTGTTATGAAACTGAACTGGGTTTCATAACATTTTTTTTTAAGAGGTAAACACTTTTGCAGCTTAAAACTACTTAAATCTTATAGCTAAACTATTTTCTCTTCTTGCAATAAGATTATATAAGCTTATAGTCTTAAAGGAATCCTTTTCTGAAAACTCAGCTCTAAATAATATGTCCATATAATCCCATAACAAGTCATGTTTAAGAGTTAAGATCATTTCATATTTCTATGAAAACTCTAAAAGAATTTGAGTTTAATACCTCCTATATCAAGAAACAATCCGAAGTTCAAAGAATAAAAGCTTTGCAGTAGGATCCGAAAGAGATCTTTAATGCAACAAACTTTACTTTTCTCAATTAGTAAATTAGTACTAGAAGTAACAAATGGTAAAAAGTTACAGTTCGGCCAACCCTGTACTCGACACAAAAGAAAATAGATCAGCTGAAATGTCAGCTGTTCTTCAAAATTCCCCTTGGATAGTTAAGTATACCAAAAATTTTTGGATAGCTTTAGATTTCTGCTTGACATCAGCTGTTTCGTTGATCAGTTGTTTTTTCCCATGGGATTACAACAACACCAACAAATCCGGATACCTTTGGATACGTACCCGAACGCGACCAATAATGGCAACACACAAACAACTGCATTAGCTTTACATTGCATAGAAGGAGTATATTGGCCTGATTATAAAAATGTTACAATAAATTCTAAAATTTGAGAAGAATTATTACAAAAGAATGTTACTTGAGATGTTACATATTAAACACCGAAAATAATAACAGGTTCCCTAAACAAAAAATAAAAATATTAATTAAATCTCTACTCTCTATTAAATTTTGAGTGTAAAAGTATGATTGTCGAATTGAAGGGTGTCTATTTTACATTTTCATGATATTACGTTCTAGATCATTATTTACGAGAACTGGGAGAAGATGTCTCTGTTATGTTCTTCTATTTCGTAGTGTGACCACTATAAATTTGTTGGAAAACTTTCGAAATAAACTTAAAAGCACCTTAAGGTCGTGCTTCCAACAAATATCTTCATCTTGGTTACTAGCCAGATTCCTTCAGTTTTGCCCGTAATTTGTACTTGTAGTGTATTTGCAGACCGTGGGGTAGCGTGCCATCTGCAACGTCGCCCAGTACAAACGGAAAAGTTTGGCAGCGATGCTTTAAGAACAGAAGTACAATAATTAAAATGTTGGTCATAACATTTTCGACACGAAATTAATATATGTAAATTAAAATTTGTTAAATGTTAAATGATCCAAATTTAGGAACATCAACTTTTCAGCAACACCAGCTTCACTTTATATCTGTAAAATTACTCACCTCTTAACTTACAGCACACAATTCTTGTATTTAACATAATCATGAAAAGCTCAATGATTCGGATGAAATACCAGCAACTCATCCACATGTAATGAACCAAATATTTATTCTCTTACAAGGCACAAATGGATTTCAAATATTCAAGATATGATTCCAGATTTTCATATTTCCTGCTCCATTTTTCGTATGGAAGCAAGAAATTTGTTTTGACTTAAATATATCTCAGTTTAAAATCTGCAAGTAAACGACCGAAAGTCAAAAACCAGACTTATTGGGTAAGACGATATAAAATTAAATAATGTATTTGTATTTTGGCACAAAAACAGAAGTGTGCAAATTTTTTATTTATTCTTCTTTCGTACAACTAAAGGGTGAGTGTCTTCACGGAACGCCTTGATTACATACAAACAAATTATAAGATTGACCACAATTACTGATGAGAATACTGACATGCAGTTATTCTCAAAGCCTGTTACACCAAAAGTATTTTCCAACCAATGCTTCACAGCATAGAAGGTCATAAATGGGAAAGTGAACATCAAGGTGCTGAAGAATAACAGCCACATGTAAGCCGCGCCACTGGTGTCTGGACCTTCATACACCTCTTCGAAATCGTCATTTTCCATGGATAATAGTCCTGTTGGCTTTTGAATCAGACTTTGGGTCTCTTCTTCGACAAGTTGTTTGTATTCATGCTTAGCATTTAGTTTGCTCTTCTTAGATGCCATAATTTAGTGATATTAAACCGTATAGATCCTATTGTGTACTTTTAATCAATTTTACCGAATGCGGCAAGATTTTTTGATATCCGCCGACACTAATCACAAAGTTTTTTGTTCCGCCTTTGCTTTAAAAATTCTCCACCAAGGCGCCGATTCTCTTCGAGGATTTTGTGTGTTCAATGGCGTAATCAATGTCGTCGCGGTTATCAATGTAGAGTTTTACTTTCACAGCGTGCATTCTTCCTAAACGCCGAAAAAAAGACAGCGGTACATGTACCGTTTTTGTTTGTTGATGGCAAAACAACACTTACCGCATGTTATCCTTCGAAAATAAGTCTTTTTCAAGATGTATTCGCTTCCAAAGTTCTTTCAAGACCAAACTCAATGCGCTTGTACTGCTTGCGGATTTCAACCCAAAGTATGAAGCTATTCATTTTATTCAATCAAGAGAGGAGGAAGGAATACTTTTTTATGTGTATGCACGTGATTTAAAAAAAAAAATATTTGTTCGATAAAGTGAAAAATGACGTTTATGGTTGACAGTTGTGGTTAATCGTTATTTCGTTGGTTTGGAGCTGTCTATTCGTTAATTTTGAGTGTATCGCCTGTCTGATTAAACATAAACATAGGGTGATGGCACCTAAGGTCGGCCATCTCCAGTAGCCGGCCACTTCGTCGTAAAGTACAGCGTAATAGTAAAGGTCTTCGTTCAACTTCCAGGCAAAAAATATTTTCTAATAAGCTAAAGCTAAGTGTACACGATTGGTAGATCTTACAATATTGTCAGATCTGTCAGTGAAAAACATGCTTACAATGTCTTACAACCGTGTAGTCTTACAATTAATTGTCAGAAAATTTGTCTGACAATTAATTGTTAGATCATTGTCTGACAATTAATTGTAAGAAACCTGACAATCATGTGTACGCTAGCTGACAATCGTGTAATCTTCCAATTAATTGTCAGAAAATGTATCTGACAATTAATTGTAAGACGGTAAATTGTAAGGTATTTGATAATCGTGTACACACACAATTTATTGTCAGGCCTGCCAATTTGTATCGTTGTCTGACGTTTCTGACAATGAAGAAATTGTAAGATGTTCGTTTTTTAGCATCATACAATTTTTTCATTGTCAGAAAAATTGCAGCCAAGGTTTAATTGTCAGTTTCCATAACCAACAAAAACTGACAATTAATTGTGTGTGTACATGGTTGGTAGAAAGTCTACCAATCTCTTACAATTAATTGGTAGGTATTAAGCCGGCTATCTGAAAATGAATTGTCAGCCAACTTCTGACAATTAATTGTAAGAGATTGGTAGATTTTGTACCAACCATGTACACACACAACTTATTTGTCAGCTCATTGGTAGATAATTGTCAGACATTGTAAGATCTTACAATATTGTAAGATCTACCAATCGTGTACACTTAGCTTAACGGTTTTTCTTCCTTGGTGCAAAATGTCATTCAATTGCAGCTGCTGTTTTTTTTTTGTAGAAAATAACAGTGCGTCGAGATTTCATTCGGTGTATTTTTTATGCTTTTTCGAACAAAAAAAAATTGTGGAAGTAGTTTTTTTTTGAAAAGGATATACCTAATTGGAAAGATATTGAAGGTAAGTGTTCATTTTTTCTTTTTTTATAGTTAATATTTGAGTATTTTCGCTAAAAAACTTAAAAAAATATTTTTTTTTGTAATTAACTACAAGGGAGTCAGAAGACATTTTTTTTCGATTCTTCCTAGTAACAGTTGTTGGTGCAGTTGTTTTAAAATTATTGTGAGGAAAATCATTACTGCAGGGGCAGTCTTTTCAGGATGTAGTAGGAGACACCATCCTTTCCAGCAAACTTTTTTGGCTTGGACTTGCCGATGATTTCTACAACCTCCTCTAGATTACATAAATTTGGAACATCGGTGGAATCATTTGCTGGATTGATGATATTAAAATTGATTTTATCCGGATTTGGTTGCAGTGTTTGTTGAACTTTTGCCTCAACTTCTTGCAAGAAAGTTGGGTCAGTAGGTGGCTTCGGTGTGAAGTTTCCTTCGAAGTAGTCGGCAAACGCTTCCATCTTGTCTTGGGCCGAGGTAACTTCAGTATCACTGGTGATGATGGTTTCCGGTATTTGTGGCTGTTTTCTAATGATCCTATTGATGTTTTGAAAGCATCAAGTCCTGGCTTGATTGCTTGCAATCTTTCCTGGTATTGGATATTATTGCTGTAGCTCATTCCAAACTATCTGGAAGTTTCTGTTGGTTGTATTCAGTTCACTTTGATGGATCCGCTGGAGACGTTTTCTTAGATGTTGTCTGTGAGCATACAGACTCTGAACCTACTCGGGAAGGTGCTGGCACCTATCCTTCGACGTTCTAGACTGTTTTTGCTTGTCCAGGGCATCAGATACGGCAAGTTCAAAGTCTACAATTGCTGCATCGATTTCGGTATCCGGAAGATTTTTGCTTGAAGGTGTAAGAGTTAAGCTGTCTTCGATGTCCCTATGAAGACAATCAATATCCAGCCGTTTGAAATTAATGAAATTTTCAGGAGTTCTGTTGTAAGGAGTATGGGTTGGTTTAGGTTGATCGATAGTTGAAGAGCTTCATGGTCCGTGTCACTGTGCAATAATGTACAGACATAATTCCGGATTTCCGGAAGAGTGTGCACTAGGTTCGAGGAAGCCAGGAAGAAGTCCAGCGTTGAGGGTGTTCTGGGAAAGCTGTGAAACAACCACTAAGGACTGCTGGTCGTTGTTGGCGAACATATTCCTGTCCTATTAAAATTGTGTTTTTATAGTTATTAAATGCTAAAATGCTTTTTAGATACTTTGTACTATTGAAAACAGTATGAAAATATGAATTGTCGAATTGAGGCCGACTATTGAAACTGAAAGGGCCGACTACTCAATAATCACACTTTCATCTCCATAAAGGTAAATAATTTGTTTCATGTTGTAAACTACTGTCTACTTAATTCGTCTAGAATTTCCCAATCTACACATTTCTCAACTAATCATTAAAACTGATAACTAATAACTTAAATAAGTGATTTTTAAACGCTAATCAAAGATAAGAAAAAAGTTAACTGGCCGACTACTGGTGCCATCACCCTAATTAGAACCTGGCTCATACTAGATACTGTTTTCGAATAAAAACAAACTTATTTTACTAAAGCATTTTACATCACATTTTCAAAAGTGATAACGCCGAATTAGTTAAGAAATTTAAGAATTTATACTTTCGCTTGGTCGTCGTTGTCGTTGAAAACATCCGGAAGCATTTCGAATGCTTTGCTTCTCAAATCGTTCGTTGTGCAATAAATCGCAGTTCTTTTCCCTTAAAATATAAGGAAATCGGTTTTGGATTTGGATTTGAAGAATCAAAACCAAAAGCACGCACACTGGCTAACACTTTAAACGTCAAAGTCCTGAAATGTCATTTTCTGAATACAGTCTGTGACGGATATAAGAAATAAAGTTTCTTATAAAAAAGAATGGATATAAGAAAAAACTTTTTCTTATAAAAAAGGAAAAAAGGAAGATAATTTCAAATATCAAATATATACCATGCGCAATAAACACACCTTCCTAAACAATTTCACTAGGTCATTAAAAAGAAGAGATATTTCCACTTATATATACAATTTATCCTTTATTTTTGTAGGCTAAACCAAAAAAACTTTAATAACAAAAATATATTAGACATAACCTTATGGAGTGGTGCCTAGTGCGTTAAAATAAGTGGCGCAAAATTTTAAACAGCCTATTATTAAGGTATTAGTATGATACTACTTGCTAGTATGATACTATGAAGCTAGCACGATACTAAAAAAATAAAGTAGGTGTTCGATGATTTTAACTTTAAAGAAAGTATGATGCTATATCCGATTAAAATTTACAAATTCGTTGTATTAACCTAGTATCATACTAAGGCTGGTATTCACCGAGCGCTCGTAACTCGGATTTAAAAAATTCAATTAAGCGGAGATTTAATGCTAGAAACAGTATTGTTTTTATCTTTTGGACTTGCCTTGAAAGAAGTTAAATAAAACAACGATAAAATAACACAAAAATAATTTATTGAAAAACGAAAACTAGCAAATTTTTGTTCTGTTCGATTCAATTTTTTTTTCACTTAAGAGAGTTTTTTTCAATGAAAAATATTAAAAATTAACTGAAAATATGTTTCAGTTATCCGGGTTTTTCACTTAAGCGAGTTTCACTTAAGCGGAGTGTTTTAAGAGAAATTGGTCGGAAAATACTTGGGGATGAAAAAAGTGTTTCAGGTAAGTGGGTTTTTCTCTACCACTTTTATCATTTAAATAAAGAAATATCAAATAAGTATTTATATGAAATGATCCCTTGGAAAAATTGGAAGAAATCAACGGTGTAGCATTTCGGCAAAAAATGAAATATTTTTATTTGCATTCACAAACTTATTCGTAAGACTGTCCTATATGAAAACATATGAAATATAAAAAACATTTACTCCCAAAATAGTTTGGAGCTTAAAGCATCTTTGGAGCGTTTTTTTTTTTTTTTTAAATAAATTTTCTTTTGTATATTGATAGTATTCAAAAAATATTTGGAGTTTTTTTTGGAAATTGTAGCTTCAAATTTGAAGGGACTATGTACATACAATTTTAATCCAAATTACAATTTTTAAAGAAATAAGTTAAGGCCTTAACAAGAAAGCCGAAAATACGAAAATAAAAAAACACTGTAATGAAAATGACAAATATCGTTAAAATAGCTTTTAAAATGTTTCTTTATCAAAATACTGTGTTCAACACGTACAATGTATAATGTGTACAATAGTACAGAGACTATTTTTTACCCATTTTCTAAACGGTTATATGGCAGGAAACTAACCTTATTTTTTGAAAGCTAAAAACAAATAGGTATAGCTTATAGCATTTCTAATAAAGAAGTTAGTCTTACTTCTTTATTGGCAGTGCTATACCTATTTGTTTCGCAAATAATGTAAATTATTTTTATTATTTTAAAAGTTCCCCCCTGAGAGAGACAACAATCCCTGTGAAAATGTCGGGAAAAGTAAATGTAACACATTTTGTTTCATTGCTAAAATTAATGTGACCAAAAGAGCCGAAGGAAAACATTTTCCACAGATGAAGTCTAATGGTAGACCAGCGCGAAGAATATTTTTGGAAGCAACAAAGCTACCAAAGACACTTAAAACGAGAAAATAGAAAGGTGTCTTAGTAACGACATCAACAGCAACAACAACAATAAAGCAGTAAAGCTTATATCATGTGAGATAGTTCTGAAAAGGCTAAACTGCCAGCTAGGTGAAGTACGCATCAAGACACCTAGTGGCAAATACAAATGAGTACCTCACAATCAAATAATGAAGTGGTTGAAAACATGTCCGAGGGTGGAGAAAGGCAGTACAAGACGCCCTATAACAAAGCCCTATCGAGAAGTACTAAGGAGACGCTGTACAAAACTCTAATCATCCCGGTATTGATCTATGGTGTAGAAGCGTGGACACTTTCTCTGGCGAATAAAAGCTCCTTTAGTGTTTTAGAGAGAAAGGTACTACAAAGCCAAAATAACACCTGGCGAAGACGTTACAAACACGAACTATACGAGCTGTACAGCGACTACTTGTTCAACTATTAAAATGGCGAGGGCGTGAAGGGGGAATGATAGACTCTCCAGCCCGTAAGGTATTACTTGCGTCTCATGAGCACCCCGCGCTGTAGCGCCAACTTAAGTAAGTAAGAGGAGTATCTTTGTCCTCGACTACCAGGTTGTGACATGGGATAAATTAAAGAGGCATGACGAAATCCTCCAATACATTTGCTGCCTAAGGTTTGGCCAAGCTGGAGCAAACTGCGAAATGCATTCGCGTTTCAAGATAACAACCACAACATAAGAGGGTGTAAGCTCTGGCGGGAACGGGGCGAAGATAGAATCCAGCTCAAATGGGCACACTGCCGGAGAGGCCCTTTACGATACTTGCTGTAAATTTAAATTTAAACTGATAAGGACTGAATGTAGAACTAAGTTTTTCCCATTATTCCATGACCATAGTGCAGACGTGTTCATGGCTAGCGAAACTTAAATTGACGCACAATAATTTTAATATCATAAGAAGAGATCAGCCCAACTTCACTCAAGGAAGATTCGTAGCTATCTTCATAGGAAAAGGTATTGATCACAAAGCTATTTATAATAGTAATATGAGCAGGGGTGGAATCGCGTAAGGTGATAGTTGACTATCAATTCGTTGATTGTCGTTTTTGACTATAGCTGTCTCTATCATATAAATTAAGAATTATAGAGAGAGCGATGGTCAAAACGACAATCAACAAATTGATAATCAACTATCACCTTACGCGATTCCACCCCAGATTTCGGTTGCTCTGAGCCTACATCATAAGCATTCCTCTCCAAAAGGGCAAGCGTACGTACATATATGTATGTGATCGCTGCTTTTAATTCTAAGAACTTTTGATGCTTGAATTCAGAAGAAATCTTTCATATCATTCCGAACATCTAAGTTGATGATGGATTAATATGCGGTTGAATATGAGAAGGCTTAGCTCTCACTCAGGTATTCAAAAAATTCATTAATCGATTACAACAATAGAAGATAACAATATCATATCGGATACCTGGTTTGGTTTTTAAACGGGACATGACAATTCATTCCGCGTCTAAGCTGGTCTCTGATATCGAAAGGAACAAACTATAAGGTATTGTACTTGTGCCTGCCTTGTTGACTTAGAGAAGGCTTTCGACACTATATGTATGCTAAGAGGGTTTCTATACAAAGCTAACCAGGCATAAGTAAACCACTATAATATAGCTTAATGCCAAGTTCAATAGTAAAAAGGTGGTTTTCAAAAGACGCATCGTAATTTCTAAGGTATTTTTCGATGTAATAATGGCCTTTTATATAGGAAGCGTTAAAATCGGCCGATTCTGTTAGTAGTCTAACTCAAGTAATTGCTTACATGAAATAGAAGAGAGCTTTTTGCCTGACGAAATGGTTTTATTGCAGCAGCCGGATTCATTGCAGGTCGGACTGTGAATAGGGGTCTCCTTTATATTTGAGACGTCCTCGTATAAGGCGGAGCAGAGCGCCTTCCGTTCAGTAGGACTGTATCCTATCGGGACCGAAGAGACTGGGTAAAACATCAGGAGAACCAGTACTGGTGGTAAAGTTCTGATATTGAAAGTTTGTTGACTGCATGTTTATTTTCATGATCCATTTATACAGATTTAAGTTTAGTTTTAGGTAAGGCATTTAGGATATCACCAAAAAAATTATAAAAATTCAAAACATGAGTAAAAAGCCAAATATGCTTGCTGTGGCTTTTCTAGTTTTAAATAGTTTTAGTTAATTTTAAATATGTATATTTTTTTAAGACCTTTTCGGTGAAAAATAAAACCGGTAGATTATAGCTTCATGGGCTTTCCAATAGAGGAATTTTTGAACCTTGACAGGTGATTGCGGCCATATTGTTGAAGCTCCATACATACATAATCAAATAAGCTGTTATTTATTTAGTCTGTCTTGCCCAGTTAACATGAACAGTTATAGGGTTTAACAATAATGAAAATGATTAAATTGTTTTATGAAAGTGGGTCTTCTGTTAGAGCAACATTTCGCGCGCTTCGTCTATTTTACAATCGTTATAATCATCGTTCCGAGAGGATTATTCGCACCCTACTCGATGTATTTGAGTCGAACGGTGCAATAAACAATTCGCCAACACCCTTACGTCATCTAGTACTGAGAATATCGCCGCTATGCATGAGATTGAGGCGGATAATCTGAGGCAGTCAAGAAAGCCAGGAATTTGACCCCAATTTCGTTCGAAATATCATATTCAATAAAAGTCACTGTTTGTTGTGGATTTTGCGCTGGCGGCATCGGTTCGTAACAGGCTAGGTCAACATCACTTTCAACGGCGACCGCTATCGCCAATTTCCTTTAGCTAGAATTGGATGATATGGACACCAACGACATGCAGTTTCAACAGAAAATATTCCCAAAATATAAAGCCTTTTCCCAAAATACTACTTTTTTAATCTAAGTAGTTGGATTTTAAGCCCCACTTTTGGTTTAAACTTAAGTTCAACAAAAAATTGCGTTTCACAGTTTCATTTAAACCTTGAATTGAGTTCATTTTGTAGTTTAAGTTAAATTACAACTATTCTATCGTTTAAAACTCAGTTCAACAACCCCTTCAAACATTTGAAAATAGAATTTATTTTCATTTTTTAATATTTTTCCTGTAACAGGTCAGAACTGAAACAAAGCAAACTTTCCTTCATTTTTTTTTTCTAGGATTCAGATAGAAAGAGAAAAGAATTTAGTTAATCTACTTTCAATAGAACTGAAGTTCAGATTAGACTGTGAAACCGGACGAGTTGAACTTCAAATTTAAACTCCAGTTAAACTTAAGTTTAAACTTCCAATGTGAAACTGGTGGTTATTTAATTATATAATAAAAAGCGACGCGTTTCGGAAGTTACTCGATCTTCGGGCTTTTTAGTTCATCGACTAAGGCTGGTATTCACCGAGCGCTCTTAAACGGCTCTTAACTTTACGAGGCTCTTAACTTGAAATTTCTTTGGGGTATTCACCAACCAAACCACTCACAAGTGTTTTTAAAATGAGAGCCACTCTCTCTTGTTCAGGCATATCCAAACTGTGAAATCAAACTGTTTTCGAACTTGGAGGTATGTTAATCTGCCGATTTGCGTGGTGAGGGTGGCCGTATGGGAGTGTTGAAATTGGAAGGAAGCGCACTTCCCCACTCTTTGGAAAATGGGGCAAGGAATTTTCGAACAAACTTTCGAAGAGAGCGCTCGTAAGTTTAGGAGTGGTCGGGACCACTCCTAACTTTTAAGAGCGCTCGTAGATCTTCACTAATATTGCTTGGTGAATAGGTTTATGAGCTTCTTAAGTTATGAGCGCTCGGTGAATACCAGCCTAAAACTTTGAGTAACTTTAATTAATGTTGTAAATTTAAAAAATAAATTATTTAAAGTTGTTTTACAAAACAAAAACTAATTCTTTTACTTAGATTTAATAATACAATACAACATGGAGACAAAATCACAAACATTTAGAGAACTTCATTTTTTTTCCGATAAGAGAATTTGATGCTAAACTTCATCAAACGATTTTGAAATATCAAAGGCAACAATCTTGTTTTCTCCAAAAAGATGTAAAGATTTGTTCCACTGATCGGTGAGATATACTATAAAATCACCAGTGGAATTTTTCTACGAAAGCCATATTTCCGCTCTCTAAGATGAAATTTTTGTTAATTTAATAAAATATTTTGTTAATGTAACAAAACAATTTTGTTAATTTAACAAAACAATTTTCTTAATTTAACAAAACAATTTTGTTAATCCCTTAATAATAAAAAAAACAATAACACTAACAAAAAAATTGTTAATACAACAAAAGAATTGTTAATATGACAAATTAATTTTGTAAATTCTACGAAATTTTGTCATATTGACAAAATATTTTTGTTATTTCAACAAATTTATCTGTTAGCATAACAAAATAATTTTGTGGATACAACAAAATATTTTTTGTTACCTCAACAAAATTCTATAATTTTTGTCAATTTGATAAAACTTTTTGTTGGACGTATATTGACAAAGTTTTTGTCAAATCAACCTAAATTTTTATCATATATACCTAGATTTTATTTTCAGTGTATCGAATGCTTTTTAAATATCAAGTACAATTGATATGCTACCTTGGGCCAATAACACAAAACTACAAGTACTTGTAATACAAGTGAATCATTACAAGTTTAACAAATTTCTGTGACAGAAAGCTACAAGTTTGCCGGCTCTTCTACAAGTGTAATGGGCGAACATTACAAGTGGGAAATTATATGATTTCCTTCTTTCTGTAACACAAAGCTACAAATGTAGAAAAAAACTAAATCTTACTACTAGAATAATCCACTAAATCTTACAGGTGATTTAAGACTTTTAGGTGTAGCTCTTGACTTGTAGACTTGTAGCTTTGTGTTACAGGCCCCTGATCAACAGTGGATCTAGCCGTACTGTATTGCGGTCATTACAGAGCTGTCATTCTTCAAGATATTCTTAAAGCTAGTTGTTCATGAGTGTTTCCATGACCTTGGAAACAACGGGCGTTAATGATATTCTTGGTAAATTGAAAGAGGATGAAAATAAGGGAACTTATGAGACAAATGCAGTTTACCACCTACTAGGAAAGAGCACCCTAGAACAATCAGTGGATTTCAGAATCCTAAAAGACTTTGCGACTGTCAGAGGATTCCATCCCTAACTTGTCAAAAAAGATGTCACCGTGCTTCATGCCATCTAACTTTTCTGTTCAAAACATTTCCCTCCAAATAAATTCCACAAAATATACATCAAATTTTTCGTCAAAACCATTTCCATCCACTTTTATAAATACTATATCCGTCTATCTTTTCCTAACACAAGATACATCTTTTCTAACAGAAAATTTAAACATTTTCTCATATCTTTATCTGCATACAAGTATATTTTTGCATTTTGAATATCCCCCAAAATATTCACGCGCATACTCCACTATTCCAATAATACGAAAGTTTTTTGAGATAATCTTGGTTTTCACTGTGCGTATCTGTGCCATTCTACCCCCACAAAGAGAAAAACACCACAAAAAACATTTATTTCCCTTTATACTTGCCGACGACCACAACGACTGCGATGGGCCCGATGACTTTATCCACAAATAAACTCCAAAACCGTTAGAAAGTCGCCTATTAGTCAAGACACACTAATATCACTCCAAAGTAAAAATAAAATAAGTTTTTAAAATTTCTCCAATATTGATACATTCCAATACAGACTTTTCAAAAAAAAAAAAAAAACAATAAAAAAATATGGAAAAACCGACAAGAGTCTGTGCGTACACTCCATTTGTGTATTACCAATATCCATACAACAACCAGTGTATAGTGTATCTGTGTGAATATTTTTTTTTTGTATCCAAATTTTCTCTTCTTTGAGGAAAATATAGAAAGAAAATATAGATCACCAGGCAAAAAGGTGTGCTCTCTCTTGGCACAACCAGAAGAAAAACGATTTTTCTCTACCAGATGAAAAACTAGTCGAACATTTTCCACAAAATAAAACACACAGTTTTCTTAAAAATAAATAAATATAACTAAAATTTTAAATAAATTAAAAATATATTTTAGAAAAAAAGAAGAAAAATCGTTGTGTTCCCTAAATAATTCATGAAACGGAAAAGTTAGTTAAAATCCTACGACTATATCTATCTGTGATGTACATATATGTACATATATCCGCGAAATCAATTTTCCTTGTGAAATACCAAGTTTAATAGAAAAAAAAATTATAAAGTGTGAACAAAAGTGAAGAAAATTAAATTAAGAATTTACAATTTAGAGAAATCAGCATTGTAGAAGATTTTTTTATGTTTTCTTATTTGAATAATCTCATGAAGAAATATATCTATTCATTAAAGAAGTTGCTGTGCCGAAAAAAATCATAAGATACAATGTGTATCTGTGTATATATAGAATATTTTTTGCATACATATATGTAAATGAGTTATAAGTGGTATTTTTTATGTGTACTCGTGAAAAAAAAAAAACAAAAAATTAAAAACCAATTTTAAATTAACACATAAAAACCATAAAAATATATTTTGAAAATAATAACTACGAATACATACATATTAATGTTAAAATAAAACCAAAATAAAAAAAAAAAATTTAAAAAGGATACAAACAATTTAAACATACCTACAAAAAATCTGTATAAATTTTGAATTTACTCATTGTAAAAAATAGGAATTATTTTTGAAACATAGTTAGAGTGTCATATAGCCAAAGGTTTTTCGAAAAAAAATAGGTACTTTTCTCTCTCGTTCTCAACATTGGGAAATTTCCCGACATGAAAGCTCATCCCGTCTTGTCTCATAGAACAGAGGAGTATTTTTAGAGTGTCCTGTTTCAAAACTCCTTAAGTTGAGTTAGGAAATTGGAACTCCATTAACTGCCTCCTGCTTTGCGAGAGGATGGAAGATAGAGAGAGTGAGAGAGAAGAGGAAAAATATTGATATAATTGAGAGAAAAAACCTTGCTATAAAGATAGCTTTTCTCTCTGAAAAATTATCGACAGATTCGGGACAAAACGGGAGCAAAGAACAGAAGGTAGAACGAACGAAGACAAGTTTCCCTTTTGTGTCGGTCAAACATTTGGGGGCGCGGTGTGTGCGGGTTAATTTTTCTTTCGGTCTCAAATACATATTTAGTATTAATAAAATAAATTACTTAATTTATGTACAAGTTTGGGCGATTAATTATCCAGAGCTCATTGTATACAATTTCAGTTTTAAAATTTTATTATCGTTTCCAACTTATTTTTCATTTAGCAGTGTTTAAAATCTAATAATCGTGCAAACTTAACAAGAAAGGAAAATAAAAACAGCATACAAGTGATAAAATTTAAATATTTTCTATTAAACATAAAAGAAGCCTTTTCAACAGAGAAATAAATATATATGTATACATTATAAAAAACGGAATACAAAACGGGTGATACGAAAATAATCAAACCTATAACAACAAACGAAACAAACAAAAAGAAAATCCTTAAACTATCCCAAATGAGTTGTTCTACTTAAATACGCGTATTAAACAGTGTTGCTCTGCCAAATGATAAAATGATGAAAAATGGATGAAGATGTCGTATCACCATCAGCAACATCATCATCTTCATCATTTACAACATCATCATCAACATCATTGTCGAGAAGCTGCTGCTGCTGTTGTTGTCGTGGTCATCAGCACCTGATCAGTCCATTCCGGGGAGCGTGAAGTTTCGTCTACTTGTTCGTCGTCGTTTTCTTCCGCAATATCTCGGGTGGTACAGATCCCGCATCAGTCATCAGGCACAGGCACAGCCAGTCAGCATAGTCAGTGTGGAATCGTGGAATCCATACACGAAATTAGCTTAAGCACAAAATGGCGGATGGTGGACACTCATTTGGGAAGAAGACATTTCATAAGCCAACTTATTGCCACCATTGTTCGGATTTGCTGTGGGGTCTAATCGGACAAGGATATATATGCGAAGGTACGCACATCTTGAACAATAACATCTTTATCATTATCCAGGTTTCTCATAAACTATATCTTTGTTTCGTTTTATTTTCAAATGTCACTGATTTAACTATATACCTAAATTTTAATTGTTTCACATTTGAATATTGTTTAAATAAGTAAATAAGAGGGTGGCGAGGGTAGGTTTACCACTTAATATCAAGTAGAGTTGCCTTTTTGGAAGTTTTCTCTCTTCTTCATTTTTTTGTTGTTGTTTGTTACTTTTTACTTACTCACCTACAATACCACCCCCGGAAATTTTCATTGCTGGTTGTGAGAAAATATAATATTGGTATACCAAACTTTTCACTAGACATAGACACATACACACTTTCCACACACAAACAAATATACCTACAACAAAAACAACAGTAACAAAAATAAAATTAAAAAAACAAAAATTGGTAACCTCTTCTCAGTTAGCAAGAACTAACGAATGAACGAACGAGACAAGTGTACACACTCTCCAATTTTCACGAGAAAATGATCGATAATCAGAAAAAGTTAATTCTTATCTGGAAAATTGTACACATGTACAGAAAAATAACCCTAGTTCTGGAGCGCGCATATACACACAAATCTATCTCTACAAAACAGATTTCAAAAAAAAAAAAAAAAAAATATGCAAAAAATTGCTAACCAAATAAGATGTTGAGAGATTTACATATAGGGGTATGTTTTACTTTTCTCTTAGCTTTTTCTTGAAAAAAATATTAATATGAGCATAAAATTTTCAGAAAAACTAGACATTACACGTGCATGCCTTTACTTAATAAAAAATATACATAAATAAGGCAAACTTGAAACATTATCTAGTACTCAGGTAATTTTAATAAAACTTGAAATTGCAGATTTATAGTGAAAAAGAAATCCTAAAGTTTTTTTTTTTTAATTACCTTGGACATCAAATGAGTCCATGGAAAATCGCTTAATACTATTTTTTCGAAAGTTTCGATAATAATCTAAAAGTAAATCTCTTCTAGACTAGTCATATAGATTAGTAATTTTTCTCAAGTATCGACTAGAATTATAATTGTTTTCATTATCATTGATAGGAAAATATTACTTTCTTTTTAGAAAAGCCATATTGTTAAGTTATTTAATTTTGTAGTGGAGATTTTTAACGTGTTTTTTTTTTTATTTTAGTTAATAAATTAAAAACACACATGTTTAATTTATCTATGCTTTTCAGAAGCTATGCTTCCATTATCAGTAGGTTTTTTTAATTTAAAACAATTTCTTTTGAAGAAAAGTGACAACTTTAAAGGACTATTCACATAAGAGATGAGATTTAAAAAATGTTAAAGACTAAATTCTTTAACTAGACAAAATTGTAGAAAACTTATTGAAATTAACGTTAAGATATTTAAATTTGTGTAGTAGTTAACTTAATAGAAGTTTTAAAATTTAAATTATTCGTCACGAATTGTAACAATATTCTAATATTTTATCTAGTTTTTGTAAAGAATTTAGTTCAAAAATGTTTAAAATCCCATTTGTTCTTTTATTCGTCAGTCGTTGGTCGGTCTCTTGTGAATAGTTGTTAAAAGAAGTAGAAAACATGAATCATTAGAAGAGGGAGAAACCTTTCTCCTTACTACAAAATCGGGAAATTGAAAACATATTTATTCAAATACAAAAATATTTAAAAATATGAATAATAAATAAAGATAAAGTAAATGGATGAATAATAAGAAACAACAATACCTAAAAATATAAATACAAAATTGAATTAAATAAAATCATAAATTAATAAATAAAACAAAAATGCTCACATAAATAAATAAATTCTTAAGTCGATAAAAATGATAAATAAAAAAAAATAAAAACTAACAGCCTCATTTATTATATTTCAATAATACTCGGTTCAACCTCGGATTAGTTAAACCGAGCCGAAGCACTTATTTCGAGTTTAATCCGCGCCACGTCAAACAAATCCTTAGTCATAAAATATTTTCTTAGCCGTCTTAGCTACGCCTTTCTTATGTCAAATATACTAGCAAAAAAATCACCAATCTTAAACTCTGGTTATTACGAACGTAAGCAAGCCCCAGCTGATTTCCATTACTATTCATTTTATTATAATTGGATGCATATTGGAAATTGGATATATGTATATTTAAAATTGGACTGTACAAAGATCAAATCCTAGAAATGAATGTACCAACCACATTGCGTCGCCAATACCGTACAACTGTTAGAGCGTTTGAAAAATGTAAATAATTTATTAATGCAAAATATCTATACATTTTGTCTTAGTAACAAACGAAAAAAAATTGTTTATACCCTCCATTTTGTAAATTTCACACGATGTTATGTCAAAATGACATTTTAGATACTATGAACCAGTTTTAGCTTACTCCGCCTCTATTCCTCGTGTATTTTCTTTATAAATAAGCTTTCCAGGATTGGAGTCGTTGTAAAGTCGAAGTACTCGTATCTTTATTCCGTAGCTAAAATGAGTTAGTAAATAAGGCTGTAAATGTTTTCAACCTGAGGACATTTTATAGTGGGGTAAGAGGTGATTTTCTGGTTTTCGCTGCGTTTTGGAATTATAACGGTTTTTATAATTTTCAGTCCACTTTCTTTTAACTAGCTGTAGCTTTGCCTATCAACGATTCGGTAGAATTGTTAAGTTCAAAACTGGTTTACAACTCTTGCCAATACGGATATCCGTTTTCCAGTTATCAAACACGATTTTAAAATTGTTTGTCAAATTCAAAAAAAAATAAAATATTTTGTGGATTAGAAACAGGAAAACAATTGAATACTATTAAGAAAAAGTTACAAAACAGTTTGTTCTTGCAATTGTGTAGTTCTGGAATATTTCTTTATTTATATTTAATATGTATGTATAGTATAATATGAAGGTAAAAATACTACTCAATAACTACTATTTTTTTATTTTAGATAAAATTATAAGGTAAAACAAAACAAGTTTAAAATTAAAAAAAAAAATACCTGAAGAAATTTTGAAAGTTCAAAATTTTTGTTATAATAAAAGATATAATTTAAGAATCTACTGTAGTATAGTAAAAATAGAACCAGTCAAAAGTACCGGGACAACAAATTGTAGAAACCGTAATAACTCAAAACCGATGAAGAAATAATAAGAAAATCTTAACTTTTTCGACTTAAACAATCGAAAAATTGCTTCAAGAAGCGATACTCTGGTCTTGACTGTAGATTACCCTGTATGAAAAATGAATAAGCAATAATTTATCAAAACATTTTTCTTGTGTCTCACAGTACAGAATTGAATTTTTTAAGCGAAATTAATATTCACGGTAAGTGTTACTTTCTGGTCTTCTCTAGCACAAACCATGTGATAAAAAGTCCAATCTGATGCCCAATGTGATAATCCTGGCACAAGCTTCTTGGACTTACGGTCCAAATATGGCAATCACCTTAGTCTTCGTGTTTATGGTTATCTTTTCTACCTTAACCTGAATCTGTATATGCCCGCAGAGCTGTTCGTTGAATTGAAGGAAGGAAACAAACATGAACAAGCTGAAATTTGACATGTACATGTACATTGGTAGAAGGAATTTTCATAAACTAAGACAGTTCCTCATCGACCCCATTACAACTAGTCGAGTGTCATGGATTTGGGTATTTGAGAATATCTCGAAACCTACTTGCTAAAGAGAGTTTCAAAAACTTCTAGCTGAAACAAAGAAATACATCTTGAAATTTTATTGCTAGAATTTATTGTTAAAAGTTATACAAATTCAAGGAATTGGTCAACAAATAGTTAACATTAATCAGGATTCATATCGTCATTAATGACTTCTTTATTTGTGTAAATTTATGTTGGGATACTGTTCTAAAATAGTAGAAATGTGAATGTCAGGATGTTTCGATAATCAAACATAAGTACCTATTATTTTTAGTTAGTCACATTAGATGTAAGCTGGGTTAAAGCTTTCAGAAAGCTAGCAATAAATCGACTTTTGTTGCTTACAACAGTAGATGCTCCATACAGTGAAGTAATAAAAACTAGGTCTGTATACAATATTAAAATCGTAAACTATTTAAAAAAGATTTCTATCTTTGAATTTGATTAAAAAGGATATTCTCTCCGGTGTGGAATTTTTTTGAATTTATTTTAGCATCAAACAACTTTCAGGTTTAGCAAAAGAAAAACTGCATAGCATTTAACAAATATATAATATAACAAAAAAAAACATAAACTTTTTAATTCTTGCAAAATGCAAAACAGTTAATAAGTAAGTAAAAGAGATGCTCACTTTAGCATGTTGGTAAAATTTTTTCCACAATTTCAATGTATCACCAAAGTATACATAAAAAATGGAGATACTTACTTTCGTGTCTGAGTTAAACAAAATATATGAATAAATGATAAAGTGTAATAAAGCCGTTGATGCATTGCAGGTGGAGTGTTTGAGTTTAATACAGAAAAAACATGCGTTCACTATATCGAGACGGGAGCGTATCGGAATCCCGCTTTTTAAAATCCCGCTTTTCAAAAATTCCGAAAAAAAAGTTTTAAAATCCCTTCTGCTAAAATACTGCTTTTTTAGAATCCCGTCTTCTAAAATCCCCCTTTTTCAAAATCTGGATCTATTATAACTCCTCTTTTTAAAATCGGGATTTTAAAAGCGGGATTATAAAAAGCGGGATTTTTAAAAAGGATTTTTAAAAGGAAACAGGATTATAAAAAACGGGATTATAAAAACGGGATTTTAAAAAACGGGATTACAAAAAGCGGAATATCGTACCCAACCCTATCGAGACATGTATGAGTTGTTCACTATTTAGAATAGTGGGTATCAATTGTTTCGTGTTCACTGTTTATCGAGCTTCTACTGTATGGTAGATTCTTAGTCTCTCTTTGTCTCTGCATTTTATGTTTTCTGTTTTCGTAAATATTCTAACGAAACCACAAATAATGAATGCTCATGGAAAATCTGACTTCCTAAAAAACTTTGTTTCATAATTTATATTTTATATTAAATGTTTCCTTTCTTCGTGACCTTTTCTTTTTTTAAAATTATTCAGCCCTATCACGAATTCCATCGTAATCGGAAACTTGGTACGAATTCCGAAAAAAACTATCACAGAATCCATCGTAGTGGAAAATCTTATACAAATTGCTGTTACGAACGGATTTGATGATAGCTTTTTGTCGGAATTCGTAAAAGTTCCGATTACGATGGAATTTGTGATAGGGCTGATTATTTAAATTATTAAATTAAGAAATAATAACGAAAAATTGACCTTGAGCCACTTAAGGACAAACATTATTTTATATTACTATACGTCAAATTTCCCTTCCTTGGAACTGTTTGTCATTTCTTATTG
This sequence comes from Philhelius festivus, assembly GCA_963931855.1. Lineage (NCBI taxonomy): Eukaryota > Metazoa > Arthropoda > Insecta > Diptera > Syrphidae > Philhelius > Philhelius festivus. The sequence goes on along the minus strand of OZ007555.1, from coordinate 137,069,266 downwards.
GATTTTCTTCAAACTCAATATTGGGTCGAATGGTTATCTAAAAATCGTTCTCAATGCAACCAGGTAAATTTTTATCAGATATCAATAAAAACAATGTACGTCCTTGTATAAAATCTCCTTCATTCCTTGAGAGAGGACCATACTTCTTTAAGACACACAAATATAACAAAAAAATGTCGATTCAATTTTATGATTAAATTTGTAAGGTTAGACCTACTTACGTTTGTTTTGTATTTGAGCACCGTTAAATGAAAAACAGAAAAAGATTCTTAGTCGTTCCCTAGATATCTGACGAAATGCGTTCCATATAGAAAACAGTTTAACAGTTCATTTCGTTCTTCCCATAACTTCAATATCATCAGGTTGTAACAATAGATGGAAAAACATTTGAAAAATTGAACTTCTGGTATTGTCGATGTTAAAAATATTGCCTGGCAGCTTGACTTACACTTTTCTCAACCTGATTTTGGCTTGCTGATTTTTACGGAACGGGATTTCTTTATGGCCATGAACTTATGCCTTTTTCTAAATTCTTTCGTATCTGAAGGAAAAGAAATATCTTCACTCTTGTAATTTGACCCCGAAATAGCCTTAGCAAAAAATTGTCAATTCTATTTTGGTTGTCTCCGTTGTATAGAACCTATTTGAAATAATAATGATAAGGGCCATGTAGTAAATCACCTTTACCCTGCTATCAATTCGGCTGCTGTAAAACAACCGTTTTGTCAGGGCAAAGACTCACCTTGTCTGCTCAGAGCAACATTAATATGTCTGTCAAAATAAAAATACTGATACGGGCCAGTGTCTGTCCATGAGGTCCTATGATCACTAGCTTGTGTCAGTTCTTAACCGTATCTTTTGGGGATCAATGCAATGGAGTCCTTAATAAAATAGTTCCAGATTTTTGAAAGTTGATTTTCAACACTACAAAAGAATTCTTATGAACTCGACTTTTTGAGCTGTTCTGTACACTATTCGATAGCCGATATACGCAATTGCCTTATTTAGAATACCTTTCAGATCGCTGTTGCATTTCTGAATAGAATCGGCGGGTTGACCGCTCCCTACTGAAGACCATTTTTAATATCGAAAATTGCGGTTAAAGTTACATTGTCAGTTATGTCATTAAACTTTTTACTATTGAGCATTTCATAAAGCTTATATATAATAGTGCTTTACTTATGCCGAGTCTGGTAGGCTTTAGATAGAGACCTTCTAACCATACGGTGTCGAACGCCTTCTCCAAATTAACCAGACAGGTACATTGCCTTTTAGTTTTCTTCCATTCGATATCAGAGACCAGTTAAGACGAGGCATAAATTGTATCAAATCCCGCCTTAAAACCGCTTATTTTGATAGAGCTCTATAAATATTTTTTTCGGAAGAAGGCTATTCGACCGGAGATTGACCGGGTTGGGTTTCTCTATCCCCTTTTTTGGCAGAGGATGTACCACAGCTGTTTTTCATCGCACTGGATAATATGCATTAAACGACTTAACGAATTATCATTACGCTACCAGGTGCTTTTTGAGGAAGGTTTATTTTAAAAAATATCGTTGTTAGGTTATTTTTCGAAGAAGGAATTTAGAAAGTGATGAGCGATATAGATTTTGATGTTTTTTTTAATTATTTCTGAGCTGAAGTATTTGAGTTTTTATAAAAAAAGTTTGGGGCTTTTTCTTGGATTGATATTTTTTGACAGATAAAAGAAATAATTGATTTTTGTTTGAATATAAAAATTTGCCTTCCGTGATTGAAGATAATGACAATATGAGAGCGTTTACACTTATCATCTAATAACTCAAGTCTGCATGTATGAATTAATTATGCCACATATAAATAAATATTGACAAACGTCGATATCCTAAATTTTAAATTAATCGAGATATAGCAAAAATTGCATCGAAATTGCCTTGTTGGCCGATTGCCAGCCATATTTCAAGAGGGTAAAAAATTCCAATAAAAAATTCAACCTCCAAAATCGGCCGTCGTCATTTCAAAAAAAAAAATTATTTCTTGGAGTCTGATGGTTTGATTTTCAATTATAACTTCTTAGTATAAAAACAAATCGTATACTAAAATCTTGTTTGAATATCAAATCTTTTCGGTTTTAATCATTTTTAAAAAACTGAAAATTTGTTAAAAACAAAAATTATGGCAACAAACTTTTCTACTAAAATATCAACGGTTTTATAAGGATAAATGTAAGGAGGTAGGGATACGATATTCTAATTGTAATAAATATTTTATAAAGATTTTTTTTTTTTTAAAGAAGTATGGTTTATATATTTTGTAATGTTTTTCAAATTGTTCCTAAAAAAAGTCCGTTTTATCCATTTTCCTCAATATGCTAATAAAGTCTGGGGACTGATTGAACTTTAGATGACCATCAATAAGCTATCACTTAATTACGTATTATTTATTGTTTTATTCACGATTGTTTGAACATTTTCCAATCGAATATCATGAAGCAAAAGGGGCTGTGCAGAAATATGTGGGGAAGAAAAGATTTTGAAGAATCTGACGATGATGGGTACTTTGCGCGTCTGCCATAAAAATACAAATATAGAACCTGTGATTTGTCTCCACTTGAGAAAATAAAAATCAAATTAAACAAATTTTAAATATATTCAACATAACACAATTTGCAAAATGTAATTTTGTAAATCTATTTAGAAATATGCAGTTAATTTCACTTTTAATTTTAAAAATATTCAAACAAATATTTATAAATAGAACAGACAAAAATATAAGACGAAATGTTTCCGTAAATTAAAGAATTGTAAGAGTTTGTAATTTTTTTTTAATTATTGTTTTATTCTGATTTACCTTTCTGAGTATTCATTTTTTTTAATTTAATATAACATTTAAATTTCTGAGAATATTTTTTAACAAAATTTTGTGTTCCCAAAATAAAATAAAAACATGATGCTGCGTATTTATTTTCGTTTGTCGGTCTACTTAAAAATTGAAAACGTAGGTTCATCTGTATATTCTTTGTCACAGAGGTGTGTGATAATGAATGTATAAGTATTTTAAGAAGACGCTTTGTTTTTATTGGTATCGTTCTGGCTGCCATACGAAATACACAAAGTCTTGAATTGAAGAACCAAATATGTGGATTTTTCTGAATGTTTCTTTTTTCGAGGAGCGTGGCGATACTTTTTATTTCATGTGGTATTCTTCCAATTTCGAAAAATATTATAAGCTGTATTTTAGAGTAAACTAGTGATGGCAACTATCGAATAAAAACTATACTATTATTCGATAGTAGTTGAATAATTATTTATCGGATAGTGTCTAGTCATTCAGTTCCTTGTATATTTTTTCGTTCAATGACTTTTTTAACCGATAGCAGGACTGACGAATTTTATGTATTCTTGATAGAAAGACATTTATTATTCTTTCCATTTACTTAATTTGCGCTCGTTGATGTTCGTGCATAGTTTTGAGTTGTTTTATTAACATATCTACGTAAATTGGAATTGATAAATTTAAAGCCCCTTTTAGACGACCAGTTGTGTTCCTTCAGTTATCAGTTCAGTTAAAAAAGGCAGTGTAGTTAGACGTCAGTCCGGTGTTCAGTTGAGCGTGTATGTAGCTTCTCTTTTAACTGAATTGTGATAAAAAGGGTCACTTTTCTTCCACAAACATGGACACGCGATAAATTTCAATGAATTCGACCAAATTATCATTCTGTTTTGACATTATTGAAAAAAAAACAGGAACTCGAATGACGACTGAACTGAAAAGTTTTTACACATCAGTTTAACTGATAACTGAACTGAAAACTTATGGCAATTTCATCAGTTTCAGTTAAACGCTTCAGTTTTTGCATTTAGACATCAGTTTAACTGAAAGCTTAACTGATAGCTCAACTGAAACTGAAACTGAAATGATCGTCTAAAAGGGGCTTATAATAATACATATTGTTATTTGAGGTTTTAGTGAGACTGTGTAAGTTTATTTTCATTTTTAGCTCTATCATAGATTTAATTTGGAAAAAATCAACCGATGAAAGTTACGCTACGAACTACGAAAAATTTACGAGTATTTCTCAAAATCCGAATGGAATCCAAAGAAGCATTGCTTCATTCTCATTAGCTCTCATTCTCATTTTCGAAATAAGCTGTTTGGAAAATATTGAAATTAATATTGAAAATAATTCATTCTTTTTGTATTTATCATACTATACATAATATTATTTGTCAACAGTTTTTTTTTATATATTACTTTATTTCATAACAATCTCTTTAAACGATATAAATTGTTTAAAAATGTATTCCATCGCGTTCAGGCGCAAGTGCAATCTTATGATCTTATGAGGGAATATACTTTGAGAAGCTTGAGTCTAGTGAATTAAATATCTCCATACTGCACCTTCTTTTAGTTTAAGGCTACGGCTATGCACTGAGCGATGAGCGACTGAGTGATTGAGCGACGCAAATAAATTGAAACACATGAAATTGTATGGAGGTGGCCACATAAGCCCTGAGCGACTTTTTTTTTTTTTTATAATCTACACGCGCTCAAGGGATTATGATTACCCTTTAAATGTTTGAACACAGCGCTGGCGTGAAGTTAAGGAAGAGAAAGAAGGATAGGAAAGATGTGTGGCACGATGTTCTGAGACTGAAGGTTGTTGTCTCAGATATTTTAACTCCAGGGATGGCGGCTGAACTAAAGCGGAGAATGCCGTGTCTTATTTCTATGTCGCTTATAATTCACATTATTTTATTCGTGTTCATCCTTGTTGGGCATACTAGTTTAACTCAATTAGATGTTGTTAGTGTTATGCCTGAACAACATGTAATGAGTAAACCAGCAACCCATTGATGACAATTTTAGAAGGTTTTTAATGGAATTAAAACGACATAGACGACGGCAGGGATCGAACCTGTGATCATGAGGTTCACAGGCGAGCACACATCCATCGCGCCACGGCCACCCCCACTTGCGATTTTTTTAAGCGACAGATCGACGATGCACGTTGCTCTGCAATCAAATCTGTTTTAATTTTTCAGTCGATCGCTGAGCGACGAAGTAAGTCCATGGATAAAATAAGCACAGAAACTTTAAAATTTAAAATTTTCCAAAAGTCCGTTGCCATTTAGGGCAAAATTTAACGAGTTCGAAAAACTAGAGATAAAAAGTGACTCTCAGAATGTTATTTTGGCAAAACTAAAAAATAAAAACTATGAAAAAAAAAAAAAATAAAAAACTAACCTTAGTAAAAAAAACCAGCCGCTTTTCCGCACTAATTGGTTTCCTTAGTTTTGTTAATCTTGGCCGAACGTTTTCCAACAGGAAATCAAAAGATTTTATTGACATACGACATTATTGCCAAAATCGGTTTAAATTTGCCCTTTAACGATTAATGGGGTTCAAATCAAATCTTCGTTTTCTCGATTTCACTTTCAACTAAAAGACTACGACGAACTGCACTTGACAACTACATTTTCGCAACTTATCGCTCTGCGTTGACGCTCAGTAAATGGCTACCCATCGCTCAGATTCTTCGCCTATCGCTTGTCGTTCGGTCGCTCAGTCGTGGCCGAAGCCTAAGGCGTTTTTCTTTCAGGACGATTAAAGTGTGTTACTTTTTCTAATCAGAGCTTGCTAGCACTCTATGACAGCCCCGGATCTAAGGGGGGCAAACGGGGGCACTTGCCCCGGGCGGCAGTTTCATGGGGGCGCCAAATCCTTGAGAAAAGAATTCAAAATATCGAACAAATGAAGCCTCTTTTCCTACAATTAGTGTTGGGCATAATCGAATGATTTAAAGAATCGAGATATTAGTATTCGAATGATTCAAAGAATCGAATGATCATTCGAATGATTTTCGAAGGAATATCATATTTAAAAAAAGCAGGAAAAAAACACTCCATTTCAAGGCAAAAAAGAAGCAAAAACAAAACAAAAAATTATAACATAATGGTTCTCGCTTCTCGTCTTTCCTTTGCAATTCCATATTCAACCCTCAACGATGCATCGAGTGCAAAAATGAATATACCTAAATATAAACCCAGTCATTGAATACATACGCACGAGATACACAAATAACCAAATTCTCGAGTTCTCGAATTGTGTTTTCTTTTCTGTCTTTTCGTTCAATATTCGCTTCTTGGTCTCGAATAGGCACTCGAGTGTTGAGTCCTCATTTCGCTTAGAGAAAGTAGATAAGAAAAAATCATTCGAAAGATTTGAGTATTCGAATGATTTGTGTGAAGAATCGAGATATCTCGAGATGTTGCCTGAATCGATTATAATCGATTATTTCATTCGAATTCGCCCACCACTACCTACAATCTCATAGGTTTTTATCAAGTAATCGAACCTTAATATAATATGTTTGAATAACAAACTTTTCTATTTCCATACGCCCAGTTAGTTTTTGAACATAATATTAAGGGATTTATGAACGGATATTAACACTGCACTCTCTGCAAGCTATTAGACAGTACTTCTTCATCAGCCTTGTGTAAAGATGGTCTCAAAAATTGGAAAAAGACTTCAGAAAAATTAAATGAGCATGAAGTATCACAAACGCATAAAGAATGTTTTATTAAAAAAAACGTCTGCAACAAATAAAATCAGGTCAGGGCATCGATAGCGACGTAGAGCGATTAATTCACTCCGAGAAAGAAAAATGGAGACATATTCTACATGTAGTAATGGACGCTGTCATGTACAAATGCTGTCATTGCAAACTGTCTTTCTTTTAGAGGTTCTAAAGAAACACCGAGTGATCTCGCTGAAAATGCTCCTCAGCCTAATCAAGGAAAATTTCTTAATTTGATAAGTCTACTCAAGAATCAATTGAACCACTTAAAAAAGGATAAGTGTCCTATTTGTCAAAAACAATATTAAATGAAATTATCGATATAATGGCAAACAAAGTTCGAAATACCATTTTCAATTAGATCAAGGATGCCAACTATTTGATAATCATGTTTGACTGCACTCCAGATATGAGATAATCACATTCGATTCGATACATCAAAATAACAAAAAACGCTTGTGAAATAAAGGAAAGTTTTATTGATTTTATTGAAGTTGTCGGAAATATTGGAGAATGTATCACACACCGCATTCTAGAAAAACTAGAAGCTGATGGTTTGGATGTGCAAAAATGTCGTGGACAATCTTACGACATCGGATCCAATATGGCCAGCATATACAAAGGAGTCCAATCCAGAGTTATGCAAATGAACGAGCTGGCAGAGTTTGTACGGTTACTAGCGCACTCTTTAAATCTTGTTGGCGTGCATGCAGCTTCAACATGTACAAAAATTTTATTGTTTCTTTGTCGGATCCACTATGCGGTGGAAAATAATGCAAACGTGTACAAAAACAAACTTAAAAGGAAGAACTCAAACCAGATGGTCGGCTAAATATCAAGCAGTTACTACTCCATTAAATAATTTACCGGAAGTTGTCAAAGCTCTGGAAGAAATTGAAGAATCCTCTCTAGCCGCAGAATCTAAGTACGAAGCTAGTCATTTGCTACATGCGGTAATGGATTTTAAATTTATCCTCAACTTGACAATTTGGAATAATATTCTTCGAGAGATAAATAGAGTGATCGTTGAAATACAAAAAGAGGATATTATTATTTCGCGTAATCAAGCCCTTGGTAAGATCTTGCAAGAAATGAGAGAAAAACCGGTAGAATATTGGACCAAAGAAGCTACACCTGTATCAGAAAAATTGGAAATTGAGCCGGTTCTTAAAAACAAACGAATTTCCAAAAAGAAAAAGCAGTAGAGAGTGCAAAGAGTCTACATGAAAAATTCACCTTCCTCAGTGGCCACGCCAGAAGAAGATCTGCAAAAAAATGGAGCCGATCTTCAAAATATTCAAAAGACTTGAATGCAGTTGGTTTTTGCAAGGACCTTGCATATTTAAAGTGCTAGTACATGAAATTAATGAAAAATCAAGTGCCTTCGACCTGTTACAACATCTCTACAAGCATGACTTGCAAGAAGCGTTTTCCAATGTTAGTATAGCTTTAAGAATTTATTGCACATTACCAACAACATCTGCAAGCTGTGAGCGAAGCTTCAGCAAACTAAAAATAATTAAAACTTATCTACGAGTACGTTTTACAATGAGTCAGGATCGTCTATCTGATGGCCTCGCGATCCTAGCCATTGAAAACAAAACCGCCTATGCGACGGACCTTGAGGTGATAATAGATTCTTACGCAGAAAAGAAAGCACGCCGTGTAAAGTTGTAGTCTTTCCTGGTTATACATATATTATTTCTGTTTCTGTTTTAGGTCACAAATAAAAGTTATTAGTTATTAGATAATAAAAAGTTTAAAATTATTAAAGGATTATTATTTTAATAAATGGTTACAAAAATGCTACTCATTGGCAGTTTTAACAGTTTTTCTCAAACACTGAAGGGAGGGGGCGCCACTATCAAAGTTTTGCCCCGGTTCGAAAAAATCGGCTGCTCTATGAGCTCAGAATAAAATGACCGAGCAGATGGAGTAACTTACTTCACTTTTCCTTCTTTTAATATGACAAAGTCAAACGGAGGCAAAAAAAAAAAACATACAAACAATTTAAAATGCAAATAGATGCCTTTGACAGTTAAGTATTTTAGCGTGTTTCATAAATAAATCGGAGAACTCTGACCAAACTCTGTTCAGACCGCACTAGACATGCTCAAGCTCTGCTCAGTGCTCTGTTGCATTCGAGTAGTTCCAAAAAAATCAGCGTCAAATATAAATACAACGGACAAACCATTTTTCTAAAGATTTCTAGCCTATACTTGAACAAAATCATAATGTAAAAGTTATTGCAAAAACTAGTGCGAAATAAAAGCAGAATTGTTTATTTTGTCAAAAACTTTTACGCCCATCGAAGTCTCTTGTTGACGACCAATTTTTTAACAGGCAACGGACTGATGCAAAACGTGTGTTCTTGTTAACGATCGTACTTTTGAAAAACAATAGAAAGTGAAATATTTACTACAGTGGGACAAATCCTATTTTTGGATTTTCTTACTTTGGTGTTCTGATAGTATGTACTTTTCTTAACAATTTTTTTATTTTTGTGTGAAAGTAAGCTTTCGGCTGAAATAAGAGCTTGAAATGTAAGTGTGAAACACTGAAACTTAAAATAATTCACCTGCTTACCCCACGATTATTATTTAAAATTAGTCTTTCAATGCTTGAAGTATCTTTTAAAAAAATAATATAACCTATTGATTAGATAAGACAAATCAAGCCATCACAATGAAGACTTCGCGTTTATTTCAGACTTCATAAGACGTACAGAAAAAGATTCATCAGGCTGAATCCGGTGCCTCGTAAATTTTGTTCAGGTTTCATCAGTCTTGGTTAATGGAATATACAATGAAAAATTAAATGTTAAATAAATAGTAATAGTCAAACTAGGTTGTGCAAAAATAATTTGTTACTCAACAAATTTTACTAATTCAAATTTTTGGTTCAGTTTACTAATTTTGGGTCGCTGAAAACGAAAATCACACTCAATTTTTTTTCAAAGAATCGTTTTCGAGATATGCACAAAAAACTAGTTTTTTGTTCTTTTTTCACATAATCTCATAAATCATGCTAACGGTTGGATGTGTGCTCGCCTGTGAACCTCATGATCACAGGTTCGATCCCTGCCGTCGTCTATGTCGTTTTAATTCCATTAAAAACCTTCTAAAATTGTCATCAATGGGTTGCTGGTTTACTCATTACATGTTGTTCAGGCATAACACTAACAACATGTAATTGAGTTAAACTAGTATGCCCAACAAGGATGAACACGAATAAAATAATGTGAATTATAAGCGACATAGAAATAAGACACGGCATTCTCCGCTTTAGTTCAGCCGCCATCCCTGGAGTTAAAATATCTGAGACAACAACCTTCAGTCTCAGAACATCGTGCCACACATCTTTCCTATCCTTCTTTCTCTTCCTTAACTTCACGCCCGCGCTGTGTTCAAACATTTAAAGGGTAATAATAATCCCTTGAGCGCGTGTAGATTATAAAAAAAAAAAAAAAAAATCAACATAAATATACATATGTTGTAGGTATTTTTTGAAAGATCTGAATCTGCTCTTTCCAACAACATACGGTTTATGTTAGTCGGATTACGTGCTACATGCAATAAAACATTTAAAAATCGATTTTCTTAAAAATTTTGCTTTTAAGTTGCTCTATGAGGGTTTTGAAGATTTCAGCTAAAAGATAGTTTCTTAACGAACAAATTAAGCGCAAGTATACTAAAATCGTACAATAAATGTAGGAACAATGAAATAATAAGTGAAGGAAGTACATATATAACTAAAACTTATTTGTTCGGTTTTTACAATTTTAGTCAAAACACAAATTACGAAAAATGTATAGATCCACAGTATTTGCATTTGCATATATTGTGAAGTTAATTACATTGACTTCCTACTTCATCATCGTAAAAATTTGATGCTAGGCAACGAATTATCATTATCATTATCCCAAGTTTTCCCATTCGTCAGGAAGTGCGTAACTGCAAGGACTTTTAGTTAAGAGGTTTTTTCCAACGAGTTATTTTTCTTTAAAAGAAAAGAGAACAATAGTTTTCTCCCAAAAACCTTTCTTTTTTTTACTAACTGTGCAAGCACTTACCGAATAAGTTTTGTTTTGTTTGCGGCTTGTACATTTTCAAAAAAGCAGCTCAAAAAGTTAACTGAAACAATTCGTATTGCTTATAAACATTATCTTGAATTCAAAGCCAGATTTGTGGATAAACAAAGGACACCAAACTCAATATGTTCAAAGTTTTTTGTAAAATTGAAAAAAAAAATTCAAAGGCAAGAAGATATATTGGTCATAAGGAAAGCCAGTTGAATACAGGAATCCAATTGATCATGTGACTGATGGCTACTTATGCCTGACAGAAACACAAGAAATAACATTTCGTAAAGGCTTTATCCCGACATAAAATCTGTTACAAAATCCGTACCCAAAATGAGGACAACCATCACCGAAAACAACAGAAGTAGAAGTTTCAGATTTGGATTCTAGTCCCATCACAATCTTGAGATAGAATGTCATAAACTTAAACTTATGAATCAAATTGCAATAAATGATAAATGTCAAGCTTATCAAAAAACAAATCTGAATTGTTCGCTTCACGATTAAGAGAACTTGGAACTTGGATATTTGGAACCAGAAACAAGAGTCACTTTTTACAAAAATCAAGTTAAGAAATTCGGACAATATTTTTGAAAAACGTAAGACTTGCTACTATAATAATGTAAACGAGTTGTTTTCTGATTTTGGCGAAAAACATGACCCAAATGATTGGCGGTAGAAAATACAGTCAAAGGCTGTTTTGCTTCATAAAGGCAACAAAAAACCATCAATTTCCGTTGGTCATTCCACAAATGTAAAAGAATGTTATGAGACAATGGAAAAACTTCTTCATCTACTGAGCTGCAATTCCTGCAAATGACAATAAGATTTCAAAGTGCTTAAAAAAAGCAGAGAAAAAGTCTTGGAATACTTTCTTTCAGGAGTACGGATGTCACTTCTTGCAGTCATTGAGACTCTTTTTCCCACAAACTTGGTAGTTAAGAGCGATCAACACGGTGAGAGGTTTCACAAGGACCTCGCAACGATGGAAAAGTGGTATAAGAAATTTTGGGATGAAGGCATGATGGCTGACTACTGCTGCAGGAAGGTCCCCGAAAATTAAACTCAACTTAAACGGAATAGTTTAAGCAATAAAACATATTTTTAATACAAAAAGAAAGTAAAGAAAAAAAAAAAACATAAATTGTCTTTTTTCACTTATTATTTTAGAACTTCTATATTTGATGTACGATTTTAGTATACTTATGCTTAATTTGTTCGTTAAGAAACTATCTTTCAGCTGAAATCTTTAAAACATTTTTAATGATTTATTTTCTGCCCTCATAGAGCAACTTAAAAGCAGTAATATTTTAAAAAAATCGATTTTTAATAATCTGGATTTTAATCCGACTAACATAAACAGTACGCATGTTGTTGGAAAGAGCAGATTCATATCTTTCAAAAAATACAACATATGTACATATATGCTGATTGGATAAACCGTTAGCATGATTTATGCGATTATGATGTGAAAAAAGAACCAAAAACTAGTTTTTTGTGCATATCTCGAAAACGCTTCTTTGAATTCTTTGATTTTCGTTTTCAGCAACCCAAAATTAGTTTAGAAACTATATGTATATTTGTTTAGGTACCTACCTACAATGAACTAAAAATTTGTAAGCTAGTGTAATATTTCATGTTTGGGAACTACTTGGCATCTGAGTCATAAAAGAATTGGAACTGAAGAGTTACTGAAAACTTAAATAGTTTTTTCTGAAAAATGACATATTTTCACAAATAAAAAAAAAGTATATTCACTAGAAATTATTTTTTTTTCAGTATTTGACAAAAAAACTGAGACATTTTGCTGAGAAATAGTCTTCATATTTTATTCCCTCATGCAAACAAATAAGGTGAAGATGCCTATGTTCATGCATGCAAATTTATAATTAGCTTGAGTGTGACTCACATGTGATTCCACAAGTAAAAATATAACGGGGCGGTCCAGATGGGATAGCTGCTTCTGTTTTTAAAAATTGTCATTTGGCGATGCGCCTTGCCTCCCTTTTTAACTTTTCACTTGGTTCTTGTAAGTTTCCTCATGTATGGAAACTATCTTTCAGAAGTCCTCTGCATACTGAATAAAATGTCGGCTATACCAAAGATTTTCGAAGCAATTGTTTGTTTGCAAAACATTTACTTTAGAAAACCGTTAATTATTTCTACTCGCCATGGTTTTTTGAAAGGCCTTTCGCATATCATTTTTCTCGTGTAGCTAACTTAGTCTTGAGTAGATATTAAACAAAAATGGATTGTGTTCTACAAGATTTTAGTAAGGCTTTGGATAAACTTTCACGTCATGTTTTGTTACCAAAAAATAATAAGCTAAAGGTTAGTATAAATTTCAATGCTTGGCTTATAATTAATTTTGGAGTTCCTCAGGGCTGCCACTTAGCATTCGTTATTTTTATATTACTTATAAATGACTTTCCATCAGTTTTAAAGTACTCAAACTGCCTGATGAAGTTAAAATGTTTAAAAGCATTTTAAATAATCTGGACTGTGAAAAGCTTCAAATTAGTTTAAATGATATTTTATAACTGGTGTGCACGTAATTATGTATTTGTTGTTAAATATCGAAAAGTGTAAGGTTATTAACTTTACACGAAAAATATCTATTTTGCTTCAATTAAAGTTAATCTGTTAAAATTAAATGAAGCATCTGTCCTTGGTGTTTTATAAGATAAAAACATAGAATTTATACACTATATTACTGTGGTACGCAATATGGTCAATTCAATTCTAGGTTGGACTAAAATATTGCCTTTAAAAGATTATTATATAATTTATAATTTAATAAAAACGAAGATATATTTGAAATAAAAAAATTATTTCAATTTTAAGCGGTGTGATTGAATTAAATTCAATTGAAAGTTTAAGCGACCTCAACTCCATAGTGCGTTTCGCCCAGGTACAATGTACAATTTAAGAAAAATATTTTTAAAAGCCAAAATGTCAACAATTTGATTAGTGTTTAGGTTTTCTTAGACGATGCAAGAGATACGAATTGTTTAACAAGTTATCTTGTTTATCATTTTATATTACTGTAATTTCTTGTATCATTTTTATTGTCTTCTCCAGATTCGATTTAAGACACATTCATTTCAAAATCATTGAAAAGCCTCCTCAGGGTCTCACATTTTCAATGTTAAAACAAGTTGCAATCTGCTTTGAAATTTCAAATTCTCATTTAGATCAGAGTTTTGGAACAATTCAACAATCTTGTATTCTGTATTATGGATATGAACACAAGGACTCAACTTCACAAGTTGTATGTATATTGATTTTCTTACAAAACATTTCAATGTTTATTTTCACTGACGCACCACTGTGCACCAGCAGCCGTGTTGAACCGAAATAATCAACCTCGTCAATAAGTTAATATCGTCGCGGTCATTAATGACGCACAATTAGCCCTTCATTTAATATTTTTGGCTTTGCTTACTCTTGTTGATGTTTCCATTTGCATCGTTTCGACCCCTCTTCTCAATCATAGTCGATATTATAGCATTTCACTTACTTTCAACCTGGCATCTACGACGTACTACCTATTTGCGTGTGTTTTCTCATGATGATGGACGATGCGTTCTTTGTTGAGTTTCAATCTTGTATGCCTTGAATTTCGATCTCAGTATGTTTTCTATACAAAATTCATTCAGTAATTCATTTTGCGTTCAGAAATAGAATTCATGTTTTCTAGTTTTTGTTTAAAAATATTTGTTATGGATTTTCGAATAGGAATTTAAAAATAGTAAAGACTTCATAAATAGAAAGTTCTTAGTAGTGTTCCCTTTAACAAAAAATTAAGTTTGAAAAATTGTATTAATCTAGTATCCTCACTTATTCTGCTTATAAATATGAGTTGCTTTTTAACAGATCTGAATGTTTCGCCAATGATTATTTGACATGTATTGGTCAATTTTAATACATTGTAAAATTTCGATGAAGGTTCAGTTAAATAAAAGAGGTTTCTAGATGAACCTATAATTTTAATTAAAAACAGTAGAGAGTATCTACAAAGAGATATACCAAGAATTCTTTAGAATCGAAAAGCATTATATAAAAAACAAATTATAGGAAACTACATAAGTCCATTTAGCGGAATAGCGAAATTAGGTATCATTGTAACAGCCCACATATATGACGCACGTTCAGTGTTAATCTATCTCACATCTGGATATCCGGCTCGAAGGACCAAGTGTTTATAACTTTTTCTATTTCTAGTGTAAGTAAATATACAAACTGAATGATAGTTCAATTAGAAATGTTTACTTATGTTTTCAAGAAATATGCAGGAAAAACTAACTTTTGTTAATGAGATTCAAACAAACAAAATTTTACTACAAACCAGTTTATTGTTATTCAATCGATTTCTTCCCTTTAACCCGTACTCAATCTAGAATGAAAATTTGTTCTTAATTTGTTTTAAAATATTTTTCGGATTAGAGTAAGATGTCATAAATCAACGTTTGAAAATGGGTTGGCATAGTGAATTATTTTTAAAGAACTGGAGATGCAAGACCGCCATACAGAATTTTTATAGTTTTATCCCATATTTTCAAAAGCCTTGATCCAAATTTAAATTTCTTTTGAAAAAAACAAAACTAAGAACTGATTTTTTTTTTTTAATTCATAGTTTATCCATGCTGTGAGTTTTATAAGAGTCGTTAAACATCAACTAATATTTTAGTCTTAGAATAGTATGACAACATCTAACTGACGTACAGGAGCGAAATACAAAATTGAATAAAGTAAAATTACCTTGGAAATCAAAGCTATGAAGTTTAATTGTTTTTGTCTTTACCAAATTTGCAGTAAATTTGTGGTTCAGATATATTCAAGGAATACTTACTCTAGCAGATAAGTATTATTCCAAGAAAAGCTTATTTTGTCGGTTGCAGTTTTTTTTTGGTAAATGTCCTTAAACACATTAAACGTAATAGTCGCGCTTCAGAGAATTTCTATCAGTTCACCCTTAAGCCCAGCTTCGGACGTACTGTTAAATTCATAGATTCTTTCTTCAGCCGTTTTACCTGACCCAATATTTCTTTCCCATTGCGATGTTCAGAAATTCAAAATCGATGTGCATGTATATCGGCTTTTAATTCTCTCCAACTTTCCTAACGCTCGCACTATGCTGAAACATTCTAAGGGTATTCATAATACGTTTATATATTCTAAAAAAAATACATAGGTACTTTGTGGCAATTTATAAGCTCGTAAAAAAAGCCGGCCTCGAGTTTTTGGTCAGACTTAACATTCCGACGTTAAGGAAGACGCTGTTCGACTACAGTCTTAACGGCTTGGCTGATTTTTTTCAAACTTGGAAGAAAGCATTTTTAAAATTTCCCTTACACGTTTTCTCCTTTACGATTTTTTTCGAAATTTTATAAAATATTTTTTTTTTAAACCAACGAACATTCATTTAGATACGAAAGTTTTCTCATTTGGACGTGCTGTTCAATCAAGTAACTTGCCATAGTGATTTGGCATCAGTGACTGAATAATAAGAAACAGGGGCCAAATTACCGCTTCAGTGACCGAGTGAGTGAGTCCCAACAGTGATCGAATGAAAACGTCAAATTAGGGTAATCGATTGCTCGATGACGTAAGCGGTAATGCCAAACTCACATAATTCAGTCACGTATTACTCGATAACTCATGCGGTAATTTGGTTCCAGATTTTGTTAGATATCACCAAAACAATATGGCTACCACACGCCATATTTTATGATTTAAGTCATCTAGAAGCTCTTAACATTTTAATTTTAATTCTTAACTTTTATATATTTAACAAATCTGCGTTTCGTTGATAGCTTAACCAATTAGGGGCCAGTTATAGCTCATCAGAAAAGTCCATCAGAAAAATTAGAACAATCGAAACCTGAAACATTTTTCTGATGGCTGGTTATAGCTACCAATAATTTTACGTCAGAAAACAAACAATTTTTTCTTGTCATATAATCAGAAAAAATTTTTCTCATCAGAAAAAATTTTTCTGATGCATTTGGAACAGAAAAAAAAAAAGAAAAACGAAATGGAATATATTTTGAGTTTTGGCAATCAGCTGTTCAGAAAAATCAAATTCCATCAGAAAAAATATTTAAATCCATTTTCTGAGTAAATTTAGCAACAAAATGTTGTAATTCTTTTTGTAAAAATTAGTCCAAGCAAGTATTCGTCTAATTGCATTAAAATTTTACTCAAAATCGAGTCGTAATATGGTCAAATTTGGAAGACAAAATTTTTTCTGATGGAATTTTCTGATGAGCTATAACTGCCCCCTTAGCCACGTTATAAGAGGCGTTTTTCTTTTTTAGTTCAGAACAGAGCTTGAGTTGTCAAAAAATAAATTGTGTTTCTTTTTTAGTTCAGAGTGTTCAGAGTTTCGAATATGTGTTTCTTTTTTCGTTCTGAGCATGTTCTGATGAGCGTGTTCAGAGTGCGCTCTATGAGCTCAGAATAAAATGACTGAAAAGACAGAGTAAAATGCTTAACACAAGTATTTGACAGATGGAAATTTAAAATAAAAATGGCCACAACTAATGTCATTTTCCATTGGTCGTCCAGAAGCGTTTGGAAGTGTCCAGAAGTCTTCTCAAACCATTCCATTGGGCAAAAAATACTCTTCTGAGAAGAGAATTTCGCTTCTCGATTTTAAGTCAGAATCCACTCAAGAAGCACTAATACTCATACCCAAATATCAAAAGCAACTATCGCAGTTTTTCACCAACACGACTATAAACTAATACAAAGGCAAAATTTCAAAGTTGAGTAGAAGAAGTTAGCACCGTTCCATTGGATTTCAGAATGAGTGGATCCTTGAGTGAAACCAATGGAAAATGACATAAGTGTTCAGGTGTGTTTCAAAAAAATACTCAGAGCACGCTTGGTTCAGAGGATGTTCGGAATATGCTCGACATGCTCGGATTCTGTTCGGAGCTCTATACTGAACTAAAAATGAAAAACGCCTTATCTTATAACACAAGAACTTGTGGTGTATTTTATTACTGAAGAACTTTTAGATTACTTATAAATAAATTTCACGAGTTATATGTATTTTAACACTATTTGGATATATTATTTCCCGAGCCAGGAGGCATTATATATTTTTAAGCTGTTCTTCATTTCTGTATTTTTGTATTTTAAGATTTCTTATATGAATTCGCATTTGAACAACAATTGTATCTAAATACAATTTTTTCTTGCAGACAAGTTATTCATAGCCGTGAATTACATAGGTATAAGCTAAGAACACACTACATATGTATGAACCTAGATAAGAGCAGATATTAAAAAAAAACAACATCATTTTTCATCAAAAACAAAAGTATGAATCCTTCTTTAATAAAGAAAAAGAACTTGCGATCTACATTAGCATTCCAATGCAGTTGTTCCACATCAAGTCCACTTATGTATGCAAACTGATTTTTCTATTCCAATTTGAAAATATGTACATAGGTATCTTAAAAAAGATTTCAATGCAAACAATAATAACCGAATATAACTTTCCATGATATAAAAAAATTATGGAAATAGCATTTAAAAAGAAAAAAAATACCAACCTAGAAATTTCCAGGGGAAAAATTTTTTTATGACAAAACGACGACGTCACAGAAAACCTATTTTACTAAAGTGCTTTTGCCATAAAATTATTGTCTAAAGTCTAAACGAGAAAAGCACATGACACAAGAAAACTTCACTATTTCATAAAATTGAGTGAGCACAATATATACATATGAATTTTCTCTCTCTATCTGTTTTTTTACACTGTCCATTATATCTGTCTTCTTCCCTAAAATGTGTATTTTATACTGGAATGCGCAGAAGCTCTCAAACGTTTCCGTTTCCACAACATCAGTGGAAATGAATTTATATAATTGTGTTGGTATTTTGCAGAATAATATCCTTTTGAAAAATTGTTAGGTTATGTTTTGTTAAGTACACTTAGGGAACATTTTGTACCCACATACATATGAATGGAGGGATTTTTCTATTTCATTTAAAAACTGCTTTTGCCATAGTATTTTTGATGTATAAGGCTTGAAAAAGGGATAAATGTTTGTGCTTAATTTTTATCAATTTACATATTTGCTTTTTATTTTAACTTTAACTTCTTGTTGTCGAAAAATAATTAAAATCGAAGTGCGACATTTACCGTTTATTATTATCAGATTTGATTTAAATAGACCGAAAAGCATACATTGCAATAGCAACCCGTGATTCTGCTTGTTAATATTCCAAAATTAGTTTTAGTCTCACGGATAGAGGGCTATTTAGTATAGCAAATTGTGTTAAAAAATCCTTAAAAAATAAACAACCAAGGAAAATACTCTCACTGATCCGTGGAGTTCTATTTTTATTTCATATTATGATTCATTTCCATCATTAGCGATGATAACATACAACTACTTTAAAATTTTTCACTATCGAAATCAAGATGGTGTCACTTTGGAAATCGATGTCTACGCTGCACCTGCTAAGTTAATCCAGAAATAGCTTACCAAATTTGTTGAGTTAACTTGCTATCACAATTTACTGGAAAATATTTTAAAGGTTAACTTGGATAAGGTTTTGTAAAAAAATGGTCTAAAGATTTTTCCAAGCCTTACGTGACCCGATCGCCTTACATAACGTTTGTTCGACCTTTACTTGAGTTTGCGTCTCAAGTTTGGTCTCCATATCAAGATGTACATATATCAAGAACAGAAGGCATCCAACGACGATTCATTCTGTTTTGCACTTAAATGCCTTCCGTGGGATAATCCTTTGCCTCCAACTGTCAAACCTCAACTCATTACAGGAACGTAGAGAAATTGCTGCCATACTTTTCATACATCGGCTTCTCTGTGGTTCAGTTGACTGCTCTCTACAACTCGATTTCCTTCAACACTAACACCCGTAAGCCGTAACCTGAGAAACCATCGCCTATTCTTTTTACCATCAGACCACACCTCCTTTGGCCTTAATAAACCTCTGACCCGTATTCTCCGGTTAGTCAATTTGAATCCAAATTCATTGGATTTTAATATTAGCACCTACAACCTAAAACTCCTTTTGTCCCACCCCACTCTAAGTTATAAGCTTAGATTTAAGTTAGTTTTTAAGTTATACTTATAGCTTGAATTAAACTGAATAAATAGGGTTGAGTCCCCACTAAAATTAAAATCAACGTCGAAGTAAAGATAGTCTTTAATTTTGAAGTTCCATAGTTCCAAATACCTAACCTATATACCTAGACCTACATACATACATATGAATGTACAGGCACCCATATAAAACAAAATGGTCACTTTTAGTAATACATCCCAGTTTGATCAAAATTGGTATGGACCATACAATGTTTGCTATATTTAAGATGCATACAAAAAAATAGGTACTCAAAACTTAAGAGCACTTCATCAGTCATTGCTGAACCGGGAAGAAATAATAAGGGGCTGCACGAAAAAAGTGGATAATTTTGTGTATTTAACTTTGTATAGGGATGAAATACATACCAATTCCTATCATACAATTTGAGCGGTATATTTTTTTATTATGAATTATATTTTATGTCTCTGCCTACTTATACTTCTACACTTTACTACTAATTGTAGTCTTTGCTATTTTGTAATATGAAGAATCCTCTTGCTGTTGGATCTCCAAAACGAGTCCCTAATCAATGTCTCCATTTTTTTTGTTAGATTATTTGCCCTAGAAATATTTCTTGAAAAATAGTATTCATATTTTGGGCTATACCGCCAAAGGTGTGATAGTGTTAAAATCAGATGGGAGAATGCTCGAAAACTTCCCAATTTCCATTTCAATAAATCAGCAGAGAAAACACACTAATTCGTTTCTCAAAATGGATGCATCTGTCTGCAACTTTTGTAATTAAGAGCAAATCTTTTTTTGAATTAAGTTTATATACTAAAGGTGGCACAACTGTTAACTAACACTCCAACTTACAAGCATTTCGAGACGATTCTGTCTTGTATCATATACAGTTATACTTTCGAGTCTATATTCTAGCTTACACACCCCGAGAATTAAACATTTTTTCTCCCTCAGAAACAGAAGAAATAAACTCTGGCGTCGGTATCTGCAGTCTCGAACATGATTCCTCAAATTTTGAGTGCGCGAACACTTTATTTTCTGAAGTCTGCAATTCCCTTTACCATGAATATCTGAATAGAATGCAATCCAACATAAAATCTGACTCTAAATGTTTTCTTAATTTTATTAATGCTAAAACAAAGTCCGAAAGTGGTAAAGAAATTGATGTTATAGCAACTGACCTTCGATAACATATCGCACAATCTAATTTTTTTAAACTAAAAACAATTGGTTTTCCACCTTTCTTTATTGAATTGATTCAATTTTATTTAAACAACCGTCAATACAACCTTCGAAACCTCTGGTGTTCCACAAGAAAGCCATCTCGGCCGTCTGATTTTCATTTTAACAATCAATGATGTGGACAGTGTCATCAAAGACTCTTCCATCTCTTTATATACCGATGATAAGAAAATGTACAGATACATATATCTCCTCCCCTCCGAACTCCTTCAGCTCGACCTAGACAGATTTTCTATCTGGTGCCGGAAAAACTTTCTTGAGCTCAACGTTAGGTTAGGTTAGGTTGTTGGGCTCACAATTGATGTCGTTATCGTCACAATTAGATCAATGTAGATCCATTGTGCTACCCTTGAGTGTAATCACTCTTTTCTGATAAAAACCTCTGTATTCTATAAATCAGTCAAGCCATTTTGAGGCATTGACGAAGTTCAATATGTGAATTCATGAAATATTGCAAAGATATTCTAGATTATCAAGGAAGTAACTACCAAGCCATTTCCTTCTCTGGTGGCCAATGACAGAGAAAGTGTGATGTGTCTTCGTGCACCTCTTCGTCACCACATCAGCTGCATAGGTCATCTGTACTAAGTTTAATTTTAAATTTATGATTTCAGTAAATATGTATATAACTATAATCTGGGAGCCTAAGTGAGTTGTTTAGCTCAAGAGCTTCTAAGAAAAAGCCTCCACCAACACCCGTGTCTATTTTGAAGCCATCAGTATAGATTGCTATTGCTGATTCACTGGTGTAGGGTTGGTTGTTCAACCATTCTTCTCTGCTTTTAAAGGCAGTTTGGAATGGTTTATAAAAGTCAAGTTTGGGTGTTGCATAATCTGTAATGATACTATCACCCAAATATTTCTGAAGAATTTGAGCATGTCCTATTGTGCTGTTTTTAAAGGTATTAGTCTGGCTTAGCCTTAAGGCGCTATATGCTACGGATTCTTGTACGAAAAGATCTAGTGGTTTCAGCTTTCAGGTTGAGTATTGCTTCTAACCCTGCATTAGAGTGGATCTCATGGTCCCCGTAATCCATATGCACGCAAGTCTCTGTACTTTTGTCAGAGTTTTGAGGTTCGTGCTTTTTTCAATTGCATTCCACCAGATCAAATTACAATAAGTTAGTATTAGTCTGATTATCGCCTGATAATTTTTGGACTAGGTCCCCAGGATTTCCCAAAGATTCTGTTACAGGAGTTTTCCTTTTTTAGCTCTTTCCTTAGTGTTAAGACTCCAGTTTAAGTTCCTATCTAGAATCGCATTTCAACAAAAAAAAAAAAATATATATATCTAGAATCACACCAAGATACTTTGCCTGATCTGAAATCTTCAGTGGGTGCCTTCAATTGAAGATATTCTGAAGCTTGGTATTTTCATTTTATTTTTAAAAAGGACTAATTCTGTTTTTGACGGGTTAACCATCAGGCCACACTTTCAAATCCATCTACTAACCTTAGAAAGGGCATTTCGATCTGTTCGCTGATAGAGTTAATAAAAATTTACCTGTCCCTAATAACACAAGATCGTCAGCGTAGGCTACTACCTTTACTCCACAATGTTTCAGATTAAGGAGGGTTGTGTTCATAACCAGCACCCAAAGGAGTGGTGAGAGAACTCTCCCCTTGTGGGTTGCTCCTGGATGTGTATACACTCATCTGTATCCCTGCCAGTTCCTAGTTAATTTGTCTGTTCTTTAACATGCACATAACCCAACCTATTATCGAATTATCGATCTTATTGTCTACTAGAGCTGCCTTCACTGCTTTATTGTTCACGTTATTGAAAGCTCCTTCAATATCAAGAAATGCAGCAAGGGTATATTCTTTGTCACTCAGGGTCTACTCAATCGTGCTAACGACGCTGTGAAGTACCGTTTCTACACTCTTTCCCTTTGTGTAGGCGTGCTAAGCTGGGGATAAATCAACCAGTTTCAGAGTGCCACGAATATGTAGGTCTATCAGTGTTTCAAACGATGTCAGACTGATTGGCCTGAAATCTTTTGCTTTTGTATGACTGGGCTTGCAGGTTTTTGGAATGAAAACCACCTTGACTTCGCGCCATGATAAAGGAACATATCCCCATTTTAAACTATTAAGGAATATATTTTTCAGGACCGGTATTATTTGGATTTCGCTTTTCTGTAGCATTATTGGGAAGATGCCATCAAGACAGGGGAACACAGAACTAGAAGAACCAATGTTATCCACATTTTATCATTATACGGAGAAAATGAATGGATTGCCCATCTGATCTTTTCATCCGTTATAATATCCGATGGTACAATGTGTTCCGCGTAGGACTCTGTTTCCGGATTGCTGTCATTTGGCCCGCAATCCGGGAAGTGAGTATTTATCAGGTGCTCAAGAGTCTCATTGTAGGATTCGGTCCAGCAAGCAGTGGGCGTTTTAAGAGATCCCAGAAGGATTGAATCCTTGGAATGAATTTTTCTGAGCCTAGCCGATTCATTTGTACCTTCGATTTCACTGTAAAAAGTTCTCCATGAGCTTCGTTTCGCTCGTAGCGTTTTTGCTTTAAATTTTCGCTGACTGGTCTTTTATATCTCCCAGTCATTATGATTTCTAGTGTTTTTGGCAGGATTTAAAATTCTTTGCGTTTCTTTTCTCAAATTACCGAGTTCTAGAGTCTACCAGGGTGGTTTCTTTTTTCCCTTCCCTATATGTTTGAGTGGACAACCTTTCTCAAAGGCGTTACTTAGAATCACCCTGAGTTCTTCAGATGCTTGAACAATATGTTTGGGTTCTTGAATCGCAGTGTTATTGAGATTTTTGATTCTCTTTTCTAATTCCCTATTAAAGAGAAAGTGGAAGTGGCCGACATTTTATTTATCCATCAACTTTTAGCTGGTAATATCGACTGCCCTACGCAAGGAATTTTTCTTTAAAACAACCCTAAAAGTCTTATATCGATGTCACTCTTTAAACCCAACTTTCACTTTAAGGATAAACTTTTTCATTATGCTTCTTCTTCTTATTCGAGGAATTTATTTTTGTAAAATCAAGTATGTAGTTGGACTTATTCTCTTCGAAAATGTGAATGCCATCGACGCATCATATCATATCACTTCTGGACATAAATTCGTTTGCATAGTTGCGTTTCTTAAGCTGATCAATCAACGGATTTCCACAGATACGTTCGTAGAGCTCGACTTTCAATTCATTTATTACATCTGACTTTTAGATACTAATACTGCAATACATAACTGTCTTAGTTTTGGTTTTCTTTTGTGTTTTGTGTATTGTAATAGCTAGTAAGTTTTGTGTCGAGTATAGGAACATTCATGGGCTTCGAAAAAATGTCTGTGCTGTGTACGTTCACACTGTTTTAAACAGGCCAAGAGTTTTGGTACTAAGTGAAACCCAGGTTGGTGAAAACACCGATCATATGGAGTTTAACCCACACGGTTATAGTTTAGTGCATTATTCTTTTCTCGTCATGGCCTAGCCGTATACGTTCGTAATGATGTTGCCTATCAGCTCCTAGCACAGTATGGCCCAAGTATAAATAAAATTTTTAATTATATGTATGTGGTTTAAATTCACTGTTTAAAGGCGAATCATTCAAACATGTTTTATTTATCGGAGTCCAAGTTTGGATAGTACGAGTAATTCGACTTCTAATAAATTCGATGCCCTGTCCGACTCTATCCAAAGAATTATTTCCCATTTTCCGCACAGTGAGATCGTCGCGATTTCAATGTACGAGTACAATGTACGGCAGTATGGCTTTCGTAGCAATAGGTCCACTGGTGATGTGATGGTATAACTCACCGAGCAGTGGCACAAATTTAGGAGAAATTAAGATTATTGCACTTGCTATATTCGATTCAAAAAGAAATATTTTATTTTCAGCGATTAATTTTCGTGTCCACCAGAAAGTTCTTCCAGACAAATACCACCTGAAAAGGTCGGAAATAGCCCTTCACGTGGTTTTTATTTGGCATTGCCAGATGCCCATTTTGGTGTTGCTTGAGAAAAGGTCGGTAGATGGCGTTTTACAAAAAAAAGGTCAATAGATGGCATATGGAAATCATTACAACTCGGCCAAACTGACATTTTATTGATTGACCTCAATCAAAAAAATTACTTATTCTAATAGTTCTTCTGACCTTTCATCAACTTCGGGTGGCATGTGGTTAATGATCTCAGTATCTGGCAATTCTTTTGGTGTTACACAACGTCGAATTCTTATAGCTTCAACTACCCCATCATACGGTAACTGACTTAGCTGACAGTTTTCAACATCTCTGATGACGTAACGATCATTTCCTAGCTCCTTATGAATGACATAAGGACCACGATGTTTTTGAACAAATTTCTTATTTGTACCAGTTGTAGTATCAATATGTTTAACAACAAAAAAATCACCAACGGAGTATAGCTTTGCCGGTGGACTGTGCCTTAGAAAATACTCAGAGATATAATCTTGGGATTTCTTAATAGCTTTTGAAGCCTCTTGTCTAGAACGTTCCAAATCACGATCTGCCTCATTATAAAACTTGTCTTCTAAATATTCTGTTAACTCATCAATAATTATACCTTTTTGGTTTACCCCGAATAATAATTTACTAGGTGATTGCTTGATGGTACTATGAACAGTATTGTTAATGGCATATTCAACTTGGGACAACTTTACTGACCAGTCTGCATGAAGAACTGGTTCCGACAATTTGCTTAACATAACTTTTAGTACTCGGTTTACTCGCTCAACCTGACCATTTGCTTGAAGTGCAACTTTTACATACAATATTACATTTATCCAGAAATGTTTGAAATTCACGGGATGTAAAACAAGTGCCCCGATCTGAAATAATCCGTCTAGGACGACTGTAGTAGTTAAAGTATTTATCTAATGCACAACAAACTTCTTTAGTGCTAGTCGATTTCACAGGATAGAGTCGAACAAATTTGGTAAATGCATCAATAACTACTAGTACATGCTTACGGCTAAATGCAATCGAGGGCAGAGGGCCAAAGTGATCAATATGTATCGTATCGAAAGGAATTAGTTTCTTTGGTATACTATAGGTTGTGCTCGTTCGAGCGGGCTGGTGGTGTATACATGATACATTTAATACAATATTGTATAAAAAGATCGATTTTATGCCTCATATTGGCAAACCAATAATTTTCTTGTATCTTTTTATGACACTTGTCAATACCTAAATGGCCTATTTTTTCATGAACCATACGAATTACATTGTCTTCCATTTCATTTGGTACACACAAGAGTAGGTGACCCGACTTATCCCTGCGAAAAACTAGCCCATCATGCAACTCAAATTTGTCATCTCTGTCGGTTTCAAGTTTTATTTTCATTACCTCTATCCACTCATCTCGACTCTGTGCTATCTGAATCTGAAAATCTAACTCATCTGCATCAAGAGCTGCAAGTAAGTAACATGCAGGAGCAGGTGCTGCATCACTTTGTACTTCAACTTCATAATTGTGCTCGTCATTCAGAAAACATCGACTCAAAGCATCGGCATGTCCCATAGAAACCCCACTACGATGTTGGATTGTATAGTTATAGTTTTCCAATTCCAGAGCCCATTCGTGGATTCACATGTCTTTTATTCAATGTCGTTGTAAGTGAATTACAGTCAGTAATAATTTTAAATGGAATTCTCTCCAAATACACACGAAACCGTCTCAGTGAATAAATTATGGCAAGCGTTTCCAATTCGAAACTGTCATATGTGATACTTTGATTCGACATCGGTAGTGGATTTTGAAAAATATGCAATTAGGTGAAATCTTTCATCGCTTTGGCGTTGCACTAACACTGAGCCGAATCCTCGTGTGCTAGCATCGCAATGAAGTTCCGTATCACGTGTTGGGTTATAAACAGCTAAAATCGGTGCATCAATAAGTCTGTTACGCAATTCAAGGAAAGCACTTATACAATCCTCAGAAAAGTCAAATGAAATATTTTTACGTAACAGATTTAATAATGGCCTAGCGATTTTCGAAAATGACGGAACAAACTTACGGAAGTAGGAAAACAAACCAATGCACGAATGTAATTCCTTCCGAAAAATATTATAATTGAATTTAATTCAATCACTCCACTCAAACAGAAATAATTACTTTCTATCTTCATTCAAATTTCTGGAAATTCGCAGGAGCGTTCTTTAAGCCAAATGGCATCTTCAAATATTCAAATTGACCGTGGGGTGTTACAAAAGAAGGAAACATTACCGAATCTTCATGCATCTTAACCTGATTGAATCCATCTTTCAAATCGAGTAAAGTATACCATCGCTGAATATTCAATACAGTCCTCAATAAAAGGTAATAGAACATTATCTCGAATTGTTTTCTTATTTAATGCCCTATAATCAATGCACATATATGTACGTGCGTCACCATTTTTCTTTTTAACTAAAACAATATGCTAAGGTGATTGACTTGACCGAATAACTTGCCTGGATAAAAGATCATCGGTTATTCTTTGTACCTCAGCTCGGTCATGAAATGATAAACGACGTGGTGCACAATGAAAAGGAGTGTCATCAGTTAATCGAATTTTCATCTCATAATCGGTGATTCCTTGTGCTACACCTATTAGTTTTAAGTAGTATTCGTTAATAACTGAGCTAATAATCTCAAATTTACTTTGCTCTAACCGAGGGCAAATATCAAAATCATACCGCGGTCTACTGACATCAATACAACACATTTCCATAAAACTATTTTGAACTCTATCGATAGGTAAAACATAGGCTCCATATGATTCATCGAATTTTTTTTTGAAATTTAATCGTTTCACCGAGATCACTACCCACTTTAATTAAATCATTCAAATCAGATGCACTTTTATTCAAATTTGTATGTTTATTAAATTCATGTTTTTTAAATTCATATTTTGTTTTGACAGGTTTCATTTGCATTAAGCAGATATTAAAGATATTCATAAAATCACGTCCGAGAATTAACGGCGTCATCATTGTTTCATTTGGTGTAACTAAAAAAGAAACAATTTTAACTTCATTCAGAAATTGTACTTTACATGAAATCATACCGTAAGTATGTAATCAAAGGGCAAGGTAGTGCCCAGCCAAGTTCTGGCACTACACCCTTTTTACAGGAACAAACTCAGGCGATTTTTGACCCCTTCCTATCTTTAGTACAAATGAAGTCAGAAACTTAAAACTCCGAATATATGCTAAGCTAGTCAGGCACAGGCGCCTCACCAAATATCAATTTTCTAGCATAAGCGGTTCCTGAGATATAAGGCCTCAAAAATCACAAAAACCGTAACTGACTGACTGACTGACAGATCATCAAAATTATGGAGCACTTCCCGACATCTTAGAATCTTGTAATTTTGCACAACGGAAGGTCTTGTCATGTATGCAGAGGAAAAAATCGAAAATTTGAAATTTTCCATTCAGGGGGCGTGGTATCAGCCCACTTTATCCGAATTGGTGTTGGTTGAATGGAGCACTTCCGACTGCTGTATAACGATGAAATTTGGTGAACCGGTAGGGCTTATATTGCATATAAGGAACCACAAATATACACCAAGATTTTCCTTTCAGGGGGCGTGGTATCCACCCACTTTCTCCGAATTGGTGTTGATTGAATGGAGCACTTCCGACTGCTGTAAAACGATGAAATTTGGTAAAGTGGTAGGGCTTAAATTGCATACAAAGAAAAAAATATAAAATTAGCGGTTTTCCATTCAGGGGCGTGGTGTCCGCCCACTTCCTCAGAACTGATGTAAATTATATATGGCGCACTTCCGATTGCAGTAGAAAAATGAAATTTGGTAGAACGGTAGGGCTCAAATCGCATATAAAGGACCAAAAATAAAAATCGAGGTTTTCCATTCAGGGGCGTGGTATCCGCCCACTTCCTCAGAACTGATGTAAATTATATATGGCGCACTTCCGATTGCAGTAGAACAATGAAATTTGGTAGAACGGTAGGGCTCAGATCGCATTTAAAGGACCGAAAATAAAAATCGAGGTTTTCCGTTCAGGGGCGTGGTATCCGCCCACTTCCTCAGAACTGATGTAAATTGTATATGGCGCACTTCCGATCGCAGTAGAACAATGAAATTTGGTAGAACGGTAGGGCTAAAATTGCATATAAAGGACCAAAAATAAAAACTAAGGTTTTCCATTCAGGGGGCGTGGTATCCGCCCACTTTCTGAGAAAATTTTTAAATTATATGGAACATTTCCGATTGCTGTAATTAAGGTAGGTTTGTTAGTGTTAGGTATCTTGCCAGGATAAGAAGAAATAATTGAAGCGCAAGTCAAAACAACCATTAATAAAAAGAAAATATGCCAAAAGAAATAGGAAGCTATAAACTAAGTTGATTTTAGTAGGTAGAGTCCACCCTTCTATCTTTCAGTATCTTTCGAGATTTTGACAATGCAAAATATTAAAATCTTTGCAAAAAGGAGTGAGATCAGACCAAAAAACATAAATGTTAAAAAAAGAGCCAAGTTCTTCTATACAAAAATCTTTGTGTAACAAGTCAGCCGTGAAAAGTACTGATATCTAAAGGTACGCCAAGTTCTTACTTCATGAAGGTTTAATACCGAATATTTAAAGTAAAATAATATTGAAACAGCTACAATGTAATAGAGAAATTTTATTATTTAATGACTACTGACTAAAGTTTGATGGGCTTACTTGGCAAGTTTTTTTTTATGCCCAATTCAAAAGGTTTTAAAAACTTGACCAGTAAACCCATCAAATTTTAGTCAGTAGTCATTAAATAATAAAATTTCTCTATTACATTGTAGCTGTTTCAATATTATTTTACTTTAAATATTCGGTATTAAACCTTCATGAAGTAAGAACTTGGCGTACTTTTAGATCTCAGTACTTTTCACGGCTGACTTGTTACACAAAGGTTTTTGTATAGAAGAACTTGGCTCTTTTTTTAACATTTATGTTTTTTGGTCTGATCTATGCTTTCCCAAACCGCAGAATTTAGTTGGTACAGCAGAACTTGATAATTTTAAAAAGCTTGGAACACTCGAACGTTGTTTAATACTAATTGGACTACCAGAGTCAAAAAGAGACAAAAAAGTTTTAAATTCAGTGTATCTGCTTTGATTACAAAAATAAATAAAAGCCACCCTTACCTTTTCCATAAATAATACATTATCAATATCATCATTATAGTTGAATGCTTCACCTGTTGACAATGAGGCGACAGTATGCAACCTTTTCTGTTCTTTCATCGGGCATACATTATGGAGGTGTCCCATCTTGTGACAAGTGAAACAGGAACCTGGTGGACGAGTCGGTTTTGGACAGGCACTTTGGTAATGTCCAAACTGCGAACAGTTAAAACACCTGATTTCTCCTTTACCTATTTACAATGGGAACGACAGCAGCACTTTTTGATTTTGTTACAGCAATTATGTTGGTTTTAGTTGTCCGTGAGCGGCGTTGTTCATAGCGATCCGTACGACGTACAAAGTCATCTATGGAATTTGCACCGTACATCATTGTGATGCCATTACTGCTGTCAGGAATTCCATCAATGATCATGTCGACCAGCTCCTACTCTTCGATGTCGGTTTTCGCTGCGATAGATTGCATCGCTATCACATGACTCAAGCAGGATTCGTTACTCTTTAATCCACGAGCCCTTAGTTGCCTATATATTTCTTGGCGGATAATAGTCCTTTTGAACATGTTCACAAGACCAGACTTCATCTCGTCATAGGCAACTAGGCCGAAATTAAGAACATACTGTTTTGCCGTTTCTTCTTAGCACCGACGAACAGCTTGGCACTTTTCTTTTGCAGAATAACCACAAGTGTCGGTGAAGTCATCAAATTGTTCAAACCATTTTATGACATCATAATGGTCATCTCCACTAAATTTTGGAACAGCAGCGTCCAGTTCTTCATAATTGACTCGTCGACAGCTCGTCGTCATTTCATCGTTCATCTAGATTGCATGTATCGGGTTTTTCAATAAGAGCGCTACAAAATTTTTTTAAATAAAACAAAAACGGTTTTGGATATAAATGAAATTCTTTATTCCTGTGAAAGTACGTTCGATGCCATTATGTATGGAACTCGATTTCTTTTGCATGGTCACCACGGGCACGTTTGCAGAAGTTCAGACGCTGAACCCAATTTTCGATGGTTTTCATTCGCCACAACGACGTCACAGAGATGCCCAATGCTTGAGAACGACGTGTGAGAGACACATTTGGGCTTTCTGCAACTGAAGCCTCAGCGGTAGCAATATTCTCGATACTACGGGCACTTCTTTGTCTCACTGGCACGGGAACATTTTGTACTGTGCCTGTGGATTCAAATTTTTCCACTAGACGCTCAATTGTTGATCTGCTAGGACGATTATAACGACCATAAATTGGACGTAGCGCTCTTAACATTGAGGCCACTGACTCCGAATTTCGGTAGTAAATTTTAATAATTTCGACTCGTTGTTGGCTCGTATATCTTTCCATCATGATATGGCAAACCTTACTGAAGAGAAATGTCGAAAGAGCGGCAAGAAATATGGCGTCGTTTGCTGTCCCTGTCGCTCTACTTTTGTAGCGTCCCTGTTGAAAAACCCTTTATTTGTTTTTGCAATTCTAGAATTTCACGACGCATACGTAATATTCTAAGCTGTTTTTCAAGTTGGTATGCTTCAGGAGATGTCATTTGTGCTTCCAAGGAATTATAATTTGAATACGCAGCGGGTTCGTGGCGTACATCAGTGGACGTATTAACAGCAGTAGCGGAAGGAAGTCCAACAGCATCAGGTACTGCAGTTGCAGCAAAGACCTCGACAGCAGCGACAACAGGAGCACGAACAGCGGACAAACCAAATGAATTGGTGGCCTCGGGTGGTTCGGTAGCAGAGACGGCAGCAGTGACGCAGATGAGACAGCAGATTTGGCAGTAGACAAAATTATGGCAGCAGGAACTTCAGTGGCATTGGTAGCACGTATGTCCACCGCAGCATTAGTCAAAACCAATGAATTGGTGCCATCGAGCTGTACAGCAACAGCAGTTTTTCTGTCTGTAGGTACTTCCGCAGCGAAATTAATGCACTCTTTGTATAAAGCACGCAATTGGAAAATGGTGGCACCTGAAAGAAACTCCACTTTGGCCTCAGTGAGTGCATCAATTATATTTTGCTTGGTTAAACGAGTGATTTTTGTTAGACCCCACATCTGAGTTGTTATATTCGATTCAAAAAGAAATATTTTTTAGTTTCAGTGCAATAAAACTTATTTTTATTTTCAGCGATTAATTTTCGTGTTCACCAGAATGTTCTTCCAGACAAATACCATCTGAAAAGGTCGGAAATAGCCCTTCACGTGGTTTTTATTGGGCATTGCCAGATGCCCATTTTGGTGTTGCTTGAGAAAATGTCGGTAGATGGCGTTTTACAAAAAGAAGGTCGATAGATGGCATATGGAAATCATTACACACTTGATATTTCAAAGGCATTTGTTAGAATTTGCCATCTAGCTTTCTGAAAATGCTTGCATTTGGTATCGATGAATCTCTTCTTCAATGGATTAGAGGCTACCTTTGGACGTGTTTAAAATCTGATATCCTAAAAAAAAAAATGCAATCTTCCTTACGTTGTTAAATGATCTTTTGTGTGAAACTTCTTATCCACTAAATTGTTTCGCTGACAAGAGTATCCTAAGCTTATACAACTTATAGGTACTATAAGGCAAGTTATGCATTCGTAAAAAAAAATCGAACTCGAGATTTTAATCAAAGTTGACATAACGATGATAGCGAGAAAAGTTTGTCTCGCAATTCTGTCTGTCTGTTCGACTACTGCCTAAACGGATTTTTTCTCCCACACGTTTTTTTCCTTTTTTTTTATAGACCAAAAATAACGGTACCTGCCATACGATTTTTTTTCGAAATTTTATAAATTTTTTGTTTTCTCAAGAACTGTTCCACAGATTTAAAAAAAAATCAATCAAAAAATGATATTTATGGAAATGGTTATTAATGGTACCCGCCTTGGAACAATTTTTTTTTCATTTTCTCAAAAACGGTACAATTGATTTGTATGATTTTTTTATATTCCCTAAAAGTTTGTTTATTATTATGTATTTAAATTTTCAAAAAATTTTTTTTTTTGGATTTTAATAAAAAAAATTTCAATTTTTTTTGCAAAACTTAATAGTATTTCTTAAGCCCCATGTTCGATTTTTTTTAAACTTGACAAATAAAAGTTTTTTAATACAATCTACAAGATGTGAGAAAAAAAATTATATTTTACCTAAAAATAACGGTACCCACCATATAAAATTTGTGAGACGAACTCGTGCAACGCAGTCTCCACCGATTTACCTTTTAGGTAAGCGTGTTGGTAGTTGCACAGGTTGCTTTGTTTGAGAAGGTCCCTAACATGCAGATCAATAATTCTCTCCAGTGTCTTGAGGAGAAACAAAGAGAGGCTTATCGGTCTGTAATATTTTGCAGTCGAGTGTGTCGGTTTTCCAGCTTTTGGAATAAAGACTACTTTAACTTTCCTCCAACTGATAGGGACGTATCTCCATTTGATACAACTTTTGAAGATTACCCTAAGCCATGGGGTGATTATCTGTAGAGCATGTTGAAGAAATGCCGGAATAATCCTATCTGGTCCAGCTGATTTATAGGATTTGAACGAGTTTATTGCCCACATAATCTTCTGCTCTGTGATAACCTGTTCTAATTCTGGTACTGATTGTAAAATATCTAAGGTGAGTGGTTGCGTAAAACCTGGTCCTGGATGATTCTTACAGCCCGGAAAATGTGTTTCCATAAAGAGTTCAAGTGTTTCTTGGCTCGAGTTCGACCATGATCCATCGGGATGCTTAATGTATCGCGGACTCGTGGGATTGTATGTTAGGATCCTTCGAAGTCTCCCCGCCTCACTTGTGTTCTCAATAGACTAACAGTGTCTAGCCCATGAATCCTTTTTGGCCCTTCTTAACTCTTTGGTGCATGAGTTAATTTCGGTTCTATATGAATTCCAATCTTGCTCCGATTTACTCAGTCTGGCTTTGTTGTTTGTCGTTTCTTAAGATCACTATTCCACCATGGCGGATTAGTGGGTTTAATGTTAAGAGATATAGGGCAGTGTTTTTCAAAGGCCTTTTTCATTTTACTAGTAAGATTTTGAACACATTATCAATAGTTGAGGTTGTCGAAAGCGTTTCTTCCTCTGGAGGATCGATTCGTTCATTCAACCATTTTGAGTACTTTGTCCAATTTGTTCTAGTTGGGTTCCTAAAAGGTTTTATCTCATTTATTTTCTTATTATAAGGTAAAGAGTATCCTTAAGTGATCCGAAAAGGATTTCTCAGGAGAGACTGTCCAATTCCCTATAGATATCTTATTATTATTACTCAGAGTGAGGTCTAGAATTTCTTTCCTGTTTTTATTACGAAATGTTGGGTGATTGCCCCTATTACATAGCATAAGATTAGGACAGAGAATGTATTCAAAAATTAACTCACCCCTTTTGTTGATATCTTTGCCACCCCATTGGGTATGATGGGCTTTGGCGTCGCATCCTATCACCAAAGGTATCTCTCTTGCTGTGGTGTAATCCACAAGATCGCGGACCGTTTTTGATGGAGGATTTTCTTCGTCTCCCGGCATGTACGTTGACGCCAAGACGAAGTTGCCTTCCTTGGACTTAACGTTGATTGCTACGTTATCCCTGTTGCTGTACCTAGATAAAAAGAAAGCATTAATTGATTTTTTGGCTAGAATACAACTTCTAATATCACCTTCTGACGTGGAGTGGAAAAGGTTGTAGTTTTTTGACCTCAACCCTCGTACCTGGTTCTTACAAATCCAAGGTTCTTGAATTTTCTAGAGCTCCCCGCCCCCCTAAAGCTATGGTTGACCATTTACCTACTCCTAGTTTTGATCCAATGTTCTCTCCCGTTGCGAAACTTACTACAAAACTTGCTGCCCCTATTACTAACAGTGATGAGTTTGATGGTCGATGTTTGATGGCTAGATTACGCGACAGTAAACTTTATGAAAATGTTCGTCTATACCTTTCCTATCTTTATAACAAGTCTGATAACGTTTGTATTAACGGCAAGACCAAAATGAATGTTTTGGTATCTATTTATACAAAAAGAAGGCCTTCCAACTGACCCAGCCACTCTCAACAAAATATACGTTCGCTTCCACGAAACTTTGAATATCTCTCCTTCCACAGTTTCTAAGGACCTCGCTACTTACGCTTCGCACATACGCTCAAAATGTTTACCATTCGCTCGACACGATAAAAAACAATATCTTTAATTGTAATGTGGCTCCACAGCCAGTGTCCACAATTACCCTATCTCTCTATTATCAGAATGTAAGAGGTCTCCGTACCAAAACTTCTAACGTTTATCTTAGTTCCCAAAACCTTCATTTTGACATCTTCGCTCTAACGGAGACAAATCTATGCTCTGATTTCCTGGATAGCGAATTATTTACATCAGATTTTGCTGTCTTTCGTGCGGATGGTCTAACTAGTGACACTACTCCTACGGGGCGTGGTGTTCTGTTTGCTGTCCACAATCGTCTTAATGCTTCACTCGTCGAAACTTCTAGATCACCCCTATTTGAATATGTATGCATAAAGTTATCTGTATCTAAACGTTGTTTTTATCTTATTTGTTGCTACATTCGTCCCTCACAACCTAGCCCTGTCTATAAACAATTTGTGGATTCACTTAGTACCTTGGTCGAGGGTGCAACTTCCAAAGACGACTTTATTATCCTAGGGGACTTTAACCTACCTGATTTGCAATGGATACCATCAGAGGATGAATCATGCTTTGTGCCCTCTAATCCTTCTTCTGAAAAAGAATTTATTTTCACAGATAATTTACTCGAGTCTGGGCTTTTCCAAATAAGTGGTATCTGCAACAATCTAGGGAGACAACTTGATCTTGTCTTCTCCTCGTACCCATTTAACTCAGCTGTCTCTAAAAGCCCCCATCTTCTTTGCACTCTAGATCACTATCACCCTCCTCTTTCTTTTATATTCAGTCTTGAAGATAGCTCTCCAACTATTGAATCTGAGAAATATTCCAGTTTCAACTTTCGGAAGGCCGACTTCAATAAAGTTAATAATCTCCTTAACAACATAAACTTCAACCTTTTCATCAACCTCACTACTCCCATCGATATATCGCTTTCTTTCTTTTACACCTCTATATTTGCTTGTCTCATTCAATGTGTCCCTTATACAGTTAAAAAAACCTGTGTATCATCTCCTCCCTGGTACACACAAGAATTACGTCACATACGTAATGTTAGAAATAAGTTATGGAAAACTTGCCTGAAATCCCCAACACCTTTAAACTATTTCTACTACCAACAAGCATCTTCTAATTTTTCTGTTCTCTGCAATTCTCTATACCAAATATATCTCAATAAAATGCAAACCTGTCTCATCACCGATCCTAAACGCTTTTACCAATTTATAAACGTGAAAAGAAAGTCCGACGGTCTTCCTTCAACATTCAATTTCATCGGCACATCTTCTTCTGAAGCTAAAGTAATTGTTAACCTATTTGCTACCTTTTTTAGTCAATCCTATAGCAATAATTCAAATGAACCTGACCTTGACTTCCACAAATTTCTTTCAAATAGCCCGCACACTTCTCTGTCTTCTCTTAACATTAGTTCGCATACCGTCCGTGAAAAGTTAAGTTTACTGAATGATGACTTTTCACCCGGTCCTGATTGTATTCCAGCAATTTTTCTTAAAAATTGCGCTTCGGCACTCTATGAACCCCTCACTAATCTTTTTCAACTCTCGCTTTCACAGTCAGTTTTTCCCTCTCTTTGGAAGGAATCCTTTATTTTTCCAATTTTTAAAAAGGGTTGTAAGAACGAAATCTCTAACTATCGTCCGATTGCTAAACTGTCCGTTATCCCCAAGCTCTTTGAAAGTATAGTGTATGATTCAAAGAGCTTGGCCTTGACCTTGACTTCCACAAATTTCTTTCAAATAGCCCGCACACTTCTCTGTCTTCTCTTAACATTAGTTCGCATACCGTCCGTGAAAAGTTAAGTTTACTGAATGATGACTTTTCACCCGGTCCTGATTGTATTCCAGCAATTTTTCTTAAAAATTGCGCTTCGGCACTCTATGAACCCCTCACTAATCTTTTTCAACTCTCGCTTTCACAGTCAGTTTTTCCCTCTCTTTGGAAGGAATCCTTTATTTTTCCAATTTTTAAAAAGGGTTGTAAGAACGAAATCTCTAACTATCGTCCGATTGCTAAACTGTCCGTTATCCCCAAGCTCTTTGAAAGTATAGTGTATGATTCGCTTTATTTCCATTGTAAATCAATTGTCTCTCCACTTCAACATGGATTTTTAAAAGGAAGATCCACTACGACTAATCTTACCCAGTTTGTCTCCACGACACTCTCGGCAATGGAAAAAGGCTACGATGTTGATGTTATCACCACTGATTTCAGCAAGGCGTTCGATAAAATCAGTCACCAAATTATCTACGTTAAGCTACAAGCCTTTGGCTTTCCACCATCGTTCATCAAGTGGGTCAAATCTTATCTCGAGAACCGTTTATACAGGGTTGTTTTCAGAAATGAAGTGTCCGATCCCTTCCTCGCCTCCTCTGGCGTTCCCCAGGGTAGCCATCTCGGTCCACTTCTATTTGTGCTTGCTATAAACGATGTCGGTAGAATCATCTCCTTCTCAGACCTTTCTATTTATGCAGTCGACATTAAAATAATTAAAGTAATCTCGTCTTCTCATGATTCTTCGCTGCTTCAACTTGATCTAAATACTTTTCGTACTTGGTGCAACAAAAACTTTCTTGAGCTTAATATTAGTAAATGCCAATCTATGACTTTTCCCGTAAACGTACACCTTCAAATCCTCGAATCTATTACTTCTGTAACATACCTTTCCCTATCGTTTCATCTATTCGTGATCTCGGGGTTATATGTGATAAGGAGTTAAATTTTCGCTCTCACATTGATCATATCATCGGGAAAGCGAATTCTACCCTCGGATTTGTTAAACGATGGTCTAAAGAATTTTCCAACCCCCATGTCACCAAATCTTTATACACCACATACGTCAGGCCTATCCTTGAATATGCTAGTCAGGTTTGGTCTCCCTTCCAAATCACTCAATCTCTTAGAATTGAAGCTGTTCAGAGGAGATTTCTCAGATTCGCTTTGCGCAGTCTACCTTGGTCTGATCCCGTTATTTATTTTTTTTTTTTTTTAGTTTAGTTTAGTTCATTTATTTCATCTAACAGATAATACATTATAATTATAACAATATACTTCTTTACGACTACTAGATACAATATATATAGACTTAATTACCATCCAGGTTACCTTATAATGATCAACAATTTTTCTTTGAATAAGTTTCTATTTGAAGAATTAAAAAAATCTATAAAACTCTCAACCGAATTTGCTTCTCTTAAACATCTTGTAAGAGGCTCATTTAACCCATAATTCAATCTATGAAAGGGTTCACAGAAAATGTTTCTTATTCTCAAGTTTCTTGAGGGAGCATATAACTAATTGGCTTGCACACCCTTTCTCAACGTCGCCGTATCGCTGACATAATATTCGTCCATCAGCTCATCATTGGAGCCATAGACTCTCCTGCTTTGCTCGAATGGATTAAAATTAATACCAATCCACGTAACTTAAGAGCTGTCCCCTTCTTCCGCCTCCCCATTCACCGCACCAACTACGGCCATTTCAATCCAATGAGCAGAATGCTTCGATTAGCCAATACAGCACAAGATATTTTCGATTTCTCCATTAGTTCCCCTTCCCTTAGAAGAACTCTATACACCTTCTCTCCCTAACCTCACTCCACCGTATTATTTTCTTTTTATTTTCTTATTAGCGTTAAGTATATTATTTTTAATTTAAGTTTGTATAATATAATTTAAGTAATTCGCTTGCAATAAGCTAACTAAATAAATAAATAAATAAGGCCACATCCACGTCTGCCTTCGTGCCTCTTTACGAGACCATATCTCACCACGTCTGCTTTTTCTTTCAGGAGGAGGTCAGATTTTTTGTCTATTGCGAACAAGAGGTCCTTACCTTCCCCGTTAATACTCTTTCGGGAATTCAAGAGCTTCCATTCCTATATGGGGAGCTCCTTATTTTGCTTTGCCATCAGTTTAATAATGGATGAGTCCTCATGCGTGGCAGGAGGAGGAATCCATATCTTAACCTGCTGACGAAGTGGTAGAGCCGTGACAGGAAGAGCCCCGAGAGATGCCCCCTCCCACAGTTCACCAATATTGGCGATTGTGTGAGTGAGAAACTCCAAGGATTTCTGGTCTCCACAGCAAACCACTTTTACTCCTTTTCGCCAACCAGCTCCGTCGAAGGTGTAGTCCTCAGAACTATCGTCTTCAGATGTCGCCATCATGGCTTTAAGGATTTCATTTTCCACAAGTAACCAATTCTTGGCCGTGATTTTCCCATCTGGATCCTCTCGACTAATAATGGCCACCTGCAGATCGATCGGGGTGTTGTCAAAGCTGTTGGTTTTAAACTTTTTAGAACGGTCGGCCTTGGCTGTCTCCTCCGATCTTGCCCTCTTGGACGAAACTGACTTTGTCCCAGAAGAGTTGCCTACCTTTGCTTTGTCGTTCCCTTTCATGTTCGATTTAGCGATGGTTTGCTGTTTCTTGAGGGAAGTCGTCTTATTGGTGTCTATGCCAGTACGAGCTGTTGAGTTGTTGTTGTCCTGTTCTCGGTTTATCTTTTTAGGGATAGACTTCGATGTGGCAGCAACTACTCTTTCACTGACTGGTTTCTTTTCTTTCTCTTGTTGGGAGGAAGCTATGGGTACAGTGGTGGTCTTTGCATACTGACTTTCATAGTTCTTTATTAACTTCCGGTGTTTCTTTAGAAGGGCCCTATCTCTTGAACTGAGAGTAGTTGGGTCCTTTTTCTCCGTAAAACTCACGAATCTTTTAGAGGATCTGTAGTTACTGCGTTGCCTCGAAGCATTAGACGGTGCAGTAGACTTCAGCATAGTCCCTTCTTGACTCGAGTCTTCCAGCAACTCGTCCTCGGTTCGACTTCCTATAGAAGGAGGCCTGTTCGAGGTCTCCCTACCGTCAAGAGCCAGGCTATCTAGAGCAGGGAGAAGAGAGGCTGTAAGGTTGTGCTGTTTAATAAGGATTGCTTTGTTTACTTTTTTGTCACTGGTGACTTAGCTTCTTGCGAAGCCAAGCCCTCGCCGGCAGCCTTGACTTCTGCGACACTTGAGTGTATATCCCCACTCGATTTTTTTCATTTCCTTGTAAACTTTTGTCCATATTTTATTAATTTGGATAAACATCCCTGTTTTTGTTGGTTTCTCTTAGTTGAAGGTCCCTGCAGCTGGATTGCTGGAGGGTCACTCAAACGTAAGCAGAAACCGTGAGGGGGATTGTTTATCTATTATGTTTTCTATCAATT
Source organism: Philhelius festivus (assembly GCA_963931855.1). Classification (NCBI taxonomy): domain Eukaryota; kingdom Metazoa; phylum Arthropoda; class Insecta; order Diptera; family Syrphidae; genus Philhelius; species Philhelius festivus. Next base: position 137,028,820 of record OZ007555.1, on the reverse strand, counting down.
CATGCCAAACATTTAAGTAAAATCTTTGCTTGAATATTTTGTAAATTTTTGAATTTTTAAAAATTGTATCAGGAATTAGAATTAGAATAAGTAATGACCATGATTTTTTCAAAAAATAGCTTTATGGTGTTAATTTTCAACTTTAAATTGAAGAATAATAAAGAAGAAAAATATAAAAATATAACAACTATCCGTCAACAAACTGCAATACAATGCTCTTTTTAAATACTTCAACTGTTAATTTAGATAAGAACTTTCCTTTTGTTCTGAGGGAGTTCCACTCTATAAGTGTCACATCTCTTCTTTTGTGCAGGACCAAAAGCTTTATGTTACATCTTCAACATCGCATTGAACCAAAGATGAACGTGACGAGGGCTTTGTTGGTCGTCGTCGTGTAGGCTTGAAAATGTACCCCCACTTTAACTCCTCTCATCAAAACCAACATTGCAAAACCGGATAATAGGCAGCAATCAGAGCCACCTACACTTGAAAACTGACACAAACTTTCTCGGTTTTGTTACATTACGGGTGCTTGCTTGACATCCTTTTAGCGCCGATAAGTAAAAATAATAGATTATAATGAACAATAGCCTCTCACTAGTATTTCTTTTGCCTTTGCGATGGCGAACGGCGGCGTGCGTTAGTGGGCAGGCGAGGCGGTCGGGCGTATCATTCAAGGAAGCACAAGAACAATTCAAATAATTTGAAGCATAAGCTTGAGCATAAGGTAGCAAAATGTACGTCATCGTATTATTTAATGTCAATATGATGGAACAGTTCAATAGAATGTAGTTTTTCTTTTTCTTATTCTTATTCCATTTGTGTGTGTTGTGTATGTGTTGTAAGTTGATCCCATGCAATAACAATGGAATGTGTACTTGAGTGTTTTCAATAGGTAGGTTAGGTGCATTGTATTGTTACTTGCTTTATTGTTGATAGAAATCGTTAAACGACATTTGAGATGCAACAAAAGCACAAACTCCAAATATAGAAAAGGCTGTTATATTTTTGGAATGCTTGTAAGTGCCATTATCAAAGAACGAAAGACATTCGAATTTGCCTTCGCTTAAAGAAAAGAGAGTTTACTTTATAAGAAATTCTCTTTTATAGCCAATTGATAAATTACCCTTTGTTAAAAAAATTAACTTAGAAACTTTTCATTTATGATTTAATAAACTTTGCGTTTGGTGTCCGAATGGGAGTTCTTGTATTTTTAAAAGGAGAGAAATTGCTGCCAGAACTAGTATTTTAGACTTACTCGAGTACTTTTCTATTAAAGATTAAGGTACACATCTATCTTCAAATCTGCTGGGAATTCTCTTACTTTGACAGGTTTATCAATGTAAGGATTCTAAGAATCTTAAGCACGCCAAACAAAAGTGATAGTAAAGCATTAAATAAAATTAAATTATTACTGACAATTTAAAAATAGAAACATAAATTCAAATACTATACATAATATCAAAATTCCCTATAATACTGGTCCCTCAGACTCAAAACTCCCATCTGAAACGTTGGAAATATTTCAACTACATACATACATATATTCTACATATTGTACATATATCAGTTTTCTTTAACGAGAATAGCGTTACAATTTAACTTTTCGTAATGTTGCAAATTGTCTAGTGTTAAGAGATCTGAGATCTGAACGAAATTCGAGCATATAGAGTACGCTCTGAACCTCCATCTGAGCGATCTGAATTATTTTTGAAACATACTTGAAACATACGCCAATTTGAAATTGTTTATTATTTCTTTTATTGCACTTATTAAAAAGAAAATCATATTTTTCGTCCATTTTTATCAATGAAATAAAGATGAATATTGAAAATAATATTGGTGTTATACGTTATGTATAGTTTTGCATTCATCTACTACTCAGACTACTTCTATCATTCGCCATATTGTGAGTTTTTTTTTCTAGCTAGTCAAATGTGAAGTTGGATTTACTCAACATTTTACTCCTTCTTCTCTACTATTTAATTCTGAACTCATCGAGCGCACTCTGAAGAACGAAAGAATAAAAAAGAAACGCAAATTCGAAGCCCTGAACTCATGAACGAAATAACAAACATAGGCTCTGCTCTGAACAATGAATTAATATTTCTTCATGAGCCCCAGTGCAGTGACGTAACTAGGTAATAATTTAGCCGATACCCAACTGTAGGAAAAAAGGTCAACAAAATTGGTTTTCGACATACCGTCGGCCAGTCTTTTGCATTGGTCTATTTTTAACTTGTTTTTCGAGATACAGCATAAACAAGGAAAAGTATTTGGTTCAAATTTGGAACGAAGCAAAAGCAAGTGTTATAGTTTAAAAAAAAAGGCCGGATAAACATATTGAAATTTTTGTTGCATAATTCTATAGCAAAGGCAATACGCAATTAAAATGGCTCAAAATGTTTAGTCGAAATGGTAAGATGTTATACATATATTTTAAATGACGATTTTTGCAAATTTTAAACGTATCTACGAGTAGCATCATACTAACATTTATTTAAAGTTAAAATCATCGACCACTTATGTTTTCTTATCTAGCATGTGACTCTTTGAGATTTCCAATGATTAAAAAGGTCTGTTTATTTATTTTTTTGAACGAATTGTCATTGTTTGAGGTGTATTAAGAAGCAATTTATTAAAAATATTGCATAAGTAGGACATTAGTTAGAAAATGTTTAAAATCAAGGAAAATTGTTAAGTAGTATCATACTAATATCTTCAACTTTATAAGAAATTATTTCTCAATCCCAATTTCTTTTGATATTTGCGTGGGTTAGGCAAAGAGTTGTTATTTTAAAAAAAAAAAGTGATTAATCTTAATGTTATAGTGGGCCAAAGTTGTCTTGCATTCACGTGTTTTGAAAATACCTATTGCGTGTTTGAATCTTGTATTAAGGTTTCAGGCATACTACAATAGAATACCCGCAACAATTTAAAATTGAGTCATCTAGCAGAATTCGTTTTTAGATAATTGTTCATATTCTACGTACTTAACTTGTTAATTTTCTGTTTAAAATTAAATTCAAAGAGTTATTAAATAAAAACAAAACCACTTTTTTATCATAAACCGAAATTAGAAAATTTAGAAAAACCTGTTTACAAAAACATCGAATAGTATAATTCCATTTCCATACCTGGCTGAATTATGTTTACGTATATCTGACTTTAAGTATTTGTATTTTAAAAAACCAAAAAAAAAAAAACTCTCCTACCTACGCCTACTGCAGGGTGGCGCGAAATTAATCGTCAAATTTTGTTTTTGAATTACATTTTTACCAAATAAAACAAAAATATTTTGAGTGATGGAAAACTTTATTTGGAGCTTTACAATTTTTCCTGTTACGTGAAAAAGATGATATCCGTCGAGCGGCTGCCACCAGTTCTGATACACATTTGAGCAACTTTTACCGGATTTTTTAATGACTTTCCGCGAATTTCCAGTGATAACTGTTTGCATTCCTTACGAATATTGTCCTTAATGACAGGGGCTTATTGGCTCTGCGACTTCTAGTAGACCCAAAGAAAGAATTCTGGGATGGTTAAATCCTTTTGATTATTCATGTTTATTATTACTCGACCAGGAAACGCTTTCCTCACAACATCTATTGTAGCTCGTGCTGTGTGTCCGGTTGCACCGTTTCAATTTTATTTTTCATTCACTTATATATATCTTTTATGTATATTCAGAAAAAGTAGCATAATTTTAAATATCTTACAATACAAGTATTTTAAAACTAAAAAATATCTAAAACTAAAAATAAAAAAAACTAAAAATAACTAAAACGCAGGTGCTCTGAGTTCAACTATAATATGCCTTCCGACCTAAAAACAATATTAATGCCAAAATCTATACTCTATCGATTTTAATTTACACCAGGAAGAATTTAAATGAAAAAGACGGTTGCACTGTCTTGTTGAAACCACATGTTCAATTCACCAAGGCCCGCTCATCCAATTCCAGCAGTAAGAAGTCGTTTATCATGGCCCTGTAGCGTTCGCTAGTAATAGTGACCATATTGCCGATGGCGTCATAAAAAAAATACGACCCAATCACTCCTGCCGCGTGAACGTTGCACCACATAGTGGCTTTGCGTGGATGTTAATGGCTCTTCGTACATCACACGCGGATTTTCAGTGCCCCAGAAACGAAGATTTTGCTTATTGAAGTAACCGTTCAAGTGAAAATGCGCCTATTAGCTCATGATGATTTTCGACACAAATCGTCCTCTTCGTTGTAGAGATTGAGGTTGGCTGAGCAGACATTAACTGATGCACTGTTTACACTTTGTACGGGAACATGGGTTAGTCTTTCAATAAAATTCACTTTCTCGTGATTTCCAATTGCGTGGCTTGTCGTTGTCTGGTTGATGTTTGATCTCCAGCGACATCGGCAGGCACACCCACGATATTCTCGACCAAACGCCCTGCATGATCTCATGTGGTTCCAGTTTGTTCGAGTCGAGTAGGTAAGCCCAGAAATGTTTGCTTAGTTGGCGCCATACGATTAGGAAATCGACTTCGAAATTCAAGCTGCGCTAACACCACCGACCGATTATTGGTCAAAAAAATCGATCACACTCTTCCGAAGCATAGCAGTCCATCGCTTGTCTTTTATACATATACTGCAGTTGTCTAGTTCACAAATGTCAAATATGATTCACGTACGACGCCATTTGCAAAAATTATAACATCTTCCGGTAGGGTGGTTCATTTTGCGCCAGCTTGATAATTATATATGTATCCTTAAATTGGTTTTGGCTCAATTTTATTCAATATTGATTTTCAATAATCCATTGAGCCGCAACGTTTCGGGGGTGTTAAAACACCTCTTCAGGCTATTATGCAATAATATATCTGTTAAACATTTAAAATAACATAACTTACAACTTAACTTCGAAAGAACAATTTTCCTATCCTTCTATTGTATCCTTTATTAACAATCTTCAAGAAAGACTTTTTAATAATATATATCTACATTTATAACAAAGGTTATGTTTAAAGATCTGGTCACGAAGGGGTCAGAGAATTTTTTGGACTATGGCTTCACAAATGCATAGTTTGCTTTAAGAATAATCTCGTCAATATGTGTGAGAAAGTTGAGCTCTCTATCACTTAAAACACGAAGGTCGTGAATTAACTCAGCGTTAGATATGTGTTGATAATATGAAAAGGTAGTTACGGGGAGGAGATTGGAAGCGTTTTCGTGAAAAGTGATTGGCTTACATTTAGCAATATTTGTTTCTAAGCAATTTTTCAGGTTCCAGACAGAAAAACTGTCGAGTTCAAGTTGTAGAAGATTCGAATTATGTGTTTAAGAAATGGTCTTGAAAAACTTGGTAACGTTGGCGTACAGTGAGATATAAGAATATTTAATGAGCAATATAATATCGTTAATAGTAAGAATAAAAAGGAGAGATCCTAAGTGGCTGCGTTGTGGGAGGTTTGAATAGAATAAGCTTACGTGTAATGTTTTCAAATGCCTTAATGAAATCGGTTGAGACAACGTCGACTTCCTTTCCGTTCTCTAAGGCTGAGAGGCTAAAGGATACGAATTCAACGAGGTAAGTCGTTGTGGGCCTACCTTTGGCTTTGACAAAGCCGTGTCGTCTAGGTGAAATGAGAGACTTACAACGAAAACTTAAAATTTCGTACAAAATGCTTACAAATATTTTGGGAATAAGTGAAAGAGGTCATCAATAACTGAGTTAATTCCCTTTGAGATACGGATAAATCGAAGATTTTGGAGAGGGGAAGAGAGAGTGTGGAAAATGTAGCAGGGATACCACCTGCGCCGGAATAATTAATAAACTTAAAATAAGATATAAACAAGCTATCGCCTTCAGTAAAAAATTGTGTAAAAGAACTAGCAAAAAAATAAGCGATTGTTTGTGGTTCGTTTGAAGTTCGTTATTGAAAGAAAGTGAGAAAGGATAAAACAATGATGTCCAAATAACTAAGTAAATAGACCATTTTTGACATTTGGAAACATCAAAGAGTCATACTGAGCACGATATTAAAAATTGGCATTCGATTGCTCTAATTTTTGAAAAAGTACAAAATCGTCGTTTTAATCTACATAGTACAATAATATCAAGGGCGGAGAGATAAAACAATCCTGCGACTTTAGGAAAACCTACAACAAAAAGTCTAGCGGGAAAAAATCGCAAGACCTTGGTAGCTAATTGACATCAACTCTGGGAGAGATAATCTTACCATCAAATCATTCATAAAAAATGTCAATCGTTGTTCCCGCTGTCATCCAGATCCATATGGTTCAATTTGGGCCATAAGAAATTGGTTATCATTCTGTAGCGCTCGCTATGGCGACGATGACCACCTGACCAATGTTGTTTTCGAAAAAGTACGGACCAATGACACCGCCAGCCGGCTAAAAATCCGCACCAAACGGTAACTTTTTGGGGTTACATTGCCACCTTGTGAAGGTCTCGTGTGGGTTGGTGTTGTCTCTTATACGGCAATTTTGGCTTTGAGCTTCTAGGTCAGTTGGATGTTGGATCTTGTCCATATCCCGATGCAAAAAGTGAGAGGCCAAGCTCTTGTGCACGGCCACTTCAAGGAATCGTCTTCGTAGGGTTCAGCTATACACTTTGACGGACCACGGCGATGTTCTCGGCTGATCTTGCGTTCCTTTAATGTACGAATGTTTATTGATTGATTATTGATAATTTGTCGTCTCAAATTTGGCCACCAAACACTTAAGAGCCAAAACTGTCAAGGGCCACTACGTCTACCGTAAAATGGGCGTAATATTTGCAATAACGAGGATTCATTTTGATAATAAAATTTAACCGACGACGTACTGTTTGATTTGGTAGCAGTTACTTAATGATAAACAACAGGTTTAGAAGATTTTATCAAATCAAAATGGATGCCACAGGTTGCCGAAATCTACCCGTACGAATAGAGAAACCCTTAATTATGAATAAAACTGGGTTTTATAAAGGTTTTGGGCAGCAAATTCATACAACGGAAAGGAGCACTGAAATAAGATCAGAGATCAGGGAACATTAAAACCCATGGGTCTTAATTCTCGAAATAAAAGAGAATATCACAAGTGGATTGTTTTCTTTTTGAAGTGACAATGGATCATATCGCAACAAATAAAGTACTAAGACTAATAGTAGTTATTCCTTTGCGTATGATTTTTAGTTTTATGAGATGGGTCTTTTTTTCCCGTCAGATTAAAAGAAAATTTCGTGAATTGAAAAAAAATATTAAAAACACCTTCAGCATTTACAATAAGACACTATATCACTATATATCATTGAAAGCTAGAGAAGTCTTTTTTTTTTTAATTTTAAATGTCGCAGTTCCTTGAACTGTTGAATAAGAAAACTGTTGACATTTAAATTGTCAGATGACACGACATTGATTTCGAGATTGAAAGTAAATTTTTCAAAAAAAATTGATTGAAATAAGTTTATTGAAAGTTAAATAAAAGAACTGTTTACACTGCACATATGTTTTTTTTTTAGAAAATTGCTTTAATTTTTGGATATTCTTGTGTACATTTCGTTTTTAGAGTTATAGGGATTACCTATGTATTTTCTTGAAATTTTGCACAATGGTACTTCTATTTTGTTAGAATACTAATTTATCCTAAAATGTTTTTTTTTTGAAGATATAAAAAGATAGTTAATACTTTTATTAAGATTTTCTCTCATATTATATTTTCAAAACTTATTCACGTTTGAGCCTTGAACCACAACAAGAGCACGTTCATGCTGCAGCCCAATCGTGTTTTTATTTGAAAATGTTGACCATCTCGTCGATGGCTCAAAGGTGAAAACATTAAAAATGATTTGCATCACATTTTACATTTCGATATTATGTGGTATTCTGCTCCTCCAATACATATATCTTATGCAGCTTTTTAAAATTCCCTAGTAGAGTCATATTACCCTTATGTGTTTTTTTTTTCGGAAAACCAACAATGCACCTGCGTTTGTCACATAATTCTAACCTTTCCTTCTGTTCTTACACTTTAATCCTTATTTGCAAATATTTGTATATGTAGGTACATACATGTATGTATCTAGGCACCAAAGGTATTAACTGTTATTAAAATCTCTTGAGCTTTGTCTTAAATTTGATTTTATATTTAAAATTTCCTCTGTATTCCTTATGTTACTCTCCTGTTGGAAAATAAGAAGAAAAACTTGAAAAAAGTTCAAGCGAGAGGAGAAATATTTCTAGTGCGCAACTCTTTTTTCGAAAAAAAAATACACCAGGCAATTAAAATAGAAATTTTCGTACCACTCTCACACACATACAATTGTGTCAATGAATCACCTTTCTCGAAAGAAAGAAATACAAATAAAAAAGCTATTCCTGTTCATTTAAGTAGTTTTCTATGAAAATAACTAAAACTGTTTCTTAAAAAAAAACATTCCTTTTCAAAGAATTCAAAGACAAAAACCCCATTTAACCAAAGTGTATAAATACACAGAATTCATAATTTCCTGCTTTCCCGTAGGACACGGACAAACCATAACGTTTTATTTGTGGTGAGTTTCTTTTTTATGTATTTTAAATTTAAGTGTTGCGCTTGTTGCAGCTTGGAAAGTCATGATTATGACGTCACTATCAGGTCAGAGGCCTAGTTTATATTTTCAACGTCCTCCACCATTCCAGAATTAACATCAGCTCTCTTTCCCAGGCACAGCCCAGTCCTTTCTGGTGCTTTGTACACATTTTTATTGTGCAATGATGCATACAGCTACATCATACTGCATGGAAAGCATAGTAGCAGTAGCAGCGACAAAGGTAGCGACAGTTTAACTAGAATTATGTAGGTAGTATGGCTTGTCTGAATCTGAGCAGAATATGAAAGCTGCTAGGTAATGTAGAGGTTTTTTTCATTCAGGGATTGATGTAGCCTTCGACTTGCATGGGCATTGAGTTTTGTATATCTACTTGTATGGCAGTCTTTTCATCATTCTTGAGGCCATGAACTAGAAAAAACAAAGATTTTAACATTGGCTGGCTTGTGTGTTCTTTTTAAGCTGATTTAAAAGGTTATTTCAATGAGTTAAAATACTTTCTTCACGGGAATCATGAACCTTATAAAAATCGTTTTATAATGAGATTGATCTAATCTAAATATAGGTGTAGAAAAAACATTTTACTTTATAATCATTTATTTAAATGCATTCTAAAATAAATTAGCTATTAAGTTATATTAGCTTGGAGAAAAATTCAGTGTTTAAATCAATCTTAACCTGTTAGAAGCTGTGCTTATGCGTTTTATATGCCCACTGTACATCAAGCTGGAGCCTTAACTGATTTACTGATTATTTTCAAATTGTAAAGATCATTTGTATGTAATTCATTAGTATTTATAAGAAAACAGATTGCAGAGCGGTTTACATAAAAAAGAGGCGATTTGGAATGACCAGCTCACTCCCCCAATACAATTTTTACTTGTGATATACATAGGTACTATAGGGCAAGTTCTGCATTTGGAAAAAAAATCGAACTCAAGATTTTGATCAAAGTTGACATTACGATGATAGCGAGACGATTAAAGTGGGTCCGACAATTTCTTCTGTATGTCTGTACCTCGATACTTAAGGGTCTTCGGTGATTCCCTAGAGGAAAAATTGAAATTTTTTTTAGCTCTAAAACTAACGGTACCCCCCATACACCTGTAATGCAAAATCTTATCTATCTCGAAAACGGCTCTAACGATTTTGATAAAAAAATTAAGTGTAATATTATGAATATGGACTACATTTTGCTAAAACAAATTTTGGAGCAAAATGTTACTAACGGTACCTATCGTATAGGTATACATATATGAGAAAAAATATTTTTTGGGATTTTTGAAAAATCAATATCTTTAAAACGTCTGAACGATTATTTTTTTAAATTATTTCCTAAAATCTATACTACTAAATACTTAAAATTGGCATCCCAAATTTTGTTGTCGAAAAATCTTAAAGAAATTTGTTATATAAAAAATTACTTTAATAATAAAACAATTTTTAAACTTTGTTTGCATAAATTCATACTTCTCCGGAAATCCGATGGCAATTCCATGAATTTAAACATTTTTATCTCATTTAATCCATGTTTTATATTTATAAATTTTATATTTATAAAATTACATAGGAGCAAGTTCGTGCGATCCAGTCGTGCATTCTATTTAATGGAGTTTTTCGAAATTCCATTTTTATACCAGCCTTCAAGACATGCATCAAAATTTTCCCTTATAATTTGGGGTTGTTTTGAAATTCAGCCCTATCGCCAATTTAACGAGGACTTTTATTCCCCGCAAAAAAAAATTATTCTGGAAACGTAATTTCCTATCATTAACTTTCCCCGAAACAAATCATACCAACTTTCCAATTATTAAAATCATTTTCGAAGTTACTTTAACCACAACAAATTTTTATTTTTTTCAAATCAAAAGTTTGAATTTTGCTTGATAAATGGTACAATGTTAAAAATTAATTAAGGATAAACAACATTGGACTTTTTAAACACTACCATGTATTTCACTTTGGTGGTTCTTAAATACCCAACTTTGACCTTCATTGACCTTCCACAAACTAGCTCATTGCACACATTTTTATAATGGACTCTTTCAGTTCGTAGAACATAAACTCGCTGACGGGGCCGCCAGCAGATTAGTTTTTAGATTTAATGTTTTCCGACTTCTTCTTTCTACCATTTCTTTTCATCACTCCCTTCCTGGCAGAGGTAAAATTACACCTTTATTTCAGTAAATAAATATGTATATTTACTAAAAGTAGCACCATTTTCCATTCAAACTCAGACTTAGCGGGTGGCCCCAATGCTATTCAAATCATTCTGCTTACAAGAACATCAATATACCTCTTATTCGTTATATTAAACTTTAAAAAAATATTTGTACCTATTGTTTTACTTTTTTAATAAACAAATCCTTACATTTTCTGAACTCTTTATCAGCAACATACTCATGGAAACTTTTGACGTAAAATTACAATAAAGTTACCAGGGAAAGATAAATTTCGATAGCTACTTCACGAAGGGAAACTTTTTTCTTCCTTTCTAAGATGATTCACGATACTAAATCTCCGACAATTGCAAAGAACTCTGGGAAATTTCTTTCGCGGTAGGGCTGATTACTCTTTTTAAATTTTAGATTTTAGTACATTTCATTGCTGAATAAAATCACAGAATGTTTTTGTAAACATGAGAACTTGGCTCTTGTACTCGTATATCTAAAAAAATTCACTTGCGCGAAAAGAATTCAAGTTTATCAGTAAAAATAAGTTTTTTTAAGTTTTTGGAAGTAAGATTCCCCATAAGTATTCCCTTTTACACTTCACGTGTCGATAAATTTATTAAACAAAATTATGAAAAGTTCGTTTGGTGGTTGTGTCGATAAGTTCGTAAAATAATGAGCGTACATCGAACCGGTTTCCGCAAAGACTATTTCAGTTTTGGTGAATAATAAAGTAAGTCTTGCGATATTCCGCGAGCAGATTCATTATTTGTTACTCCTGGTTTCACTAACAGGTGTTGTGAACTTTTGAATTATCCGTATTCGAAAATTTTGCAGAAAAATTTTTGCAATGCACCCGTCGAACAGTACTCAATTTGGATGACCAGGTCTTTGTCTTTACTTAGGGCAATAAACCGGATATTTCCGAAGCCAGTAAAATCTTACGGTGATGTGAGAGCTACGACTTGGTGGTAAAATAAGCACAAACGGTCTGTAGTTATTGTTGTCTGTTGAAGCTCTGAATATCGCCATGTCGTTGCATTCTTGCCATCAATACTTTTTCTTAACATAAGTTGAATATTTTTTTTTGAAATATGACCGACCTTCCTTAAAACAAAACAAAACAAATTGAAAATAAAATTTTTCTGACCAAAACTAATTATTTACATATACATATATATATATATATTTTTTTTTTTCAGTTTGTAACTTCATTATCCACGAGAGATGTGTAACGAGTGTTGTAACTCCATGTTCTGGTATAGCTCCATGTATTATAAAGGTGAACGAATATCAAAAATTAAAAATTAAATAATTTTTTTACAATTTTTTTAAATTTTATTTCCAGAATCCCGTCGCCCATTGCTGGTCCGAGCCAACACATCACAAAAGAAAATTTTGCACTGTTTGCCGAAAGCGTTTGGATGAAACACCCGCAGTTCATTGTTTAGGTAATAAATTATTTTTAAATTTAATTTATTTTAAAATAATAATAATTGATCTATTCGACAACAGTTTGCGAATATTTCGCCCATATTGAGTGCCAAGATTTTGCTGTTCCCGATTGCACAGAAAATGCAACCTATGTTCCTGGCAAGGAATTATTAAATGTTAAACATCAGGTATTATCATTGCGGTTTTCTTTTGTTGTTGTTTTAATTATTTTTTAATAACAATAATCATTTTAAATTAGCATCACTGGCGAGAAGGGAATCTTCCACCAACATCAAAATGCGCCTACTGCAAGAAAACTTGCTGGTCATCGGAATGCCTAACAGGTAATTTATTGCTTTACCAGTTGATTTTTAATGAGTTTTACAATTACGACTTGACAACTTTGAACTTTCATTATGAACGCTTCTTTATACCAATGACCAAACTGTAGAGTTGTGCAAAACAGTTCCAAAGGCGGAACGAACATGGAACGGTTCTTTTTCCGGTCGGAACTAGTTCCTGGAACCATGTCCGCGGAACTATTAAGATTTGATATTAAGTGGCATGAGCTAGACAAATTTCGGTGCGGTGAAGAACTAGTATAGCCAGAATTTAAAGACTTTTAAGTAACTTTATTCAATTTTTATATTTAACAAATAAATATTGAAATTTTGAACACAAAACAGTAATATGAAAAAAAATTCAGCTTTCCAATTGACATTTTTAACTAAATCATTATAAATATAAGAAAACTAATAAATAAATAACAGAACAAATATTGACACAAAAACAAAATAAGAATTCAATCTTAGGTAAATATTTTAAGGTTTTTTTCTTTAGTGTTACTATAAGATTTAAAATCTAAACTTGAATATATCAGCTCAGAAAAATAACAAATATACCTAATAGTTGATCACACAAAATTTACATTAAAAAAATCAGTCTTTAGTCAACATTTTAAAGTATTTTGTTTTTAGTTGATAAAAATTTATTGAAGCATTAAAAGAAATTCAAAAAAATACCATTGAATTGTTGAAGGGCAAATTATTTGTGTCCCTTTCAAATGTTTTTGTTTCGCTTTCCACAAACAACTAAACATGGATGTTTTGCATGTTCATTTGGATTCCAAATGCACTCCTCTTCGTAGTGAAGACAATTAAAAATGACATAAGAAACCGTTCTGAGTTAAAAAAAATTAAATTATACAAATACCAAAATCCACATAAATACTATGCCGAAATTGCAAATCAAATGACAATAATTCACATTCACAACAGCAAAACAAAACAAAAACATTCAACAGTTGAACAGAAGAAAAAAATAAAAAAAATAAAATTACCCCTATCCACCTGCATACGATTCCAAAATTCCAGATCAATTCACAACAGTAAAACTACTAAAAATAAAATGCACGACTGGGTCGCACGAACTTTCTCCTATTTAGTCTATTACATATGAGCAAGTTCGTGCGAATTTTAAAAACGAATGTTATAAGAGAAAACTGTTCATATGGATAAAATAGTTTTTTTTCAATTCTTTTAGTAGTAAGAGATAAAAACAGAATGCTATGCAAATATGAATCGTTCTATTGGTTTTTTTTTGAAAAAATAAGCTTTTATATACAAAATTTTTAAAACATTTGTAAGAAAAAATTTGGTACGCCAACTTTAAGTTTTTATTATCGTACGAATAAAAATTAAATTTCCAAAAAAAATATTGAGCCGTTTTTGAGATATCGAATTTTCAAAAAAAAAATGACTTTTTATCCAAAAAATCACAAAATATTTTTTTTAAGTTCTTAAATGCATGTGTTTTAAACATTTTAGAAGCATTTCTATAAAAAATTTCATTAAAATCCGCCATGTGAGTGAGAAATTCAAAACCAGACAAAATGGTTTTATGTAATATCTTAATTTCAATTTTTTTATTAAATTAAATATCATAAGAATTTATTGAAAGAAAAATTTTTTTACCAAAGTTCTAAGCGCCATTTTCGAGAAAAATACGATTTTTGAAAACCATTTTTTGTACCTTTATTTTTAGGTAAAATATTTTTTTTTCCTCACGTCTTGTATATTATATTGAGAAACTTTTATTTATTAAGTTTTAAAAAAATCTAGTATGGGGTTTACAAAATGTTGAGTTTTGAAAAAAAAATTTTGAACTTTTTTTAAAAATCCAAAAAATTCTTTTTTGAAAATTTGAATACAAAATACTATATGTATAATTTTTGGGGAGCTTTAGCAAAAAAAAATTATCAATCTGTGGTACCATTTTCGAGAAAATCAAAAACAAAAAAAAATGTACCTTGGGAGGATCTCTCAATAACCATTTTTCGGAACATTTTTTTCAACCATTATTAAGCTTTAACTAAATGAAATTTTTTTTGTATTTTTATTTTTTAAATCTGTCGATTCGTATAGCAGGTACCGTTATTTTTGGTCTTAGAAAAAAGAAAAAAAATGTGTGGTTGGGAAAAATTACAAATGATATCTACCAAGTTTCACGAAAATCGGCCAAGCCGTTTAGGCTGTAGTCGAACTGACAGACAGAATTGCGAGACCCACTATTTTAGCCTTCACTATCATCGTAATGTCAACTTTGATCAAAATCTCGAGTTCAATTTTTTTTTCCGAATTCATAACTTGCCTTATATTACCTATAAGTCGCAAGAAAAAACACTATTCATTATCATTAGATAAAAAATCCAAAATTGTATCCTATCTCATCTGAATCTGAACAATAAAAGAATAAACGTATACGAGCAAGTTATGATTCCCATCCTAATAAGAAAAAGAAAGAATGGAAATACAATGAAAACAAAAGACATGGAACTATGAGTATGATAAAGAGATCGGACCGATTTATATTCAGCCGGACATGAAGGAACTACATACGACAAATGAACTAGGTATACTCCATCTCCATACCTAAAACAAAAGACATGGAACTATTTAGGGAACTATGAGTATGATAAAGAGATCGGACCGATTTATATTCAGCCGGACATGAAGGAACTACATACGACAAATGAACTATACTCCATCTCCATACCTAGTAATAAGAGTGGAACTGCGAAGAAATGTTGTAGGCAATGTGCTTGAACTTGAAGAAGATATGGAACTATTTCGTTCCTGTATGTATCTACTATTGTCTTTCCAATCGGTGCGAACTGCGTTTAGGTAGGTAGGCAGATTTAGATTTTTGTGTGGCGCTCAACTCAACTCGTTCTCATACTTGTGTGTTGGCTTTGGTTGGGAGTTTCGCAACATAATGTATGCGTGTGTTTGTGTATTTCAATTTGTATCTAAACAGGCACAGAGCCATATTCGCTCTCGTTGGCTTTCTCGTTCTTCTTTTGTTTCTACATTGTCGGAACTATGGACATGTTTGAATTCAGTTTGTGGAACGAAAGGAAATGTGTCCGAGTAAGGACATAGTTCCTGGAACTATATAGGTCCGGAACTACCCAACTCTACCAAACTGTCAAAGTCAAAATATTTAGTAAGAACAAAATGTTCATCATCATGAAGTTTATGAATGAAGAACATTTACTAATAAATAAAATAGAATATGCATTATTAATCAAGTGAAAACCCTCATGTGCTACTTCATCCACAAAAAATAACTGTATGGTGTAGTTTTCATTGTTGTAAGTCAACATAAATGCCTCAAGCCACATAGTGGGCTCATTAAAAACTCAAGTGATAATGAAATGGTCATGTCGATTGGCCGCCTAGATCGTGGGATTTAACTCTTCAAGTTTTTATTTTTGTGGAGTTACTTTAAAATATTTGTCTATGCCAAAAAGCTGTCACCGTTAGAAAAGCACAAAGCCAATATTGAACGAGAGATAGCGGCTTTCTGTCGAAATGTGGCATATAGCAATCAAAAATCGTAGATAGCCCGTGTCTAGCCACTTACAACTCTTTACCATTGCTGCTTGCTTGTTGTCATCAGAAATGTTACATATATTTCTGCCGAGTCAAAACGACAAGAAACCAGATCTTTGGCGTTTAACTTAAATATCTTACTTTTCCTGAATTATTAAAACCTTTTAACCATTTCATTAAGAAATTGAAGTTGAACACCCCTTAATCTTGTAAAAAAAAATATGGCAGATGTACATATGTATGCGATAACAGCGCCAATGTTCAAATTTTCCATTCACTTAAAGTGCGCTTACACGCGTCTTTATAAGACCCTGTTTAGATTATGACTCTTCATTACGCCATCCATGACGATATTTTTGTTGATGAGATCCGTGAGGAACTCTGTACACTATTGAAACAGAGTCTAACGGGCATATTATTCATTCGATTCATCCAGAATAAAACATAAATCCGAATGGCGCTGTACACGAATAAACGAAACTTAAATATGATGCTCCTCTTTAATTATACATACATATGTGGATGCAAATTGTCTCTCAATTGTAGAAAATGGGGAATAGGTGCGTTCATGTATTTATTTTATATTTAACTTGAAGGGTACGTGTGAAGTTCCAGTAGATGTATTATACACTAGGAATTTATAATTTTTAATGAATAATGTAATTTATACCGAAATGAATACTCAAAAAAAATCTCTTTTTCGTTGTTTTTATTTTAGCGAAGCATTTAACGAAAATGTGTGTTATAAGTAAGAGTAAAGCATATCTTTGTTTATTCCATAAATGCGTGGCCACATTGGCTTTTTATTTCCTTCAGCTCAATCTACCATTAATAATAATATTCTATCTTACCGGCTTACACAAAAAAGTCAATGATGAGTTTTTTTTTTGAAAGTACGATATTAAGGAAACGATGAGGAAACAGAATACGAGGAAAAAGAAGAAGGTTTTTTAGCATACCTTTTAAAAAAATTAATAAAAAGAATATACATACATAACTTAAAATAAAATATAAATACTATGTGTACTTATAAAAATAAAAACTCCGAGTGTCGGGTTGAGATGTGTAAACGTTTGTTCGTTCGAGTCCCGAATTTTTGTTATCGAACGTATCCAATAAACATTCATAATAATGCAATCGCAATGTCAACATTGTTTTTTTAAACATTGAAAACATTTTTGTTAAGAAATAATACGTTTAATATAATAACAATTAATTTCAATGATTTGTTCCTTTCACTTATACCTAAAACGAAAAAAGTCTTAAAATAGATGAATGTAGCTCTATATGAATGTAAATAGCGCTTTCCCCCAAAACACATACATATGTATTTTCGGATCATGTCCTGGAATTATCGTTTCGATAGAAATATGGGCGACTAAAGCGCCATTTATACACATGCATACGTAGCTATTATTTTTTAAACTTATCATTAACTTTTTAGTCGTTGACTCTTCTGACTTATTTTTACGTCTTTGTAGTAGAATTTCAAAGTGAAGGAACGAACCTAGTTATTTAAAAAAAATCTCCGTTTCTCTTCTGGCTTCCTATCGATTTTATGGGTGCTTTTAAAGACTCGATTTTTAATAAAAGTTTAATTTGTTCAAGCGAAAAAGTGCTATCTCTTCGCACTCCTTATTCTACTCAGTAAGGCGAGTTTCACTGAGCGAACGCCAAATAGAAAATGAACCATACTCGTGAAATAAAGGAAACCTAAAAGAAGAAAGAACGATAACTGTGCAATTTTCTCAACCTCAGTAATTGTTTAAAAGCAGTCCTCGTTTAAAAGCAGTCATACTACAACTAATTGCTCGGGGCATATTCTCAAATTTATTTGAAAAGCGCGGTATGATATATATTTGATGGATGAAAAACAGGATCGTTCACATTCGTCAAACATCACTTCTCATTAGAATTTGACTATAACTTAGAGCATAGATGAAATTTTATATGAGCAAATTTACTTGCATTTTATATTCAAAGTCTGCAGAAAACTTATATCCACCTGAACTACCGCTATTGTTTATACGACTCAATTTTATATATGTATTTGCTTACAATGTTCAAAGCTCTAGAAGTTCATAGAAAATTAAATTTGCTTTAGGCTTGACAAACATGCGTTCACATTCTCAAAAATGCTTGTCATGCTGCCAAAATATCAAACATATTGAAATCCATCCAGCATATTTGACCAGCCGCTAAGGGAGCGTTCAGTTATCAAAATCAAACCAATCATGCGGTTCTTGTCAAACATATTAGAGAATGTCACCGTCCCTAATGATGCACGAAAATATGATACTTCAGCTTGAATTTTGGATCCTGATTACACGATTCTTTTTTTCGTTCGTTTAGTCTTTTTGTCAGTTTGGGTGAAAAACGTAGCTTCATTCTGCAACATTTCTTCACCTCACACCAAATAACGATAAAAAAATCGTGTAGTCAGGCCCTTGATGTCTTTTTTCTCCTATAGACACTGAACTAAAATGATGTAGTAAGTAGGCAATATTCCCAATGTAAACAGGGTTTTAAATGCAATCTTCCGTAAGAAAAGTTGCTACACGAAACGTGTAACCGTAACGGGCTACACGGAACGTTTAAGTTTTACCCATGTTTTTGGTTTACTTTACCGCAGCGGCAAAGATGTTTACACATCAATAAAATGAAAAGTAGTTTAAAAAAGTGTCATGCGTCCATTGCTTGAATTTGGAAATTTTTCGAATCATGATTTTAAATCATTTTTTGCTTGATTTTAGTATACAGTTTGAGAATTGCAGTCATAGAGTTTTACCAAAGAAGACCCAGCTAGTAATTAATAATAATGTAAATTTTTGTCCAGTTTAGCATTTAAATCAGCGGGCTTGTACTCAGACAGTCTAAGCTTAGGTTCCTCAATTTGCCTTCCTAATCACTGTTGTGTGGTAAAGGCATCTTTTAGTAATTAAGGAAAATTTATCTTAGCTTAGATATTTACAATGGATGTCCGTATCAATATATACCTTTTTTGGGTGACAGGTCCTAGATAACTGGTAATCTGACAGATATGACACATGTTAGTATAGGTATCGCTACATATAAACTCATTGTAATACAAGATGCTATAAAGATTGCAAACCTTAGGTGGAATAAAAGTTTCTTGGCGACAAAACAGATCTGGCCAATGCTAGATCTCAATTGCTCATATGTACATTTGCATATTTGAGGTTTGTCCAAAGACACTGTGGCGTATACGTAATATTTTCTTGTACATTTTATTTTGATAAATTATTCTTAAAATGTCCTTTGATCGTGGATGCCATTTCGCAGTTTACAGGTAGTTGTTTCATTTCAATTTTCAAGGATAAAAATATTACGTACAGAAAAAAGGACAAGAGGAGAATATAAAGAGAGAATATATGTACATCATACATCAAGGATATTTTTTTTTCACTAAAATTTCTCTTAAACTAAACTAAAATAAAATCAAATAAATTTGATATTTGAATTGACAAAAATCATTTATTCCTTCAGGCTACCGTTGCGAATGGTGCGGAATGACAACACACGGAGGATGTCGCATGTACCTGTCAACTGAATGTAATTTTGGAATTTTGCAACCAATTTACTTGCCACCACATTCTGTTTCAATACCAAGAACAGAAGTTCCAATCGAAGCTATAATTGGAGTGCAAGTCAAGTCGAAGAATACATTAGTTCGAGATTATTCTTGTCGTAAGTATAAATAAAATACAACACACATGCAACAATTCTCTGCTATAGACAGACATAAACATTTATTATTATATTTGCACATTTGATGTTTAACTCGAATAGATTAAAAATTACAATAAGTTAATTGTTCTAAAAAGTTTTTAAAACTTTGCGAATTTCAATGTTGTTTGTTTGCTTTAATTTCAAAAAAGAAAACCATAATTATTAATGTGAAAAATGTGTTTTTTTTGTATTTGTTTTAAATGTTGTTGAAATTGTGTTTTATTTTTTATTTAAGTTATTATTTTTGTTCGATGTGTGTAGAAAACTTATCATTATATAATTATTTTTCAAAATAAAAAGCTATACAAAATTGAATGCTAAATTTAAACAAACAAAAAAAATTAAATTATTAAATTCCTTCTTAATATTCAGGGCTATGCAATGCACAGCTTTTTTGTTTTTTGTTTAATTTTTTTTGTTGTTGTATGATAATCATATATTTATGAAATTAGTTATATCACTGCAAAATTTTTATATACAAACATACAAATATATTTAGCTTCCAAACTAATTGATTCTTAATCCATATTCTTATTTGGATAAATGATCATAAAATCACTAAAAACTGGCTCCTGAGTTTTGAAAAATACTGCAACGTAGTCAAAAAATTCGTAGTGACGAAAATTCGATTTTTTAAAATCTCTCCCTTAACGGTAATGGGTGTTGTCTGATTTGTCAACTAAATATTCATTGTTATTCCATCTAATAAGAGACTAGCAACATAAATTTGTAAATTTCTTAGTTTTGTTGAGCATTTGTAATAAACGATCACAATGAAAATCAAAGGCAAATAACCGTTTCGTTGTTAATTTACAAAAAACATTAAGACATACTATAGGACGACCGCAGGTTATATTGTGAAATGAAAATCGTTTACTTTGCGTGGATATTTTTAAATTTTACTTAAAACCTTTCTTAACTTTAAGGAACTAACTTTGAAAATTGCATTCAAAATCTTAGCGCAATTTCCGAAAAACCAAGACGTTAGTAATAGCATATCCCAAGCTATCAAAAAGAAAATCTTAAAATTTCATCCAAATCACTCCAGCCGTGCTTTTTTGCTAAACCAATAATACAAATTTATTTTTATTTGTAATAAGTATATTTTTATAAAATAGTACGAGAAAGCTTTAAAAATGCAATCTTTTCTTCCAAAACCAGTGAGACTCCCGGTTTTTGAAGTAATGTTGAATTAAATACACTTCCTTGCCATCGTAGATATTATTTAATTGTTTGCGCATTTAATTTTGATTTAAACATTAACTATTTCCGACTTGAAGCAAAGATCCTAAGACCAAACATCAAATTTCTTTTATTCCCTTAATCCAACGATCTTCAAGCCAATTTTTGAGCAAAATTAAATAACTTAGCTACATTTACGTTTCGCAAATTTTCGGAATTAAATTAATTCCACCACAGCACAGGTTTGAATCGAATTTAAAAATGTCAATCCAAATTTTAAGTAATATTTCTCATGAATTCGAACTATTTTGTGTTATTCCTTTTATATTGGGTTTTATTAAAAATATTTTCAGGATCAAATCAGTCTGATAGATTGAAACTTCCAATCAACTTTTCAATGCACAACTTGAAATAATATTTAAAAAAAAAAAAAAAAAAACTGTTTTAAAAATGTTATCAGTTTGTCAGTTAATAATTGTATGTAAAAGGACATTATTTAAGTTTCAATTAATGAATAAAAAGTCTAAATTATCTTATATCTTTATGGTTTTCATTTAATTCCACTAATTGATAGATAGTTGAAATCCTTTATCTTACTAAGAATGTGAACAGATTTTTTTAACTGTTAACTGTCAGAATGCTTAAATTGAAGTCAGATTCATAATAATGGGGCAATTAATTAAAAACATCACTTATCGATGAGCTGTATTTTTCAACTGAGCCACCAAAGGGTCTTCTCTTCCTAGCTTGGAGTTTAAAACACATAAGACAACGCACGCACATATACGCGTATATGCCTTGTTCAGGAAGGTATGGAACATCTTTTTGACAGAATCACATGTCTCCTCTATAAGAACCTGCGCGCTTATGTGAATTATGTTGGCGAATTTTATATTGATGCAAATCGTCTTGAATCGCTCGTTCACAAATAATTGAACCTCAAGATTGCGTGGCTCCAAAGTTAATTTTTGGATAGTAAACATGTGCATATTCCAAGTTTTTAAATTTCGTCTTTGGCCCTTGCAAGTTGGGCATATCTGCCTTGCAGCAAACTAGCACATCGGCTACTCTTTCGGCTGCATGGAACTAAGAAATTATATATAACATATAAACGAGGGTGAATAAGGGATATTATATATAGAGGGCTCACAGCTGTACCGAACCAAGTCATTTTAAAAAAATCTAAAACCAACGCCAAAATTTCCGCAAAATTGACCTATACATAGTTCATTACAGCTCTAAATAGAACTTTGTAGCTCTAAATGAACTATGTAGTTCTTTACAGCTCTTAATAGAGGTCAATTTTGCGGAAATCCTGGCGTTAGTTTTGGATTTCTTTAAAATGACTTGGTTCGGTACAGCTGTGAGCCCTCCATATATTGAAATTATAGATGAACTCAAAAATAATGCTTCAGCGAAAAGCACTAATACCTTGATTCACTTTGCTTTCGCTTTTTTTTACTCATTTTATCATCAATAATACTTCGGATGTAGAACGGTGAAGAAGCACGTTCTTCAGCTGCGCAATGCGAATATGAGTTAATCGCTGTAACTAACTCATTGTTTTGGTTACATAGTAGGTGTTTTTCTTTTTTACTTCAGAGCAGAGCCTAAGTTGTCAAAAAATAAATTGTGTTTCTTTTTTTAGTTCCGAGCTCCTAATGTGTGTTGCTTTTTTCGTTCTGAGCATGTTCTGAGCGTGTTCAGAGTGCGTTCTATGAGCTCAGAATAAAATAAATTAGCGGACAGAGTTAACTGCTTAGCACAAGCAAAAACAACAAAATGGTAACAGCTAAGTGTTCAGCTGTATTTCAAAACCAATTCAGAGCACTCTACTACTTGGGGCTGCATATGTAAACACATATTCAAAATGGGTTGTATGTGCAAAAAATACATTTATCCTACTATAAATGTCTGATGAGTAGAATACCTACTTAATTTTTTAAATAAAGGCCAACTTCCAGCTCAACGATTTTTATTTAAAAAAGTTCGTATTAAATGTTTCTGTAAGGTTAATAAAGATCTTAAAGTTTTAGTTTATGAACATCCCCAGCTCGTTATGTCGTATTGCAACTTTGAGTGTGCAAGAGCATAACAAAAAAAATTGTTAAAACTTTTTGAGATCAGAAAGGTTCTTATTTTTTTTTTTTTTTTTTTTTTATAATCTACCCGCGCTCAAGGGATTATGATTACCCTTTAAATGTTTTAACACAGCGCGGGCGTGAAGTTACGGAAGAGAAAGAAGGATAGGAAAGATGTGTGGCACGATGTTCTGAGACTGAAGGTTGTTGTCTCAGATATTTTATCTCCAGGGATGGCGGCTGAACTAAAGCGGAGAATGCCGTGTCTTATTTATATGTCGCTTATAATTCACATTATTTTATTCGTATTCATCCTTGTTGGGCATACTAGTTTAACTCAATTACATGTTGTTAGTGTTATGCCTGAACAACATGCAATGAGTAAACCAGCAACCCATTGATGACAATTTTAGAAGGTTTTTAATGGAATTAAAACGACATAGACGACGGCAGGGATCGAACCTGTGATCATGAGGTTCACAGGCGAGCACACATCCATCGCGTTTTAATCATTTTGATATGATCTTCCCAAATTAAATTGAAATCAATTACTGCACTTAAGTACTTAAAATGTTGAACTGATTCAATTTTTCATCCAATTTTCGGTGCAACGCAAATTGGCTATAAAATTTCTATTTCCGCACTTATGTGGTAAAAAAAACTGTTTACAATCGTGAGCGTAAAACCATAAATTAAAATCAAGTAGACTATTTTAATATACTTTAAGACATCAGTTCTTCCGCTGAAAATCAAAGTAAACTATAATCGTAAAATTTTAAGATCTTCATTTATCATCGCAACGCTTTTGGAAATTGTTCTGGATTCGTACGCAAAAACTGTGTCGTCCACGAGAGCAGTCGAAGTATCATTTAACTTGAGTTTGAAAGTACGATTTATATACATACAGTGTTGGACAAAATTAAAGCACTATAAAATATCACATTGGAAACCTACGAATAAAAGGTGAAAACACTCGTGATACTTTTATAATTTTTATTTTTTCTTAATCACAACATATGATTCTATATTTTACGGCTTTTAATTTGATTTAAATCTTAGCATACAGTGATGGAAAAAATAATAGAAAGAAGCTTCTTCTGTCCCGTTTTTTTTTAAACAAAAAGTTTATTGGAAAAAAATTGAAAATTAAAAATACATAGACTAAGTCTCAATATAATTTAAAATATACACAATATTTAATTTATTAATAAAAAAAAGTAGTAATGAGAAAAATTAAAATTAATATTAACAGCCATTTTACCCTGGAAAAAATAATAGAAACAATATTATAATTGTGTTTTTCTTTTTGGTAAAGAGTTACTTAACAGTTAAATTGGTTCATATTCGTTTGGTACTTGGTCGTTGCACCTTTATTTTTAATGACGAATGAATTTAGTTCAATTTTAAAATCATTTGAAGAAGAAAAAGGCTTTTTTTTACACAGTCCTACCAATATCTTATCAAGCCGCGTTGAGGTCTTTAGTTTTCTGCCTCTTGTTTCTGGCTTTGGACTTGAATGGAGAGCTGTAAATATCCTCTGTTTTGAACAATTTAATGCTTGTGCTATTTCTTCCATAGTTTTCCCATTTTTTCTGAAGTTTTTTATTAAATTGCGCTCAGTAATAGTACAATGCACTCCACGACCCATTTTTATAAAATTTTTAAATAACTGTTATATTTTTTTTTATTAAAACGACTGAAACACGTGCAAAACTAATAAACAAACTATAAAACGTCTATTTCAATAAAAAAAAAAACGAAATTTAAGAAAGTCAAAGTAACTTGTTTCTATTATTATTTTTTCCAGTCTAAATTATCACTTAGCTCATTTTTTTACCATTAAGTCCAAACAAAGAGCTAATGACAACAAACGGCTTCACCATTTCAAAGTCATGTTAGGTGCAATTAATATATAAAAATTAGAACCGAGGAAGACATAATTGTATGTAGTTATTAATGGTTGATCATTATGTAAAGCTTTGTTTCTATTTTTTTTTCCATCACTGTATTTCTAAAAAATAAAAATAGTTCAAAACTCATTAAAAAGTAGGTGGACAAAACTAAAGCACATTTTTGATTTCATATACAAAATAAATAAAAAAAAAAGTTTTGATGTTAGTATTTGGTGGCGTAAACATTATTTTTGATGATTGCATCACATCGACGAGGCATGGAGGCAATGAGACTATCAATTATTATTTGTATGGAGATGTTTTCCCAGGCAGTATGTGCTTGTTGTCAAGTAGCCTACAATTTCCCATAGATTCTCTGTGGGATTGAGATCAGGGGATTGCGCTGGCCACTTCATAACCGTTATATTACCTTCAACAAGCAAATCCTTTACCAATTTAGCGGTATGTTTCCAATCGTTGTCGTGCTGGAAGATCCATCGCCACGGCATATTCTCCTCCACATACGGAAACATCACGTTTTGAAGGCCTTCCTTGTATAAAAAACGATCCAGTATACCACTTATCTTATGATGTGGCCCGATCCCTTGACTGGAAAAACATCACCAGACAATTATGTTTCCCCCACAGTGCTTCCCAGTTGCCTTGGTGAATCGAGGATTGAGGCGTTCATCTTTCGGGCTTCGTACCCTACGAAATCTGTCCGATCCTTTTAAATTAAATTTCTATTCATCAGAGAATAGAACCGTCTTCCATTTTTCCTTAGTCCAGCTAAGGTGCGTGTAGTCTTGCACGTCTATTTTTAAGGGAAAAAATGGTCTTTTTTACAGCACGCCGAGCTTTCCAGCCGCCATCAACCACTCTTTGCCGGATCGTTCTGCAAGAGATTTATAAGTCCAGTTCTTTTTTTTATTTTTTTAGAGATAATATAAGGGTCCTTTTTGATTGACCTCATTATTCTTTTATCGTAATGCGACGTGGTTTTTCGAGTTTTACCACCATTGTGCAAAGTTTGAACACTACCCCGAGCACGAAGTCGAGCTATTATCCGAAAAATAACCGTATGGCTTATACCACATTTATTGCCAATAAATGTAATTGATTTACCGCTTTGAAAGTCGGACACTATTTTTTCTTGGAATATTTATTCCGCCCCATTTCAACAATTTTTATTTAAATTTTAAATTGTTCATTAGCTTTGACCGTTAGCACCATCAAAGATCCGCGATAAACTTTTTTTGTTTTACCTAGAACATGCTTGACAAAATAACAAGTGAAGGTAGTAGCGTTTAAGAAGTAAGCGGTAAAATTCGATAATTGTAAACAGAAATATGGTACATGTGCTTTACTTTTGTCCACCTACTTTTTAATGAGTTTTGAACTATTTTTATTTTTTAGAAATTTGTTAAGATTTAAAATAAAATTAAAAGCTGTAAAATATAGAATAATATGTTGTGATTAAGAAAAAATAAAAATTATAAAAATATCACGAGTGTTTTTATTCCTATGTTTCCAATGTGATATTTTTTAGTGCTTTAGTTTTGTCCAACACTGTAAATCAAAAAATCAAAAAAAAAAAAAACAGGGCCAATGACAGATCCTTGAGGAACACCGTTCTTTATTTGTCTTCTTTTTTAAATAAAATTTCAAACTTCCATAAAGCTGACTACAAACCCTTAAGATGGCATCCTCAGTTGACAAATCTGTTTTAAAATTAAACTGATTTTTACTAAGGA
This sequence comes from Philhelius festivus, assembly GCA_963931855.1. Classification (NCBI taxonomy): domain Eukaryota; kingdom Metazoa; phylum Arthropoda; class Insecta; order Diptera; family Syrphidae; genus Philhelius; species Philhelius festivus. The sequence continues at coordinate 137,002,096 of OZ007555.1, read as the reverse complement.
AGTTAGACTTGTCCAAAAATGAGACAATTTGCCACTTCAGCAATTTTTCAAAAATTTTGGAAAAGGTCGAAAGAAGTGATAAAGTCCGTTAATTCAAAACATTTATTTCTAGTACATTTTCTTAAGAAAGAGGCATAACGTCAGCACATTTTAAATGATCAGGAAATCAACCCATTTCAACACTTTTATTAAATAAGAAGAAAAATTATTCATCATTGACATACCAGGCAAAATTTTTAATAAACTGATTGAAACACCATCACTTGTCCAAGAAGTTTTATTTTGTAGGGAAAAAATAACTTTGTAAGCTAGTCTTTGTATAATCGTAAGACACACACAAATATTAGATAGAACATCATAAAAAAGAATTTCTGAAGAAGAGAAACCAATGCAATTTATACAAGGTTTTACAGCTGGTTTCAATTTTTCGGAAATTTCAGTAAAATACACGTAAAATTTATGTGAAATCCTACTTAAAACGGACTCTATTACTACCTCAGCTTCAAAAGTATCATTTTTAACACAGTTTCAATCTTTTCCTAAAATGTTATGAACCATTCACCACTCTTTGCATTGATAACCTTCAATATATGTATGTATATGTTTTAGTAATGAATTTTGCAGTGATTATAGCTTATTTCCTCATTTTAATTTTCATTTCATAATTCATAACTCTTCAATTAAGAAATAATATTCTAACAATAAAATTTTTATTCCGGTCTATACCGAAAAATCCTTCTCCCATCATAAATATACATACTCTGGACTTAACCACCTTTTATTTTTATTTTTATATAAAATAAATTCTTTTTTTTTTTGTTATTCTTCTTCATTTCATTACTTTAATTTATTTTTCCTTAAATATTATTTTCAAACAAACAAAACATACAAATTCTTTTATTTAGCGGAATTAAGAACAATAGGTTTATGTGAGGCCACCACCGATAGTGATTTATCAATAAGACAAGAATTGCAGCGTAGAAAACGTTCGAATTTTCATCTTCTATTACAATCATCAGATGCTAAGAAAAAGACATCGGATCACAAGAAATCACGTCATAAGAAATCAACCAATAATGATAATAATGTAGCTGCTGCAGCCGGAAATCCGGCGCCTGATCCTAGCCTCTCGAGCGGAACTTCTCGAAGTTATACGAACATTTTTCGAAAGATCAATGTTATAAATCGAAAAAGTTGGCAGAAATTACATCGTAACTCGAACACGACTGAAGATGATATCGATGATATTGATGAGGAGTACCACAATGGAGATGCTACTGCAACTCCTGCCGCATCCGGTTCTGTCGATGAACTCGAACCGGTGTTTAATGAAAGTTTCTATGAAACTTCAGATACCGGTGGTGATCTGACAGCAGACGATATAGATTCTAGTACGAACTTAGTTAGTAGTAACATAAGCTATAATAGTAGTAATACATCGATTGATAATCGAAACAGTAATGACAATAACTGGCATGATGGTCGAAGTGTGAAGTTGCACGACAGTGGGGTAGTTGGTAATTATTTATCGACGACCAACTCAAGTGGACGTCACGGTGGAACGACAACTTCAAGCTATTCACCGAATTCTAGTGAGTCATCGTCGGTGGGGCGAAGTAAATCGTTCCAAGAACCCGGTCATGCCAAGGTGCCAGCGAGTAAGCGATATGCTAGATTTTTTACAAAGCGGAAAAACGCCAATAACGGTAGCAATAATAATTGCAAAAGCGATTTCAATTTAGATACCATTTCACAGAATATTGAGATAACAATTCAGGATGAAGACGGAAACTATCAACCGTATGATGATAATTTTTATGCGATTAGTGATAATCATCAATTGAAAAATGGATGTCATAATGGCAAAATCGATAATGATCATTTGTTTAGTCGGTTGATGAAGAGGATGCGGCGAATATCATTCGGATTGCGAAGACCACGTCACAGAGAACGGAGAGGTGATGACGGATTAAATACCTAAATAATTTTTTTTGACATGCGATTTTTCTTTAATGGATATGTTTTTTTTTTAATTTTATTTATTTTTTATTGTATCTATTGTTTGTTATATTACATACATAATATATTAACTATAATTTTTGGTTCATTTGAATTTTTTTTGTATATTAACATTTGAGTGCTGTTTTATTGTTTTGTAACATAAAACAATATGGATATGTTTTTTTTTTTTTAAATAGGTAAAAAGGGATATTGAAGTCGTGTTCGTAGTTATTTCTTCCTTAGAGAGTGGAATGGAAAGTAAATAGGAATAAAGAATAGAGAGCAAGAAGAGACGGAATTAACGCTCGCTCTATGTGCACATGTGGTTGGTTTCATCGCTTTGGTATTTACTCTTTGCTCTTGATCCACTCTGTTTGTACACATAGGAGCCTCCAGGATTTTTTAAAGGGGAAGTTCTAGAATTTTGGCAGAGAAAAAAAAATACATATAAAATTTTTAAATCGATGTAAATTTCAATTTAGATGTTTCCTTTGCTTAGAATAATGGTAATGTTTTCGAACCAGTGACTTAATGGTTAATATTCACTCGCACGGAAAATTGTAATATGCAAAAGCATTTACAATGTATAGGGCTTGTTTCGAAAGAAGATGCATCATATTTAAGTTATCTGCTCTCTCTTTCTAATAATTAAATTTTAAATTAGTTTATTCTCTTTGAGGCTTCGGTCCCACTGAGCGCAATTACATTTCAGCGAACGGTAACTGGTGGTGAAAACCGAAATGTCGAACTTACTTAATTTATTTCCACTTTTGATATCCAAGTTATTGTAATTTCTGAATATGATTTAAGGAAATTGCTGATCCTTTTTTGAAATTGCTATAGACTAAAATACGGTCAGTATTTTGCAATATTTTTTGGTTTATAGTAATTATGAGAATTTATTTTTGTATGAAATACAATAGCAAAAATCCTTGTTGGATTTTATAAGCAGAAATCCATTTTTCCAAATTAATTTAATAATATTTTTTAGTTTTTCTCTGTGGCCCTATTTCGCCAACAGTAAAATGAATTTTGTCATTGAAAGAATTTAAATAGTTTTTTTCTTATCAGATTTTCGGAGAAGGAACTCAACAATTTTTTTTAAATCGCCTGATTTTCTTACATAAATAATAACTTTTAAATTAATTTTTCGATTTTTTCAATGTTATCCCACCTAAATTTTGAATGACATCATACATTTGTATATGTATAAAACTTATAGTCCTGTCAAGAAGACGAAAGATTGTGGCGAGATCTTAAGTATAGGGACAGTAATATTCTCTCTTTTACTACTTGTTTTGTATCTTATCCTACTCTACACTGTAAAATCTAGCGCTAATTTGAGCGCCACCACCAGGGTAGAGTTCGCAATACAAAATCACGCTCCATGATAATACTATAGGTTATATATACAAAGATCTATTAATCTATGTTTTATCAATTTTGAAGAAGACTACAACATATTCAACCCACCCTTTAATGGAAGTTAAAAATTATTGCTTAGGCTTAGGAAAAGAAAGGGAAAATTTTTAAAGTTAAACCTGTACCTGTAGTTGATTTTGTTTTATTTAGTTTTTATTTTTCGTTTTTTTTTCTCTTGAGAAACATTTTCTGTACAAAAACAAATTATAACCAAAACACCTTTACACACTTTTGTATCTAAATTTAACTAACTTTAAAAATATTCTCTGCATTGCATAAAATTTACTCTTATTTTTTTGTTTATCCTTAACTTTAATACTTTTCTTCTCTTTTCATAACTTTCTTATTTGTGTTTTTTACTCACATTCTTCAAAATAAATTTAAAAAATAAACAAAAAACAAATTTAAATAAGAAAAAACTGCACATTAATGCTGGCATGAATGAATTTTGCATGCAGAAATAATGTTTTATGTAAGTGTTTCGCTTTTGTGTTTGTTTTTTTTTTTTTTAAATAAAACTATTTTGGATTCAAGTTTGAAAAAAAAAAATCAAAATTGTATTAAGTATAAAACCTAACCTAAATAATACTTAATATTATGCTATACAGTCAAATCCTTTTTAGAAACGTATAATTTATAATTGTTAAATAAGTTGCAAACAGGCTTTAAGAACCTCTAAGAACTAATAATTTTCAAAAGTAACTGGTGAATCTCGTTTGATTATATTCTTATTCTCTATCATTAGAACCAAAACATTTGAAGGTTTATTAAATTCTGTTTAAGATAAAAAAAATCAAACGACATTGAAAATGTAAGATATTGGTTTATTGGAACAATGGTTGATTTGGTGCGCCAGCTCCTAGAAGCTAACAACGACTGAGATGAGAGATACTTTATCATGACAAGGGATACTTTTGACTTTCTCGCAAAAAAGAGAACATCAAGAAATTACATGTAAGATAGAATCAGCTAGATTTAGATTCGAATTTCAGAACCTATTAAAAAATGTAAATTAAATCGGTATAGCCAAAAGCCATCATGAACACCATATTAAAATTATTAAAACAACTTTTAAAATAACAGGTACTTATAAATTGTTGAAAAACAGTTTATAAGGCGTTAATACGTCAAAAACTGGAGTATAGCAAAACCCTTGCAGCCCGAAATTCTCTTCATTTATTGGATAGAATCCAGAACAGAGGCTTAGAGCAATACTCACTCGAAGTGGCTCATTGCATTCCTCCCCTCAAAAAGTTCACCAATGATAACAGTTTCGATCAGTCCAATCACCGCCAACCCAAAAACCGCACCAAACAGTGCCACGCATTTTCCGAGCCCCAAATGCGCAGGTTCTGCTTGTTAAAGTAGTTCCGAGTTAATCACTGAAGATGATTTTTCAGCGGAGATACGACGTTGCTGGTGATCAACCGGCTTGAGTTCTTGTGTTAACTGAACTTTAAAAGCCTTAAGACCTAAGACTTTATCAAATCCAAAGATCGACGAGGAATCGACAAACCTGGGTTTTCGTCAACACTACGGGCTACAGCAGAAGCAATGCTGTCAGTTGTTCTTGAGCGATGCACACGGTTTCGATTCTTCACAGGATTATTGCCGACCGAGAAGGTGCTTTACGACGACGTCCCAAAAGTGCTCTTTATTTGCGAACTGTGACTGTCAAATTTTCATAATTTTTGTAGTAGATAATGCGTTGTTGAAGCGTACATCGTTTCATTTTTGGTAATAGCGTAGTTTTTTTTTTGTGAAATGTCAAAAGATGACAGCTTTAAAAGTGACAACTGCCCAAAAAGTGGGCTATTCAAAATAAAACCTCTTATGGGAAAACCATTTGTAAAATCTAAGGTTTCAAGGTTTTGAAATTTTACATTTGAATATCTCAAAAACCAGAGGCAATTGAGCAATTCTTTTTTTAATACTTCCTTCAAGTTGTATAGTACCCTAAATTTTGAATATGCTTGCACTATTTATCGATTATAAGAACAAAATTAATTACACTCTGATAAACATTGTGGAGAGTTTAAAAAGAAGGAAACAGAAACTTGCTTTTGATTCAATAATACGTAAAGCGCCTCTATTTCCAAAGGTGATTGATAACTGACGACCGCCCCAAAAAATTCGTTAGCAATTCTTATCTTTTAAGGGAATTATTGTCAAAAAGTGGGAGGAGCTGTGAATTGGTCTCGTTGAAAAACTTTCACTATTCAATTGATATAAACCTTGGTTATTGGATAATATTGGAGAGATTGAGCTACTGAGCTACTCATTTTAAAAGAGCAGTCGTAGTTGGTACTGTATGCATACAGATGTTGTTTCTCCATATTTTAGTATTTTAGCGAACATTCCACACATGCCATTTGGTCCCGGATTCAACTGTTATCATCTTATTTGGTTCCACCTTCAGTTGAGATTTTAATCTCAAGATATTGATATTATCTATTTACTATCTCGACTGTTTTTCCAAAAATGTTCACTAGTATAGGTGAGGCTGACCCATTTTCATATACATACATTCTTGTTTTACGAGTAATTTGATGTAGATCCATCCATTATTCTGTGAGAGAATAAGGAACCATCTTCCTCGTAGTCTTAGTGTAAAATTTGTGATTCCAGAGCTCATTAAATTCCACCGCGTCCGGTCATTAAAGCTGGAGGCAGCATATCATTTATTTCCAATCAAAAAATATTGATGCTAAGAATACAGACCTTTCTTTTTAGATTTCAAATTTCTTTGATGACCCGCCATCATATGATGCTAGTGTAATAGCTTTTATCCTAATTTGCATGCCACCAAGCAGGCCAAATAAATTCTCTTTAAGACAATGTGGAAGACTTTTTTAGGTATCTAATAGTAGGTGAATTGTAATTTGAAATTCCCTTCAGTGTTTTCGCACTCCATTTTTCCATCTATTTAATTTTGGACGTACGTCAAACTTTTGCAAACATTCAATACCAATGTTTATCGACACCTCCTTTATCCCCCCCCCCTCCTCCCAAATTTCCCATCGCTCGTGCTATGTTTATGTTCAGCATTATAAGGATCCCTTAGCGGGTGTGAAGTATAAAAGAAATGTCTGGGAAGCATTCAGAACCCCAATATCTCCCTATGAGTGTGTGTAATGTGCTGCTGGGGCTTCTGGTATTATAGGAGCTTTGTGGGTATACCGTCAAGTCTTTCAGCTGTTTTGTGCTTTGGTCGTCGTAATGAATTGTATAGTACTGGGGGGTACGATGTGAATTGGGGATTTCTTACTTCGGAGCTGTGAATGTCTGTGAGTTATGTAGCAGTATATGATTCGGAGCTCTAAAAGTTAACACTTTGCTGTAGTTACGTTTTATGCTATTTTCAATTTCTCTCATTTTCATGCGAAACTTGAATGATTATTTCCCCTTCCCTGCGACTGATCTGTATCTTGTATGACAACATTTTTAGCTGGAGAAAGGACTTATGGAGATATCTTCAAAATGTTCAGATAATTGTGATATTATCAAATTGGTTAAAAGTTGTTTGTATGTTTGTCGGTACCTAACTTAATCTGTATCAGATCTATTACGAGGCTATTGGTTTTGCAAAAAATAACAAACCATACAGAATCATGTTTGTGTATAACATGACTGAGGCCTTGGAATTCAAGGCTCACATTACCATGATAACGCTTTTTTAAAGGTTTGCTATCATTAGCGGAAGGCAGTAATAAAGGTATTATTTTTCCTCGTTAGAACAGAGCTTGTTTGGGGCATAACAAACTTTGATATTGGCAGGTTTAACTATAATCCGGAACCTGGCTTTCAGAATCATGTCATCTGAAGTGTCCAACACTGAATCGAATTGCTTCGTTAATTAAAATACAGGCAATGATTATGTACTTGAGTCAATAAATAGTCCACCATCAATGGTGCTTTTCGTTAAACAACAAACTGTGGTTGAGTCAAAGAATTTATTTCATTCGTAAAAAAATATTTATTAATATTAGTAATGATCAGTCTGATCAGTATGTAGACCCAAAATATTTAAAATTACAGTTGAGGTAATAAATGTAATTTACATTCAACATTGACCTGTTCTGCTGCATTCATGTTATCTTTGCAACTTTAAGGATTGGGTACCTTCCCTGTTATATCATTTCACAGTCAATGTCCTGTGTTTTATAAAAATGGTTCTTGTGAGGTACTTTGGCTGCGATAAATTGGAATGACATCCAAGATGTCTTAAATAGAAACATATGCTATGATATATTACACAAACAATATATACAATTTACTTTAAAAAATGTCCATAAGTTAAGGTTGAATGAATTTTTAGAAAATATATAAACTTTCTTACTTACTAGTTTCTTAAAAGTGTGTTTCTTTTTAAAAATGGCCAATACCGTTTTGATTCAACTTCATATTATGCATGAATTTATACACAAAAACGCAAAGTTAGTAATTCTGTTCCTTCTTTACACCAATATTTTTTTCTTGGCTGAACCGAAGCTTACTAATAGTTAAATTAATATTTATATTTACAAACATCTTCTAGAAATGATTTTATTTCATAAAAAAAGTCAGGAAAACAATTAAATTTTATTCAGATTTTCTTTTTAACTACATAATGTATGTATGTCATTGTATACAATATTAACAAGCTATTACCTTACGTATTTAATGTGCGAATTACAGGAACAAGTTTGAGAATTATTTTAATTTTCGCTCGGAGATTTTATTTATAATAGGTATAAAAACTTCATTTCACCAAATTTGAATTTAACTTTCTAAGTACAAAAAAAGTAAATTTTAAAACCTTACATTTTAAACCACTAAACAGGATTTGAGCTGTCATTCTTAGAAACAAAAAATATCGAATTACATTTATGTACAAAAAATATATTGTAAAAAATTCCATTCGTCTTTCGAAATACTTTTGTAACTAACTTTTTATTTTATATACCATGGTTAATCTATAGAAGTAACAATTTTTGTTCTTGGCCCCATTTTAGCACGAAGTATATCTGAAGAGTTTAGTAGTGGCGACACACCTAAGTCAAAGGAAGATGAAGCATTCTGTAAAACTGATCCAGCCAGTGGAAGTGGTTCAACAGGAGGAGGTAGTGGCGTTGGACCCACACACTATCGTGCTGACTCACAAACGCACAAATCTGACAAGGATAAAGAAAAGAAAGAAAAAGAAAGAGAAGAACGAGATCTGGGTAAGGATATTATTAATGTATATATCGTGAATTCTGACAAACTTGGCATTCTATTCACGATTGCGTTTCACTATCGTTCCAAAGACTAATAAATAGAACCTCGAATATCATGTTCAAATTCTTCCCTATCCTTCTATTCATTCTGAATGGTGCAGTTTTTATTTATAATAAGATGGCTTCCTTATCGATGTTTAAGAAATTCGAAGGTTTCCACGAAAAATCAAAATGAAACGCAATTGCGTAGTCTGAGTTGGGTCGACTCTATTATCAATTCAGAATATCTTTTATTACAGTTGTCAAAGATCAATACGTTAATAGTTTTCAACATGTATCAATAAATTGATAAATCGGAATTATAAACCCGAATTGTTCAATTGTGAACAACAAACAAAAAATTATTGTGAATATAGCTTTATTGAGTTTGACGTTTTGTGGTTTTATTTATTTCTTTTCCGTTTAATATGTTTTGGATTAAAAATGTTGGAGGCCAGTTATAGCTATCATTGAAATTCATCATTGGAACAAATCAGTGCAATGCTGACTTCATTTTTTTGACAAGCCAGTTACAGCAATCATTGAAAAATTGGTTTCAGTAAAAGATCCTGTCAGTGGCTGATTACAGCCAATTCTATGCATTTGGGGTTAGAGTTGATCATTGAAAGGAAAACTGACATTTGAGAATAGAAAGAGAATCGACCACATTCAGTACAGTAGAACGATTGTGTTCCATATTGAAGAAATGAAAATCAGCTGTTAATTGAAATTGATTTCTATCAGTGAAATAATAAAAGTGGATTTAAAAGAAAGTTTAAATCAGAGTTTCCTAACCTATTCTAAAACCCATTTTCAATTTATACAAATGTTCCAAAATAAAAGAAGTTTTACTTCTAGCGCGCGTACGTCAATACACACACTATTTTGTTGTATTAATATGATCTCAACATCTTATTTTCAATTGAGAAAATTTGATAAATATCAATATTTTTGACAACGGTAATATGAAAATTTCCAATTGAATCATTCAAAATTGATTTCAAATCTGAAGAGCGGTCAAAGTTCATCAGCAATTTAAATATGTGAATATAATAATAGCGATTCATCAATTTATTGATAAAACGTCAAATATCGTATTGAAAATTGACAACTATAATAGGGGTGTTATGTTTTCCAGGAAAAGGTTTCTTTTATTTATTTTGTATGTACATATTTTGTTTAGAAATGATAAAAGTGTTCGATGGAAATAGTTCCTTGAGACGGCAGCTTTACCGTGTCATTACAATTGCTAGGACATGTACTTTACAACATTTATTAACGACTTCATTGAGAGCATTTCACATTACTAGAGATCCAAGTGTAAGGATAATTTATAAAAGTTAAAATGAATGATCCCATTTAAATCCAAATTCATTTATTATATTAAGGCATTTTACCTAACCGATTTATATGCCACGGCTGGAAATGAGGACACACCGTTGGCTGATCCATCGCCAGTTCTCAGCTTGACACACCTCGAAGGCAAACGACCCGCTATTTATCTTCGGTTTCATGATAAGGATAATGGATTTGTGCGTGTTTATCCTGGCAAATTGCAGTCATCGCTCGAAGATCCATACGTTAGTGTTCCTGTAGATAATTCAACTACTATTAAGGATTTGATCCGTGATGCACTTGATAAATTTGGTTTGCAGGATAATCAAATTCAGGATTATAGGTGAGAAACCTAAAATTCAAAAGACAGATAAATTTTATATTACTATAAATTATAAACTGTTTCTAATAATTAAAACAAAACAAATTATTTGTTTTTTTTTTTTTTTTTATTTTTAGATGTTCCGAAGTGCTGTTAGATCGAGGGGTCTCTGAGAGAATTCTCTCATGGAACGAACGTCCATGGGATATTATGAAACAATTAGGAAATGACTCAATACGACAGATGGAATTAATGCGCTTTTATATGCAACACAAACAGGATCCACATGGACCAAATATTGCATTGTTTGTGGGTAATCTACCACCAGGGCTGTCGCAAAGGAATTACGAACAGATTTTGGGAAGATACCTTACCGAGGAGAATAAATTTATGACTATTGGTCCGATTTACTATGAATATGGATCCGTTGTGTTGACATTTGAAGATTCGCAGAGGGCTGTAAGTAAAAATTGATGTTCAATATTTTTGCATTAAGTTTTAGTAAAACAAAAAATTTAATTAAAGTAGGAGGCGATGAAAATGAACAAAAAGAAATTACAAATATTTGATTTCTGATTTACTGATATTTGATAAAAGAATATTACATTCTATCATATGGCATTAAGAACTGTAAATAGCAATTTGTGTACTTGTTTAATAATGCGAGCCTCAAAGGTATTTTTATAAAATCTATCTATCAACTTTTAAGTGTCAAATTTCAATTGGGGTGGCTTCGATGTCATTAGATTAAAAGACTTCTGAAAAATCAAAACCATTTAACATTTGGGTTAAATTTATTTGCGTTTAGGTTTAAACCATTAGGGTTAAGGTTAAATAAGTAATTGGGCTGACATTTAAAAGATTGTGCTTCTAGTATTTACATACGTGACAGGCTTGCACTATTCTTTTAAATGTAATGCTAAATAACTTTCATGAGGGCTTATCGCTCTTTCTAAACCTTTTTTTGACATCAAAGCTACTGGTTTATTCCCCTTCATCATCTTGCAGAAATTTGGAAATCAGTCGTGCAAAATGTTCATTGTGGGATGAGCTATGTGGCACATAGCGCCGCGCCCGTCCTGTTAAAACCACATGTCTATGGTATCCATATCATCCAATTTGGGTCAAATGAAATTGGTTATCATTGACCAATAGCGCGCGCTTTTGACGGTGATGGGCTGGTCAACGTTGTTCTCAAAGAAGTATTGACCAATGATGCCGCCAGTCCAAAATCCACACCAAACAGTGACTCTCTCTGGATGCATTGCAGTTTGGTGGGCCTCTTGCAGATTGTGAAATTTTGGTTGTTGATGAACCCCTTCATCGGGAAATAGGCCACGTCGCTGAATACGATTTTCGACCGAAAATTTCCAACAGCTCGATCCAGCTCGGTCCAGTCAGCGAATACACGTTGTTGTCTTTGTTCGCATAAAGAACCAAGTCATGACCCGAAATTCGCCAAGTTGTGGTCTGCAAAAGGCCGAGTTCTCTAACACACTGTCATGGACAGATATTTCGTTGCATTAACATAAGGGTTGTTCTCGGATTGTTCACTGAACCAATCAACTCCAATTTATCCACCACTTTGCGAAAAGTCTTCTCGGAATTACGATTATATCGACCGTTAAATGGGCAAAGTGCGCTTAATGTTGCTTTAACTGAAGACCCACATTTATAAAACAATTAGTCATAAGCACATGTTGCTGAATGAGCCATATTAAATGGTTTGGTAAAAGACGATTTAATAAATGACATCCAATTTGTCAGATGAAGCTTCAACAATATGGCCGAAATCATCGGTCAAGCTCAGAAATCCCTATTGAAAAACCCATTCGTTAAAATCATCAGAGAACGTCAAGGTCTTAGGAAGATAATAAGTGAAAAAAAAGCAAAATATAAATAAGAAGAAGAATAGAAAGAAAAGAAAATTATCAAAATTTCGAAATATTGTGTTTTGAAAAAAATTTTTTTTTGAATTTTCTTAAAAATAAAAAAAAAATTGGAAATTTTAATACACAAAACCGTTTTCTTGGCCTGAAAAAAAAAGAAAAAAAAACGTGTTGGGGGAGGGGAAGGCAAATTCAAAATGCTATCTACCAAGTTTAAAGAAAATCGACCGAGCCGCTTAGGCTGTTGTCGTCTTCGCTATCATTATATTGGCAACTTTAATCGATTTTTTACGAATGCATAACTACTTGCCTTACAGTACCTATAAGTCGCAAGTAAAAAGAATATGAATGAAAGAATTGATTTTTCTTATTTATACTCCCAACAGACTTTCCAAGCATTTAATATACTCGTAAGATCCCGCGGACCTTCTATGATATGCAAATTAAATTTGTCTGGTAGGTTTTCATCTGTTCTCTCAATGCTTCCTGGCAAAAAATAGTTGGTAGCATAAACGTGGTTTTATGGGAAAGTATAAGTCTACCACATTTCTATAAAGCTTGAATGAAATTTCCTTAATAATCTTCGAAAAACCAGTTTATGACAGTTTAAAAGCCTCTTCAGTTTATCAAGTAGTCAAAATGCCGTTCTTTTAGGAGGAATAAACTTCTTTAGGCCCTTACATAAGTTAAATTATTATTTGGCTGTCACACCCTGGAACGGTCGGAGATCTCAATGTTGTCAATCTGATCTGATGTAAAAATACATTATTTTATATTATGCATTTAATAACATTTAACGATTGCAGTATAGATTTTTATAAAAAATTAATTTATAGGTCCGTGCATTTTATAACCTTCGGGAGACTGTTATCGAAGATAAGAAGCTACTTGTTTTATTACTTCCAAATATCGAACCAAGTATGGTGCCATCCGATGTGAGACCCTTACTTGTGTTCGTTAATGTGAAATCAGGTGGATGTCAAGGTCTGGAATTGATATCGAGCTTTAGAAAATTATTGAATCCCTACCAAGTATTCGATCTTGATAATGGTGGTCCATTGCCTGGGTAAGAATTATTTAATAAAAATCACCTAAGATTCCTTTTGACAGTAGACATTTTTTCCAAAGGTTGTACGTATTTCGTCAAATCAAACACTATAAGATTTTAGTTTGTGGAGGTGATGGAACTATTGGCTGGGTATTACAATGCTTGGACAATGTTGGTCAGGATTCAGAGTGCTCAAGTCCACCTTGCGCGATTGTACCATTAGGAACAGGTAATTATAAAAAGAAGACAACTTTTTATACTGCTGTTAAATTCATTTTTCTTCTTGGAGAGATTAGAGGAAAAAGTCAAATTATACGTTAAAAATCTAAATGTGTTTGATTTTTGTTTCAGGGAATGATTTAGCTCGCGTTCTTTGCTGGGGCTCTGGTTATACCGGCGGTGAAGATCCCTTAAATTTACTTCGCGATGTCATTGAAGCCGAAGAAATACGCTTAGATCGATGGACCGTTGTGTTTCATTCGGACGATAAACCCGATGAAACAGCGCTTAAAGCGCCTTCAAATTCCACTGGTAAGAAGAAGAAGGCTCATCAAGCACATCTATCGCAACAGCATCATCTATTACTTGCCAGTGATATATCAGGTCATTTGATTTTCTAAATTTGTTTTTTTTTTAAAGACACGTAAACTGCAAACTAAATAATTAAAAAGATATATAAATATATAAATTGCTAACTGCATTTAATATAAATTTAAAAAGAAATCAAAAATAAATATTTTAATTTTTTTATAATCTTAACGAAAATCTAATTGTTATGTGTGTAGAAGTTTTGCTATGCAGTTTTATTGTTGTATATTTCGTGTATAAAAATAAATTATTATATAAATGTAATGAAAATAATATTAATGTTAAAAGCAAAACTTTTTTGCAATTTTCCAATAATTAATATTTCAAAAGTTCTACATACATATACATGTAGCACTTAAATTTCCTCAAAATATAATTTTAAAATGGTGACTAAAAAATGATATATAAAAGTCTATCAAGTAAAATATGTACAATTTAAATAATAAAAAAAAAAACAAAACAAACTCCGGAGAGAAAACCTTAAAGTTTCGTATATGATTATGCTGCAAGTTCGATGTGAAAAGATGATTTGCTATAATAATTTGCATGATCATTAAAAAAAGAAAATGTTGTCATTATTGTATTTTTTATGTTTTATTATTTCACTGTGGTATTAATCAACTAAAATGTAAAGGTAAGATGTGTATATCAATGTAAATTTATTTTAGATTTTTATAAAAAAAAAAAAGCAAAGATAACTCTGTAGTTGCATGTTGTTGAGTTTTTGTTTTCTGTTCATTTAATTTTAATAACATTGCTTTTGGATTGCATAGTATATTTTTTTCAATTGTATTTGAAATACAAGAGCTTTTGTAAATATCATGCCTTTTAAAATTTTTGATATCAACCCCATTCCGCCTTTCGTAGCAATGGATTACATTGTGAACAGTTTGTTTCGGATTCTTCAATTATTATTACTAGTCTACTAGAAGTGCGGGTGGCTTGAGACTTGAGATGAACTTTTTAATGATTTATACCTATAGTATTTAAAAATTCAGCTAAAACTTTAAAATTTCTTAATCTTCAGAAACATATTTGATTTTTGATGATTTTGCTAATTATTTATGGTGGAGTTAGTTGTTAGTATGATAAATAAATATACATAAATCAAATAATATAACCGCAAACACGAATTTTGTATGACAGTATATTTTGTAAGGTCTTTCAACAACGGGGTGCATAAATTATACATGTTAATGCGTACATTCATATTTATATTCATACATATAGATTATTTATTAATAACTAGGCATACATTATAAAAGATAATAGAGATTATAAAAAGGATTATATCCCTTTTATGAGAACCTATGCAAAGTTGAAGCGAGGTTGAC
Source organism: Philhelius festivus (assembly GCA_963931855.1). Classification (NCBI taxonomy): domain Eukaryota; kingdom Metazoa; phylum Arthropoda; class Insecta; order Diptera; family Syrphidae; genus Philhelius; species Philhelius festivus. The sequence continues at coordinate 136,986,920 of OZ007555.1, read as the reverse complement.
CTACATTTTTATTACAGCTCCCGATTTCAAACGTGCATAAAACTGTAAATGTATACGTGAAGTAAAAATTTGAATACATATGTGCACGTGTTTGTTCTAAATACACGTGTAAATAAAAATACACTTGTATTAAAAATATATGCGTATATAGGTGTACACCTTGGTACTTATTGCGTATGAGTGTTTTGATACATAACATTTAAAACATTTGTATATAAAAAGTTTGTATATAAAAGCCACTACAACGACTTATAATTGTTGTTCTTGCATAAATTTATATTTGCATAGCATTCTGTTTTTGTCTCTTACTACTAAAAGAATTTAAAAAATTAATTTGATCCTTATGAACAGTTTTCTCTAATAACATTCGTTTTTAAAATTCCTAGTATTTTTAAAAAAAAAAATTTCAATTGTTTTTTTCGAAAAACACATGATCGATTTTTTTCAACAATTGACAGTTAAAACTTTCTTAATGCAATCTACAAGATGGGAAAAAAATATTTTATTTTTTATAAAAATAACGGTACCCACCATATAAATGCTGCAAAATGGTTTTCGAAAGAAGCATTTTTCTCAAAAATTAGGACTAGAATTTTGATATTTTTTTTTCGATATATTATTACGACCTATTGTTCAGTAAAAAAAAATAAGGATATTACTGATTGTTCCTACCCTAAAACCATGTTTTTCGAAGTTTGAATATCTCATTTTCGTCATAACGGCATTTAATGAAATTTCCTATAGAGACGCTTCCAAAAAGTTTGAAAAACATCGCATTTCAAAATTTGGAAAATAAAAATCAATTTTTTTTTTTCGAAATTGGATACTTAATATATGAAACGGGTCAATATTTTTTCAAAATTTAATTTTTATTCATACAATAATAATACAAATATAAAGTTGGTACCCCAAATTTTTTTCTTAAAAATGTTTTTAAAAAAATTTGTATATAAAAGCATACTTAAAAATGATACTTGTTCTTCGAAACTAATATTTGCTTGAGAAATCACATGGCTTCCTGTTCTTAGCTCCAACTACTAAAGGAGTTGTGCTAGTCATTTAAACAATGAATTTTATGTTAATGAACATTTTTCTCTAAAAGTTTTAGTCTTTTACGTAAGAGCAAGTTCGTGCATTTTATTTTAATTGCCCTTTACACTTTATAGTCTAAGTGCCAATGACATAGAAAGTCAGATCATTTAGATAATGTTTTAAGACATAGCCTGTACAGCTGCGAAAAACAGCCATAAGCTTCGACTTAAATGAGTTAAGTTAATTGAAAGTTTTTTGCCACCTTAAGTCCAAATGCGTTTCGCCCAGGCATGACATTTGGGCTCATCAGGGGGCTTATTATGTAAAACGATAATCGTAAGTAATGCCGCGTATTCGTTAAATTGCGATTACGAGAAACGAGAATTATTGTAATAGAAAAAACGAAACTCGTATTTATTTGCGATTATGAGTAACGAGACTCGTAAGTAAAAAGGAAACTCGTTTAAAATTATTAACGAGTGACATTTACTTTCGTTTTGGGTTTGTTGCATTGATGTGTAACTTGAAAGGTGAGGTTCGATTCTTTAAATACACATTCAAATGCTTCCTTATTAAGGCGGAAAATTTGCTTGAACATAGAGAATATTTTAAGGATTGTCCTTAAATACAATGTGGGAAGGACTAAACTTTACTTGCGTAGAACTAGGAAGGCTCAGGGTTCGATGAATCTCTAATAAATCTTCTTTTTACACGAGTTTCTTCGTCAGATGAATATTCATCTTCGCTTTCAAAAAAGTACCTATTCAGAATTCAAAAACATTTTCTTGGAGTAATGCAAATAAAATTTTATAAACACTTGTATTTTGACATTTGATAATAGGTGCGAAGTCTGTTGCGCTTAAAAAAATAATATTATTTTTCAGTTTTGTTTGGCAACATTTCTTTGATTGCATTTTCATTTCTCATAATCGCTTTACACCGTGACTATCGTTTCCCTACGTTTCGTTTTTTTCTGCCTTCCGTTTTGTATTTCATAATAAGGGCCCAGTTCGATGCTGTCGTATACCCTTCTAAGACGCAATATATTAGTCAATGGTTATCAACACACATACAATTTACAGCACGAATACAATGTGAATTATATTTTTCTAGGGGAATTTGGTCAAATTCAGACACCTAGAAAATGACGTCCGTGGTCTGGATGATTTCTTAAACGAGTTACATAAGTCAAGTTTATGGCATAGTGTTTATATTTTAAATCCATTACGTATTGCTATTCGTTTTATATAATCGCACACAAAAATTCGTTGACAATTACCTCATAGCATTTGTTCAAATGACGTTAGGTTTCTTCCTGAATATCAGTGACGCACACACTGGCAAATATTTTTGTAAAAGTCATAACAATTATCCGAAAAAGTATTTTACAAGTAGAAAAGTGAGGTTATATAAAAAGGGGAGAAAATTTTTTAATAAGAAAACTGTCAACGATATCTGAAAGCATGTTTTTGATTTCAAATAATATTTTATTTAAAAAGACAAGTTTCTTGTTTCTCAACACACACCATCAACATGTTGGTGATACTTAATTAAATAGCCTGCTGGTTAATGTACGAAAATAAAGCTTTACCCACCTGTGTTATATATAAGTGAATGCCTATATTTAGATGTTTATGTATATACGCCATTTCCATAGTACCCCACTTTACCCTAATTTAACGCTTTAATGATGAAATAATGAGAAAAAAACTAACCATTTAAACTTTCAACTAATACCGTGGAAAAAAAAGATATCAAATTATGGAAGTTGGTAATATTTTGCTTTACAGCTTTTCGGTCTACAAAATAACAAATTTAGGTTAAGCTACCTAAGCTTTGTTGTTCATATGGTTCATTTTGGGCCATAAAAAATTGGTTATCATCGTTCTATAGCACTCGCCCTTGACAATAACCGCCTGATCAACGTCGTTTTCGAAAAAGTACAGATCAATGATGCCGCCAGCCCAAAAGCCACACCAAACGGTAACTTTTTAGGGATGAATTGTTATTGTTATCTCTTGAACCCCGTGTGGGTTGGTTTCATGCCATATACGGCAATTTTGCTTGTTAACATAGCCAAAAATGTACCTCGTTGTTAAAGATGATTTGTAGGCCAAAATTGACGGCGTTGTCTATGGTCAGGAACTTTGTGTTCCTGGGTCAGTTGGATATTGTACGGGTATAGGCCCAGGTCTGCAAAAAGCCGTTTCCTTGTGCACTTGTAACTTGTAATGTAATGTAACTTGTAATTTGTCATGCATTTAGAATAAGTAACTGAATAATAAACAACTGATTTGACAAATTTTACCAAGACAACATGGCCGCCAAAATCTACATGCGCCAATTTTGTATCCTTTATGGGGCTCCCATTTTGATTTTTTGAAAAATCCATGCATTGGATGCAATTGTCCATCAATGTTTAATAAGTTTATTGATTTAAGCCTAGTAGGCAGATCGCTCTAAATTTTATCTCCCACATTTTTCTCCAAACATCAGCTAAAATCCAAGCTAAATTTTGACATAAGAACCTTGTGGAGAAAATGTCACAGAAAACAGCTGTTCTCTAAATGAAATTTTTTTTAAAAGATTTATTATGAATGAGAATTATGAGTGAGTTTTAATTTTTGCTGTGGAAAATCTTGTAAGACCAAATATTCTGTTAAATATTCTTTCATTTAAAATTAAAATTTAGCTCGAGAATAAATGTCCCAGACAATTATTTCGTGCGCTAAATTTTGACAGATAGGTTATGTACAGTTCGAATATAAATTTTGATTTTTAAGCTGGAACAGCGTACCTCTCGGTTAAAATGCTTAGCTTGGCTAAGTTTTGGAGAGAATTTTGTATGGGAAATAAATTTTAGCGCGATCTGCGTACTAGGCTTTAAGGTCAATACAACAGAAAATGTCTTCAAGTACTTTCCTCTAAATATTAAAGTACATATGTATGTTCAGAGTAGCTGTTAAACCGAGTACGCTGCTGGTGCTTAAAGAATTAAATCTCATATATCAATCATAAACGAAACATTTTGTTTTGGAGTGCCATAGTCGCCGAACCAAATTTATAATTGTAGCAGATTATTTGGAGAAATTTCTATTTTTTCTTGTAACACTATTAATTATTTATTTGTGTACGAAAACACATCCTTCGAGATTTATTCGTCTTTGTTTTTTGTTTCATTACAGCATGGCTTTCTGTGATTTTTGTTTGCCTAAGTATGTATTTAATATCGCAACTGATAGAATATTCCCACGAATATTTTTCCGAATTTCATTATTGTATTGGAGAACACAGACAAATTTCGTTTCCCATCAACAGTGCAATAGAATTTTTTTGGAAGGACCTTCCTATATGTACTTCTTAATGCAAAACAGTTCTAATAACGAATCAGAATTATTTTGTATTTAATGGCGTATAATATGTACATTTTTAAATTCCATATTCATACATATGTCGATTTTTAAAAACTCAGTTATTGAGATTGTATATAATTAATAAATAATAAATTTGGTGGTGCAACAGCTCGAAGAGAACCAAGACCTAGTGACTTACAACTCTCCAGAAATGGGGGGGACTTACACTTTTCTGCCGATTCCGAACGGCTAATGAGCACAACTTTTTATGACAAAAGATACTCTTAGAGGATTTGTCAATTCCTTGTAAGAGGCAGTAAACCTCTGAAAAACTTTTTTGCTGCGGCTGAGAATCGAACCCAAGACCTTCTGCGTGACAGTCAAACGCACTAACCATTATATGCCAAGGGGTACTACTGGAATATTTAAAAAAAAAAAAATATTATGTCTGATGAGAATATCCTTAGTCTATGTGAAATTTTTTTTAGAATTACATATAATCAATCAAATACATCCAAATTGCCTTTGTTTGGCCACTACTCATTCAGCTAGAAACTAAACTATAGTATAGACCGATTAGCTTCAAAATTGCGGAACATTTGAATGTCATTATGGCTTATCTCGTCCCTCATTACATCATCTAAAAAATATTTGGTGATGCAACAGGTCGAATACAAACAGGACCTAGTGACTTACAATTCTCAACCATTGCTGTGTGCGTTTTACTGATGGAGGGGACCCACAAATTTCCGCCGATTTCGAACGGCTAATAGGCATCACTTTTCAAGTCAATTTCTTGCAAGAAGCAGTACACCCCTGAAACACACCCCAGCAATTCAAGTTTCTGGCTTACACTCCACATACCAAAATACCAAAAATTTTTAATAGTCTTGTATAAGATTTATTTTTGTATATTTCTTTAATTGAAAAAAAAAATAACAAAATAACTTTTTGCATACAGATACAAATACAAATAACATTGCTTTCCAAAATTTCACAAAAAATGTCAATTAAAACCAAAACACAAAAAAGAAATAAATCTTCAATGACTAGAGCCAAGTTATCGTGTCATGTTTGTAAATATATTAACTCTTGGTATGATAGTAAGCGCATCTTGGACTGGGTTCGCTCTCCAGCCCCTGCCACATAAAATAAATATAAAACAGAAAATGTTTTTTAGAGGTATTATATTTTCCAAGGATAACTCTTCTCATGAAAAGTTTTTCTCATCTTAGTCGTTCGGAATCGGCAGAAATTGGTAATTCTTGCCGAAAAAAAACGCAAGTAGGAATGGATTAGAGTTATAAGTCACTAGGTTTAGGGGATTGCGAATCGTTGGCCTCTAAGTTATTTATTTATTTATGAATTTAAATCTATCAATTATGGTAATAAACCCACTTAATATTTGTTCAAATTAATTGAAAGTAATAAAGTCAAATAATTAAGACATACATTTTGGTATATTGTTTTGGCTTGGTTTGGATGCATCTACTTTTAATATAACAAAAAAAAAAAACGATTTGCATGTTTAATACTTAAAGCAAGACTATCTGATTTTGGATCTTAAGAAACTAACTACAAAAAAAAAGAAAAATTTTATTTTTGACTGAGCTTAAACTGAACTAACATATATATTTGTTTTAATAATTTGAAAATTTATAATTAGACTTTCATTGTACTATTTCTAGGTGGTGGTGCACAAAGCGAAGATAATTCTCAAATCTATGTTATGAATAATTATTTTGGAATCGGATTGGATGCAGATCTTTGTTTGGATTTCCATAATGCACGCGAAGAAAATCCTAATAAATTCAATTCGAGATTGCATAATAAAGGTTATTATGTCAAAATGGGACTTCGAAAAATTGTCGGTCGCAAAACGGTCAAGGAACTGCATAAGGAATTGCGTTTAGAAGTTGATGGAAAAGTTGTTGAACTGCCACCGGTCGAGGGGATAATTATTTTAAATATTTTAAGGTAATTCTTAGAAAATCAAATGCAATAGCCGTGTTTTTTTTGGAAAAGTTATCCGTAGTACAGTAGGATTTTATATGAATAACAAATACAACATCCGCAGTAGGATCACTGCCGATAAAAGGAGAAGTGAAATCCTGCTGCGAATAGAGATTTGACGTTTATTCGAGTATCGGCAGTGATCCTACTGCGGATGTTGTATTTGTTATTCATATAAAATGCTACTGTACTACGGATAAATTTTCCAAAAAAACACGGCTAATGTTGTATTGTTTTAAATATTTTTATTTTATTATTTAGCTGGGGAAGTGGAGCCAATCCTTGGGGACCGGACAAAGATGATCAATTTACAACGCCTAATCATTATGATGGTTGCCTTGAGATTGTTGGCGTTACTGGTGTTGTGCATTTGGGTCAAATACAATCGGGTATCCGAACGGCAATGAGAATAGCACAGGTATGTTTGCAAAAAATGTTAATTTTTAATTATGGAATTATGAATTAATTAAGTCATAGTGATTGAAGTTTGGAATATTCCACATTTTCCATCAATTAATAAATTCCATTTAGAAACGATCCAACAGTTTATAAATTTTAATGTGTGTTCCATTTTCAATTCGTTCTTAACGATTCTTATTTTATTGTAATAGTAAAGACATTTTTGGAAAATAAAATATTTATTTGTTTAAAATTCAACTAAAATGATTAACCCTTAAAAAGTTGAGGAACGATGCATAAAATTGTATGAACTTACTTCGTTGAATGGATCCATAGCTATTTTGTTAGACGAAAACAATATGTCAAAATTAGTAATGTGCTGTCAAATGAAATCAAATATTTTTCCGGTGTACCTCAAGGCAGCCATCTTGGACCGCTCCTTTTCATATTCAGAGTATTTATTGTATGCCGATGACCTCAAGATTTTTAGTTGCATTAAATCTCCACTATAGTTCAAGTTTTTAAAACCTTTCGAATTGGGCATAACAAAAAACTTGCCAAGTAAGCCCATCAAATTTTAGTCAGTAATCATTAAATAATAAAATTTCTCTATTATGTGCATTGTAGTTGTTTCAATATTATTCTACTTTAAATATTCGGTATTAAATATTCATTAAGTAAGAACTTGGCGTACTTTTAGATCTCAGTACTTTTCACGGCTGACTTGTTAGACAAAGGTTTTTGTATACTCGTACAAGAACTTCGCTCTTTTTTTAACATTTATGTTTTTGGTCTGATCTCACTCCTTTTTGCAAAGATTTTAATATTCTGCCATGTCAAAATCTCGAAAGATACATACAGATAGAAGGGTGGACTCTACCTACTGAAATCAACTTAGTTTCTTTTGGTATATTTTCTTTTTGTTATTGGTTGTTTTGATTTGCGCTTCAATTGTTTCTTCTTGTCCTGGCAAGATACCTAACACTAACATACCTACCTTAATTATAAATACTAGATACTAAATAATAAATCCTTTTTTTAAATGATGGTGGCCCACCAATTAATAGTCTAATTAGTGGTTTGATTATAGTTCACATCACAGTTGAGAGTTTTTTTTATGTAAACTCATAATTTTTTCAGGTATGCAAATTTTTCTTTTTTCATTCATGTTGTGCCATATAATTTACATCAGTTCTGAGGAAATGGTCGGATACCACGCCCCTGAATGAAAAACTTCAGTGTTTATTTTTGGTCCTTTGTATGCAATTTAAGCCTTACCGCTTTACCAAATTTCATCGTTTTATAGCAGTCAACCAACAACAATTGGGAGAAAGTAGGCGGATATCACGCCCCCTGAATGGAAAATCTTAAATTTTTGATTTTTGCTTCTGCTTGCATTACAAGGCCTACTGTTGTGCAAAATTACAAGATTCTACGATGTCGGGAAGTGCTCCATAATTTTGATGATCTGTCAGTCAGTCAGTGAGTCAGTCAGTTACGGTTTTTTGTGATTTTTGAGGCCTTATATCTCAGGAATACGGCTATGCTAGAAAATTAAAATTTGGTGAGGCGCCTGTGCCTGACTAGCTTAGCAAATATTCATAATTTTAAGTTTCTGACTTCATTGGTACTGAAGATAGGGAGGGGTCAAAAATCGCCTGAGTTTGTTCCTGTAAAAAGGGTGTAGTGCCAGAACTTAGCTGGACACTACCGTGCCTTTATTTTGCTTAAAGCAACGTTGTTAACTCGACTCTTGACTACATAAATTAAATTGTTTAAGATAAACAACCAAGAAAATTACTTTAATCGACAAACCTAGTTAAATTAATCGAGGCTATAATTCCAAACTTCCAATATTGTTTAATTTAAACTAGTAACCTGCTTAAGTCAAATATCTTCACTTAGTTAATTTAACACCTTCTTATTTAATATTAAATAATCTTCTTGGTAACATTAAACAAATATTTATGAAGTTTATGTTATGTTAAAAAAGAATGTCAATATTTAATTTTACTAAGTAAAAATGATAAAATTTTAAAACAAAATAATCTTCTCGTTTAATTTAACCGAATGTTGATGGTAAAATAACGAATTTAATTTCTTATTTTAACTGACTCAAGATTATTTAAATTGCATATTAACTTGGTTAAATCAATCGACCAGATTTATATAATTAATTGACCGAGCTAATTCCTGTAATTTCAGCCGCTTAAGTTTGCAGGTTGTATAAATGCAGTCTCATTTGTTTAATTTCACACGAGCTTAACGTTGTTTTTTTACGATAATTTGTTTCCGTATATGACCAATTTTCGCTTTAAACAGGATTTTCAAATTATTTTATTTTTTAATAATTATAATAGTAATTTGCTTGATCATACAATTATTATACATAAATTGTAAGGAAATTGTGTAAAACTAACGGGTGATTTTTTTGAGGTTAGGATTTTCATGCATTAGTATTTGACAGATCACGCGGGATTTCAGACATGGTGTCAAAGAGAAAGATGCTCAGTATGCTTTGACATTTCATCATGAATAGACTTACTAACGAGCAACGCTTGCAAATCATTGAATTTTATTACCAAAATCAGTGTTCGGTTCGAAATGTGTTTCGCGCTTTACGTCCGATTTATGGTCTACATAATCGACCAAGTGAGCAAACAATTAATGCGATTGTTACCAAGTTTCGCACTCAGTTTACTTTATTGGACATTAAACCAACCACACGAATGCGTACAGTGCGTACAGAAGAGAATATTGCGTCTGTTTCTGAGAGTGTTGCTGAAGACCGTGAAATGTCGATTCGTCGCCGTTCGCAGCAATTGGGTTTGTGTTATTCGACCACATGGAAGATTTTACGCAAAGATCTTGGTGTAAAACCGTATAAAATACAGCTCGTGCAAGAACTGAAGCCGAACGATCTGCCACAACGTCGAATTTTCAGTGAATGGGCCCTAGAAAAGTTGGCAGAAAATCCGCTTTTTTATCGACAAATTTTGTTCAGCGATGAGGCTCATTTCTGGTTGAATGGCTACGTAAATAAGCAAAATTGCCGCATTTGGAGTGAAGAGCAACCAGAAGCCGTTCAAGAACTGCCCATGCATCCCGAAAAATGCACTGTTTGGTGTGGTTTGTACGCTGGTGGAATCATTGGACCGTATTTTTTCAAAGATGCTGTTGGACGCAACGTTACGGTGAATGGCGATCGCTATCGTTCAATGCTAACAAACTTTTTGTTGCCAAAAATGGAAGAACTGAACTTGGTTGACATGTGGTTTCAACAAGATGGCGCTACATGCCACACAGCTCGCGATTCTATGGCCATTTTGAGGGAAAACTTCGGAGAACAATTCATCTCAAGGAATGGACCGGTAAGTTGGCCACCAAGATCATGCGATTTGACGCCTTTAGACTATTTTTTGTGGGGCTACGTCAAGTCTAAAGTCTACACAAATAATCCAGCAACTATTCCAGCTTTGGAAGACAACATTTCCGAAGAAATTCGGGCTATTCCGGCCGAAATGCTCGAAAAAGTTACCCAAAATTGGACTTTCCGAATGGACCACCTAAGACGCAGCCGCGGTCAACATTTAAATGAAATTATCTTCAAAAAGTAAATGTCATGGACCAGTCTAACGTTTCAAATAAAAATCGATGAGATTTTGCAAATTTTATGCGTTTTTTTTTTTTTAAAAAGTTCTCAAGCTCTTAAAAAATCACCCGTTATATGTAAGGTCAGATAAAATGGAATAAATGAGAAATGCTTTTTAATTTAAAGAATCTATTTATCCAATCTTTTGCTCGCTAAGTTTTTATTTTGGTTTTGGTTTCAAGCACTTTGTTAATTCCGTCTCGCACAATACGATTTTAATGGATACGGGGTTCTATTTCGCGTAGAAGAGTTTGCAGTCTTGTGATATTTTCTGAAACGTTTGCTTCCCCAAATCTTACTGAGCGGAAATTATCTTTGATATGTTTAATCAATAGGTGTGTTTTATTCATTGCTGCATAGCCAGCGCAGCATGTACGAATAAAACGATCAAACTCACTCCATTATGTCAATTTAAATTTATATTTTAATGTTGGCCATTATTATAGAAAATATCAAAATCTGATGTCAAAACATGTATGTACATATGTTATGTTACATATGTTAAATTCTAAAATTGGTCCTTATTCGGAATTACACCAACCCCACCCCCCACCAAAATGCACTTTTTGTTTAATGAATCGATAAAAAAAATGTGCTATTGATAAAAAACATCAAATTATGGAGGAGAAACACTTTTAACACACTTTTAAGAAAGTGAAGTACAAAAAAATGAAAATTTTATAATTATACGATAAAAAAAACGGTCGTTGGGCGGAGGAAAAAGCAGGGTGTGGCCCCTGAAAAGGGAGTTAAAATCATGAGAACCCGCGAAGCGGACCACCCACAGTACTGTTAAACAAAAAAACTGTTGACATAGATGCCAGGCAGCAAACACTTTTTTATCGATTCGTTAAAAAGATCTTTTTGGGGGGGGGGGGGGCGGGGGTGGTTGTGCATTCCGAATAAGGTCCCTAAAATTTAACGCATAGCGGTATTTTCATTTCAATAATTTAAAGTTCTATCACCAGCACAACTGTCATTTTTTTTACTGGCTTCTTTTTCGCCAGCAATCAAATTGTTGTTGTTTGTCGAGGGAAATTTTGATGTCTCCTATTTCGTTTCCACAGAAGAGACAAGATTACAAGTTCTCAAGCAGATCGAAATTTGTTAACGTTTGGAGCAATTTCGGTTTGCATCCAAAACTATGACATAAAATTTGGCCTTTTTATAATTTCTTCCAAGTTCTTCATTTCCATGACAAATGCAATTCTAATCCTAAACCAATTTTAATAAAGCATAAATACGAATGGGAAGTGACGATACAGTCGAAGTCACTTAAATGAAAAATGTGTACCTGAAAATCGTGGAAAATTCAAAACATACAGTCCGTAACATTTGAATAGCCTCACACATAATTTATTTTCCAATTAGATTTTTTTGGCACTTCTTTGATGTCTATATATCGAAATGTGTATTTAATAATAAGGTAAGACTAAGCTCTTGAGATAAAAAAAAAATTCAAGTAATTTTTAAAATCTGCCGGAATTTTGTGAGGTGGTTTTGTTTGTAGTCGCAAAAACGTATATTTTTTTTGTCACATTAGAATAGCCTCACCATGTTTATTTTGGTCAAAATGAAAACAAATTAATTTTTTTTAAGAAAACAGTTTTTATTTATTTTATGTAGTTAATAACATCATTTTAGTACTTTGTACAGCCACCCTTATTTTGAATGACGTCAAAAACGCGATCTTTTAGGGAATCATATAAAGATTTTAGGAGATCTAAAGAAATTTGTGCCCAGGCCACTTTAATGCCTTCAATAAGCTCCTCTTTATTTGCGTACTACTTACCACCTTCATAAACTTTGCGTGTTAACCACCCCCAAACATTTTCGATTATGTTTAAATCTGGAGAGTAGGGTGGCCAGGATAATTGTTGAATATTTTGGTCTTGCAACCATGTTTTAATTACACCAGCAATGTGGATAGGTGCGTTGTTCTGCTGGAAAATAATCGGAATCGGTCCAAAAGTATCCTGGAACTGAGGTAGTGCTGTTTCTAATATATAGTCTTGTAGTATGCCGCCGTCATTTTACAGTTCACAAAATATAAGTCAATTGTGCCATAAAATGATATTGCACCCCATACCCCCATACGTCCTTTGTATTTTTTTCCATAAAATAACGCATCTTTAAAATAATTGTTAATCACTTTTGGGCTTCGATTAAGTTTATTAGATATAGATCGATTAGAAACCCCTTGCTCACTATAGGCCTCTATTTTGGCTATTTCCGTTGCAGATAATGAATTTTTTCTGCCCATTTAAACGATTTAAAGAAAAAAGAATTAAATAGAAACAGAAGAAATAAACTATTTATAAATTCCCGATGGCTTTCCGATACTCACTCTGGCAAATTTTCGCTTAAACTGTGTAATAAGTCAAATGAGGCTATTCTAATGTTACAAAAAAAAATGCACATTTTATTGACTGCAAACAATATTAGCTCAAAAAAAACCGTTAACGTTAAGAGATTGGTTAAAACTCTCTTAATCTCAAGAAAACTCTCTTATCTTTAGATCTAATATGTATTTCGTTATGTTCTCATCAAAAAAGCATCAAAAACAGTTAGCTGCAAAAAAAACAAAAGGTGAGGCTATCCAAATGTTACGGACTGTATACATATTTGGCAGTGAATCAAACTCAGAATACTACTGTTTCATCGAATATTCACAAATCTCCAGCGAAAGTTACTAAAATACTGAACATTCATTTTATTTAAACATAAAATAACTTTTAAATCAATTATTTAAATTCAAAATCAGGCATTATAAAACTTTGTATATGTTTTTTAACAGGGTGGACACATCAAAATACACATACACTCTGAAATGCCCGTTCAAGTCGATGGTGAACCCTGGGTACAGACCCCTGGTGAGGTTGTTGTGTTGAAATCTGCCCTCAAGGTGAGTTCATTTTCATTTATCTGTTCATAATGCTTATATGCAAATATGCACATTGTAATTATATTAAATTTTTGTTTAAATATCATTGAATAGATTTTGCTAATTTCAAATTTCCAAGTATCTAAAAGAAGAAACTTAACTTATGACAAATCAATACGAACTTTCTGCATGAATATATTCCACGTTGGAAATGTTTAAAACCTTTTTTAAATTATTTTTGTTTGCATGTAAAAATAAAAACAATTTTTGGTTCCTTAATATTATTATTCATTTACTTTTTTTTTTTAAATTGAAATACAATTGAGTTATTTTATTTTTATACCACAATTATACCGCCCAAGAACCTTTCCCGAAACCCCATGCACCGAAACGTAAGAATAATTAATTTTAATTTGATGGGAAATTTTCTTTGATGCATTGGAAAGAGGAATACTCGAGTCGTAAAACTAAAAGAAAACAAAATATGATCTCATGCAAGCAAAAGAAAATTTCCTAATGAAAAAAATTATTATCATATCCTATGTATTTATATTTATTGAATGTCTCCTTGCAATAAATAAATTAAAGAAACGGTTTTAGGCGCATTACGTTTTTGAAATATAATTACTAAAAACAATTAAACAATTATTATAAGTCAATTTGCAAGCAGTTGATGGTAAAATGTACATCTGCAAAATATTTAGTTGAATATATTTTTTTTTAAATTCTATACAAAGACGTTCCAAGAAAATGTAACATAGCCAAAGTTTAGCAAGCCGAGCACATTGCTTCCAATCAATAAGTTAGTCCATGGCCCCATCCGCAATTTCTCCACTAGAGCAGATTCATTTCTTTCTTGCCGCCTGTAAACTGAAGATGGGATTAGAAGTATCTTTGGGAAGCTCAATGTGGCCGATTCAATGTGGATTATTATTTTTGGAATGGAACCACATCTTCGTAGTGCTCATAGAGCCTATGCTTGTACCTACTCAAAAACGAATAATTTTTGTTTCTAAAAAGGCCAGTATCTGTTCCCTGCTACAGCACTAGATTGAGGTTGACTTGACTGTCAGTAGAAGAACCGACACACTTAAATAGACAATGAGTTGGTCCACTATCTGATACCACATTGAATCTTGGAGACTTTCTCCCTAATCGTTAAACCAATTAGAGCGATATTGCATATTATCTATATTTGCCAAATAACTAGGATTATTGTAGTTGATATCTCCCAAATAGAGTATAAATCCTTGGGATAAAGTAGTTCAGAGAAGGTGAGGGGTCAATTCCTTGCATTCTTCGTCCATTCAGCTTCTGTAGAAATTATAGAATATCCTCCAAGCCGCATTGAGTGATTGCCTATCAAATAGTGTCATATTTTTAAAAGGTGGTTAAATTTAAAGGGCCGATGTTGATTTTGAATAAAACACAAATTATTTAGGAAATTGTTGTCATTTCTTTTTATTATAATAATATTGGTATGGTTCAATTATGTATGGAACAAAATATCGACCAAATGGCCGCTGCGACCTCTGCGGCACACCTCCATCCGATGGTCCAAATTTTCGAGGACTCTGAGGCATAATTGAGGTTCTATGCGGTTAATGTGCCGAATTATCTCATCCTTTAGCTTTTGAATTGTTGCTGGCTTATCGACGTACACCTTTTCTTTCAAATAACCCCAAAGAAAGAAGTCCAACGGTGTCAAATTACATGATCTTGGCGGCCGATTGATATCGCCACCACGTGAGATAACACGGCCATTGAATTTGTCGCGCAAAAGAGCCATTGTTTCGTTAGCTGTGTGGCAAGTGGTACCGTCCTGTTGAAACCACAAATCGTCCACATTCATATCTTCCAATTCGGGCCATAAAAAGTTCGTTATCATCTCACGATAGCGAACACCATTCACAGTAACTGCCTGACCGGCCTCACTTTGGAAAAAATACGGCCCGATGATGCCGCCAGCCCATAAACCGCACCAAACAGTCACTCTTTGTGCATGCATTTGTTTTTCGACAATCACTCTTGGATTATCATTCGCCCAAATGCGGCAATTCTGCTTATTGACGAATCCACTGAGGTGAAAATGTGCCTCATCACTGAAGATGATTTTCTTCGAAAATTTATCATCCACTGTTGCCATTTCTTGCCACCATTCTGACCATTGACGAGGCTTGAAATGGTCAAGAGGCCTTAGTTCTTGAGTCAATTGCACCTTGTAAGCGTGTAAATGCAAGTCTTTATGCATAATGTTCATCAACGACGAGCGTGAGAGGTGCAATTGTTGGGCACGACGACGAGTTGAGGTGGACGGCTCTTCAGCCACACTATCGCGAACAGCAGCAATATTTTCTGCAGGACCCGGTTTGCTCAAATTTTTGCACGATTTTTCCGATTGTGCAAACATTTAGTCGATTAAATTGACCGAAAAAATCACGAAGTGCACGATATGGATTTTGATTTGAACGCCCATTTTCATAATAAGCATTGATAACTTCAATGCGTTGCTCGATTGGGTATCTTTCCATGGTTCAAATTGAGTTAGTCTAAAATTGAGAAATGTCAAATGAAATGCAGAAAAAAACTTGACGTTTAGGAGTGGTTCCCATTCAAAATCGGCCCTTAAAATTTAACCCACCCTTTATATCTATTACTGAGCCGATGTATTATCTGCTTCATAATATTATACAGTTTACACGTAGCGATGTGAATACCTATATTTGCCACATTTAGCAATAATGGTATCAATGTTCCACTTTTGGCGAATTCGTCAGCTTTACAATTTCCTTAAATGTCCCTGTGGCCCGGTACCCCGCAGAGGAAATGTTAAACTCCTACGCCATTGCCATCAAAAACTATTGGCTGTTAAGGGCTGTTATTGAGCTGGTAGAGACAAAATCAAGAGATTTAATGGCTGCTTGGCTGTCCGAGGAGATGCGTATATCTTTATTTGATATCACATTTTCTTTAATCCAAGATAAGACTTTTTTAACCGCTAAAAGTTCCGCTTGGAACACGCTACTGTGATTGGAATGACAGAAAGAGATACTTAAACTTAGACAACCAATATGGTGTATAAAGCTTCATGCTTCCCTCGCATGCTTACCATGCAAGCATGCAAGGCACTGAAACAAGATCCAAATCAGAATCGGAATACGGCTTTTATCACAGATAGTCATGTGGCTGCTAAAGCCCCTAATTCTAGTTCATCAACCTACAAATTGGTCTAGCAATTAGCCTTAATATTAACTACAATGTCACTCTTATCTGGGTTCCGGGTAATTGTGGCATTGATGGGAATGAACAGGCGGACAAGCTGGCCAGGCATAACTCACTTGCGGAAAGAGTCAACATTCCGCTCGGAGTTATAAAGAGCAATATTCTCTCAATTTTTTCTTAGCCACCTACGGTTTAGATGGGAAATGGAAACAGTCCACCATTTCCTCTGCAAATGCCCTGCTCTGGCAAAACTAAGAGCACAATCATTAGGAAGGGCATTTTTTGACGACATTGATGAACTTTCGGAAATGAAGATCAAAGACTTGATCTCTTTTCGCAACGCGACGAAATGTCTCTAGAACGAACGGTTACTTCTGTCTGAGTATACATACACCGAGTCATTAGTTTCTGACCCGTCGAAGTAAAAATGGATTATCTTCAGGAATGTCATATCCTCCCAGAATTCTCTAGAAGGGTTGGTTAACTGAAATTTTTTATCAAACTGAATCTTATAGATGGTGTAATCCATGCTACTTGATAGTGATCCGAATGATTTACATGCAAACAAAAATTGATGAGGCAAATGGAGCTTATAGTCTGGACATCAGACATCATAGTAGGTTGATAATTTGATGCATCCATGATTCAGCCATCACATATCATTTTTGTATTTAAATAGCAGCTGCCACGTTGTTTTAAGCTAAGCCCACCTATTTTATACGGGGTGGTGGAATTGTTCACTTGATTCTCAATAAGCATCTGTTGAAAGTGGTGATTCCATATGCTTCGGTGACACTGTAACCTTGGCTCTGTTGAAGTGCTGCGTTCTATTTTTAAAAATATTTTTGATGTTCAGGGTCTTGTTGTCATTGGAAGGTTATCATTATCCGAGGCTTCCCGATTCTCTTTCAGTACCAAATTTATTTAATTGGTGGAGAAGTTAAACCGAAACACACAATTCAAACCCGGAGGTCAAGCTCCCTTCTTTACCCGAGGGCAGCAATGCGATGCCATTATTAACTCACCTAAAAAAGTAGGGGCGATGAAATTCAAGATACTGTAGTCCGATTTTTCTAATCATTCAAATCAAATCACACCTGCTTTCACTTTTTGTGATTATCTTAAACGGCTTTTAATTTACTTTAGGTCCTTTTTAAGAGTTAGTAGAAATAAATTCATAACAATATCAAAGATAGTCAGATAAAAAACTGTAATGCGCTTATTAAATGAATATTTTAGTTGTACCCCAGTAAAAAAAAATACACTGTACATTTTTTAATGGAGCATCATGTATGATTGTGCTTTCAACAAAAATAAAACAATTTTTATTAAATACTTGAAATAAAAACATGCATATTATTGATATTTCTAAAAAAAAAACAATACCAAATCAGTAACTTAGTTTTAATACGACTTGCTTCAGAATGTCTTAGTAAAGTTCTCACTTTTTATCCAACACACAAAATTTGTTGCGGCGATTTAAAAATCCACAGTTAAAAAAATCACAACCGTGATTTGGGACACATGTGTTCGTATTTTTTCTTTTAACTGCGGACTTTTTTATCAAGCATCAAAATATCGGTGTCTTGGATAACAAATCCGACCTTTACCTAGATATTGTGAGACAAGTCCTTAATAAACCTAAAACAAATCAACAAGAAAACAACAACAAAAGAAATCTTATTCATATATTACCCCAGGCAACAATGCTGAAGAAATCAAAAAGTAAACGCCGCCTTACGGAACCTCATATTTCACCAGCGATTCTTGCTGTAGCATCATCGTCGGCCCAAGCGGGAACATCGCAACAACAACCGCCAGAAAATGGGGATCGTGATAAGGAGGCCTATGGCACATAGAGATCCCGTCCGTCCGGTCCTAGTTTTCTTTTTTCCTGTTTTCTTTAAAATAATATAAAAATAACAAATATTAGATATCTACAAAATTTAAAAACACACACAAAGTATTAACGAGATTTACAAAACCGTTAACAAACACCAAGAAAAACAAATCAAAATCTTTAGTTTTAAAACTTTTTATTTTAGTTAATTTATAAATATGTACAGTTAAAGTAATTTATTATATTTTAAAAATATTAGTGAGTTTTTATTATATTTTTCTGCTGGTCAACATAACTGAAGCAGTAACTATAGATACAAAGAAGAATATCTTAGCTTGAACTAGTAATCACAAATACAAAAGTTTAGTATTTTAAGTACTTAAATACAAAATTATTGATTTAAAATAGTAATAAATAACAAAAAATGATTACAACAAAATCAATTCCTATGTAATATAAAATTAGAAAGTAATTTACTGTTGTAATATTCCAGACCCATTCAACATTTAACAACTAATTCTTACACCATCACACACCACATACAAACCGTTATTTCCTCCAAAAATTTAAAAAAAAAATTATTAATCCCTTTTATTTATTTTAATTCAATTTTTTATTTCGATTTAAATTAAATTGTATTTATTTATTGTTGAAATAAAATTTAGTAACAGCGTAGTTTCAAAATTGACATTCTTGTTAACGAAATCACCTCAGTATATGATTCGCATTTGCGCTATTTTTTTTAATATACATTTTTATCATATTTAACAACTTCTATTTTGCTATAACTTCATATATTCTTAAATTTTTGATCATTTTTGTTGTTCTTAAAATTCCATTAATTAGCTTAAGACGATATTTATATTTGATTTTTAACATTTAAGTTATGTCTAAATAAAAATAATTAATCCTTGCTTTGTTAATTTTTAACACTTAAATTTTTAATGTTTACTTTCCAAATTTGACTATAACCGCACAGTTTTAACCTCTCTTTTATTTGTTTAAATAAAAATTATATAAATAAAAACTATATTTAAAAGGAATATATATAAAAGAAAAATATTTAATAAAATCCTTTTTATATTTTTCTCGTTTCATTTTCACGCTGACATTCAAAAAAAAAAATATTCAACACAAACACACACGTTTTATACATCTGTACAAAATAAAAAATACTTCATATTTATCTAACATCTTTTACACACAACATACATAAATATTTTTTAACTGACATATTTTACATTCAACAATTGACTATGCATTCAATTTATATACATACATATATAAAAAAATAAACACAAATATATATATTTATATACCTACTATATAATTGTGTATATAACTATCCCGGACCGGACGGGTAGGCGACCATGCTTAAAAAGAACAAAAGCAAAATGAAGCGTCGCAACACTGAACCAACAATGGTCGTGGCTGGAACTAGTGCACCACAAATGTCTCTGGCCATACAACCAGCGGAAGATAATAATTCAGATCAAGCTAATAATACGGATTTCTGAATATGGTATAGCGAGCGACTAATTTAACGACCTATTAGATAATGAAGATTAAAAAAAAATATTGTAAAACCTATTTTTTACACAAAAAAAATAAATATGAAAACAACATAGAAACACTTGGGACGCTCCAAAAAATAAGAGATTAGAAAAAAGTTCAAGAATTCTTTTGTTTCTTCTCATCAAAATGCATAATATGGTATTTGCAGCAAATTGTATCGAAGATTGTTGAACAGAACTTGATATATTGTATTCCTTAAATGATCTTGAAAAAAAGTTTCAAAAGCTTATACTCGTACTTACTTAGAGAATGAACATACAAAAAATACATTTTGTATCTTTACATGAGTATGACGAAACATTTTTCAAGCTTTTTCAAGAATCTGTAGCTTTACAGAGTGAATATTAAATGCCAAGGAGAGGAGACAGAAATGAAACAATACAATTACCTAAATAAAATTCAATTTGTGATATCATAAAGTCAAAAGAACTTTCAGAGAGGCCTAAATCTGTATCAAAATGTAAGCCGAAGCCAAAATGGCGCAGTGCAAAGTATGCTTGGCTGCTTACTTAGTGCGGTGTAGTTTCGAGTCTCACTCTTACCAGCACTTTCCTCTATATAGCCTAGGCTTTTCAGCCTATGACATTCATTCTTAACCCGCGGGGCAATTATTTCGATTCCTTCCAACGAGTGTCGTGCAATCCATATTACATAAGAATGACCTTATGTTGCAAAGCCCTAATAATTAATTAAAACAAACCAAAAATTTAAAAAGTTTTGAAAAAGCTCAAATAAAAACTCTCTTAAATGGAATTTTACTAAATTATATTTAATAATTGCTTGGAACTAAGAATATCTACAGCTTGATGAAAAACAATAAATTCCAGATCTAAATTTGAGGACGAAAAACAAAACTATTAATGTAAATTGTTCTTATCTCCTTTTTTTAATGTGTGCCCATTTTGTACCTAAAAAATCTCGAGAAAACAAATCCTATTCAAATATAACAAAACAAAACTTATGTATCGGCATACAAAATTAGATAAACTTTAATAATTTTTCATTTATAAATGTTATTCCCATATTTTTGTTTGTCCATGGTTAAAAAAAGTACTGTTGTTTTAGACCGTTAAAATAGTTGCTCTCTATTGTATTAAAAAAAATAAATAAAAACAATTTAACATGTTTCTAATTATAATTATTGTATATGAAAATACTTTTTAATTTTACTTATTTTTTTAATGCACTAAATTTTTCTTTTGAAAATATTTGTAAAAAACATAAAAAAATAGTTGTAAAATCAAAATCTAATCAATTCCACCGAATAATAAGTGTATACACAAAAAGTAAATAAAAAACCAAAATAAAAAAAAAATATAATTAAAATAGTGTCTTAGAAAAACAAATCAAACCACAGCCATCTGCACAACTTTCGTAAGAATATTTTTGTGTTATTTTAATAAATAAATATATTTGAAAAAAAAAAAACAAAATATGTATAAATAAAATATAAAAGTATTAATTTTTTTTAAACGGTTCCCATCAAGAAAAAAGATATGAAGAATTTGACATCTATTTTAAAATCAAAGCTAAGTGAAAAATGTGTTTTAAATGTTTAATACACCATTAGACAATGTCTATTAAAAAGGCTTTACAATTTTCATGAGCAACTTGCAATTTTATCTGCTGCATGCATAAAAACTTTATACTAGGAACTTCTTCAAATTTATATTTTGACAGCGAACTATAAAATAGTTTATTTTAACGGGTTTACATATACTTAATATCCTGATTCAATACAGGTTATCTCCTCAGGTCCCTGATTGTTCAGATGTTAATTTCAATCCCACATGTTCTAAATAAGTAAAGGTCTATGATCTGTTAGCTAAATCCTTATGTACAACACTGCTAGTAAATCAATAATTTAAGTAATTAATTGGCTAAAAATATCAAACTAGCATTCGACGCGAATTGTTGTCATTTTGTGTCAAATTAATTTACATATAAAGTGTCGCTCAATTATTTTTCGTGTCATTTTTCTTGATGGTAGTAACTGTGTTTTCATTTAGGTTAAAACTAAAGTCGATAAAAATCGGATGAAAAGTCTCTCATGCGTCATTTTTTATAAGCTTGTGTCAAAATGAATATACAAATACCTAAATGGCGATATATTTTGTAGTACAAGTTTTTAAAACTAATTTAATAATAAATTAATTCTATTGTTTTTTGTTTAATATAGAAAAAGGCTTCGGTTTTCACCGTTTTTTTTTTTTTGTTAGCATTTCAAGTTACATATTTTGATCCTGACTCATAAACATATATTTGTATAAAAATAAATAGAGGTGATAATTGATGGCTTTTATTACAAAAAAAAAATATATAAATGTCTGGAAAGCGGGTAAAAATAAATATAAATATATTGGTTTTTAATTGTACGCTTGAATTTAAATGTTTTTTTTTTACTTAAAAAAAAAAAAACGTGTCAAAAAAATAAAATTAAAAAAATCACTTGTTAATAAATTTTACTTTATGAAAAAAGCCACTATTGTTAAATTAAAACCGAAAAAAATATTACTCACTCAAGAAATAATATTTTCTTAAACATATATTTTTTTTAAATTTTGTTTAAAGATTAGGATACTCTTATTATGCTTTAATTTAAATAAAAAAAGAAAAAAGTTTGTAATATTTAAAAAAATACTACAATTTATACGCTTAGTAAATATCACAAGATATCTCTTATAAGAAAAATAAAAACTTTAAAAACAACAGATTTAATATCTGTGTTTAAACATTTGTATTTCCATACAAAGGCGTCTGTCAAAACTTTCAACATGAATTTCTAATATGACATTTAAATAAACTATATTGAAATTAAAAACCAAATGCGTCTTTCCGTAAAATCAACAAAATGATGGACAGGAAAAATTAAAAACAAAAACCAATAAGACAAAAGTCTTTTAACTAAATTGAACAGATCTTTAAATTGACTTTCCCAAAAACTACCAATACGAACAACATTCATTTGAATATATGTACTCAGAAGAAAACAAAAAAAAATACTAAATTTGTTAAATAAAAAACATTGCATAGTTTTTGGGTATAAACATAACTACGGGACGAACTACTACTAATATATTCTCTTCGAAAAAGAATGAAAAGGATCAATTATTGATACTTTAAAAAGTTATATTAAAAAAGAAAACTATGGCCGGATTGTGCAATTAGTATAAATATTCTAAGTTGTTGTTCTAAAAGAATATTAAACAAGAAACTAAATAAATAAATTCTTTGTTAAGGATATTTGTTTATATCATACAAATAATTGAAAAAGTCGTAATTATGTAGTACATAAAAGAAAAAAAATCTCTTCCAAGCAATGAAATCATTGAATCAAAATTTTTAAATTAGAATTAAATTAATATAAAATATAATATATATAGGTTAAAATTAAGAATTATTTATTTTCCCTTATAAAATATAAACAATTAGCTATTTATCAATATTCATTACTTGGAATTCATTTTTAAGATTGTAAGGAAAAGTATATTTTCTTAATAAAAAAAAAGAAATTTGTATGATAAAAGCAGGTTATCCTTGCAAAATAAAAATCTACTCCACTTAATGATGCGTTAGGAGTAAAAAAAGGTATAAATGCCACTCTAACTCTTACCCGGAATATGGTTTGGAGTGCATGTTATACTTAAAACAAATTAAATAAATTAAAAAAAAAACAAACCAATAAAATCTACTCAACCAGCTGTTGATAAGGGGCTCGGTGAAGGAAATTGAAATCATTTCCGGAAATATATTTGTTGAGCAGGAATAGTATTTTTATTTTATTTATAAGATTTTTGTCTCAGCATGTTTTTGATTTCCTTCACTATTAATATCTATAGCTGGGTGAATACAACAAAAATCACAAAAAAAAAATATAAATTTTTATGTAAAGTTTATAAATTAAAAATTCAAATATTTAAAGAAATCCAAAATTAAAATTAATTAAAAAACATACATAATTACCAATAACCTTTATAAATATATATTATATTATAGAAATTGATGTAGTAATTAAATTTAAGAATACCAAAAACCTATATATATATATAAAATAAATATTAACTTAATAATTTTAAGTTCAAACAAAAATGAAAATTAAATCACTTTTCTTCAAACTTAAAAGTCATTATAGTAAACTATGATACTGCAAGAAATAAAAATCATTCGATTAAAAAAAAGAAGAAGAAACAAATCGAATGATATTACAACCATTCCAACTTTATTAAAAATATACCAAAAACGCAAAGAAGCAAAACTCATACGAAAAAAGAAACATAACACAGCACATAAAATCTCTTAAACCTGAACTTGAAACTTGACAGTTCTTTGGAACTAGTTCGACTTTAAATGAATTCTAATAATACTATAGCTAGAAAGCAAATGAACCAAGAATATTATTGAAAAAAAAAAAAAAAAACAAAAACAAAATAAAACAAATAACAAATGAATTAGCGACTACATGTACAATGGAAAGAAAAATAAATAAATATTCATTTTAATCAAAACTTATAGCTAAAGGAAAAAAATTCCATTTTACAACTGAATGTGAAACAAAGCAAAACTATATTTAAAATAAATTCAATGTGAAAATATTGTATAGAATTACAGCCTATACATGTGTTTATAAATGTTATAACAATTAAACAATGAAAATAAATTTTAAACAAAATTTCCTCGAAGGAAAAAATCTACAGTGTTAAGTGTTTTATTTTTGTTTGTATAAAGTCTTTAAAAAATAAAGTTAAAAATTAAATAAAAAATGCTTTTTTTGTGGAAATATTAATTCAATTTACCACATTTCTATGCATATATAGATGTATGTTTGATATATACATAAGTCAAAAATAACAAAACTCGAAGAATTTCAAAACAAAACAAAAAATAAAATATACAAATGCGCATTACGCACTTATTCCATATAAATGTTGTTATTCAAATACAATATTTAAAATACACACAAAAATAAAAAGTTTAATTGCAGGAGAATGCTTTACGTTTTTGATTAAAATGAAAATTTATTATATTTAATACAAATAAAAAGAAACAGTGCTAATAAATGGAAAGCAAACTGATGAAATGACACAAACCAAAAAGAAAAACAAATATTACCTACTATATATTTAAATAAAGAAAACATAAAATAAATATGTTAACTAAATATTTAACGGCAAATGACGCATTATTTGGCCCATTTACAAAAAAAAACAACATTATTTATGTGATTATTAAATAAAAATAATAGTGGGTCTGGAAATACAAAATGAAAGAGAAAAATATAACATTGGCGTCGCAAAAATATTCGATGTCCAAATAACACACATAACACATATTTCAAAATAAATGTAAATTTAAACAAACGCTAATTATGTTTTTTATTGGCATTTATTTATTCTATTTATGGCATGGTTGGAAGAAAACAGCTCATGTCCATTTCTGACCCTAGCCAATCGATAATCTCTGCACATGTCAATGATGGAAATCGACTTTTCCCAAATATAATAAACGAACAACGAACTATGTATATTGTATATTAATACGAAACACTTACCTTACATTAAATATTCGAAAAGGATTTGATGTAGAAGTACCTCAAGAATATTATTAACATGGCTCATTTAGGGCCATTTGCTGAAACGAAACTCAAATTTTTATGTTCAACCTAAGCGCTTGTGTTCTACTTTTTCCTCTACGTAAACTGTCACATAAGTTTATGTGGAACATAAGTATTTATGTTCTGTATCAGCAAATGGGCTTTAAGGAATACAACCGGCTCTACTTAACGTAATCGCAACAAAAATCACAGATGTTAAAAAAGAGAGACAAGTTACCCTTTTTGTTAGTAACTACTTTATATTTTTTATTACTGACCAAAATTTGAAGGGTTTGCTGGTCAAGTTTTCATAATTTTTTAAATTCTTAGTAATAGAAGAAAACTTGACAAGTAAACCCTCCAAATATCAGCCAGTTACAATAGATGCGTTTTATTATCTACAGATCTATATGGATCCTGATCAGCGTAACCACTTCCGGAAAAAAAAGTCGACGTATGTAGATTTGAAGAAAAAAGTCAAGTAAATTGAGAAAAATCGAAGCAGATTTCAGAATGATTTTTTATATGTACTTAGAAAAAATTGAACTTTAGATTTCATCATTGACATTGGGGGCTATCGTGAACTAAATTTCCCTCGGAATTTTCCCCATCTTCGAAAATTGGAAAGGTCAATACTTCTGCACTGTTCATTGTAAGCTGGCGACAGGCCTTCTTAAATGAGAGACAAAGTCACTATGAAACTTAATTTCCAATATCAATAAATCCCAAGGGAAACTTTCGACATTATTCTATATGACAATTTTGAAAGTTGGGAACAATTCCCAGGGAAATTTTATTCACGATAGGCCCCATTACAACACGAAAAAGTGGTTATTCCGTCTGTCTGTAGGTATCTACCTCAACCTGCAGCCTAGAGAAGAAATTGAAATGTTTTTTTCTTTTTTAGCTCGGTGCCTTCCAGAAAGCCATTATGAAATATCTTATTTATTTCGAAAACGGCTGTAATGATTTTGATAAGAAAAAATTATGTGTAGACCATACAAACAATGGTCTACATTTTGGTAAAAAAAAATGTTTTTAAGAGTACCTGTCAAAGAACCTACTTTTTGATTTTCAACTTTCTCATTTCCGACTCTACCGATTTCGATCAAAATTTTTAATAGGAGTTTCTTTGATTTTCAAATAATATTGTATATACAAAACTTTTTTTTTTAAATGTATTTTATTAAATACTTTAAATTGTCATACCTTTTTTTTAATTTTTAGGAAATTTCGTATATGTAAAGAATTAATTGAATAAATAATTAAACTGATTTCTTTTTAATTTTATTTTCATATTTCATAACACATCCATTCAGCCGCCATCCCTGGAGATAAAATATCTGAGACAACAACCTTCAGTCTCAGAACATCGTGTCACACATCTTTCCTATCCTTCTTTCTCTTCTTAACTTCACGCCCGCGCTGTGTTGAAACATTTAAAGGGTAATCATAATCCCTTGAGCGCGGGTAGATTATAAAAAAAAAAAAAAACGGCCTATCTCCAATTTTTATTATACATATGTATATAATATATCGAGGACTTAAGAAAAAGCTTACTTTGGTGTACTCTGGTCCCTGACCCATGTTGCGCTATTAGCACAAAGATAGAAACTTTATTAAGGCCTTTATTTTTAGAAGAATTATCAGCCTTTGTAATTGCGTTTAAACAAATTGGTTTGTATGCACGCTAGAGCCTGTTTTTGGATTTCAATGGGAATATTTATTGATGATAGCTGATGCTTCACTTTTGATGACGTCTTCTAATTCACCTAAATTTACTACTTCGGTTAAATTAAGAATTTCTTCCCCATACAAAGAAATCCAATATTGTAAGGTCAGGAGATCTTGCAGGCCAGTGAACCGGTCCATTTCTTCCTATCCAACCATGGTGGGATGGAGCGCCATCTTGTTGGAAATATGATGAAGCTAATTGCATAAATGGAATGCCATTCAATAATTCTGGTAAACCATTACGCAAAAATAGTTTGTAGAATTCAGCCTGGGGATAGTTTAAAGGTCCCGATTAATTTGTTTCCAATTACGCTCTCCCACATATTGACGCTGAATATGTGTTGAAATAATTTCTGTCTCCTTACGTGTGAATTTTCCGATACCCATGTGTGGAGATTGTGAAAATTTGTGATCCCATCTCCTGCAAATTCATATTAGTCAGTTAGAGAACTCTAGTCTCTTTTCCAAATCATCGCGAAACAGTTCTTGCAGAAGTGTCTGGTGATATGGATAAATATTTTCTGCATGCAATACATTAGAAATTTTATGTCTGGAAACATTGAATTGCAAAGCTAAGCGTCTTATGCTGATTGATGGCTCATTTCTAACAGTTTCCAGTATTCTTTGATCAGCCGAAGTTCTTATTTGTGAAGCCTCGTGTATTTGAAACTGCTTTCGTTTCTCGAAGCCTTCGATATGTATTTTCAAATACACGTAAACTAGAAAGTCGTCGGTTTGGATAAAGTTCCTGGTACCTTTGTCACGCTCTAGTTGCAGTTCTATTGTATAGCCCATAAACGAAAATAATGTCTGAGTATTCTTGGTTTGTAAATGTAGACATTTCAAACAGCATTTCTAATAAACACTTGCCTTGGCGTTAAGAATTTAACTGTTGAATTAATTTCATTTTCTAATCATGTATACCATTTTTGTTAGGTAAATTAACCGATAAAGATGTTGTTGAAGCTTTGCTGTCGGTTAAATCTTGGATGAAATAAATCCTAAGTTTTTAAAGTTGCTCCTTGCTGTGCTTGTAAAATACATAACTTATATTTTCAATCGGATACTAACCACTTGTGAATACCCTATTTCTTTGAAAAAGGCTAAAATAACTCCAATACCTATGTATCTAAGTCTAAAAATCAGAGGAATCCTGAGTTCCGACCTATTGCAATCCTATCGTTTCTGTCGAAAGTATTCGAAAAGAGCATTTTAAAGCATATAAAAATACATTTGATCAGTAACGATCTTTTAAGCCCCGTTCAATTCGGATTTCGTGCAGGAAGAAGTTATAAAACTATACCCTTACTTATTGTCGACGATATTCGCCAAGACTTAGACGATAACCGACCTACATTTCTAACGTTGTTCGACACAGTAAACTATTCCATTCTCTGCTCTCTGTTGTACACTTTTGGATTATCGTCTTTAGCCGTTCAACTCTTGGCTTCGTACTTAGATGGTCGTCAGCAATGTGTAGCTGTTGGAAATGATATGTCACCATTCCTTGGAGTACCTGCGGGTGTTCCACAGGGCTCCATTCTCGGTTCTCTACTGTTTTCACTCTATGTAAACGAAATTCCTAAAATAATAAAACATTGTACTATCCATACGTTTGCTGAAGACCTTCAATTATACTTCAGTTCTCAACTGGATATGATTAATATGCTATTAATAATGTGAACGAAGATTTAAACATATAATTAAACAGTGGACACTCAAGCACAATTTATCGCTTAATCCAGGGAAATTAAAGATTATTTGTGTTTACAAGCGTAAATTGGATAATTCCTCTTTTCCACCAATAAAATTAGGTCAAAGATCTATCGAATAGTTTGCTAAGGTTCGAAATTTACGGATAGTCTTCAACAATACTCTCACTTGCTCAGATATCGCCGGAGTTACAATTTGTAAAGATTACGTTTACAATGGTCTACTCAAAGTTCATTGCCTACAAAAACTAAAATGCTACTTGTCAAATCCTTTTTATTACCTGTTTTGTTATATGCTTGGGAATGTTTTTGCTACGGTGATTACAACACCAGGTATTAAATTTCTTTTACAATAACGTAAGCTCTCGCCGAACTTTTACTTTAATTCAGTCCAGATTCTCTTGCATGTAATGCCACCCTTTTGTGGAACTAACTAACCGTCACATTTAGGAGCATCAAAAACACAAGCAAATTCAAAACCCTCCTTTTCAATCACTTGGCCAGTGATATATAAATATTTAACAAATTGAATTTTTCTTATAAAATTATATTAATTCAATAAGGAAAGTTTTTTTTATTTGTTTGGATTTTTAAAACTAACATTGGAAAATTGTCATTTTTTATCTTTCTCAACTCTCATATAAAATCTAAAGTTCTTAAAATCATGTTTGTAAATTAATTATTTTGTAAAGCCTGAGATGAGATTTAGTCTTAATGTGAAACTACTATTAATACAAAATTTCCCAAATAGGCTTTATAGCCCAAATCAACTTTATTTGAGAACTTTTAAGGAAAGGGGAAAAGAAATGAGTTTTTTTACAGGTACTCAAATATACGAGAACGTTTCAAAACCGCAATGCTATTTTAAAAAAAAACATTACAAAATTCTTGGAAAACCACTTTTACTGTCAACTGTTGTTATAAACGTGTCCAAAATTCGAAAACCTTTTTTTACCTGCTACAGGTTTTCCTAAAAAAAAAACAAAAAACAAAAAAGGCAAAAACCAGGTTTTCAAAAAATTCGCATGGACAAGAAAAATGGAGCATGCTATAAACTGGATATCTCATGGCCGAGATATTAAGATATTAAATTTCTTTAGATGCAATTACAAATGCTGGTATTTCTTCTAAAAATAAAGGCCTAAATGAAGATAAATGTTTTCTTAATGAAGTTTTAATCATTAGTACTAACAGCGCAATTACCATTAACATGAGTCAGGGAACAACAAAGCAGCCCGTTTCTTAAATCCCCGATATATGATATAAAAATTAGAGATAGAACGTTACTGTTAAACTATTTTTTTCTAAAAATATACCCAAGAATCAAGCTCTAAAATATTATTCACGAATTAAGGGACACACTGTATGGACCAAGTAAAACCATCTGCCTGTCAACTTTGTTTCAACTAATGGTAAATATATAGGCTCTTATGGCACTATTTAACTTTTTATTTTAAATAACAGCAAAAGTCTTTTACGTTTTATTACTTATTCCTTTATTAACGTTATAAATTCCAAATCTTAAAATTACTTAATACTGTAATATTTTTGCTAGATTCGTTAAATAAAACTTATTACTCTTTTTAGTATTTCTTCTTTATTTTTACTTTCCAAATCACAACAATAAATCTCAATTTATAAACAACTCAAATACTTTTATTCAAATTTAAATCACACTTGTTTAATAACACAATCCAATAAGCAATACTTTTGCACACTTTCATAATCCAAAATCAACTGTGTCTCGCTAACCGTGAACACTCCCTTATATACTCAAATTAGTTGTTCTCGAAAGTTCTTGTCTTGGAATGTTCCAGATGTTTGGAATAAGGGGAAATACATTTGACATTGGAAAAGAGCTTTTTGTTTCTTCCATAAATTAGATATGCAGTTTTCCAACAGATGGCGCTGTAGTAGTATAAAGCTCTGTTCACAACATTGCCCCCTTCTTAAGATTGTTCGTCCCGAACAATTCTATCTCCAGATTCGCCAGTGTATCGGTGCAGTCGATCGCTATGCACAACCTTTAACTTTCCTCTTGACCCTCTTTGAATTCGGTAAACGACATCATTGATTTTCATGACGACAGTATAAGGGCCTTCGCAGTTTTGTTGAAGCTTCGGCGACAATCCTTTTTGACGATGTGGATTATACAGCCATACACGATCTCCTACTTGGAATCTTGTCGTGTTTGCTCTTGTGTCGTACCTTGTCTTCATTCGATCGCTATAAGCGCTCATTCTAGTCCTGGTCCTTTCGTGGATGTCGATTAGCCTCTCTTTCAGGTCACTCACTTAATCCCCTGTTTCCTGAGACTCTTGTGATGGGTGTCCAAACCTTATCTCACTAGGCAGCCGTATGCTTCTTCCGAACAGGATTTCAGATGGTTTTTGTTCTGTTGAGCTATGTATTGCACTTCGGTAGGCCATCAAAAATAGTGGTATGTGCCTATCCCAGTTTCTTTGGTGGTCGCTTACAACTTTAGTGAGGTGCTCTTTTAAGGTCCTGTTGAATCTCTCGACCATTCCATCAGATTGCGGGTGAAGTGGTGTGGTTCTCGTTTTCTTAATGCCAAGGAACGCGCAGACCTCTTGGAATATGTTAGACTCGAAGTTCCTTCCTTGGTCGGAATGAAGTTCCATAGGCACACCGAACCTGCTTACCCAGTTAAACACAATCTGGTCGGCCACGGTCTTGGTTTCTTGGTTCGGGATAGCGTATGCCTCAGGCCATTTGCTGAAGTAATCCATTACCACCAGAATGTATTTGTTTCCAGCGTTCGTTTCCGGAAATGGGCCAGCCACATCAACAGCAATCCTTTCAAACGGTGAGCCGACATTATATTGCATCATTTTTCCTTGCAGTTTTCTACCAGGTCCTTTGGTTGCAGCACAAGCGTCACAATTTCGGCACCACTTTTCAACGTCGTCTCTTGCATGCAACCAGTAGAATCGTTGCCTCACCTTTTCTAAAGTCTTGTTGACTCCCAAATGGCCTCCTGAAGGTCCATCATGCATCTCTCGAAGAACCTCTTTGATTTTCGATTGAGGTAACACAAGCTGCATCACATAGGATTTACCATCAGCGGACTCCCATTTTCGCCGAAGAACACCTTCTTGCACATGAAGTGAGTCCCATTGTGTCCAATAGGCCTTTAAAACTGGACTCCTATCGGAGAAGAGGTTCAATGTCGGGCTCTTCTTGTTGAGCAGATCTTATTTCTTCATTACTCCATCCACAAATGGGTTCAGCCCTTATTCGCAGAATGTTGATGGATTCCTTTTCTTCTTGTCGCCTGCAATGCTTGCAATCTATTTTACAAGGTCTTCGGGATAGTGCGTCGGCATTTGAGTGCAGCTTTCCCCTTCGGTGTTGAATTTCGTAATCGTAAGCCTGCAGTCTTTCTATCCACCTTGCGACTTGTCCTTCTGGGTTCTTGAAGTTCAACAACCAGTTAAGAGCACCGTGATCGGTTCGTAGAAGAAACTTCTGTCCATAGATGTATTTGTGGAAGTGTTTCGTTGCCAAGATGAGTGCCAAGAGTTCTCTTCTGGTCACACAGTAGTTCCTTTCGGTCTTCGACAGTACTTTGCTGAAATAGGCGACAACCTTTTCTTCGCCGTTGTGTACTTGTGACAGAACAGCGCCGACTCCCACGTTGCTTGCATCAGCATCGATGATAAAAGGCTTGCCTGGAGTCGGATAGATCAGCACCGGAGCATTGCATAGATGGTATTTCAGTTCTTGGAAGGCTTTTTCACACTCACCTCACCATTTAAACTGCTTGTTCTTTTCCGTAAGCTGATGCAAACTCCTCGCAATTCCGGCAAAGTTCTTAACAAAACGTCTGTAATAAGTAGCAAGACCAAGAAAACTTCGTAGTTGATGTTTGTCCTGTGGTGTTGGCCAATTTTTGACGGTGTCAACTTTTTCAGGATCAGTCTTGACTCCTTGGGACGAGATGATATGTCCCAAATACTTCACTTCAGTCTTGAACAGAGCACATTTTTCTGGGTTCAGTTTTAGGTTAGCCTCTCGAAGTCTCTGGAACACACCCCATAGGTTCTTACAGTGTTGGTCGTATGTTTTTCCATAAACGATAACATCATCCAAGTAGACAAGACAAGTTTTCCACGTCAGGCCTTGAAGGACGCACTCCATCAAACGCTCAAATGTTGCCGGAGCGTTGCAAAGGCCAAACGGCATCACCTTGAACTGCCAGAGCCCATTACCTGTGGAGAACGCTGTCTTTTCTCGATCTTCAGGGTGAATTTCAACTGGCCAATATCCACTTTTCAAGTCCAGTGTTGAAAACCATTGTGCTCCTTCCATCGCATCTAAGGTGTCGCTAATTCTTGGAAGGGGATAGCTATCTTTCTTGGTCACGTCATTCAACCTTCGGTAGTCTACACAAAATCGTGTACTTCCGTCCTTCTTTTTGACTAGGACCACTGGTGACGCCCAAGGACTCTTGGAGTTCTCAATCAAACCATCCTTCTTCATGGTGGTAATCATTTCCTCAGCTTCACCTTGTTTGGCCAGTGGAAGACGTCTTGCGGGCTGACGAATGGGTCTTGCATCTCCTGTATTTATTTGATGCTGCACCATTTGTGTCCTTCCATATTTCCCGTTTGGTGAAGCGAAAATGTCGGCATACTCATTCAGAAGGCTTTCTGCCATTTTAACCTGATGTTGGTCTAGGTAAGCTGAATTGAGTATCTTTGACTTGATGCTATTGAGCTCCTCAGGGTCTAATGTCTTTCTCGGTGTTTCAGCGTCAATTCGTGTTATGGCTGCGACAGATTCGCACTTACCGATAACTTCTCCTTTCACTAACTTTACATCGTACGGTTTGGTGTTCCGTACGGGGACCATATTGTTCTTCGGAGCCACAAGTGTCTTCCCAATGATGACGTTTTGGGAAGAACAATCTGGGCCTGGTTCCACCATTAGGTATTGATGGCGTCCACACTCACCTTCTAATTTTGTCCAAACGAATACCTCAGAAGAAGTAGGAATAATCACGTCTTCTTTGATGACAGTCCTTAGAGTTGTTGTTCCTTCGTGCCCATAGATCATTGGAATCTCTGTATTCTGGTATTTGAGTACCTGGTTGCCAATATCCAAAATTACTCGATGTTTTTTCATGAAGTCCATGCCTATGATGCATTCATCACATATATCTGCCACCAAAAATTTGTGTGAGAATTCTAGATCTGCAATTCGAATTCTAAGTCGGACTTCACCATAAACCCTAGCTGCTTCTCCTGTGGCAGTTTTCAGACGGTAGCTATTGGTGTTGTGTAGCCAATTCAGGTGCACTAGGTCTTGACGCACAATGGAGGCGGTGGCACCGGTGTCGATGGTGACCAAACGTTTGTTGCCATTTAAAGTTGCCTCGATAGTCAGACTTTTATTGTCTCGTTTAGTTTGGGAGACTGGATGGTGTTTCTGGGGCCATCGATACCAGAAACCAGCTTCTGCCCCTCGAAGTTGGTTCTTACTCGTTTTCCTGTTGGGAAACTGTTCGGCAAGTAACACTGATGTTATTGTTACGTTGTTCTGGGTTTGAAACTCCGTGTCCACAATATTGACAAGCTCTTGTTGGTGGTAATCGACATTGACGCTGTAAATGTCCGGTCTTGTTGCAATTCCAGCACTTTGCAAGTCCGTTTCGTTGGTTCCTTTGGACATCAGTTCTTTGGCATGAGCATTCTTCGACGATGGCTTCTCTAAGTCGATGTACTCCGTGAGAAGCTTGCTCAGCTGCTTCCATTGTCAAGGCAAACGCTAATGTTTCAGAAAGCGTTCGTTTTCCAGCAGTTCGCACGGCCCTTTGAAGATGTATGTCGGAAATAGCGCGAACAAATGCCTCAACTGCAAACTGGTTACAAATTTCCTCTCCAACACATCTGGAAATGCAAGATGAACAAGCCTTTCAATGTCCGCTTGCAGTTGTTGTAGAGTTTCGCCCCTCTTCTGAACTCTGGAATTGAGTTGCACTTTGAAGACTTCTTTCATGTGGCTGTTACCAAAGCGTTTGTCTATAGCCAAAACCAAGGAATTGAAGTCACCACTCTTATCTGTTGGTATGGTTTGCAACAACTCAGCAGCTGCTCCTCTAAGAGCAAGAGTTAAGGCTATGTACTTGTCAGCCTCATCCCAGCCATTTGTTGTGGAAGCAGCCTCGAATTGCTTCTTGTATATAGACCAAGAAGTTTGTCCATCAAAGGTTGGAGGTTGCATCTCCTTTTTCCTCAAAGTTTCTCCAGAACTTTCCCGAATTTTTATATTTCGAACACGGTCTAACTCTTTTGAAAACGTTTCCATTTTGCTGTCGACTTGATTCCCTAGCAATGAAACACGTTCATCTAACTCTTTTGAAAACGTCTCCATTTTGTTGTCGACTTTATTCTCCAGCAATGAAACACGTCCATCAAGTGCAGATACATTATTCTCGATGTTAACAAGCTTGCCTTCTAGCATGCTTCTCGGCTCTTTGAGAAGGTCTTTTTGTTCGCTATGCTGTTTCTCAAGGAGTTCAAGAATATTCTTTTGTTCATTTTTCTGCTCATTTCGTTGCTCTTCGAGACGTTCGAGAACATTCTTTTGTTGCTCTTCGAAACGTTCGAAAACATTTTTCTGTTCTTTCTTTTGTTCATTTCGTTGTTCTTCGAGACGTTCGAGAACATTCTTTTGTTCTTTCTTTTGTTCATTTCGTTGCTCTTCGAGACGTTCCAGAACATTCTTTTGTTGTTGGAGCAGAAGACTAATCATATTTGAAACATCTACATTTTTACTTACGTCTGCTTCCTCAGCGTCAGCTTCAAAGACGAAAATGTGCGGGTCTTCATTTTGTTGTTTCAAATATTCGGCCAAACGCAGAACAAGCTCATTTTTCGATCCTGCTCTAGAAAGTTCTCGCTTGCCTAATTCACTTTTCAGCTCATTACAGTTGAGCTCTTTCAATAACTTGCTCATTTTTTATTTTTTTTTTTTTTTTTTTTCCACACTTCACTGCACAATAAGTTTTATTCCACTTTTCTGACACCAATGTAATATTTTTGCTAGGTTCGTTAAATAAAACTTATTACTCTTTTTAGTATTTCTTCTTTATTTTTACTTTCCAAATCACAACAATAAATCTCAATTTATAAACAACTCAAATACTTTTATTCAAATTTAAATCACACTTTTTTAATAATTTGAGAAAAAGAAACGTCAAAATGAGACTACTAAAAATCAGCCCGGTACTCACCGGGAATATTTTTTTGCATCTCATTTCCTCATATCTGCTTTCTTTTTCGCACTTACGTGAGCCTCGTCTCGTGAGACATCGTGTAATAGGGGACCAATATACGTGTTGTCTGTCTAGTAGCAAGAGAAGAAGAAGGTCTAAAAAAGGCTGGTTGTTACTCTTGCTTAGAACAGTCCAGGTGTGGTATCTAAACGCTTGGATTACTAAACTGAATTTTAGTTTTAAATGCTGTTGTTCTGGTATTGGAAGTCAGATGTCGTTGTACTGAATGTTGTGTGGCGACAGTGTAGTCGACAGTCGCGCCTCTGTCATTGAAAGGCTGAAAAAAAATAAACATCAAGCCAAAGAACAGATAGGAGAAAATTCAAATGTTCCTACTCACTCTTTTTCTTAACGACGCTCAGCACAGTCCACTTTCATTTTGTCTGCTCAATTTTAGTTTTCATAATTCATTAAATTATATACTGAACTTAACTTAACTTTTTTTCTCAATAAAATTACTAACAGTGATACTTCACTTTTAAATTAGTTTTGCATTTATTTATAATTCCGCTTTGGTGACGTTTAACGCAAAACAAATAGTTGGTGTCAAGAATAGACACCACATTGGTGACCCCGACGTGATATTAAGACTTCAATAATTACCTACATGTTAAGCCGAACACCAACAAAAAGCACCTATACACCTGGTACCATGACGGATGATAATCCTAATGACGCTAACAATCAGAGTTTGTTGGATACTGAAAATCCTCCACTTCAAGACGCAGGCGTCAAGGTTGCAAATTCTGATTGCGTGCTACCAGGGGATGGACGCAAGTTATACCCATCCACTTCAATGTATAGTCCTCAGTTTAATATTCCATCACAACATCAGGAATATATATATGCCGTAAATCTTCATTTACCCCAATTTTCTCCAGAAACTCCCGATCTTTGGTTTGCGATTGCTGAGGCAGATTTTCTTGCCAACAGAATCACCAGCGACGCCCAAAAATACAACCAACTGCTAAAAGCTTTACCGTCAGCAATAGCCAGCCAACTCATCGATATAATAAACAACCCTCCTACACAAGATAAATACAAAAATCTAAAAACTGCTATACTGCAACGCTTTTCCGAGTCCAGACAAAGACAACTGCAGAAACTTCTCCGAGAAAAGGTCCTGGGCGACAAAAAACCTTCCCAGCTTCTCAGAGAAATGAGAGAACTCTCCAAAAACTCC
Source organism: Philhelius festivus (assembly GCA_963931855.1). Lineage (NCBI taxonomy): Eukaryota > Metazoa > Arthropoda > Insecta > Diptera > Syrphidae > Philhelius > Philhelius festivus. The sequence continues at coordinate 136,949,431 of OZ007555.1, read as the reverse complement.
GTAACGGACGAGGTTCTGCACCAACTCTGGTCAGAACGTCTGCCAGAAAAAATCCGTCCGCTGCTGGTAGTGTCCGACAACCTACAAAATTTGAGCGCACTCGCAGACACTGCAGACCGCATCATGGATGCACTCAGCAGTGCCTCTGTCATGGCTGTCCACAGCAAAGAATTTATGATGCCAAAACCTCAAACGTCCACCACTTTTGAGTTCTCTCGTTTGGAACGACAATTGCTAGAGATGCAATTAACTCTTCAGAATTGCCAACGTGAAATCCAAAATCTTCACTCTAGTCAACAGCAAACTGAGAAAACTATTTACGAGCTCAAAATGGGACAACAACAACAACACCTGTTGTACAAGGCACCGCTTCAGCATCAGCCGACGCAGCATCTTCATCAGCAGTACTCTCATGTCAACCGCTCCAGAACCAGATCCGTCACTCCCAGTCGTAATGGTATTTGTTACTACCACAATAGATGGGGAAAAGACGCTCGACACTGCACACAGCCATGCAAATTCATACCCGGAACTTCCAACCAGGGAAACTAAGTACGCTGTCATCAATCGCAGCAGTAGTTGATGACAGCGTAGCTTCTTCATCAATCCGCAAAGAAATCCGACTTCATATTCACGACTCTTCAACCAACCAAACCTTTTTAATAGATTCAGGATCCGTAGCGTCAATAGTCCCAGTAACTTTTTTCAAAATTAAACCAGAGAAAGACCAACTTCAACTCTATGCAGCTAACTCATCCACAATCAACACTTACGGCGTAAAAAATCTCAAGCTCGACCTCAATCTACGAAGATGTTTTGCATGGAAGTTCATTATTGCTGACATCGCAACGGCAATAATTGGGGCAGACTTAGTCACCCACTTCAATCTGCTTTTGGACCTAAAAAACCAGCGACTCATAGATCCTCTCACTTCGCTATCAACGAAAGGTGAAATACTTGCGACAAAAACCTTTAACATATCCACGATTGATGCATCCACTGAAGAAAAATACGCCAAACTCCTAAAAGAATTCGTCGAGATAACGAAGCCGACATTCAAAGGAAACATCAACAACATCCACTACGCTCACCGCATCGTGACGAAGGGTCCTCCAGTCTCGGCACGTTCCTACAAACTCGCAGGAGAAAAGGCTTCAGCTGCAAAAACACAAATAGCTGATATGCTTGAAGAAGGTTCTATCAGACCTTCCAGAAGTCCCTACGCTAGCCCTATACTCCTAACAAGAAAGAAAAACGGAGAATGGCGTCTCTGCGGCGACTACAGGAGGCTCTATCACGGAAGCGGACAAATATGCGCCTCCACTTGTCCAAGACCTTTTTCTTCGCTTGCATGGTGCCAGCGTATTCACTAAACTTGACCTCGACAGAGCCTATCATCAAGTTCCCATGCATCCAGATGACATCCACAAAACCGCAATAATTACACCCTGGGGCTTATACGAGTACATGGTAATGCCATTTGGCCTCAGAAATGCCACACAAACGTTCCAAAGGTTTATGGACTCGATCTTCCGAGATCTAGATTTTGTATTTGTGTACATTGATGATATATTAATCATGTCACAAGACGAAAAACAACACCAACAACATCTCAGATTAGTCTTTGAACGATTAAAAACCTTCTCACTGAGTATCAACACCAAAAAGTGCGTTTTTGGTCAGCAAGAAGTTAACTTTCTGAGCTATACAATCAACGCTCAAGGATATGCACCATCAAGCGAACGAGTCGACGCCATCCTCGAATTCAAGAAACCTGAAACAATAGAAGAACTAAGACGCTTTCTTGGAATTACAAACTACTACAGACATTGTATTCCAAACGCAGCGCAATTGCAAGTACCTTTGAATAATTATCTGCAACATTCAATAAAAAAAGACAAAACACAAATTATCTGGACGGAAGAAGCAACAAAAGCTTTCAAAGAGTGCAAAAAACGGATAGCCAGCCTCACACTTCTCGCTTTTCCTTCTCCAGATTCTGAGATGAACCTCACGACGGATGCTTCATCCACGGCCATCGGAGCAAAGCTGGAGCAACTCTCCGGTCACACCTGGGAACCGCTTGGTTTCTTCTCACGCAAACTCAGCTCTACAGAACAAGGTTACTGTACATATGATCGTGAACTACTTGCCATATTCGCCTCCATCAAGTTCTTTCACCATCTTCTAGACTGTCGATCATTCGTCATAAAAACTGACCACAAACCACTGACATATGCATTTAAGCAAAAGCATGAGAAGGCTCCTGATCGCAGAATCCGCCAGCTAGACTACATCTCACAATTTACAACAAACATAGTTTATGTAAAAGGTGAAGATAACGTCGTAGCAGATGCCTTGTCACGGATCAACACCATAAACATGCCGACCATATTAAGCCCAAAAAGCATCAGAGACGAACAACTTAAAGATGATCACCTGCGAGATTTAATACAAAATCCATCTTCACTACATCTTCAAGAATTACAGGCTGAACGTGACATCAAAATCTATTGCGACATTTCTCAAGGCATCGTCAGGCCATACATTCCAGCATCACTTAGACGAACAGCATTCAAAACTATCCATGACATGGCACATCCCAGTGGCAGAACAACATCACGTCTGTTAAGAGAAAAATATACCTGGCCTGGAATTGGTAAGGACGCATTACAATGGTCTCGAGAGTGCTTAGCATGTCAGAGAGCCAAAGTACATCGCCACACAAAGCTTCAACATGACCATATACAAGTTCCGGATACGAGATTCAATCACCTCCACATAGACATCATATTTCTACCATTGATTCATGGGTATCAATATTGTCTAACAATGATAGACCGCTTTTCAAGATGGCCAGTTGCAGTTCCCATCAAAGATATGACCGCCGACACAGTGGCAACAACGTTATTTAATCATTGGATATCTCACTATGGTTCTCCTGTCACAATAACCTCCGACCAAGGCGCCCAGTTTGAGTCAGCTCTCTTTCAAGCTCTCACAAATCTCGTTGGAACAAAAAAATCCAGAACGACACCATACCATCCACAATCCAACGGAATAGTCGAACGCATGCACAGAACACTGAAAGCAGCACTTATGTGTTCTCCAAAACCCTGGGTTGAGATACTGCCAACAGTTTTACTAGGACTGAGAACATCATTCAAGGAAGATATCCAGGCAACTCCAGCAGAAATGCTATATGGAACACATCTAAGAGTACCCGGAGAATTCTTCGTCTCATCAGATGTGCCATCAAGTGATTCGTGTTTATTCATAGAAAAACACCGAGAATTCATGCGTGGAATCCGTCCAACATCAACGGCACATCACAACAAAGCCAGAATGTTTATCTCTAAGGATCTTCACAGCTGTACGCACGTCTGGTTACGCTGTGATCATGTCAAAGCTCCTTTAGAGCCACCGTACCAAGGTCCTTACAAGATAATAGAGCGAACATCAGACAGAATCTACAAATTGAAAATCAATGATGAAGAAAAAAACGTATCGATTGATAGACTCAAACCCTGCTATATAAGCAAAACAGATGAAGACCCAATTGATAAAACACCTTCAGCATCAACCAACGAACAAATCCAGTCACATCGTTGGGGCTCCATAATGGATCCACCTCAACAAACCTACAAAGCAAAAAGAAGAACCGTGAACTTTCATCATCCAGCCTTTAGAGATCCAGCTGCTGAAAGACACTCGAGGGGGAGTGACTGTGGCGACAGTGTAGTCGACAGTCGCGCCTCTGTCATTGAAAGGCTGAAAAAAAATAAACATCAAGCCAAAGAACAGATAGGAGAAAATTCAAATGTTCCTACTCACTCTTTTTCTTAACGACGCTCAGCACAGTCCACTTTCATTTTGTCTGCTCAATTTTAGTTTTCATAATTCATTAAATTATATACTGAACTTAACTTAACTTTTTTTCTCAATAAAATTACTAACAGTGATACTTCACTTTTAAATTAGTTTTGCATTTATTTATAATTCCGCTTTGGTGACGTTTAACGCAAAACAAATAGTTGGTGTCAAGAATAGACACCACAGTTGTGAGATCCGTTTGTAGTCGCCACAAATATATCTGTTCACTGGTTCAACAGTTAGCATAAATCAACAAGGCGGTACTGGAGAGGGTATTTACAAAATTCCCTTGTCTGCAATACCTTAGAGTAAATCCAATTTATGCCTGCAATATAATAAAAGCTTGTGTAGTGTTTTGAAATCTAACTTTAAACACTTGGATCTAAATCGAAGATTAAATTGATGATGAAAATGTCCTAATGATGATTAAGAGAACATTTTGAACCTAGAACAGAAGGTGGGTTAATGCGTAGACAAAAAATAATTAATTCATTAAGACAATAGTTTAAGCAAAACTAATCTTTATTCTTTAAACAAAACCAATCCTTATTCGAAATAATGATTAACAACTTTATTACGTCTATAAAGATTAATAATAACTTTATTATGTTTCCAGCTAAAACACGTCCGATCCTTATAAAAGCTTTACAATGAGTGCCTAGAATATGCCTAACATACAAAATTATTGAAGCTACAATTTGGCTTATACATCCGTCTCTCTTCCTCCAGGTGATGCTGCCAAATCATCGGTTATAGACTCGTCCATCCTGACCACCTTGACGCCCTCGTCGAGTTCTTCATCAAATTTAATCCATCGTTTCATCCTATCAGCTGACAATACCGAGGAATATGGTTTCTGCGTTCTTTGGGCAAAAGGCATATCAGAAACTTGATACCTGTCATGAGGCAACTTAGCGACCACGACGTATGGTCCTTTGTACTTTGATTCTAGCTTGCGCGAAGTGCCGGTTGAATTCACAGCATCGTTTTTTGTCATTATCAAGTCTCCTACAATATACTGCCTGGCTTTACCGTTCCTAGAATCATGTCGGGTCTTTTGCTTCGACTGTAATTTCGTGATGTTATCCAACCCGTCTGATCGAATTTCGTTTAAATTTCTCTGTTTTGGATTCAAATCCACCTCTTGCGCCAGTACATCCGGCCATGGATCTCGGGGTACATAGCCCATCATCATTTGTTGAGAGGTTTTTGCAATTGCTTCGTTGAAGGTGTTGTTTATAGCCCATTGGACAGGTTTCACTTTGTGGTCCCATCGATTTTCATCTTCTACGGTTGTTAATAAAGCTTGTAATATGGTGCGGTTATACCTTTCCACCTGTCCATTTGCTCTGGGGGTTCTGGTTGCATTTTGGACATGGATTATACCAAAACTTTTTATAAAATCCTTAAAGAGTCTGGATGTGAAAGCAGTTCCTCTGTCAGAAATAATTCGACGTGGGGCTCCAAACGAGTAAAATACATCTGCCAAGAAATTTAACACTGGTTTGGTTTGCGTACTGGGAACAGCTTTCATAATAGTGTACTTGGTGAATGCATCTACCAAAACTATGAGGTAGAGATTTCCTTTTGTTGATTTGATGAATATCCCCAAATGATCCAAGTGTATTGCGTCAAAGGGAACGTCTTTCTTGGGTATTAGATGAAGTTCACCCCGCGGTTGAGTTTCTTTCTTATTGTATACGCATTCCACACATGACTGAAGATATTTCTTTACCACTTGGGTCATCCTTGGAAACCAATATCGACATTTTAGATGTTCAATTGTTTTCTTTTCCGAAAAATGCCCCATAAGATCATGACTGTTCCTTAGCACCCGATTTCGAACACCTTTTGGTACATATAATTTAAGTTCTTTGTCTACCCGTCTATATATACGCGTCCAGCCTTTAACTCATAATCCAAATGCATTTGTTTTTCTTCACTGTTGCTCGGAGGTTTGCCGAGGCATCGTGTAATAGTGGATATATGTTCGTCTTGAAGTTGTAATGAGTATAACCAATCGAGATCTTCTATGTCAACTTTTAGCACGCTCATTTCTGCAACATTTGGTTCCTGTGCATCGTCATTAGGATGTCTAGACAAGGCATCCACATGAGTCATAAGTTTTCCCGGCCGATGATTTATTTCGTAATCGTATTCAAGCATTTTTAACCACCATCGGGCAATTCTAGGGATTAACTCTTTCTTACTCATTGCTGTTTTTAGCGCTTGGCAGTCTGTAAAAATTTTGAAGGGTTTACCCAACAGATACTGCCGGAATCGGTATGTAGATTCTACAACCGCTAACGCCTCAAGTTCGTAACTATGATAGAAGCTTTCATCTTTTGTAGTTTTCCTACTATAGTATGCTACTGGGCGTAGTGAGTTATCATCGCGCTGCATAAGAACTCCAGCAATCCCACGGGAACTAGCGTCGGTATGAAGCTCATGATCATTGATTGGGTTGTAGAGCGTAAGTAGCGGCCCATTTACTAGACATTTCTTCAGAGTCTCAAATGCGTTTTGCTCTCTATGCCCCCATTCAAACAAACAATTTTTCTTAGTTAGGTTCGTAAGTGGTAGAGCAATTAGCGAATAGTTTTTAATGAATTTTCGGAAGTAACTGGTCAGTCCAATGAATTGACGAACCTCATGTTCATTTTTTGGAATCTCAAATTTCTCTACTGCCGATGTTTTTGTTTTCCCAGGTTGTACTGTACCATCTTTGACCACATGGCCAAGGAACTCTATTTCCTTTCTAAAGAATACACACTTTCGTACATTGAGCGTTAAGTTAGCTTCCGTAAGTATTTGCAAAAACTTTTCCAATTTTTTAATCCCGTCTTCGATAGTTAAGGAAGGAATCACTACGTCGTCCATGTAGCATACGATTCTATCTGGTCTCATTTTCCGAACTATGGTGTTCATGAGTTTTTGAAATACAGAGGGAGCGTTGACGAGGCCAAAAGGCATGCATGTAAATTCATATAAGCCATCTGGAGTTATGAAGGCCGTGTAATGAGTATGTTCCTTCTTGATCGGAATCTGATAATATCCGGAAGCCAAATCCAGAACGCTATAATATTTATATCCCACCAAATCGTTGAGTTGTTCTTCAACCAATGGTATAGGATACCGGATTTTCTTCGTCATAGAATTCAGCTTGCGGTAGTCCACACACATTCGGTCTTCACCGTTCTTCTTTTTGACTAAAATAACAGGTGATGCATAGTCGGATTGCGATTCCACAACTACTCCACACTCTATCAATTCTGAGATCATTGAAGACAAAACTTCCCTCTTGGCATACGGCACTTTATATGGATGATGTACGACGGGATCTTGTTTAAGTAGCTCGATTTCCATTTCTATGAGTTTCGTTCGGCCCAACTCCTGTTGATTCATGGCGATGCATTGACGGTAGTCATTAAGAAGTCGAAGTAGGCCAGTTGTTTCGAAACCTTCACCAACTTTGATGTCATTAATATAAATGGGTTTAGTTACTTGAAAGTTAACGCTCATCCTTTGGACTAACAGGTTGTCTCCTTTCTTATGGATATCGCACATTGGGTTGTTAAGGACATCTTTACCAACTATAACCGATCTTGATAAACAGCTATCCTCTACCACAATTGCACAAACTGGAAAGAAAGCCTCATCTATCTGAATCTGACAAATTATACTTCCTATAGCTTGACAACGTCCGCCTCCAAACCCATACAAAGTAGCTTCGCATTCATTCATGGTGCAGTTTAACTCTGACGCTATCATTTTGGATACAATTGTTTTTTCGCTCCCTGAATCAAGCAAGGCTGCATACTTCTTACCCTGTATGAAAACATCCTTGTGGTAACAATCCGTCTGTTCTTTGTTACGAATGACGTTAACTCGATAATTTTTTTCTTGCATCTTTTCTGTTTTGGCTGGTGGACGTTGATTGTTATCTCTGTTGATGTTCCACTGTCTCTTTCTGGATTGTAGGCAGTTCTTAGCAAAATGTCCTGATTGGTTACAATTGTAACAGGTGACGGAGTTTTTCGGGAACACCTGTCGTTGAGGTTGCCATTTAATATGTTCATTTGTCGAAATGCGAGTTGACATTGGTCTTGGAGCGAATGTGTTGTTCGTCGTCCGATAATTTGTCCGAATACCTTGATACCATTTGATTCTTTCTACTAACTCTGCAATATCTTTAAAACTCCCTGCCGCTAGATTTGAACTCATTTGGGAGTCGTTTAAGCCGGTAAGGATGTATTGAATAATTGTTTTGTCAGAAAGTTCAATTCTTTTTCCTAACATGTTCATTTCAAAACAGTAGTTCTCAATCGTCTCTGATGGTTTTTTCGTTTTTCTTGACATCTGCTGATGTATCTCTACTTCGCTGTAGTGATGTGGGAAATTTATTTTTAGTCCTGATGCTAACTGAGCCCACGATGTAGAAGCTTCTTGACTTGTGTCCCACCAGTATCTTGCAGGACCATGCATTTTTGACGAAGCTGCCAAGAGTAATGCCTTTTCGTTCCAGTCGTATATTTTCGTCAAGTTCTCCACTCGGGTAACCCAACACTCAGCTGACATTGATGATATCTCCCCAGGTGAAAAAACTGGAAGTGCATCCGCGATTTCTCTTATGGAACAATTTACCCTCGGTATGTCTGGAACAGTGTTCCTAAGTAGTCGAGCTGAATCTAGATACCTCAGTTTCTCTGCAACTTCACGTTCTTTTGTGAAAAGGATTCTTTCCTTTTCAAGAAGTTCCTTTTCACGTTTTATCAAAGACCACTCTCTGGCTCTGAGTTCTTCATCTGTTATCGTGCCTGACTCTGAACTAATTGTCATATTTTGTACATCTTCCTCGTTGATGTCAGCTACTGCAGACGGTTGATCTAAAACATCATTGGAATGAGCAACAACGCATTGTTCTTTATCGTGGTTGAGTATTCTTTTAATTAAAATCCTTTTGGTACCAGAGATATTTAGACCCCTCTTCCTTAGCTCTTCTTGGAGCTGCTTGACATTCATATTGTCCATTTCCTTCATCTAGAATCAAAACAATTAATCGTGATTAATTTCATTTTTAAATTCAGATTTTACAGTCATTGCCATCATTGTAATGCATCACCACAATTTTAGATAATTAAACTCAGTAATCTGACGATCATCTAAAGCAAAACAAGATGCTCGCAAAAACCTTCCTATTTGTATAAAACTTTCCGTTTTATTGATGCACCCCAATGTCAGCAATAACTGTCGCCTTTTGAAGATAAGTGGCTTAATATTTTAAATATATGTAATTTCATTAAAAAGTAATATCGACGATATTATAATATACATACGTATGTAGTTACCGAAAATATTTGAATTATAATTTAGGTTGAATAAATATCAACTTACAGAAATGTGCGAAAAATATTCCAAACATATTTCAAAATCACCTACGTATTGGACTTAAAACCATCCTATGAGGCACATTGGCATATAATTTTATATTTTACAAAAAAAAAAAAAAAAAAAACAAAATACCTATTCTTTGAAAAAATTTCACTTCATCTTGAATAGTTTCATAAAATTCGTTCAACCATGTAAACAAACTACTGTCGTTGTATTTTCGTAAACCGAAAAGACAAATCCATAGTTGTTGAACAATAATTACAAAATATTAACTTCATTAAACCAATATTCTGTTTTCAAACTATTCAAAGCGAATACAAATACGAACTTATTATCTTTGCACACCGAAAACCATATTCGTTATTAAATATATAATATACATACATAGTTACAAAATATTTGACTCCCAAACCTTCTAATCTTGGACTATTCACATTCATATTGACACGCACAATCACGAACTTTGTATCTTCGTATACCGAAGAGACAAATTCGCGACTGAATAATATTTAATTATTATTTCAAACATTGTATTCTCGGATTATTCAATCCTCTCGTAGTGCAAACAGTTACGAACTTCGTATTTTGTAAACCGAAAAGACAAATTCGCGACTGAATAATATTAAATTATTATTTCAAACATTGTATTCTCGGATTATTCAATCCTCTCGTAGTGCAAACAGTTAGAACTTCGTATTTTCGTAAACCGAAAAGACAAATTCGCGACTGAATAATATTAAATTATTATTTCAAACATTGTATTCTCGGATTATTCAATCCTCTCGTAGTGCAAACAGTTACGAACTTCGTATTTTCGTAAACCGAAAAGACAAATTCGCGACTGAATAATTGTATTCTCGGATTATTCAATCCTCTCGTAGTGCAAACAGTTAAGAACTTCGTATTTTCGTAAACCGAAAAGACAAATTCGAAACCGAATCATAATAACAAAACATTCATTGGCCAAAAAAAAATAAAAATCACGAAGTTTACAAATCAAACCAACAATTTGATATCTCTTCTTTGTAAGTATTATAACCACCGCAGCAAATTAAGTATATTTTACGCTTTCGAATTCGCCATAGCAACATGTGGAAAATTATTCCCTTCCGATACACATACTGTCATCTCATTTTCTATCTCGCTTTATGCATATTATTGAGTGGCTACAATGTATATATTTTCGAGACTCGAGAGAAACAAAGCTATATGCGCTGCTTATAAAAACTCTTGTCTACTTCTTGTGCGTTGCTATGCCAAAGAAAATAACGGTCTGTGCCGTTCGACAATGAGCGACTCCCAACTCATGTTTAATACAAAATATCAACTCCAATCCCAACAATATACCTGTGGCAAAATCTCCTTATTTTAACAAATCGCATGCACGTACACAAATAACACTTTGACAAAACAATTTCACAATTTTAATAAAATACCTTGCCCCGAAAATTTGCACAATTCGCAATCCATGCCTTGAAGGCACTCACCTGAACTTCCATAAAACTCGAATTTAAAGTCAATTCAGCTGGGTTCTAATCTCACTTCTGATTCTTTAAGCAAAACTAATCTTTATTCTTTAAACAAAACCAATCCTTATTCGAAATAATGATTAACAACTTTATTACGTCTATAAAGATTAATAATAACTTTATTATGTTTCCAGCTAAAACACGTCCGATCCTTATAAAAGCTTTACAATGAGTGCCTAGAATATGCCTAACATACAAAATTATTGAAGCTACAATTTGGCTTATACATCCGTCTCTCTTCCTCCAGGTGATGCTGCCAAATCATCGGTTATAATAGTTTTCTAAAATTTATAAAAATATTTTTTTATTTTTCAAATAATTTATCATTTTTATATTGTAAATCCTTTGCATTACTATGATGTAATATCATATTGTAGCTTTAAGATATCCGAATCAAGTTTGTTGTTTTGTTTTTGTACATGACTGATCTCCAATAATGACTTTTCCTTCTTCCGTATCGCAATCTCTTCGTCAAGCATATTATATTTTGATTTCAGTTCCACGTGAAAGAAAAGTTGAAAAAAATTGTAACATAACACATGTATGAATGCACATGACGTAAACACAAAGTTGATCTAGCTTAATTAGAGGAAAGGCTTATGATTTCATTTTGAATTTCGAATCTGTTTCAGATTCTTGTATTGTAATATAAGGTTCACAATGGTCTTGAAGCTATTGTGAGACTGGTAGACTGATAATATCAGGAGCATTTTTCTTTAAAATGTCCAAAACTTCGCAATCGACTTATCTTCCTCGGATCCACTGAAAAAACCAGTCTTTTTCTTGTTACCAATCTTGATCTTGGTAAATAACAATAAAGTTGTCCGAGAAAGTACCAAACAAAATAGATTTATTTTTGTCCTTAATTAAAAGTTTTATTTCCTTTGAACACATTATGAAATCATATTTAGGATTCACACTGCTAATACCAATAAGGGAACTATTTACTTATAATTCAAATGAAAGCTCAAGTGACTTCAACTCAAAGGTGCGTTTCGCCCAAGAACGACAGTGGGATCATCAGTTGGATGCTGCCGTACCCCTAATAGACTGAATTTTATTTTTCTAGTGGAATTTGATTAAATTCAGACACCTAGAATAATAATGTCCGTGGTCAGACTATTAAATCAATGCGAAACGCACCTTGGAGTTGAGGTCACTTGAGCTTTCAATTGAATTAAATTCAATCATTCCACTTAAACCGAAATAATTTTCATATTGTCATTAACTATTTACTTATGTTACAAAAAGTTAAGGACTTGTAGTTTTGTAGAAGTCACATCGCCTCTCATGTACATACTTTCAATTCAACAATAATTGTAGTATAGTGGTTTTATGATCTGGCAACGTAATTTTAACGCTTCTAGAAGATTCCGTATAATTTCAAACTTTTTCCGGATGATAATGAGTACGTAAGGGCCATTTTCTTTACTATTGCTCAACTTGAGGCAAACTCTCAAGTTAAACAACTTGAGGCAGACTCTCAAGTTAAACAACTTGAGAGTTGGCCCTAACTCGAGAGTTGAAACGAAATTCGGAAGCCAACACAGGAAATCTGCTTTTTCAAACGCCAACGCTTAATTTAATTGCGAGTGCCTACATATCTGCAACTCTTTGCACAAATTCTCATCAGCGTTTGTGACATTTTTAAAAGGTGTTGCAAGATAACTTGTATATGAATAGCATGAGTCAGCAATGATGATAAAGGGACCAAGTTTACCTATTCAAATCGTTATTTCGATCGCGACAAGTTAAAAAAAAAAAACATTAGTCATGTGCTGAGCCCTATGTAATATATGTACATACATACATATATGTTTAATACATTATTCATATAAATAAAAAACTAATAATACCTGCAAGCGAGCTACATTATCATTTATTTTAAAATTCGCAGAGGCCACCGTCTACAATTTTAGAGAAAACGATCCCTTGAGATTTCTAAAGGTTTCTGCATCACTTCCACCTGGTGATTGAATGCAGACAATTGTACCAATTGTCCTAGGAAACTTTGCTTTAGCGAAGTGCTGCTTCAAACTTTTCCTTGTGTGTTTCCGGCATTCTAATGAACCGCAAATGGCAATTGCTTTCGACACTCGTTTCAGAATGTGATGCACGCTGGAAATGCTTACTCCACTGAACTCTGCAATAGTCAATTGGATTGATCCGAGCGAAAAAATCGTAGTGCTATCTATAACTGTGTGATTGGTCGTAATTCACGAGATCTATTTAAATGGGGCTTAAGTTTTACGATCACTGCTAATTTAAAACTATTACCGTCTCTCGTTGCAAGGAGGTGAATCCTTAATCAAAACTAGCACCATCACTGCTGTCGGTTTGGAAGACCAAAGCGATAAATAAAGTCACGGTCGTCCCACTTTTCAACTCCAATGCATCATCTTGTATTGTCTTCTTTCAATGTACAATGACTCAGTTACATCAACTTCACTTTCACTGCCCGACGAACTTGATGACTAATTTTCCAAAGTTAATTGCTGCGGAACAGTAGGTACAAACTTTTGAAACAATTGCAAGTATTTTATAAAAAAAAAAAATGTTTCATATCAACTCTCAACTTCTACTATTTTCGGAAGTTGAGAAAATCAGACATTGATCAACTCGAGAGTTGAACATCGGAAGTTGAAATAGTCAAGAAAAACAAAATCACAAGTTGAGAATAAAAATCCTCAAGTTGAGTTCAACTTGTAGTGAAGAAAATGGGCCTAAATAATTTGGTTTAGGAGCATTAACAAAATTCTACTGCATTCATCCAACAATTTCAACACACTTCTTGTACCCATTTTTTGAAATGAACTTCTTGATTTCAAATAAAACAATTACATTAGACTTGGAAATGAATTTATTTTACTTTTAGTAAATAATATGCAAGTTTCCTTCAAGCAAAAAATGAAAACAAACAAATTTTGAAATAAAAAAATAAATCCTAGAAATAATTTCATATATTACTTAACATTTTACTTTAAAGTGGATAAATATTTTGTATATTTACACTCTTTTCTCAAAGAATTTAATTAATTAATTTAATTTAAATTGCCTAACAACTATGTGGTAATGGTACTAACATTTTTTTATTTAACAGTTTGTTTTTTTTATATAGAGCTTTATCTAATTGCTGTGCAGCATGTCGTCTTTTAAACACTAAAACAGAAGTTCTTGAACATTTTCATACGAGGATTACTTTAAGTTGTTTCTTCAGTTTTCTTGTAGTCAAGATATTAAATAGATAAATTCAATATAATAGGAATAGATCGTTTTATACATGCATAACGATTTTTAACTAGAAAAGTCTCTTCTGAACTATATAGAAAACACAGGCAAGAAAAAAGACAAATGCAAAGAAGAGAAGGATTTTATCGGTGCATTCCCGCCGACCGTATTTCTGCAACAACTTGCCCGACTGGTGGATGGTTCCGTGTGTGCTCTGCAGTTCATCACGGGTCGCGTCGACATTCTGCGAGGACATAACTAATGTGTCTAAGGTCGTGGCACTCTTCTGAGTGGTTTCGGACAAATGTCTTGAAATGGACAGCATCTTTTCAGTGACATTATTCTCCTGGGATATCAAACTAGAGCGATTATGACGACTGCTAGTGCCTGTACGTTTGCGCAAATCCGTCTCTCCGGTGATGGCCATCAGTTCTTCACGATTCGTCTTTTCTATTTCTAACATGGTAGCCACGTTTGCCTTTCTAAATGCCTGCAATGTCTTCGAGAATTGATCCCGGTGTGTGTCAACTTCTTTGGAAAGTTCCGGATCTCCAACATCCCGAGCCCAATCATCGAGTTTTTCAATGCATTTTCTCAAAGCAGCTAGCTTTGAACGTCCTACTTCATTAAGAGTTTCTAGATCGCTTATGGAACCACGATAGGATAAGATATCCTATTTAAAAAAAAAATTAAAATAAAAATTGTTTTTTTTTATTTAGACCAAGGAAAACATACTCAGACAATTTTTCGATTTTCAACTTACTTGTATAATGGCTTTGGCTTGCAAATTGTTATCAATTAAATCCTGACGAATCTCAGGTAAAGTGTATTTTTGAATATCCATTTTATCTTTAAGTTTTTAATTTGATATGGAAAAATAATGTCGAAAGATTAAAGTAACACCTCATCACGTAGCATACAGAAACTCAGAAACTTTGTTTTGACGCCATATTTTGTACAACTGCAATCAAATGACAGCTGACAGTAGGAATTATTTCAAAATGCATTTGTTGCTATAATGAAGGCATTCAGTAGTAATCTGGAACACTGTCATACTGCACAAATAATAACCCCAAGGAAGTCCACGTAGCCAAGCAATAAATGCAAGCAAAAAAAACGGAATGCAAAAAAAAATATTTGGAAAGATCCTGTGACATGAAGCCGCTAAGTACCTACTCGTAACAACCACATAATTTATTTTTTATTGCACTGATGGGTTTGTTTCGGTTACAAATGACGACCAAACAAATTAAACAAACTGATCCAGAATGAACAGATGCTTTGGAAAGTGGGTACCTCATTTTGAAGAAATGCCATGTTTTTTTGGAAAAATTATCCATAGTACAGTAGGATTTTATACGAATAACAAATACAATATCCGCAGTAGGATCACTGCCGATAAAAGGAGAACTGAAATCCAGCTGTGGATAGAGATTTGACATTAGCCGTGTTTTTTTGGAAAAGTTATCCGTAGTACAGTAGGATTTTATATGAATAACAAATACAACATCCGCAGTAGGATCACTGCCGATAAAAGGAGAAGTGAAATCCTGCTGCGGATAGAGATTTGACGTTTATTCGAGTATGCAGTGATCCTACTGCGGATGTTGTATTTGTTATTCATATAAAATCCTACTGTACTACGGATAACTTTTCCAAAAAAACACGGCTACTGTCGAATTTGTTTACCTATTTATATTTTGTATCTTCAATTCACTTGATTTGAAAGCTGCATCTGATGACATTTCAATGACACTTTTAAAATTTAATGAACCGAAAATGGGCATTAACAGCCGTATCTATAAGGTTTTCTTAAACTGCATCTTAGAGGTTATTTAGTTGAGCATACTTAAATATTTAATTTGACTTTAAATGACGAAACTTCAATTCGTATCTATAATTGATTTTTCATACTTAACTAAACAATGGTTGTGTCACGTAACGTAAAAGAATGTGAAAATCTAGTACAGAAAAAAAACAAATGCTGCTTCATTTTATACAACATCACAGCTTTTTTGTGACACCTTCTTTCAGTAAATAATTGGAAGACACATTTTTTTATTTGTGAAATCAAAAAAAAATGGCTATCGAACACACACACCCACACCCGCCGTCACAAATAAAAGAAAAAGATCTGAAAATTGGTATGCCTTTTACAAGGAAATTTTTTATTTTTGAATTTGCAATAATACACTACAAAACAGAATTATTTTATGCACAGATTCTCTTCCAACAACGAGGAAGAAAGTGTAGATACAAACACTTCAAAGACTAAGGTTTCTTAAATCGTTGCACTTTATAATTCTAATATAATATCACAACAAACAATACCTACAAACTCACAATTTGAAACTTCAAAATTTCAAAGATGACAATCGATATGTCAAAATACATTTTAAAATGCCTTTAAGTGACCCTTAAACGCGGTTGATGGCGTTTAAGCTAAGAGGCCTTTAAGTAACGTTACTTTAATGTGAAAATTGTTTATAGATACCGATTTCATACTTAAGAGCTGTTTAGAGGTATTTTAAAGTTAAGTAGCCTTAAAGATTTGTTTATAGATTCGCCTGTAAGTTTGTAAGGGTGTTTAAAAGCCTGTTTAATTTAAAAACATTCCATTTTAAGGTTTAGAAGCCTGTTGAATGTGAAAACGGCAATTAATCTAAGTCCTGATAAATACGGTGATGCCAAAATAATTTTATCTACATATATATGTATATATCGATAAATTTGTTCAGAGAAGTCAAAAGTGACGTTTTTCGATGCTGATTGATGCTAGCCATCAATACAGCTGATGAATGCCATAGCGTACACAGTGCTTCCAATTTCTTGGAAAGAAATTCCTAAGTCCCGATGTCGTTTTTTTCTACAATTCTATATGGACTTGTAAAAAACCACGGCTAATGAATGACGTAATACTGCGTCTCCACTGAACGATAATCTGAGATTTCCTCTAATCTACTTGAAATCTTCTTGAAATCACTAGATTTACCATACAAAAATTAATCATCTCGATTCGAGATTTCAAATAAATCTACTAGAAATCTACTGTATTGAACGGATTCACTTTTCCATTTCCAATGAATCTGACAGTTTGATGGAAGAAAAAATAAAAATAAAAACAGTCTGTTGACAAACTGAACAAAAAAAAACATTTTAATAATTGACACTTCTTGTAATTAAGATTTTAGATGTCAAAATAAATCTAACAAGTCCAGTGGAAACTACTACTACTAGATTATTTTAAATCAAACTGGAAAATACTCTAGATTATCGTTCAGTGAAAACGTAGTATAAGCTTTTGTTGACGCCCATGTATTTATTATTTTGAGTGCTGAACGATTTTATACGCTGAATTCAACCTTTCACTTTGGGGGTCCCTGAACGCAATTAATATCTATTTCTGACGCCAAATCTGAGATCTCGGTTAAGTTAAAAGACAAAGTGCATTCACAATTTTCTCATCTAATTTGTTTATAAAAACCGAACACACTACAATTTTTAAACAAAAACAAAAAATTATTATGTCAAAAACATCGCATACTAATGGCAAACTCACAACTAGTACAAAAATAACCGCCGAACAAACTATAATTATAATTCGGTTGATAAAAAAGTACAAAAGTATTTGGGATAGGAATCACCCAGATTTTCGGAAGCGCCATGTACGTAATAATGCCTTTAAAAAAATTGGAAGCTATTTTCAATTAACAGCAGAAGATGTAAGTCGAAAATATAGACGTTTTAGAAATTGCTACATACAAGAACTCAAGCTGATTCGTGATAAGAAAAAGAGCTACACTAATTTGTTTTACTTCGATGAAATGGATTTCCTAAGAGACCAAGTAGGACACCGTTCTGCTTCGAATATATCGTCGTTTTCTATGACAGGTGCTGATTCGGGTCATTCAGATACTAATCCTGATACTGATGATGAGTAATTTTTCAACATGACAATACAAATTAATTTTTTTTTTAATACATTGTTTTTTTTTTTTTTAATTCTAGGATTCCTATAGAGTCTCTTGAAGAATATTCCTTAGAACCTATAGAGGAGTGTCGGCTTTCTAGCAATGATTCGAATCAACCGATAATGTTAGTTGGAGAGATCAAGGAAGAAATACCTATAAATATGGAACCCAATAATGCTGAAGATTGTTCAATTGAAGAAATACAAGTTCCAGAAGATAACGAATCTCCTACAAATGATAAAGCAGACGAATTCGATATCTTTGCTGGGTACTTGGCCAGTCAACTAAGAGAAATGGATAAGCTTTCAGCATTGGAGACAATGGAAGAACTTCAGCGAATTATTTTTAAACGAAGAATTAATATTTTGAAAAGAGATCAGTCCAGTAATTAGGAATTTCTATAGTGTTTTTAGCGATTTTTTACTAGTTACCTATGTACATATATGTGACCCGGTCTATGAAAATGTGGCTTATGACTCAAAAACAAAATTTCGATCAATCGCCTGTTAAAGATAAACAATGCATTTTGTCAGTTTCTCGGTAGTTGTTCTACTTCGTTCCCATTTCCCAGTGTCTCGTTGTTCAAGGGCACCAAGTGAGATGCAGTGATGCTTTTGCTCCAAATATTACGTTAGTTAATTGCTTCACGTTGCTACTTTCGTATCGGTAATACTGAAGTGAGTTTCAGAATGTTATCAGCTATCATCACTATCGAGCCGGCTTTTTTTTCGTTATCCCGTTGGTGCAATTGTTTCTGTTGGTCAAGTTAAGACTTTCTGGCTTTCACCATGTGAAAGAGCGTTTCAAAAACTATCCTAACCAAACAAAAAAAAGTGAAAAATAATTTTTTGAGTCATAAGCCACCTTTTTATAGGCCGGGTCACATATATTAAAATCCTTAATGTACCTAATGAAGGCGAAATGAACTGTGACTAGGAATTAAAATTAAGCTTTAATTGAATTAAAACTAGTTAACGATGTAACTCATTCATCCCTTTTCTTCTATCCCTAGAGGGAATTTTATTTCAATGTTTGCTAATTGCATTCAGAGAACCTTATGGTACTGTCCTTGTCTGAAACAATTGAAAATTTTATTTAAAGTGAATTAGAGTCTTATTTAACTTTTTTTTCTATCCATTCATGCTTATCTTGACATTCTCATGAATAGTCTATTCGTTAGAATGAACATATTCCTTCGAATGAACTTTCGTAATTTTGAGATTCGAACGAATAACATTCATTTGCGAAAGATAGCATAAAATGAACTTCAAAAAAGATTATCAGCTGTTTGAAATTTACTATAATTCTATTTGAATTAGTATGACCGTTTTACATTTTTTTTATTTCTAAACATTTTATAGATGTTGGATAAAGAATCAAGAAACAAATAAATAATACACTTTTTCATTATAAAGTGAAGTTTAACCATAAAGAACTACATATTCATTACATTTTTTGTGTCAACTCAGCTGTTTTGAAACTATTCTCATAAAAAATAAGTTGTTCATGACGCGTTCTAAATTTTTATTTTTTGTTCATATACACTTGGTCACACTAAAATATTAAAAACAAAAGAGAAGTGTTTGTGCAATGTCAAAACCAAAAAGTGAAATCTTTGTTTATTTGTAATTTTTTTCTTTATTGTTTAATAATTTAAATTTCTTTGATAAAAACATAATAATATATAAAAAATAAAAATATGGCATTTGTGTTATTTATAAATGAAGATGGTGTT
The DNA here is from genome assembly GCA_963931855.1 of Philhelius festivus. Taxonomy (NCBI): domain Eukaryota; kingdom Metazoa; phylum Arthropoda; class Insecta; order Diptera; family Syrphidae; genus Philhelius; species Philhelius festivus. The sequence goes on along the minus strand of OZ007555.1, from coordinate 136,929,704 downwards.
GAAGAAGTTCAGAGGAGAAGGATAAAATGGATGCTTCTAACCCATTTGAAATATTTCCGTATCAACGCGGGTTGTAAAAAAAACCCTCCCTTTGCTACCTCCAGGTTTTTTTCCATTATTTTTATTAACTTTTCCTTTTGTTCGCGGTTTGTCCAGTTGAAATGCCACCTTTAAACATAAAACAACAAAAAAAATAATAAAAGCAATGTATTTTCCATGAAATAATTAAAAACTTACATGTTTTGTTGCTTACTCGACAGAAAAATTCAAACGACACAAAAATGACATTCAATTCTATTCTTTCGAATGTCAAAATTGAATTAAGCTTACGCAAATGAATGAACTTTCTATGGATTGGGTGAACTTTCGATTTGTTCGATAAACATTCTTATCGCCGAGTCTCATTAAGGCCGGTATTCACCGAGCGCTCTTAACTTAAGAAGCTCATAAACCTATTCACCAAGCAATATTAGTGAAGATCTGAGAGAGCACTTAAAAGTTAGGAGTGGTCCCGACCACTTACGAGCGCTCTCTTCGAAAGTTTGTTCGCTTGTGCGTGTGCCACGCACGCATTTGACTCGAATCCATGTGAGCAATGCCAAGTAGAAGAGTATCCATTTGCTGTCAAGACCAACATTTCACATTTTGGGTATGCCTGAACAAGAGAGAGTGGCTCTCATTTTCGAACTTCGAAAAACACTTGCGAGTGGTTGGTGAATACCCCACAGAAATTTCAAGTTAAGAGCCTCGTAAAGTTAAGAGCCGTTTAGGAGCGCTCGGTGAATACGAGCCTTAGGCCGTTCTTAAACGGCTCTTAACTTTACGAGGCTCTTAACTTGAAATTTCTGTGGGGTATTCACCAACCACTCGCAAGTGTTTTTCGAAGTTCGAAAATGAGAGCCACTCTCTCTTGTTCAGGCATACCCAAACTGTGAAATGTTGGGGAATGTTGGTCTTGACAGCAAATGGATACTCTTCTACTTGGCATTGCTCATTTGGATTCGAGTCAAATGCGTGCGTGGCACACGCACAAGCGAACAAACTTTCGAAGAGAGCGCTCGTAAGTTAGGAGTGGTCGGGACCACTCCTAACTTTTAAGAGCGCTCGTAGATCTTCACTAATATTGCTTGGTGAATAGGTTTATGAGCTTCTTAAGTTATGAGCGCTCGGTGAATACCGGCCTAAAAGTATTAAGAAAAAACGGTGAGTGCAAAACCGAAACCAGTTATCGCCACCAGCAACGCTCCCCAAGCAAAATACGAAATTGACCGAAGGATTCTCACTGCCAGCTGTCATTCAAGTTCGAAAACAGTTTGATTTCACAGTTTGGGTATGCCTGAACAAGAGAGAGTGGCTCTCATTTTCGAACTTCGAAAAACACTTGCGAGTGGTTGGTGAATACCCCACAGAAATTTCAAGTTAAGAGCCTCGTAAAGTTAAGAGCCGTTTAGGAGCGCTCGGTGAATACGAGCCTTAGGCCGTTCTTAAACGGCTCTTAACTTTACGAGGCTCTTAACTTGAAATTTCTGTGGGGTATTCACCAACCACTCGCAAGTGTTTTTCGAAGTTCGAAAATGAGAGCCACTCTCTCTTGTTCAGGCATACCCAAACTGTGAAATGTTGGGGAATGTTGGTCTTGACAGCAAATGGATACTCTTCTACTTGGCATTGCTCACATGGATTCGAGTCAAATGCGTGCGTGGCACACGCACAAGCGAACAAACTTTCGAAGAGAGCGCTCGTAAGTTAGGAGTGGTCGGGACCACTCCTAACTTTTAAGAGCGCTCGTAGATCTTCACTAATATTGCTTGGTGAATAGGTTTATGAGCTTCTTAAGTTATGAGCGCTCGGTGAATACCGGCCTAAAAGTATTAAGAAAAAACGGTGAGTGCAAAACCGAAACCAGTTATCGCCACCAGCAACGCTCCCCAAGCAAAATACGAAATTGACCGAAGGATTCTCACTGCCAGCTGTCATTCAAGTTCGAAAACAGTTTGATTTCACAGTTTGGGTATGCCTGAACAAGAGAGAGTGGCTCTCATTTTCAAACTTCGAAAAACACTTGTGAGTGGTTGGTGAATACCCCAAAGAAATTTCAAGTTAAGAGCCTCGTAAAGTTAAGAGCCGTTTAAGAACGCTCAGTGAATACCAGCCTAAATCACAAAAAATGCTTATATTAACACAAATTTTTTTGTATTAAGTTGAATATGTTTATATATGCATGGCTTTATATCAAAACATTTATTTTCAATAATTAGTTTTTTATTACCTATAAAAATGTTATTTCTCTTTATGAATTTTTTTCATATTTTGAGTATTTAACGAGTAATAACCAATTAAAATGTTTTCTATAATAAGATGAAAGTGGTGCAAAGAAATTGTAAAAAAATAACATCTACACATTTAAATCGGAGTTGTATTGAAATAATGTAATCTATATGCGCCTTAAGAATGGTTTAGTTAAAGTTTCAATAGCACGATGGCGCTCGTGTTGTAACATATGTCTTTTTTTGAATTAACGAACTCTTTGTCTCGTCTTGATTTTTGCTTTTCCCACAAGTAGTCGTGTTTTCAGTTTTTGCTCTTAATAAATTAACTTTTGTACCAATAAAATCTGGTTTTTCCTTTTTTTAATAACAACAGGTTATGGGCCCAGACCATACCATAAAACAAAAGTTAAATTAAATAGTAAAATTCGGCGTTTGTCTGATATAAAAAGTAGCGAGACATGGAAGGTGATCGTTTCCAGATTGATCGATTGGAAGGTGGTTCTAACTGGCTGACGTGGAAGTTCCTCATGAGACAGTATTTGGAGGCGGGTGAGTTGTGGGACATTGTTGATGGGTCTGCAGTTGCTCCGGTGGTTGGTACAACAAATTACACAACGCTTATTGTTACATGGAGAAAGGCTGATGCAAAAGCACGTCGTGCAATTTCCAGTGCATGTCTCAAGCAGCCACTGTTGCAAATAATGAACTGCGAAACAGCGTACGAAATGTGGACAACACTGAAGAGTACCTATGAACAGGCTTCGAAGTCGAACATTTTGTTTTTGCAACAGAGGTACTACAGCTTTACTAAAGATGCATCCGACGACATAGCTTCTTTCTTATCAAAGCTAATGGAAATCGTTCAGCAGATGAAAGATCAAAAGGAAGTCATCTCCGATTCCATGGTGATGACAAAGATCCTTATGTCACTGCCAGCAGAGTTTAATCATTTCCACAGTGCCTGGGAATCAACTAGTGCGTCTGAGCAGACGATGGCCAACTTGCGTGCAAGGCTAATGGCAGAAGAACTACGACTGAAAGCACAGGGTGAAGTTGAGACGGTCGAAGCTTTGGTCATGAAGCGACATTTTTCAAAGAAAGTCCATTCATCTAACCGTGTCAAGGACAGCTCGAAGAAATATGCTAAGCCCAAAGGAGCATGTTTTTCGTGTGGTGAAAACGGACACTGGAAACGAAACTGTCCACGTAGACAGAACGAAACCAAAACCAAATCGACGGGTGCTTTTCTAAGTCACATTTCTTTTTCTCCTGCAGATAAAGATATCTGGGTTTTGGATTCGGGAGCAAGCGACCACATGAGTCATCGTCGTGAGTGGTTCCATAATTTCAAGGAGGAATCGATGAATGTTACTGTTGGAAACGGTAAGAAGATCGTAGCTCAAGGAAAAGGGGACATTCAAATTCTTGCGTACAATGGCAGTGAATGGATTCGAAAGCATATCACAGATGTGTTGTACGTTCCAGAAATTCATCTGAACTTATTTTCATCAGGAAAGCTATGGATCGTGGGTATGTGCTGCGGTCAGACAACAAATTTTGTGAGCTGTTGAATGGAGATGAAGTCGTTGCAGTGGGAGCACGTCATGAGAAATTGTTCAAGATGTTTTTCAAGGTTGTCCAGGTTGAAGAACTTTCTGCAAATATAGTGACAGGAAGCATTCTCTTCGTATATGGCATGAACGACTTGGGCATCAACACGTGCCGTATGTAAGGAAGTTCCTGCTACGGAAAGGCATTGATTTCAGTGACGAAGAGTTCACATGCGAAGCCTGCGTCTATGGGAAACATCATCGTGGGAGTCATAAGCCTCGAGACGAGATTTCTAAATCGTGCGGACAAATTATTCATGCTGATGTATGCGGGCCGATGGAAGAAAAATCTCTTGGCGGATCGAGGTATTTTTTGTTGCTGAAAGATGATTTCTCCCATTTTCGGCGGGTTTATTTTTTAAAACAAAAATGTGAAGTGGCGCAGAACATCAAAAATTTTGTAAAAATAGCGCAAAAAGAGCAAGGCCACTGCATTCGTGTTCTCAGATTAGACAATGGGACGGAGTTTATCAACGATGAACTGAAATCGTTTTTCAGCGGCATGGGTATTCAACATCAACGCACAGTGCCATATACGTCTCAACAAAATGGCTGTGTGGAAAGAGAAATGAGAACGATTGTTGAATCGGCAAGAACAATGCTCCATGCAAAGAAAATGGAAAAAAGATTCTGGGCTGAAGCTGTGAATTCTGCAGTGCATATCTTAAATCGATCTGGAACCAGTACTGTTCCGGATAAGTCACCGTACGAGCTGTGGTTCAACATGCAAGCGAAAGTTGATCATCTGCGCATTTTTGGATCTGACGTCTTCATTCACATTCCCAAAGAGAAGCGTCAAAAATTAGATCGAAAAGCAATTAAATGTGTTTTTGTTGGGTACAATACCAACTCGAGGGCGTATAGAGTTTGGAATTCTGAAACGAACAGCATAGAAGTGGCGCGTGATGTGGTTTTTCTTGTAGAAGAAGCAATGGCTATTGTTGATACTGGCAGCGTTGATGAAACTGTTGATGAATCAGACGACGGAGAGGTGTTCTTGGAATCCGAAGACTGTGCTGAAGCAGATGAACCAGGTTTTAAGACACCGGTGGACCAAACATATGAAGCTGGTGCTGTATGTAGTCTGGACAACAATAACATCATAAAAAGGCGTCTTAGAAACCAAGTTCCTTCACCACCACGCAGACGTTTATCTTTTGAAGAAACAGCAAATCATGCAGCAGCTTTAATGGCAATTTACGAAGAACCCAAATCGTATGAAGAAGCAATTGTATCACAAGACCATAAGCAGTGGGAGAAGGCGATGAAGGAGGAGATTGAGTCCCTTTCGATAAATCGTACGTGGACATTGGTTGAATTGCCAAAGGATCATAAGGTAATTGATAATCGTTGGGTGTTTAGGTTGAAGCAGAAAGCAGATGGCAACATCGAGCGCTTTAAGGCACGTTTGGTTGTGCGCGGGTTTACCCAACAATATGGCGTCGATTATCAAGAAACATTTAGCCCAGTGGTTAAGTTCACATCCATACGAACCATACTCGCATTGGCAGCTTCAAAGCGTATGATGTTGAAGCAGTTTGATGTGAAAACCGCTTTTTTAAATGGAGAATTGACTGAGGACGTTTTCATGAGGCAGCCGATGGGATTCGACGATCGCAGTGGAAAAGTGTGCAAATTAAATAAAAGCTTATACGGTTCGAAACAGGCTTCCCGCTGCTGGAACAAAAGATTTACCGCTTTTATATCGAAGTTTGACTTCAAAACCAGTGCGTCGGATTCTTGTGTTTTTATTCACCATGGTGCTGATGGGACTATGCTTTTAGCCATTTACGTTGACGATGGGTTAATAGCAGCAGAAAACAAAACGCATATTCTTCAAGTTCTTGAACATTTGCAGAAGGAGTTTGAGATAAAAGTTTCTGAAGCTAAATATTTCCTGGGCTTAGAAATCGATCAGAAGCCTGATGGTTCAATTTACATTAGCCAGCAAGCTTATGCAAAGAAAATAGTTCACCGGTTTAGAATGCAGAATTGCAATCCAGTTGCAACACCATTGGACAACTCGCAAAACTTAAGCGATTTTGAATGCAGTAAGAAACTTGATTTTCCGTATCGTGAAGCAGTTGGCAGTTTGATGTATTTGGCTGTGGGTACACGCCCAGATATAAGTTTTGCAGTGGGCAACGTCAGCAGGTACATGGAAGATCCTGCAGAAGCACATGTTAATGCTTTAAAGCGTATTTTAAAGTATATTAAAGGAACACCTGACATGGGCTTGTATTTTAAAGGTGGGACCGACTTGTCGTTGAAAGGCTACAGCAATGCAGACTATGCAGGTTGCAGAAAAACAGCGAGATCGACATCTGGTTATGTCTTCCTGTTAGGAGGCTGTGTTATTTCTTGGGGATCAGAGCGTCAGCGATCAGTTGCGTTATCAACGGAGTCTGAATACATGGCAGCATCACATGCCATTAAAGAGCTGGTGTGGTTGAAAAATCTTCTGACGGAGTTTCGGCAAGAGAAAATAGATAAGCCGATGTTCTACATGGATTGTCAGAGTGCAATTCGCCTGGTGAAGAATCCAGAATATCATAAACGCACTAAACATATAAATATTCGTTACCATTTCATACGAGAGCAATTTGAAGATGGAATGTTTAATCTTGAATATGTGTCAACTGATGAACAACTGGCCGATGTCTTGACGAAGCCTTTAGCAAAGGCAAAACACCAATCCTTTTGTTTTATGATGAACATGCGCAGTTCCAGCCAACACAATCAACAATTTATTTCGAATGAATTTAAATTTTAAATTTTTTTTTGATTCTTTTGCTTTGATGAAATAGATTGTTTTTGACCTAAAGTCTTTTTAAAGTTTGCTAAGTAGAAACTTATAACTAAAAGTGGGAGTATTGAAATAATGTAATCTGTATGCGCCTTAAGAATGGTTTAGTTAAAGTTTCAATAGCACGATGGCGCTCGTGTTGTAACATATGTCTTTTTTTGAATTAACGAACTCTTTGTCTCGTCTTGATTTTTGCTTTTCCCACAAGTAGTCGTGTTTTCAGTTTTTGCTCTTAATAAATTAACTTTTGTACCAATAAAATCTGGTTTTTCTTTTTTTAATAACAACAAGTTGAAATTAGAATTAAACTAAAATTACAGTGAGTGATCCACAAAATTTGCAACCAAACAGATGTGAAACTAAAAATTTAATGGGCGCGACTGTTCTTACTTTGTTTATTAATTTCATTTAACGTGACGACGAGAAATGCTTTATTGTGTATATTATCTTCGTCTGCTTTCATAGTTTGTAACTGATTTTAAAACAACGACGAAGTTTCATCACGCTCACATTTCGTTTTACTTATCGCATTCATTGTGCTCGAAGGATTCTTCTAATTGTAGGCAATGCTAGTTTAAGTTTGACACCGAACTTAAAATTCTTCGCATATGGCAATGCTAGTTTGTATTTTTTGACAACATAAAGCAAGCAGAAAGTTTATTTACAAGTGTTTTTTTTTTTATATTTCGCATTAATTATTTTGTAAATTTCAGTGCTTAGTTTTTAAATTAAATAGTAATTAAGTATTCAGTATTGCGTAGGTTAAAGTGTTTAATGTTTTAAATAAATAAAACCCAAGATGTATTTGTCTGTGTTTTTTTAAAGGAAAATGGTTCTCGATTGAGAAATTTTTCGGCCTCAAATTATTCAAAATAAAAAGCTTTAATTGTGTGTTTTTTTAATGAAATTATCTTTTTAATTGTTTTGATGGTTAGTGTTGAAATACGAGTAAGATTATGATTTTATATTATTGAAATTATACTATATACGTAATTATAATGAATTCCGTATCAAACTAAATAATTTATATTTGTATTCACTAAACATTTCGTCGGCTTGATGTTATCTTGTTCAACGTCCATTTTTCAAAATATTGGGAAATCGAGTTTTAAAGTTCAAATTGAAAGTTTTTGTTTATGTAAGAAAATATTTGATTGGTATTATTTTTTTTTCTGAAAGCCTTGACAATTTTGTTTATAAATTAAGTTACGGAAATTGTTTTTCTTTTATTTTGAATTAGTTATAAATTAAAATCAACGAGGAAGTCATTTTGGATATTTGTTTGAATTGAAAAATCGTTAAAAAAGTGTCTTATTGAACAAAACAGTTCTCTGTAAATTGAAAACTAAAAGAGATAGAACAAAATGGTTTGCGCCAAATGAAAGAGCGTCCCAAAATTATGAAGACTGCATACCTAACTTAATTTCGTAAAAAATGGCCTTTTGAACAAGATAGCATCCAGCCGACGATTTGTTAAAGTAGGTAAAACTATTATTAATATCACTTTTATGAACTTCCTTTAATGAATAAAATGTCTGGCTCCTTTTTCTTTTGCTAAACCTCAAAACCTAAAGCTGGTCGTCTAATTACTTTAACTCTGCAACAGTTAGTTGTTGTGGTTTTTTCATTTAAAGAACATTATTTTTCGGGGATAAAAGGTGTTTTTAAACTGTTTTAAATAACCTCAAACAAAGTTCGAACAATAATTGGAAAAACCATTTCGCTGTCTTTGACGGATAACGTATCGTTTTGACATGTCACTGACAACTTCATAGAACATTTTTTACCCCCAAGTTTTACTTCAACAAGAATGCTGCTGCCAGGTTTTACTTTTGAGTATTTGTATTAGTGCTTCTTGATCGGATTCTTATTTGAAATCGAGAAATTTTCTTCTCAAATCGTTAGGGGCCAGTTATAGCTATCATTGAAAACCATCATTGAAACACAAATCAGTGAAACGGTGGAATATTTTTTGACAAGTCGGTTATAGCAATCAATAGTTTCGATGTCATTTTTTTCCCAATGGAATGGAAAACTACATAAATAATACGGTATTAATGATATTTTCTAGATTAGCTATAGCTAGGCAAATATCAATCGTAGATACAAATTTGTATTGAGCAAAGTTATAGAAAAAAAATAGACATTTTGAGCAACTGTTGTATGTACATATGTATGTCCATTTTTTGTAAAAAGTCAAGAATGATCTGAGTTCAGAAGCTTAGACAAGAAGGGACAAAGTTAACGAAAACTCTCTGAGACCATCATGGTAAGCAGCGATGCCAGAAAACGTAGTTTTCGGTTCTATCAACTGCAGTTGTTTTCCGAATTCAACAACAGAATATTTCAGCAATTTCATACTCCATTTTGTATAAATTAAATATAAAATAACGCTGTAAGTTTTTTACTTAAAATAAAAGATGCAAACTTCTCGCTGGGCACTTTGTACACAAAGTCTTTTCGCAAAAATTCTTACAACGTGTGTCTTTAGTTTTTTGACGTTCACCAGTTTACTATGGTTTTATAACGTTTGCATGAACACCCATAGTAGTTATTAAATACCAAATGTTGTGAATAACTACGAGTATACTTCTTCAGGTGAGACGAGCTGTTTTCTTCGAGCACATTTTTAAAAATCCACTTTTTACTGTTTTATTTTCTGTTATATTTTTTTAATTTAAGCATAAATATAAATATCGTTGTATCGTCAAAAAATAACTTTGAAATTGACGATACAATTCCGAATGCGACTGGTCTAAAAACATATCTTCCATAGAACTTCGTGGTCGTGGAATAAATAAAAAGCTTTAACAAAGCTTTATAAATAGTGCTTTTGTATTTTCAATGAAAACAAAACTAGAACAATTCAATAAATTTTAATAAATCTATTGTACGAGTATTCTGGTTTGAGAGCACAAGCTTTATAGAGAAATTTCCTTTGAATTAAATCGCCTGATTATACAATTCATTAAATTTAAATTAATATTTGTGCTAAGAAATCAAGTGAATTCCTTTCAACGGAAGGGAAACATTCGAAACCAGGAATTTCACTAGTGTAAAATTTTCTATTGCTCTCCATGCCCACTTTCCGAGTTGAGCACATTAAGATGACGATAGGGCGTACAGTGGTCGGAGAGAGGATTGCAACATGTGTCATTCACTCTGTGGAAGAGGGGGCTCGTTTGAAAAAGTTTTCGTTGACAATCGGTCGATTTTGGTTCACACAAAATAACGCCAGCTAAATCAGAATCATTCGCATTCGTGTCGCGAACACTTAAGTAAGAGGAAGAAGCTGTTTGGTGTTTGCAAATTAATTCTTGGTTGTTCCAATCGCGCGAAATAGTTTTGGGTCCGCTAGATATATGTAAATACATACACCCACCTTTGTTAAAAATTATCAATATTGAACTCACGAAAATACTATCGCCCGGTTTTGTATTCCTGTTGTGAATATTATTTTTGTTTACTTTCAAGTTTCTTCTTCTCATTTCGGTTTCTGTTGGAATTTAATATCTAAGCGAAATTTGAAACGAAAAAAGTTTATGCAGTTTTAAGTAATTATTTTTTTTGCTGTGTGTGTGTTTGAGAGAGAAAAAGAGAGTTTTGTTATTTTGTGTGTTTATAATTTATAAACAAAAGAAAATGCAGCTTTTTGGCGGAATCGAAGGGTAAGCACGAGTTTTGTTTTATCACTTGCTCATAAATGTTTTCTGCATTCCTTTTCCTAGGCTTCAGATAGCAAAATATTTGCTGACGCAATTATTTTTCCCGTTGTTCTTCGTTTAATGTTATTTATGATTATAGAGAAGAAATTTTAGTTTCGTATTTATGTACCTACCTACATACATTTGCGTGCACCTTACCCATGCACATTTTATTAAAATTATTTAATTATTATTATCGTTCCCTAAAATTGGTAAGGAAAAACATTACCAATTTTAAAGCAAATTTGTACAGTGGCCTTGGGAAGGGGTGGCGGTTGAATCGCGCAAAGCACACTACTTTTCTTCATTATATTAAAATTTTTAATAAAAATGTGAATATGTGTAATATGTAAATATGTGTAATACAGTGGACGTCCAATATAACGAATACCCGATATAGCGAATTTGCGATATAACGAACGCTTTTTAAATTTACATTAACATCTCTAAATAGCGAACGATGATAAAAATTTGCGATCCGATATAACGAACGCGTAGATAAATTGCCTTAAACTGTTTTTTTTTTTTTTTTGGTTGCCTTTGTGATCTGTGCAACTATTCTTATATCAACACACAAGTTTTTTCTCGTATGTGTGTGGCCCAAAGGTTCAAAACTGTAACAAGCTTTCTGTTTTTCGTTTAGTATTCGCATCGCCTACTAAAACATTTTTGTTTGAATTCTTATTTTTTGGTTTGTCAATCGCTATGCAGTTTTGAATTTTGTATACTGTGTATAATGGCAGGACCATTTAATTTAATATTACCAATAAAAAACATATGAATAAATAAATTAATAAATCAACTACTTCTTTAAAATTTTTTGTATGGAGAAGTCGATCGATATAAGGAACGCTCTCGATATAGAGAATGACCTCGAACATTATATCATTCGTTATACTGGACGTCCACTGTATATCAGGTGAATAAAATGTTTTGATTTCCTCCAAAAACGTTCCTTATAGGAAACCTATAACCTATAATGGGGTCTATCGTGAATAAAATTTCCCTGGGAATTGTTCCCAACTTTCAAAATTGTCATCTCGAATAATGTCGAAAGTTTACGTTGGAATTTATTGATATTGGGAATTAAGTTTCATAGTGACTTTGGCTCTTATTTAAAAAGGCTAGTCGCCAGCTTACAATGAACAGTGCAGAAGTATTGACCTTTCCAATTTTCGAAGATGGAGAAAATTCCGAGGGAAATTTTGTTCACGATAGTCCCCAATATAAAATCGTGTAATAGGAAGAAAGGTCTTTATAAGGGGTTCTAATTTTTAGTTATAGGTATTTTGAAAAGAAATTAAAGGTGTTTTTTTTTAAGAAAACAATAGAAATCGCTTTTTTTTTTTTTTTTTTTTATTTTTTTATTTTTTTTAAAATTCATTTTTATTTTTCATTTATCTTACAACTACTTAAAGCTAGACAAAAATTCATAAAAACTAGCCTAATTATCCAATAACTTAAAACTAACTTACTGGCCCTATGCGGGCGCTCTAAGCTAAACTATATCTTAAATGTAATGCCTTTCGGCCTAAAAAACTATTTTTAATTCAAAAAAACTATATCTATTTTTTTTTTGTTTTCTCGAGAAAATTTAAAAAACTCGGATTCCTTATCTTTTTATATTTTTTATAAAAAACTTACAAACTAAAGTAAAACTAAGTAATAACTACCCAAACCAACTTAAACTACTTAAAATAAACTAAAACTAAACTAAAACTACTTAAAAACTAGAACAGCCACAGCAGCAGAGATTTTTTTTTTTTTTTTTTTTTTTTTTTTTTTTTTTTTTTAATATATGTACATTAGAAGAATGTACTCAATTTTTTTTTTTTTTTTTTTTTTTTTTTTGTGCCACCCTGACTGTCCCTACCTAAGAATACCCTTAAAACTATGTAAGTCGGCCAAGACAACTGGTCAACTATCGCTATCAACATTAGACAACCACCAAAACTGGTTCTCCTGTCTTACCCTGTCTTTCAGGTCCCGATCGGACACAGTCCTACTGAACCGAAGTCGCTCAGCTCCGTCTTGTGCGAGGACGTCTCGACTATAAAGGAGCCGCCTATCCACAGCCCTACGGCCGACGTGGTAGATTAGCGGAACCGCCTCTCTATCCTGGATCAACCCTATACTATCTAAATAGAGGAATGCATTAGGTGCAATATGGCCACTTAAACGCACACTCTCGAAGTATTCTGTGTTGGGGTAGTAAGCCCCAAAGATTAAGCTATTTGCTGAGGTCATCGCTCTCGCAATGTGACTCCGAATCAGCTTTATCAAAAAATTATCTATTCTGTTAATGTTGGCTCCATTGTATAGAGTCCCGTTGGAATAGTAATGTTTGTACTCTGATTCTGGTGTTCTGTGTAAACCAAGACAACGTCTAAGACACTGCCTCTCAAACACCCGAATCTTTTCCATTTGAGATGGGGCAACGTTGAACCACACCGGGCACCCATAGGCAATCATCGGCCGGATGAGGGCCATGTAGCAAATCACCTTCACCCTGGTGTCAAGCCGGCTGCTGTAAAACAACCGTTTCGTCAGGGCAAAGGCTCCCCTAGCCCTGTTCAGAGCAGCATTTATATGTCTGTCGAAATACAAATACTGATCCAACCAGATGCCAAGGTACTTTACCACACTTCTGTTCGCCAGTGGTTGCCGGTGCGGCCCTACGATCATCAGCTTACGCCAGTTCTTTCTAGTATCCCTAGGGGCTCTAGCCAACGGAGTCCTAAACAGAATCGTTTCACATTTCTGAAAGTTGATTTTCAACTTCCAGTCATCACAATATCGCTGAATCTTGTCGAAGTCACGCTGTAAGAGAATTCTGATAACCTCAACTTTTGTAGCCGTTCTGTACGCTATTAGGTCATCGGCATACGCAATTGCATGAGTTAGACTACTTATTAGATCGCTGGTGTAAATGCTGAATAGAATCGGCGAGTTCACCGCTCCCTGCTGAAGACCATTCTTGATATCGAAGATTGCGGTAGAAGTTACATTGCCACTTTTGACAACAAACTTTCTACCATTGAGCATGTCATAAAGTATATATAATAGTGGTTTACTTATGCCGAGCCTAGTCAATTTTAGATAGAGACCCTCTAACCATACGGTGTCGAAAGCCTTCTCCAAATCAACCAGACAAGCACCTGTACACTGCTTTTTAGTTTTGTTCCATTGGATATCAGAAACGAGTTTAGACGCGGCATGAATGGTGTCATGTCCCGCCTTAAACCCGAACTGATTATCCGGTATGATATTATTCTCCTCCGCCCACTTGGACAGAGCTCTATTTATTACTTTCTCGAATACCTTGCTGATACTCGGTAGAAGACTTATCGACCGAAGATTCGCCGGATTGGAGTTGTCCTTTCCCTTTTTCGGGAGAGGATGAACCACAGCTGTTTTCCATCGCCCTGGATAATATGCATTATTCAGTGCGTTGTTAAACAGTGTGGCATAAATGTCAATTGCTTCCTTAGGTAGATGTCGAAGTACAATATTGGATATACCATCGACTCCTGTTGACTTTTTCTTCTTTAATGAATCGAAGATGAGCTGGAGCTCCATCCTCGTAACTAACAGGGAACCACTCCCCTCTTGCACGGCGATGGTGGCATTCGCCAAGTTTTCTTCATTGAACCGGATGAAACCTAGGTTCTCTGATCGCCATTGCGTCATTTCATTACGAAGATAGAAGTGATGGAGTAGAGCTCTGCTTTCCAGGTCGTGGTTGGGGTGGATGCTTGCATTCACCTTATACACTTGCTGAAAAGCAGCCCCCACAGCCTCCACTTTCTCCAGCGGATCCTCGACAATAAAGAGGTCATCGTCCAAGACCGCGTCATCTGGATCTATCCCTGCTGTCAGAAGTACGTTTCTGTTTTCTGCCGTTCTCTGGAGCTTAAGACATGGAAGTTCGTTTTGATCATTCCGTCTAAATATCTTGTTAATTTGTGGAAACATACTCGGGTCGCTAGAGTTAACGGCCCGAATTTTATTGTTCCAATACAAATTAATAGACAATCTATAATTTTCTTTGATCAATTGGTTGATGTTTTTGATTGACGACTTCAGTGTCCTAATCTCCAGATCGCGTGAGTCAGTAAACCGTCGGTACAAGCGTTTAAGTCTTGTCAGTAGTCCACTTTTTTGTCTGTGTAGTGCATCAATTGTCGCGTTACGGTACATGTCGGTTACGTTACGTTCTCTGTATTTTGGTATAGTTCTGTTCATAGTTCGTAGGATTGTTTCGTCCATTTGTTCTAGGTATTGGTCAATTTCGTTGTTTGTTAAATTCCTGTTATTTGGTGGGGATATATTATTGGCACGAATTTCGCTTGCTAAAGCGTTGGTAAAGCGTGGCCAGCGCATCTTACTGTAATTGTAAGAATGCGCAGGTACATATCGTACAAAGATTGCGACACCACCTCCTTGAGTCGAGTTGGGCCGATCTCTTCGTACGATATTGTAATTATTATGTGTCAATTTATGTTTCTGACTTAGTTTAGTTTCACTAGCCATAAACACATCGCTCTTAAACTATATATTACAAACAAGAAACAAGCTCCTAAAATCATAAATTTTTTACGAAAATGTATTTTTGGAACTGATTTTTATAATTATCTACATAATGTTTATGTATGTATGTATATGTTTGAAAGTTAAAGTCAACGAAAGAATTTAAAATTAAATACATATGTACATATTTTGTATATTGTATGTATATGTACAATATTAACGTTTGGACCGAGAATATGAAGGCCATCATTTGCTTAGTTTATTGTCGTTTTTAATCTTTTAAAGAACATCATGTCAAATTAAAAAAAAACACAAAAACTTAGATCTAATAACAGCATACATACACTATGTTCCATAAAATAAAAACAGTTTTATACATACATTTCAGTCTTTTTTTTTAAATAATAATATATACGTAATAATGTTTAGGCCTATTTTTAAAATTTGGGAATTTAAAATATTTGCGCAAAATTTTAGTTGAATTAGGACGATTTAAAAGCTGTTTCATTATGAAACTAGGTTAAAATGATGATTTGCTAATCTTAATCCAATATAGCATCATACTTTGTTCTAGCATTTTATTTAAGTTAAAATCATAAAATAAAAATATGTTGCAATTATGTAAACAAATGAAAAGCTCGTTGCAGGAGTTTAATCAATAATTCATTTTCTAAAATAAAATAGAAGTGAGTTTTAGGCGCAACATCTCATGGAGAATCAGGGCCTTACAATTCTGAAACATACCTTTATGCGCGTAGTAGTGTAGTAATTCAGAGGAACTCCAAATTTCAGCCAAGTCCGATTGGTTATAATAAAAAGTGCTTTCCGTGACAAGATCGGCTCTTGGGAAATTTTTCATTTCCTCGCAAGAAGCAGTACCCCTGATTTTTTTTTTGTTTTAAGGTAGCACTGGCTGAAAATCGATGGTAGATCTTGGCTGTGACAGAATTAATTTTGTATATACATACATACTTACATACAACATTTCCTAAGCAACTTTTCAAGACAAACAGGAAAAGTTTGGCATGCCAATTTAGGTATTTATTAATATACTAGCTATTACCAGCCCGATTCGCTGGGCGTTATTTAAATTAATACAAAATCACGAGAGGCTTATAACTTCTAGCAATTTTTAACAATTTTAAAATTATTATTTATTAATTTTTATTCTTCTTCTAAGGATTCACCTGTAGTTTTATTTTTACTAGTGGAAATAGCAATATTATTAAGTTTTTGTGCTGTTTCCTCGACTTCTTCATCTTCAAATAAATTTTGAATTTCAATAATATCTATTTTTTCTTTGTCCCTGATACTAGTTTTCATAGCTTGTTTTTGATAATTTTATTTTCTTGCAAGTTTTTTTTCCAACCGGACTTTTTTCTTTGGAAAATCTTAAATCAAATAAAAAATTAATTAACATTCTAATAAAGTCTGTTCGGTCAGTTTTACCTTCATCGATTTCAATTTTTGTGGCAAGATATGTATATATTTTTAAAAACATCGATTCTTATGATATTTTGTTGAACTTCAGAAAAATTCTGGATAGAATCTTCAATTTTTTTTATGGATCTTTTCACGCCAGATGAAATATATTTTTTTGTAAGAATTTATATTGATCATCTGAAAATGGAAGCGGGCATCGGGCTTTATGGTAAATTTAACCTTTTACTTTAAAAGTTGGCATACAATGAGTTGTTTTCATTTCTAGAACCAGAGATGTCATTCGGAAGCATGAGTTTGTATTTCCTGATGTTTAAAAGGAAATGTTTCGATTCGGGCGAATATCCATCAAGTAAAGTTTTTAGTGGTTCTGGAGTTTCTGCAAGTTGAGGGAGTTTAATTTTTCCGGCGGCGCAACACATTCCTATTGTTTCTCCTTAAAATTTATTTTAAAGCCTTGCCTTTCGCTCATTTGCTGATGTCCGCTGTTCGTCAGTATTATTTGCAAATACTCTTCGCACTGCTTCCGCTCGGCGAGTGCGACGACCAATAGTTGATCTTCTGCGAGGCATTATTTTGATTATCTAAAGCAGATTTATTGATAATGTTTAAAAAAAAAACAGTTACAAAAAATTATCTATAAATGAAATGATGATATGGAAAATGACACAGCTTAATAACATGGCATACAATATTGAAAATTATTATCTAAAAATATTATAAATAATCTTATTACCATATTTTGAAGACGAAATTGCTTAAAAATATGCCTTCCAGCTGGATAATGAGCCGACATGAAAATATTAAAGGAAAAAAAAATATAGAAAAAGGACTTACCTATTACACCAATTACTAAACTTTCTGTAGATACTCGTATGTATGTGGTACACGATACCAATTACGTTTTCTCGAAAAAATTAAATTAAATTTTATCTGTTTATTTATATTTTTTGACATAAAAAACATAATTTTTTTTGATAAATAAAGGTTCTTTATACCTTATATCTCAGTAAAGCTAGTGTTGCTTTTAAGCCCACCGTTTTATTTTTGTTTTAAGTATGTATATAACTATAAACATTGACGTATTCTAACGCAATGTTCTGTCAAAATTTCCAAGCGATTGGTTAAAAACTGTTTCTGAGATTAGCGATTAAGAACAAACATACATTTACATTTTTATTTATATACATATACTATACATATTGTTACGCACAACACCGACACAGAGCTTTGTACAGCGCCATCTGTTGGAAAATTGCATATCTACTTTATGGAAGGAACAAAAAGCTCTTTTCCAAATGTCATATGTATTTCCCCTTATTCCAACCATCTAGAACATTCTAAGACGAGAACCTTCGCGAATTAGTTTCGAAAACAACCAACTTGAGTTTATAAGAGAGTGTTCACGGTGAGCAGAGGACAGTCTATTTTTGATTATGAAACTGGGCAAAAGCTTTGCGTATTGGATTGTGTTATTAAACAAGTGTGATTAAATCTGAATACAAGTGTTTGAGTTGATTATAAATTGAGATTTATTGTTTTGATTTGGAAAGTGTAAACAAAGAAGAAATAATAAAAAGAGTAATAATAAGTTTTATTTAACGAACCTAGTGAAAATACAACAATAAATATTGAAAACACAACTTCAAAAACATTTTTCCCCCTGTTTTCAAAATACTATGGCGCAAAATTTTAGTCAAATTAGTACGATTTTAAAACATGTTTTACTATGTTTTTAGGTGAAAATGAAGATTTTGCAAATTTTAATCGAATTTAGCAGCATACTTTCCCTACCATTTTAATAAAGTTAAAATCATCGAATGTCGTTTATTTAATATATTTTCTTGCTAACTGTACATGGCTCTTTTACATTTAAAACGTCAAAAAAGGCCTACTGTCATTGTTGTAGATGTTTTCAGAAGGAATTTATTAAAAAATTGGTCTTGGCACTTTAGTTTAGTTTACCATTGTTTATAATTTTGATGATTGTTGATTTTATTGAAATCGCAGTTGTGGATGTAAAAAAGCATTGTCTTAACAGTTGTAGAGGGCAGATACCGTTATCTTATTATGTATCTGAAGTCGTTTAGTCAAAATTTGAAAAATCGCTGCGTTCAATTAGGTTGTAGGTCGAGGTATAGATATACATATGTACATACAGTTTCATTTACTCTATCACCGTAATGTCAAGTTTGATTGAAAGCTCTTTCGATTTGTATACAAATTTACATTACAAATTTGTTTTACAAATTACGAAAGCATGTAATTATTTTACTTTAAATAAAATACTAAAGAAAGTGGCAAAATGGCCTTTTCTTATAGCGACTAGAATAATTGAACAACCTATTTAACTTTACATTCTATTTCTACTTACAGTGAATCACAAAAGTAAATAAGCAGCTTAAAGTTCATTTCCTTCAAACAATCGATAGTTATGTTAAAAAAAAAAACTTAATATTTTTGTCTGTAATTGATATGTATTACGAACTAAAAAGTAACATTTTAAATAAAAATTTAAAGAAAACTTAAGAAATATTCGACTTAAACTAAAAAAATAACAAGTTTATATCACAAAAGTAAGTAAGCAGTTCAAATAAACCTTGAATTCATTACAGTTATTTTGTAAATCTTATCCATTTAGTACTTCGTTGGATACCCTTTGGTTTTTATAACTGCTTTCATACGTCGAGGCATTGAGTTCACCAAATTTTTCGTAACGTTTTGTCCAACTTTAGAGCATTCATCCTGAAGAACACGCCTTACATCATCTTTCATTCTGATTTCATGTTTTCTTACTTGTCGGTCAAGATGTTCCCATTAATATTCAATGACATTGAAGTCGGGCGACTCTGGTGGTGATTTGAGCTGGATTCAAACGTTATAAAGCAGCCATTCTTTGACAACATGCTAAGTATGTTAAGGATCATTGTCTTGCTGGAAGATAAATGACCTACCCATACCCAGCTTATTGGCACTTTTCTGAAGATTGTTCCTTAAAATATTCAAATAGTCGAACCTATTCATCAAAGAATCTATAAACACTAAATTGACGACACTCCCACACCACAACGTTTCCGCCTCCGAGCTTCAAGGTCCCTGACATGTTCGATGATTCAAGCTCTGTGTTTTTTTTCTCCAAACTATCCCGAGTCCATCTGGGCCGCGGATATTAAATAAACTTTCATTGTGAGAAAACAACTGGGTTCTAAAATTCTGCTTGCTTAGATTCATGGGTTTTTGCAAAGAAAAGCCGATTTTGGCGATTTATTTTACTTATGTAAGGATTCTTTCTAATGTTTCGACCATGATAACCGGATTGGTAGAGCACTCATCGAATAGTTTGAAGGTTACATGACTTACCTGTTTCTTTGGTTATTTCTGCTTATATCTTTGATGCGCTTACTTGGGGATTCCTCTCCACTTTCCTAACAATAATATGGCATTCCTGTTGAGTAAGCTTGCGAGAACGTCCAGATCGAGGGTCATTTTGGAAACTTCCAATATTATTATATTTGGTTATTTTTTTGTGTATAGTAGATGGTCTTTTGTTAACAATTTTACCATTCTCTTTATTTTTTTAAATCTAAGCTAAGTTGATTACCTCTTGGAGCCATTTCCTTTTATTTATTATTAATTAATTTTAAATTGAAAAAATATAGAAAAGAGAGATAAGCAACAAAAAATTAAAAAAAAGTCGCAGTTAACTACACCATTAAATATTTAACTTTAAAATGCCGCAGGTGCTTACTTACTTTTGTGGCATAGAAAAGGCGGTTAGCTGAACAAACTGTGATGTTCTGCAGATAAACCAAATGTTAAACGATTAAATTTGCCTACAACATGATGTTCACATGGTAACCAGAATTATGAATGCATTTTTCCTAATATTAATAACGGAATTTAATTTTATTTTAAAATGTCTATGCGACAGCAATGAGTGCTTACTTACTTTTGTGATACACTGTATATACATATCATAATTTTGCATAATGATATTGAATAAGAATTGAAATGTTTAAGATAGCTTGGGATTTATATACCTACTTTTCCGTTACTTAAATATTGATAAGAATTTATGTTTACTCCTATTGAATGGCACCTAAAAATTTCTTTATTTATTTTCCTTTATTAGTCGATTAAGTAATAAAATTATAATTTTAGTTCTGTTTTCGTTTAAGGGATAAAGGTATGTACTAATTAAAAAAATTCAAAGATCGACTGATGTCTAGAATAAGCTGAAAAATTGATATTAATTTAGCCACGTGCTTAATCTTTTTAAATAAGATTAGATCTTTATATTGCCTATACTCAAGTAACCATGGGTAGCTTTTTGATTTTAATGTAAATACGCATTAGATTCTATTGATAACATATACATACATATATATCTAAACCGTTTATTTAAAAAAAAATATATGAAAGCTTCCGCAAACTACAGCCTTTTCTAGATTAAAGTCTGACACTGGGACAGCTACCCATAGGAAACTACTTCTGGTTGAAGGGTTGAAATTGCTGAATAGGCTTTCCAATCAAATTTTTTTGTCAAAATATTAGTTCCCTCAAAAATAATTTTAAAGATTTCCTGAAGCTTAGCAATGACGCCACGCTGTTATGGGGTGGAGTGTGTGGAACATTTTTACTTGCTACATATAGTTATCTACTACATATGTTGTACAAATATATATATGTACATATGTACCTATATACACATGTATGTATATCAAATCGAATACCAGATTTTGATCAGACTTGACATTCTGTGTGTCTTTCTGACTGTTTGACTTCAGCCTAAACGACTAAGCAATTTTTTTAAAAACTTGGTAGATAGCATTTTTTAAGACCAAAAAAAAACGGTATCTGCCATACGATTTTTTTTTCGAAATTCAATTTGTTTTTTTTTTTCAAAAACTATTCGTCGCACGAACTTGCTCTTATGTAAAAGACTAAGAATTTCAAAAATGAATGTTACTAGAGAAAAACTGTTCATAACAAAAAAATTAATTTTTTAATTGCCTAAAACAACTTCTTTAGTAGTTGGAGGTAAAAAAAGGATGCCATGTGATTCAAGCAAATATTTTTTTATGCAAGAACAAAAATTATAAGTGCTTATAGTGGTTTCTTAAAAAAATAAGCTTTTAAATACAAAATTTTTAAAATATTTTTAAGAAAAAATTGTGTTACGCCGACTCAATTTTTTTATTATTAAACGAATAAAAAATAAATTTCCAAAAAATTTGAGATATCGAATTTTCCAAAAAAAAATAATTTTTTTTTTCAAAAATTCACCAAAATATTTTTTTAAAGTTTTGAAATGCAATGTTTTTTAAACTTTTAGAAGCTTCTCTATAAGAAATTTCATTAAAATCCGTTATACCGATTATAAGAATTTCAAAATTCGAAAAAATCGTTCTTTGGTAATATTTATGTAAATTTAATTTTTTCTTATTAAATTATAGATCGTAAAAATTATTATATATTATACTATATTAATTATTTTTATGTAAAATATTTTTTTTTTCTAAAATCTTATAGAATATATTAAGAAACTTACATAAATGTAGGTACTAAGTTTGAAAAAAATCGAGCATGGGGTTTTCGAAATATTGAGTTTCCAAAAAAAATTCGAAATTTTTTTAAGAATCCAAAAATTGTTTTTTCAAAATTTGAATACACAATAATATTAAAACTGCTGGGGAGCCTTAACATAAAAAAAATAATCAAAATCGGTGGTACCGTTTTTGAGAAAATCAAAAAGAAAAAAATGGTTTCATGGGGGGTACCAAAAATAACCATTTCTTGAAATTTTTTTTCAACCATTAACTAGGTTTAACTAAATGAAACTTTTTGAATTTTTTTTAGATCTGTGGGACAGTTTTTGAGAAAAAAAATCGTATGGCAGGTACCGTTATTTTTGGTCTTAAAAAAAAGGAAAAATCGTATGGGGGGGGGGGAATCAAAACCCATATCTACCAAGTTTGAAGAAATTCGGCAGAGCCGTTTAGGATGTAGTCGAACAAACAACCAGATAGACAGACAGAATTGCGAGACCCACTTTTTTCGTCTTCGCTATCGTCAACTTTGATCAAAATCTCGGGTTCGATTTTTTTTACTTCTATTAATTAACTTCTATTAATTAACTTCTATTAATTTTTACGATATTACTGACTGTACCTACCATAGAAGGTTTTTTTTTGAGTTTTGAATTTCTCATTATCAGCATAGCGGATTTTAATAAAAAAAATTAATAGAGAAGTCTCTAAAAAGTTTGAAAAACATAACATCCAAATTAAAAGTTTTGTTCGTCATACTGGAGTTGCCAAAAATCCTAAACTCACTCTGTTTGGTAAACTCTGTTTTTTTTTTTAGACCTGGAGTCGGCCTGAACTCGCTCTAAAGTAGATCTAGGTATTTGTGTGCTGTGGCGAGTTTAGGTAATGACTAAACTGTCAAAAGTCACATGAGATTTCATATCTATTTCTTTTTTTGTCGTTTGTCGATTCACGTGTTGCCTGTTATTGTGTATGCATTCAATTAAATGTGCGTTGTTCTCATTATCCTCATTAGATGAAATATTCAGTAACAATGCAAAATTGTTTTTGTTCATTTATTAAACTAATTTATAACAAATTTAAAGATTAAACTGTTTCTTGCTTTAAGTTTTCAAAAAACCATTGTTTTTTTTTTTTTGAAAACCGAAAACCCCAGGTTTTTTTGACAACTACCAGGTGGCTCAACTCTGCGTAAAATTGAACGAACGAACCTAAATATTCACAGCTTTTGGAGATAATGGCCGCGTTCACTTCGTAGACCGATAGGGTATCTAAGATACTTTAGTATCCGATACGTTGGCAAACGACCAAAACCGGATAGGTAACATTTACTGTCAAAGTCAAAAAAAGACGTGAATCGTCCAGGGTTGGCCGATTCAACTACATGCCTAATTTACTACAGTTTGTTACGTCTGCTACATATGTATGTAGTTAATTCATAAAAAAATAGAATAATGTAAACCAAACAATTTTGCACATTTATGATCTTATGAAGGTTTGTGCAAAAACTGAAAATGTTTCATTTACCATAAGGATGATTAATTGTAGGAATTATACATGATAATAATAATAAAAAAAAAAGATTTTTTTAAACTTCACATGCTGTAGGTTTGCCCAAGTATCAAAATTAACTAAGTATATATGAATGTATAACCACAGTTTTTGTGAAAACAAAAATTGCGACAATATGCGTTTTATTTTAACGACAATTATGCAAAGTTTTTTTTTCCGATGTCATTTTACTATAAACGTTAAGCTGTATGTAACGCAAGGAACCTATCATCTCATTTTTTCAATAATATTTATATGACATTAGCAAATGTTCAGCTGAAGTGCTGGCTATAGTCCGTGTGTACACAGCTTACTTAAAACACTAAATTGAAATGTGAATTACGTGATTAAACCATGGAATTTACGGTATTTTCATAAAAGCCAATTGAGAAAGCGATTTACGACTATAGTGTATTCTACGTAAGCAAATATCATTTTATGTAAACAATGGTAAACCTTTTTAATGTGAGAGTTATTGTAGAATATAATATACTCGTAGGCTACATTAACCCGTCACGTACCATCTAGTGCAATTTTCATCTGCTGCGATTAATGCAACCAACCCTTAAAACTCATCTACACTATCAAATTGTATCTAGTATACTCAGGTGCAAATAAGACTTATTATGGAAATATTCCCTTTTATTACAACATTTATATGCTGCACGCCACAATCTGTTTTTGCTAGATTTGAACATGTAGAAAGCTTAAACTCTTGTAAAGGATTCAGTTTTCTCTGTTTTTAATCCATAAAATAAAGAATTATTTGAAAACCGTATGTAATCAATAAATATAACGATCCTTTAATATACTGAAAAATGGAAACAATATGAAAAATCTAAACTCAGAAAATTCCCTTTCGTTGCAAAGGACAAAGTGCAAATAATTTGAATTTTTACGAAACTGAAATCATGAGGCCTAGAAAGTTTAAGCCACTACTCCAAATGCTACTCCTAAATGTACTAATTCAAAAATATATTCTACATAAAGCCATTTTAAGTTACTGGAAACTGGAAAGCTGATGTTCTATTAACTCATAGTAGAATCAAAAAAATTCTTTGAATGTGTAACATTTCCAAAAGTACATATTTAGGAACTAAACTCACCTAGGATCTCACCCAAATATTAGTTATTTTATTAGGATTTATATCCACCCAATTTGTGTGGGGTTTTGATAAAAGCATTTATGCAAACAAAAATTTATTCATATCAATAGCTCGGGCAGTTCTATTTGAACTTGAGTGTGCTACGTTTAATATGAACTCGACTCTTTGCTCTGCAAGGTTATTTTGGATTGTAGCAAACCCTTGGTTTGGTGTATTGATTTTTTTGCGAAGGTCTAAATACACATATTATTCTTTGGTTTTTATGGTTTATATTCTGATGACACTTAATTTATATTGTGAATACAGTGAAATGTAGGAACACCTGTTGAACATGAGTTTGGATAGTACCTACCTAGGGTAAATATTTATTAAAAAATTGTGTTCATATAATTAAGTACTCGTATAATTGAGGGATCTGGGGGAATTCGATAATATGCATTTTTTTTTTTTAGTTGAGCAGAGTGATCAGAGCTTCGAATATGTGTTTCTTTTTTCGTTATGAGCATGTTCTGAGCGTGTTCAGAGTGCGCTCAGTGAACTCAAAATAAAATATCTGAGCAGACATAAATGCTTAATACTACGTTTTCACCAAAGGATAATCTGAGATTTAAGGCAAGAGATTTATGTGTGTTTTCACCGCACTGAAAGATTAATAAGAAGATTAACTTTGACAGCATCTATCAAAATTCTAATGTTGTTTCAATTTTTCTTATAAAGTAGAAACGAGAGAAAGAAAGTTTCATTTGTGCCAAACGATGAAAAATCACCGAGATAGCTTAGCACCGTATGGATGTTAGGTCAGTTCGAACTTCGACCGATCGATCATATGAAGATTTAGTAGAGATTTATTTCTAATCTACTAGATTTACGAAATAAATTTGTATGGTAAATCTTCGAGATTTAAAGAAGATTTATGGTAAATCCACTTAAATCCCGGATTTACTCTTGGTGAAAACGTAGTATAACACAAGCATTTGGCAGGTGGTTACAGCTACGTGTTCAGATGTGTTTTAAATACAACTCGGAGCACCCTTGGTTCAGAGGATGTTCAAAACATTTTCGAGCATGTTCTCGGACCCTGTTCAGAGCTCCATTCTGAACTAAAATAGAAAAACGTATAATAATTATAATATCAGATGCAAAATCTTTGGCGCTACGGCGCGAAATTTTAAGCAGCTTAGTATTAAGGTATTAGTATGATACTACTTAACAATTTACTAACTTTTTTAACTACCTTTTTACTAATTCTTTCTTAATTTTAAACTAGTATCGTGCTCGTGCTAAGGCTATTTTTTTAATAAATAGCTTCTGAACGCATCTAAAGTAATGGCAGTTCATGCAAGAAACTAAGTAAACAGACCTGTTTTGATGTTTGGAAATTTCAAAGAGTCATATGAAGTTAGCACGATACTAAAAAAAATAAAATAGGTATTCGACAATTTTAACTTAAATAAAAGGGTAGGGAAAGTAGGATGCTAAACTCAATTAAAATTTTCAATATTGTTATTTTAACCAAGTATCATACTAAAAAAGCTTTAACATCGTACTAATGCGACTAAAATTTTGCGCTATTGAATTTAAAATGATGAATGGCCATCATATCTTGAGAGTTCTTTGAAATATTATATATAGATAGATACGAGTATGTATATTCAGTTTGTACGTTTTGACGACGTGATGTAGGGGACTTTAAAGTAAGAAAAGTTTTTAGTCTTTGATTTGCCAGCTTTTAAGAAGCTGTTTTTCAGTTAAGGCGTCTTAATTGGAAAGTTAGGTGTAAAGATGTGAAAATGATCTCAAAAAAGAAGTCAGCATGGATAGATGTGGACATCAATATGAAGGCTGCTGGTTTCAAGAGAACGGTTCCAAAATTAAAAGAACAAAGGCATCGTATGAAGGTTGCTGCTAGAAAGACTAACACCGAAATGCAAAAAAGTCTTCGAGCTACTGGAAACGTTGTGGAGGTTAAAGAACCACCGGAAGAGGACCTAGCTGTTCAAGACATGATAAGAGAGGATTTCATGGAGGATTCTATATTGATTGACAGCAACACAGATGCTTACGAAGTAGAATTCCTTCAAGAAGCTATGCCGTCATTTCAAAACGACTATTTAGAAGTAAAAGATTGTCATTTTGATCCAGTCGTGGAGGAAAACGGTATTGACGATTACAAGGAATATACTCCTATCCAAAAACTTAAACATTTAAAGAAAAAAAATGACCCAAAGCCAGTCGATATTCTGCAGCAACGCTGCAAGCAAATTGTGTGTCAAAGCAGCCAAGAACAAGAACTTCATAATCTTAAATTGGAACAGCTCAAAAATAAAATTAAATATGAAAAAAAGCTATTCGAAAAGGAGCTTGAAATAAAAAACATAATTTTAGAACGGGAGAAGCTGACCTTGGAAAACGCAAGGAAATAAAACTAATTTAGTGATTACACTCTAAAATATCTAGTTTTAAGTTTTAATTTTTGTTGTACCTACATTGTTTGTGCTTACCAATGGACTGATTATTTTTATTGTTTGTTATTTTTTGTTACAAATGAATTAAACTTTTTTTTTTAATAATAAGGTTTTTTTCTTATGAATTAATATTGTTTGTTGAAGTTTTTAGGTTTAAGAAAATTGAATAAATGAATAATGATAATTTTTTCTTATTTAATTTATGTAATGTTGTTTTCTTTTCATACGAAATTGTTATTTATAAAATTCTGTCGAAAAATTCTAGCCGGTATATCCCTTCTTTCAGAAAAATTTTCGGCTTCTATATCACTAGAAAATTGAATATCCTCGTTGAGAACTGTAATAAATAACGATTTCATTCGGAATCTAAATGCTAGTATACTTGTAGGTATACTTACAAGACAAATTTCTTTCCTTAGCTATGTTATGCAAAACAGCGACAGCTACAACAACATTTTTTGCAGTGTCTAGATCAACTCTCAGTCTCTCGAGAATAGAACGAAATTTGGATTTAATCTGTCCATTTAAACATTCAATTTTGTTTCTAGTTGCGATGTGACATTTGTTGTATTTCTCTTCCTGTAGAGTCTGCGGATTCCTACGGGAGTAAATAGTATTTGAGACAAAGGATACCCTGCGTCTCCAAGTAAAATCCCATTATGCGCATTTCTGGTATGTTCAAGTCGACTTTTCAAACTGCATGAGCTCCAAATACGTGAATAATGTCTCGAACCTCTAGATCGTTCTACGATGTCTGTGATTTTGCATTGTGCATCACATACAATCTTCAGACATGTATAAAGGAATGACAACATTTTCATTACACAAAAATAAATATATAGTACAGGTACATACTTGAACGTTGAGTGAATAGTACCCTTTTCTATTCAGAAAATGTCCAGCGAAACTTTCTCCTACGATTTTAGCAGGGCACTTTATTCGGACGTGCATACAATCGATCGTCCCGATAACGCTCGGAAACTGTGCAATGTGAAAAAAATCCGATTTTACCTTTTGAAACTCTCGAGTTGTTGATGGGAATTTGACAAAATTTGGAAGCTGCATTGCGATTTTTTTAGAAATTTTCGCAATAATTCTGCTAACAGTTGGTTGCGAAATACCATGAAGGTCAGCTTATCATCAAAAAAGAAATATAATGTTATAAGGAAGCTCTGGATCTTTGGAATTCTTTTAATACTTTCCTACCTATATCACTCTGGTGAACATTTCTGCCAAAAAATCGTAGCGCCGTCAGAACTTGCAAACTTCCAGAAATTGGTAGACCTCTTTGACTGCGTAGTTCCTCGAGATTAAGCAAATTTATTATAAAATTTGTCGTTTCTTTATCGAATCGATATCTTTCATAGAAATCTTTATCGCTTAATTCATACGGATTAAAACGTGCCTTGTATGTTTTGCGTTTCCTTTGAAAGTTTTCAACTTCACTCAATATATCCATATCCTCCAATATATAAAAATCTTCCAATGTATAATTATCTTCCATAGATATATTTTTCTAAAAATAAATAAGAAACTTAATTTTCATAAAACAATATTTAATAACTTACCTTTACGTCTGTCTTGAAGAAAGAAAAATCAGTTTTTGACAATTTGACATGTTAAAAACAGCTTAAACATATCATTACCTATGTTTAATGTTAGACCACAGGTTTTGTCCTAAGCATAGGTTTAAATTTATTTATGAATATCTTAAACTGTGGATTAGCTTAGCTTTTACTTGGCAAGAGTTTAGTAAACATCTATGAATATGCCCCATTATGTGTGATATTATGGACATAGACTACATTTTGGTCAAACAAAATTTTGGGGCAAAATGTTATTAACGGTACCTGTCATTAAACCGTTTTTTTTTTTTTTTTTTTGATTTTCGACTTTCTCATTAACGGCTCTAAGGATTTTAACCAAAAATTTTCAGCAGGAGTCCCCTTAAGTTTAAAATAATATTGTATATAAAAATAGTCGAAAAAATATTTGTTGGGTTTTTTTGAAATTTTTTTTTTTTTTGAAAAATTAATATCTTCAAAACCTATGAACGATTATTTTTTGAAATTATTTCCTAAAATCAATATTTTTCAATACTTAAAATTCGCATCCCACATTTTTTTCTTGAAAAATTTTAAAGAAATTTCTTATATAAAAAAGTTATTTGATAATAAAACGATTTTTTAAAGTTTGTTTGCATAAATTCATACTTTTCTGGAAATCAGACGGCAATTTTATGCATTTGAACATTATTATCTCATTAAATCCATGTTTTATATTTATAAAATGTATTTTAAATTCCAAAGTACTTTTACATAAGAGCAAGCTCGTGCGATCCAGTCGTGCATTTTATTTCTAAAGAAACGCTGATAAATTATTAGTAGCTCAAAAAAATAAAATAAAATGTAAAAGAACGAAAGCTTTCTCAATGACCAGCAGTATGGTTTTCGTAGCGATAGGTCCACTGATGATCGGTATATCTCACCGAACAGTGGCACAAATCTTAACATCGTTTTGGAGAAAGTAAGATTATTGCACTTGATATTTAAAAAGCATTTGATACAGTTTCATCGAAAATGCATGCATTTGATATAGATGAATGTCTCCTCCGATGAGAAACTACCTTTCGAACCGCTCAATACGAGTTGTATTGGATGGTTTTAAGTTTGAAATTCATAAAATAAATGAAAATTCAAGATATTGTAACATACAATCAAGCCATCGACAGTTATTTTGCAAACATAGAAATATCAATTCAGTGGAGACACAAGCATCGCAAATTACTAATTGTGAAAGCAACTGTGCACAAATCAGATCGTCACCTGGAAATAAAGTTTTGAAATAGAATTGGTATGAAATCGAATGTATGAATGCTCGAGGGAGGTATTAAGAAAATGGTATTTTGAATACAACGTTTGTTATAAAAGTCTATGCAAAGCCAAACAAATTAAATTTAGGAAGAACCAAGCTTTCCAGCTAGTAAACATGATGTCTTCTAAAAAGCTCTAGAAAGTGGCAAGAGAAATAAATGAATCAGAATTGTCAATAGGGACGGGGACATTTTAAAAATCTGATCTCTTCTCAGGACAATATTTCATTTATGACTACTGAACCATACGTAATCCATGAAATTCTAGATAAATAGATGCGACGGATATTAAGTAAGCCCTGAAAGTTGGAAAAGCACCAGAAGAGGTTAGAATCCCATATACATTTTTCAAAATGCATCTCACACGCTTTCCAAAATGGTGGCAGCCAACTCATGCGTGAGGCTTAGAGCCACCTCTCAATGGATCAGTAACAATACTGGTCATACTACTATCTTAGACAATTTCAGATCTATCCCAGATCGCTTAGACTATACCACCCCAAAAATGGTATTCGATAGCAGCTTCCTTGTTTCCATCCCTTCAAGATCGTCTTGGGAAGAAGAGAGACCCCTGGAAGACAATGCGGTGCACTTCTATACGGTTCAAAGACCGATTACGGCGTTGGAAGTGGTATCTATTCGAAACAACTGAATCTCAGTCTTTCTTATAGACTTCCCAATCAATGTAGTGTATTCCAGGCAGAAGTAATGGCGATTAAAGAGGCACTATCCTGGCTCAAAGAAAACGTTATATCTTGCAAGGATATACGAATCTTCTCGGACAGCCAAGCCGCTCTCAAATCTCTCACGTCTGTCTCCACAAACTCTCAAATAGTCCACGATTGTAGATCATCTGTGAATGAGATGACAGAACAGTTTAATATTCACCTCATTTGGGTGCCGGGCCATAAAGACATTCCGGGAAATTGCAAAGCCGATGAGCTCGCCAAAAACGGAACACTTCTGCCTACTGTTAGACAAAAACATAACATAGGAACACCACTTGCTACATGCAAATATCTCCTCAAACAATATGCTCTAGAATCAACAAATTCTAGATGGTCACAGGGTACCACCTGCCTGGCAACCAAACAAATATGGCCAAGCATAGACCTAAAACGGTCAAAAGGCTTGATCTCCCTGAGCAGACAAAATATAAGCTCTACAATCGGAGTTATAACAGGACACTGCCTCATAGGTAGACATGCTTTGAGGCTAGGAGTCTACACAAATGACTTCTGTATGGACGAGGAGGAAGAGGAAACAGTCCAACACCTTCTATGTACATGCCCAGCACTCTCCAATAGAAGGAATAACTATCTCGGTAATCCCTTCTTCGGTAATACTAGTGAACTGGCAACGATCGACACAAAATGTCTCTCTAACTTCATTAAAAGCACGAAATGGTTTGTTTAAATTCATTACTCTCCCATGAGTAACTTCTTTAGTGGTATCACAACGGATCCTTGAGGTCTAAGTGAGTCAACAACAACTAGACAGCCACTCCAACCAACCATCTCACACGCTTATTCATCAGTTGGTTAAATGTACAACAATATTTTTTAAATGCAGTTGTGCCCAAATCTTTCAAAAATCGGTAATTTTTCCAATCAACAAAAAACGCCCATTTTAAAGAGTTGACAATTATCGCGGCTTATAATTATGAACTATTGGTAAACTATTTTGTACGATACTTGCCAAAAAACCTAAAAATTAGTTAGAAGATAAAGACATCCTTACCGATCTACAAACTGGATTCCGGAAAAATACTCAACCAACCATCGATCACAATCTTAGTCTCACATCGGCGCCAAATTTTAGTTGAATTAGTACGATGTTAAAGCTGTTTTAGTATGATACTTGGTTAAAACGATAATTTTGAAAAAGTTTAGCATCATACTTATTCTAGAATTATATTAAATTTAAAATCATAAAATAGCTATTTTATTCTTTTAGTATCGTGCTAACTTTATATGACTCTTTGACATTTACAAATGTCAAAAAAGTTCTGTTAACTGTTTGTGTTTCTTTTAAGCGGGGTTTTTCACCATACAATTATGGGCTTATAAGCAGTTTTTTTTTATCCACTCTTCTTTTTGTTCTTTTACTTTTGAACGTATTTATATGCACATGATAGATTTCATTGTACTGACATAATCGCATGATAAGTCGAAAGACAGAGCAACTATGTTACTCTTTCCATCGGCATCGTCATTTAACTCTATCGTTATGAAATTGGTTTGAAAGTCCAAGTAATAATTTTGATATAAAAAGGGGACTCGCACTTCATTGGACTATTGTATCCATAAAAAGACTATTAAATTAAAAATGCTTCCTACAAGCATAATTCAATTAAGACCTTATGTAGTTTCAATTATTGTGGATATATATAGAACTGAATTAGTCTCACCCAATTGATGGCTGTCGCAATCGTTGATTAGTCCTCCCTTTTGTAACGTGTAAATTTTTGAGCCAATGCAGAGCGATGGGAAATGTGTCTGCATTAAAACGTTTACACTTAAGAACTTCACATTAGATGCATCAAATCAAGATTGTTATACGAGTATGATTTAAAATGATTGCTGTACTTACAATTTTTATCTGTGCGACTTTTTATTAAAATTAATTATAAGAATGGATACAATCTTAAAATATGATCAGTAGAATTTTTTTTATTGAAGTTAATTTATTAATCATCAATCAATCAAAGCGGCCGATACCAAATTTAACTGGTTTTATTATGTTGGATAAAAATTATGTGTTTCAAAATTACCATGAATCATGAGATCAACCAAATAATTTCGAAAGGAATTAGTTTTCTTGGAGTATATTGTTTACAAGAACACCCTTGTAATTTTGAATTTCTCCTAGGAAACATATGGGACAAGAACTTTTAAAAGTATTTAAAAAAGTTGAATACGTTATATGATCGCAACTACGCATCGTTGGCTGAATAAATATTTAAGTGGTAAAAAACAACGATTTCAGACCGTTTCTAATACTCGTAGATTCATATTTTTAAAACATTAGAAATACTGGCTTCTCTCTAGATCAGATGTTGAGACTCTTATTGAAGTTTTATCATAAAATATTGCTACCAATTCATTCACATATCCTGTATCCATATAATATATACTCTTAAATTTTAATAAAGTAGAGTATAAATCGAAAATTTCAAGTTCATGTCCTAAGATTCATTTCAGGATGTCATTATTTTGAAGAATAACTTATTTAATAGGGTAGTCGAATACATAGTGGTTCGTTGTAAAAGAATCCTTAACTGGAAAAGAACTCGCAAAAGTTAATATGCAATCTAAAATATATTAGCAGCTTAAACTCAAAATGTTGTTATTAAATTTTAAGTTTTTTTAAATTCAAACAGAAGATTTCATGCATGGTTTGAACATAAAATAAAATAATAAAAGTAAATTTCATAATTTCTATCTCGGTTTCAATTGATTGAAAACACAAACATAACGGAAACAAGACTTGAAAAACGAATAATAAAAAAAACAATATTAACTAGGAAGAAAAGTAATAAAAATATCAAATAATAATTCAGTCTTCAAGTTTTGGTTTGAAATTTAAAAGCAACAGTTTTGTTGCTTGACGGGGCAGTGTTTGTTTCGAAAGCTTCTTTGGATTTTGTAAGCTCAATAAAATTTTTGGCATTTGATACAATTTTAAGCAACAGTTCGAAATGATTGATTTCATTTTTAAGGGGACTTAAACTGTTGTGTCTAGTTTTTATGCATTCTGTCTATCGATCAAAGTGTCTGCAGTTACATATACATATGTTCTATATTTTTCAAAGTATTTTGTATGCATTTGCTATAGTCTATTGCATTTGGATCGAAAGGGTAAATGCCTCATTTTCTGAAAGGGTTGTGTGCAATTTAAGAACCGTTAAGAAACGTCTGATGCATATTGGTTTTGAATGTCAGAATATCATAATGGAGGGAAATATTGGGTCGGGTAAAGTATTTCACATTCGTGTAGTGCGGTTAAAGACAGAATCTCTGAATTTTACAGTATGTCCGAAGTTGAGTTCAAGGGTAAACTGAAAGGTATTCTCTAAAGCGCGAGTATTGTTTAGATATATGAATTGTATGTGAATTATAATAATCAGTTGCTAAGACATTGCGGCAGTGCTCAAATGATTCAAATATTTTTGTTAAAGTTCTATCAAGAGGTTAAACAAAAGCTTCTAAGCCGCAACACATAAAAATATCAAACAACATAAATATATTTAAAAGACTGATTTTATCATTTATAAATGAAAATGTTATCTGATAACAAACATGCACATATATTATATTCAAACTCAAGTTTCACTGAATTTGATATTTTTAGTTGTATTTATTCATGTTAATATTATCTTTATGTTTATTAAATCCATGTTAAAGATTTTTTTCTTAATTCAAATGGAATTTACTACGCCAAATAAAGCATTACAATTACAATTCTAAGCTATCATTTTTCAAAACTCTTCTTTTTTTTATTCCATCCAAGAGACTCATAGGTTATTGGAGCACCCCACCAGATATGGGAAAGCATTGAGTTTTTGAAGTGTTTTATGGTTATCCATTTGGTAGCATATGCTTCCGCTCTAAATTCAGTTGCTGAGGACAAAGGCGTGAATTTGGAAACGAATATTAGAAGCTAAGAGTACTATCGTCAGCAAAACAATTAAGTGGGAAGGGTACGAAATGTCGACAAAAAAATGTCGACTGGACAAATATAAATTTCATCGACTGTTAAAATGTCGACTGAAGTTTGATCGACAAAAAAAAAAAGTAGACAGTTTAAAATCTCGACTATTAAAATGTCGACTGAAAACTTGTCGGTGAAAATGTCGACTTTTATCCAAAATTGAGTTAAATAAAACAAGAATGCTCTCTTTTAATATGTTAACTAAATTTTATTATTAATTCAATTATATAAACTTTGCATACACCCAACCTCGCACCCACCCTAAATCGACATCAAAATTACAAGCTACAAGGTTAAGATACTAAATTCTAAGCTTTCCTAAGTTTTTAAATCATGAATATCTTGGCTCCCGTTTGTCGTAATGGACTAATTTTTTTTTTAATTTGAAGAAAATTAGCAGGACTATAAAACAAAAATCCAAAACTGAAAAATATTTACCGTGAAATACAGTTTTTTTCTCAATAACTATGAAAAAAAGGTATTAAAAACAAGAAAAAAAACGTTGAAACCAACGGTATTTTTTTATGTTTTTGCTCAAACATATTAAATTAAATGCAATTTGATAGAAAATATTGTTATTAGCAATACAGTTTTTTGTTTGCACTTTGCGACATACTGGGGCTGAGATATTAATTAAAACATAAAATCATAAAATGCGTAGGTGCGCTGACTTACACATGTTCAATAATTTATTACTCGGCTTTTGTTCATCGTAAAGTGCTGATTTTTTTTTTTTTTAATTGTAGGGAATTACAAGAACTTAAATAGTAAAAAATAAAAATTTCATCGTTAAATGAGCTTTTTTCTTAATAATCACGAAAAAGTGATTTTTAAACAACAAAAAATTATTTTAACTTACTATAACTTTTTTTTCATTTGTTTAAACAAATGTTTTTTTTTATAACATAATAGATAATGTTATTAGGAATAAATACATGTCTAATTTTTGTTTGTACGAGATAGTAGAGCTGAGATATTAGCAAATGACCAAAAAATGACACAAAACAAATTTGTATCAATAACTTTGCTAAAAAAAGTTGTCAGGTGGTGCAAATTTGGTTTTAAGCTTTTCTCATAGGCACCTATCGATCCATAAAAAAAAATAGACCATGCCTCTGCGCGCAAGGTCAAATGACGCTTTGACTGGACTATTAAGGATTAGAAGTTTCAGACAAAAGATGATTGATGAGTTTAAGAAAGAGAGTCGGAAACAAGACGGAGCTCTGGGGAATGCCTGCATTTATTTTATGGATAACAGATTGGAAACCATTCAATGCGTCTCAAAGAGAGCGGTTCGAAATATTATTTCGAATCTAACTAAGGAGAGATTCATAAATACTCTTTCAACGATACGAGTGCGGAAGAATATTTGTTCCATACAATCTTTTATGCTCCCAGGGGCCAGGAGGTGTCATGCCAATTTCCAAACGGTTCTCTTGGGAATTTTTTCTCTAACTATGTTTTATTGACAGGAGAAATTTGCAGATACGGCCTAATGGTCTGATAAGCCTAGAGGTTGTAATATACTTATAGTGTAGTTGTCAGGGTCAGAGGAGGTAAGAGACAAGGCTAGAGTGTTGGCGGATTGACCTGAAACTTCAGGAATTCGATTAGGCTCGTAGTTAACTCATAAAAATCTCGATACTCCTTTATTCGGGTGTTGTCTGACCAGAAAAGTGCAGACATTTTCCGCACTGATAGTTGATTTATTTATTTTATCAAGTGTGCACTTTTTCTTTTCTTGTTAACTGCACTGTCACTCATACTTTAATTTTAAAATTGAGGTGCAGAGATTAAGCTTACTTCTTAGTTTCATTGACCCTATGCCACCTAAAAAATCTATATGGTATGGAGAGAAGAATTAGGAAAAATTATTTTTAAGCTTTTGGCAACCAAATTTACGAAAGCTAAGATGGAAAAAGCATGTCGGCTATTCATTTGTTGTTTAAATGAATTCGGAGTTTCTTAAAAAGGTTTAAAAGATTTTAAGGCGAGCAGATTGAAGAAATAATCCAAATGGTATATAATCCAAATTAAATTCGCGAAATCCGAAATTAATAAGGAATTGCTCAAAATATTTAGACAAATCAAAGAAGGGCTTCGCTTTTTACTGGTAATTCCTATAAATGAAACATTGTAAAATGAAACATTTTCGAAAAGATGAATCATTTTTTCAACGATGATTTAATAAGTAAAGATGTCGCACATTTAACATTTACTGAGAACTTTTAGATATGTACAGTGTGTACATATGTATCTAACCATATAAATGCTAAGCAACATTAAAAGTTGATTTTTGTATGTTTCCAATTAAATTTATATTAGAGTATGGCTTCTGGGAGTAGGAAAAAACATGGTTAAATGATTTTAGATTATTTTTGCTTCTTTTGGATCAAGAACAGCGAGGGCGAGAAAAACTGTGTTTTGTTTCTGTTTTTGAAGGGGGTGGGGGGTTATTTATATTTGTTTTTCAGTTGTTGTTTTTGCGCTTTAATTACTATAACAAATTTAATGAAAGTGTCAACCATTTTGGTGTTTCGAGAGTAGATTCAAATAAAACACGTTTTTGATTTATATTTTGGTCAAACTTGTATTCAATATGGATTCTGGCAAAATAGTTTCCAATGACTTTTTGACACATATCAGATCATCATAACTTGACGAATATTCGTTTTCAAAGCATCAAATGTTTCGGATGAATAAAATAAATTACGGATCATAGAGAGAGTAAGCCTTAACCATTTCTGTGTCCACGTTGGAGAAATTTACAATTTTATCGTGGTTTCCGAACTGATTATGAGAAGCCATTTCAAGACAAGAGATATTATTGTCAAATTCCTCGCAAAATGTAGTACATCTCTACTACCTCTTGCAGTGGCTGATAATCGAACCCAAGACCCACTGTATGTAATTTTCAAAAACTCTTCAAATTCCAACTATCAAAATTGTCCGGGTAAAATGGCATACTGGTATGCCATTTTACCCTTGCAATTAAACCAACTAGGCAAGTAAACCAAAAACCATTTTAATTTAATTTAAACTTTATTTAAAACAAATCACAGTTCAAAATAAAATAAACATAAACAATACTCAACAAAAAAAAATAAAAATCAGCAATTAATTTAAAACAACTTCATTTAAAGTATAAAATGGCACACTATGCCATTTTAGGCGAGTGCTTAGTAGGCGATTTTGTCCATTTAGGGTTTTTTTTATTTAATTTTAATTCCGAAAAAACTGAAATAGTTATAGGCCAACTAGTTTCAGTAAATTAATAAGAAATACTTAATACTTACATCCATTTTCTGTTTTCACCAAAATTTAATGTTTTTTATAATTTTTTTTGTCAACAAACTTGTTTATTTATTTATTTATTTATTTATTTAATTCGTTAAAATCTAACGTTAACAATATTAAAATAGTTCTTATAATCTAATATAATCTAATATCATAATTTATATTTATTATTCAATATTGTTGAAAAAGATAAGTTTAAATTTTTTACATTTTATGTTATCATTTACAGATTCTAAACAAAATTGAAATTCGTTATAAATTGTAATTAATTGATTGAAGGGGCTACATACACCATAGTTTGATCTGCTAAATATTTGAATAATAGGTTGCTGTCGCCTTAAACATGAACGGCTGAAACTGAAATTTAATTTACTTAGAACTGATGGTAATGATATCGAACCATTAATAATCCCAACAATAAAACAAAATTGTAAAAACTTTCTGTGGTTAGTCAAAGAAGGAAGGCTGATCAAAGCTAGTCTTTGAGAATAAGGGGGAAGTAGATTTTCCCTTGACCAGGGAAGAGACCGAAGACAGAAACGCAGAAACCTTTTTTGGATCGCTTCAATTCTTGTAACATGTATTGAGTAATAAGGTGACCATACCACACAGCCGTATTCTAGAATTGGTCTAACAAACGAAATAAATAGAAGTTTTAGAACATAAGGGTCCTGAAAATCACGACCGAATCTTTTAATGAATCCAAGAACCCTATTGGCTTTTTTAATTATATAATTTAAATGATCATTAAATGCTAATTTGGGATCTAGAATAATACCTAAATCAGAAAACACAGAAACCTTACATAACGGACAAGAATCAAACGTATAGTTGTACAAAAACGGAAATTTTTTACGTGTAAAACTCATGGTAACTTTTTACAACATTTTAATGGTTCTACTTTTGTAGATGGCTAGAGGCAGTTTGACCTGTAAAATTTCAAACAATAGCTTGAAGTTGCTAATATTTCTTATAGGTATGTAGATAATGCCAGATAAACTAAAGAATTGTGTTACCAAAACCTTCTAATTCTGTTCGATTCTACAAATTTCTAGCAAGGGGCCATTTTACCTTGGTGGGCCATTTAAGGCCATCTTCCCCTATATATGGATTTCTAACTCCCTATATGATGCAATTTTTGACTTTTACACCGATCGGTGACATACTTTAAAAAAAACAACTAACTGTTGTGCTATACTACTGTACTCCTGTAACCTTTCCTACGTTAAAACGCTTTTTAATCTTTATCTATTTTAACCAAATAAATTATTCTGAAAGAGGTAGTAGGTAATCTTGATTGGTTGAAGAAACAACTGATACACAAACTTGTTTTTTATAATAAGCATTAACAAAGTAAACGCTAATCATTTTGTTTCTCTTGGGGCAGGTAAAAAAAAACTTTTAAGCTTTCATTAATCCATATACAAAATTGCAAGGCTGCCAAAGATATTCATTAAAAATGTTTTTCTCTTTGTTTGGACTCGTTTCTTAAGTAAACCGAAACCGTGAAAACTTGATTTTCAACAATAAGCAATATCAGCTAAATTATATTCCCGTTAACCCCACTTTAACATTAAGTCAATGACCCAATGAACTTCCTATAATAATTTGAACCATTCCATCCAAATAAATGCTGTTAACACAACCAATTTTATGATCATAAAAACTTAAAACTATCTTTTAGGTACATAATGTAATGTAGCTTAAACACGTTTTATATTTACTTCTACTTTTACTTTCAGTGGAGCAACCCACTCCCGCTTGGTAATTTGCAATGCTGAAGGTGACTGTATAGCCCAAACAACTGGTCTGGGCACGAATCACTGGATGCTTGGAATTCCAGAATGCGCTCGCCGAATAGCTGACATGGTCCATCGAGCAAAGTCAGAAGCTCAAATACCAAACAATACACGTTTGGCCAGTTTGGGTTTGAGCTTGAGTGGTTGCGAACAGGTAAGAAAGCAGTTGGCATTAAGTTAATTATGTATTTTAGCCAGTTTGCTTTTGCCATTTCCAAAACTGAACACACAAAAATGTTCTTAGGTATAAATTACAAATAACAATGTATCTTATTTGCGATGAATTTTACAGGAAGCTACTAACCAGAAGCTCGAAAAGGAGTTGAAGGAGTCATTCCCTGACCTTGCTGATAGCTATGTTGTTTGCAGTGACACAGTCGGCAGTGTGTTTACTTCCTCACCAATTGGTGGCCTTGTTTTAATATCCGGAACCGGGTCAAATGCTTTGTTACGAAATCCAGATGGAACTTCATACTCGTGCGGTGGATGGGGCAATTTTCTGGGGGATGAAGGCAGTGGTAAGTCAAATCGTTCAATATAGTGCTCATTTCACTTAACAAAAACAATTGGTGTACACTGTGCAATCAAAACAGACACTCTGCACTACTCGATTGAGACACAAAATTTAAGAAAAATGTTTTACTGAAATTATGTTAGTAAATTATTTTTTGCAAAAAATGTCTTGTTTGTTTGATTAGACAAAAAATGAAAATGACAAATAGTCTTCGAAAAACGTATGTAAATAGATTTCTTGACTAAGGTTAGTTATCACAATTAATTTTTGTAAAGACAAATTCACAAAATTTGAGATTTTATAGGATTTGAAGTTATTTTCAGGAAAAAAGGGTAAAAATCGCGGAATAAATTTAATAACTTCTAGTGCTCTTTATTCTAGTTATTAATAGTATATTTTTAATATGTTATTGATAAGAAAAAAAAAAATAAATAAATTTAATAAACTCTGTAACGTTATTCAAGTGATTAGGAGTATTAACGTACATACATATGTGAAAGTATGTTATCTATTTTATTAAATGCGGGTGGGCGCTCGGTTAATAGGTACTTACATACATATGTACGCATATACATACATATGTTCATAATGAACTTAGATAACCCCTTAAATGCGTGTTTTTATTTACATTATATTTTTGAATATTTGTTTATTATTCAAGCATGTGTATATTTGTACACACATTACGAATTTATAGTAATTTGATAGTGATGGCATGACATTGAACTTTTTGTTTTGATTTCAGGGTTAAGATTTTGTTTATAAAACTTTAGAAATGTACTTTTTGCTCATTTTTAGTGCAAGGAGATAGGAAAAATTATATTACGTTTGGCATGAAAAAATATACGATTGCTTTTCGCACTAACTACATACATAGTACCTCTGTGACTATAGTAAAT
Organism: Philhelius festivus; assembly: GCA_963931855.1. NCBI lineage: Eukaryota > Metazoa > Arthropoda > Insecta > Diptera > Syrphidae > Philhelius > Philhelius festivus. The sequence continues at coordinate 136,888,579 of OZ007555.1, read as the reverse complement.
AAATTAACACTTTTGCATTAGTAGGCATAGTTATATTCAAATCAAAATAATAACAACTTTCTACTTATGTCTAAAAATAAATATAAGTTAAGGGCTAGGATTTCAATTTGTACAGCCATACATACATATATCCGTGGAAGCAAACCAATTAGATTCTTTCCTAAATCAAGAAATTTTGAGCCTCATATACCTACATGCATGTAATTTCATTAATGAGATTCTTTTCTTCGAAAAAAGCTCCAGTAACATCTGTTGACCTTCAAAAGTCTTTCGTAATGTCTAAAAATATAGAAATTTACTACCCATACTAACAATATTTTTGCAACGAACATGTAGAATAGTTAATATTAAATTCTATAAAGTAAGCATTTTATATTTAAAATGTCGAAATAGAAGCCGGAAAAGTATGTACCACCCTAATACACTGAAATAATTCCAGTCTTGTACCAAAAAGCATAAATGTACATATAGCCCGTCTTACTACGCTTTATAGAACCACCCGTATTTTTTTTTAGTTTTTGTCAAACTTATGGGGCAATTTTAAATTTTGTAGAGATAAATAAAAAGTGGGCGTGGTGATAGGCGAATTCCCAAACAAATTACATATACTCACATTTTCTGACAATTATTTGTAAGTCTACACGGTTGTAAGACATTGTAAGCATGTTTTTCACTGACAGATCTGACAATATTGTAAGATCTACCAATCGTGTACACTTAGCTTTAGCTCTTTTATCAATTGAAAAGGAAATTTTAAAGGAGTAGGTACCCAAATGGTTTCAACTGATTTCAAAAACAAAGTTATCGATATTTTTGTTTAAGTTTTAAAATGTTTTTCAAACTTTTTAAAAGCTTCTCGGTAAAAAAATTCCATCAAAATGCGTTATACCAATAATGAGAATTTAATTTTTTTTTATTAAATTATAGATCGTAAAAATTAATCAAAAGAAAAACAAATGTATCAATATAAAATACAATTTTTGAAAACCATTTTTTAACGTTTGTGTGGTGCGTACCGTTATTTTTAGGTAAAATGATTTTTTTTCTCACATCTTGTATATTATATTGAGAAACTTTTAAGTATCAAGTTTACAAAAAATCGACAATGATATTTTCAAAATATTGAATTTTGAAAAAAATTTAATTTTTTTTAAAAATTTGAGTACACAATAATATTAAAACTTTTGCTAAAGCATAAAAAAATATCAAAATCGGTTGTACCGTTTTTGAGAAAATGAAAAAAAAAATGGTTCAAATGGTACCATAAATGACTATTTTCGGAAATTTTATTCAACCATTACCTAGCTTTAACTAAAAGAATTTTTTTTGTATTTATATTTTTTTTTTAAATCTGTCAAACAGTTTTTGAGAAAAAAAAAAGTATTTATAAAATTTCGAAAAAAAATCGTATGGCAGGTACCGTTATTTTTGGTTTAAAAAAAAAGTTAAAAATACTTTCTACCAAGTTTAAAGAAAATCGGCCGAGCCGTTTAGGCTGTAGTCGAAAAGACAGACAGACAGAATTGCGAGACCCTCTTTTCGTCTTCGCTATCATCGTAAAGTCAACTTTGATCAAAATCTCGAACTCGATTTTTTACGAATGCATAAACTTGCCTTATAGTCCCTATAAATCGCAAGTAAAAATGAGAGGTACCGTTAAAAACATTTGTTTTGTCCAAAATATAGACCGCATTGTTGGTATGGTCTGCAGATAATTTTAGAGACGTTCTCGAAACAAATATGATATTTTGTAATGGCTGAATGGAAGGAATCGAGCTTAAAAAAAGAAACCATTTCAGATTCTCCTCTAGGCTGCTGGTTCCTGGTTGAAGTACAGGCCTTCAGACAAACGGAATCACAACTTTTTCTTGTTCTAATGTGAACTGATTAATATATCGAGTTCAAAATTTTTCTAAAAGCAAGTAAAAAGTCATTTTAAAATCTACTTCGATTTTTCTCAATTTACTTAAATTTTTTCTTTAAATCTACTTCACGTTTTCGCTTTTATTCGTAAAAAATCGAAAAAAATCGTAGTTTTTTTTTTAATACACGCCGCGCCGTGCATAGACGTAATCATTAAATTTAACGAAGGCCATTGTAAAAAGGATAGGAGGGCGAACATTTTTTTTAATACTCTTTATGGACCCCTCTTTCGGTTATGAGACGTCTATCTGGTGGCTTACAGTAACATTTTTGCGCATATGTATATATATATACATATTTATATGTATGTACATATATATATGTATATACAGCTGCGGTAAAAAAAATAGCACCATTACGAGAAAAAAATTTCGTTGCAAAATAAAATGTATGCCAATATATCGAGGGAAATTTTGAATATGCAAAAAGTTTATATTAAGTTAAAACAACAAATTTCAAAAAGAATTTTTATTTTTATTCATCAACTTTTTGAAAAAAACTTATATTTTCTCCAACAAATCAAATAAATAAGCGGTACAAATAATAGCACCATTGCTTCATCGTACAACTTAAAACGAAATCATCGTAAAAATCCAAAATCTTTTTCTATGATTTTATTCCTTAGAGGTAGTCCAACAAAATTAATACTTTGTTGCATAGCCTTTGTTGGCTATTACTGCTTCACAACGTCTCGTCATTGAATTAGCTAAATTTTGACACCTTTCAACCGGAATATTCTCCCAGGACGCCTTAACTGCAGCCCAGAGTGCTTCATTGCTGGTCGGTTTAATATCTGAGACTGCTTTCTTTACGTCGGCCCACAGATTTTCGATGGGATTTAGGTCAGGCGATTGCGCTGGCCACTGCATTACATTAATTTAATGATCTCCAAACCATTTTTTTGCCTTTTTACTGGTGTGCTTGGGGTCATTATCTTGTTGGAAGACCCACAAAAGTGGCATTTCTTCATCTGCATACGGGAGCATATCTAACATTTTCCAAAATATTCACGTAGACGTGTTGATCCATGATGGGTTCAATCCAGTATATGGGTCCAACCTCATAGTAGGAAAAACAAGCCCACACCATTATGCTTGAACCTCCGTGCTTAACCACTTTATTTGTGTATTTGGGTTTATATTCCGCTTTTGGTCTTTTTCTTACGTAGGAGCGACATCCTTTGCCGCCAAACAACACGATTTTGCTCTCATCCGTCCATAAAACGTTGCGCCATTTCCCTGCTGGCCTGTTCAAATGCTGTCTTGCAAACATTAAACGCTTTTTTGCATGTTTTGCAATTAAAAGAGGGACTTTTCTGGGACTACACGCTGTTAAATTATGTTCTCTCAATCTGTGGCGAACGCAGGGGCGTATTTACCCTAGGGCTAAAAGGGCTACAGCCCGGGGCGGCAAGGCTGCTAGGGGCGGCGGCGCAAGCTGCTCCTAGCAATTGGCCAATTTATAATATTTTTTTGAAGCGATTGAACTTTGAAAATACAAAATACATACAAGCAAAATGGCGCAAGCCGCTTCTAGCAATTGGCCAATTTATAATATTTTTTTGAATTAATTCAACTTTCAAAACACTCGAGCAGAACGACGCAAGCTGCCCCTAGCAATTGGCCAATTAGTAAAATTTTTTTGAAGCGATTGATCTTACAAAACATACAAGCAAAAGAGGGCAAGCCGCCCATAACAATGGTCTAATTTACAGTATTTTTGAAGGATACACAAAAAATACAAAGATTTAAAAAGTGTTATTTTTAGAGTTTTTTAGGCATGACATTTTTTTCAGTGCCATGAGTGTCCGGCTGTGTGAGAGTTCACTGTAACATGTCACTCACTTTTTTCGCCATTTACTATTTATTTTTTATAAACGATTTTTTATAATGAAAATTCATAATAAAAATATTTACGGAAAAAATTCCAATGAAACGAAAACATTATCAACAAATGTTGCTATGTAGCTCTAAAAAAATGGGCTAAAAAAACTTTGGCTGGACGGATCTTAATTTGTTTCTAAACCATCTACAAAGAGTCCCTTTTTATAAAAAAAAAAAGTTAAAAAATCCATCAAGCCGGATTCTAGATAAAGGTCAGTTTATAAGGATTTTATTCTTTTTAGATACCTAACAAATCATGCCTCAATTTTTTGTAAGTTTTGCTGACGCGTGTCCCTATATAAAATTACCCTTCACTTTGTCAATAGTTTTGAACGACTTAAGAAACAATATAATGATTGTTTTCTGTACAATAGTTAATAATGATATGGATAAATAAAAGGATAGGTATTATTTTAAGAACTATTGGCGCAAAATTTTAGTCGAATTAGTAAATTTTTTTTTTTTTTTTATTTTTATTTTATTCATTATTCTCATCTTGTTATCTTAAGTGTAATTTATATATATATATATACATAAAGAGTATCATTGATGTATATAAGGATTAAAGTTTAATTGATACATATATATAGAGAATACAGATACTTATACAAATTTTACAATAGTAAGTTGAGAGAATAGTTAGTGGCATTGATATTTTATAAAAATAGCGGTAATGCCACTTCAAAGTAAATAATTCATTCATTGTGGGGTGTACAATTTTAAGTAAAGATACCTTCAAAAATGCAAGTTCAAAAAAAAAAATGAAAATTGATATGTGAAAGAAAATAAAGTTACTTTTACAAATTTATATTCATTAACATTATAAAAATAAGCTAAACAAAATAGTTCAACAAAACTTCAATTTCATCATGGTTGAAATCAAGAAGCCAGAGTTTAACTTTTTTCAAAAAGGAGAATAGAGTTGATATGGCTCGTATGCTAGCAGGGAGGCGATTAAACAGTTTGCGGGATACAACATGATACGAATTTCTAAAACTTGTAGTACGAAAGGTAGGAGCTGCAACTAAGGATTGGTAATTACTGCGTAAAGTATATGCTTCAGAGATTGGACTCTGCAAGTACCCACCTCTCATAAAAAAAATCTTGAGAACCTTGTAATAAAATAGCTGTCTCACAGGAAGTATCTTTGTGCTTCTAAAATGCTCCATGGAATGAGAAAGACGGGAAGAGTTACAAACCTTTCTTATAGCGCATTTTTGCAGCACAATCAGCTGCTTTAGTTTGTTTCGGTATGCACCCCCCCAACAACTTATACCATATTGCAATCTGGAATGAAAAATTCCATAGTAGAATGTTTTTAAAGTGGTGTTACTACAAAACTTTCTAAGAAGATAAAAACAACGGATTGTGTTAAAACTATTGTAGTATAATACTAGGTTAAAAAAACAATTTTGCTAATTTTAATCAAATTTCGCATCATGCTATCTCTAACATGTTACTAAAGTTAAAATCGTCGAATACCAATGACGAACTGTCATTGTTTTAGGTTTTTACAGAAGCAATTTAAACAAACTGTGAATGTGCACACATCGACAAATCGGCCGAAACCAAAAATCAAAACATTTTGATGTTGCTCGCACCGAAACTTACCCGAGAAATCGGTGCACACACCCACACACACAACAAACATTTTAATCCACAGTCACCGGTCCGTGATCATCTGCTGTGCTACTGGGCGGCTTAAGGGTCTTAGACCAGTTCCAAATTTTATCCAATTTATTGTCATACGCTCCTAAAAAAGTTTTATTTCAAAAAATCGTTTTTAGGCAGCGTGAAAAAAGGAGAATAATTCGACTCCTACGTTTTCACATAACTTTTTTGACTAACATCTACATATTTATCGTGTAGATTGACATAACGGTATGCTCAAATTATAAATTCTGCTTTTACATAAAGTGCAAAGATGCAAATAGTGTTTTGGTATTGGTATTGAATATAAACGTTTACTCTTTTTACCGTAAGTTACTGAAGCCTGTAAATACTTAAGCATTTCTCAAAGTCGATGCCAAAAAACAAATTAAGCTTTATTTTCATTGTTCTAAAGGGCGGCAAAATTTTTCAGCCCGGGCGCTAAATCCTTAAATACGCCTCTGGGCGAACGGTTTCAACGCAAGCTGTAATATTCAGGTCTTTTTTGCGCTCAGTTGCAGGCTTGAAAGGATTTTTTTGGCTTTCTCCGACTAGGCGTCTGACAAGAGTTTTCGACAAAACTGGTTTTCGCCCACGAGTTTCGGTTTTGGGTGCGTATATTATTGAATTTCGAATCATTTTGTTGGAACAGCCAACAAAACGTCGAACTTCTCCGTAAGTTTTACCTTCTGAAATCATTTTTTTAATAATTTCACGTTTTTCGTTTGTGCAATGTTTTCCACGGCCCATTGTCTTTGAAAAACTGTAATTTTTTTTGTTTAAAATGAGAAACCCATTCAAAATTAACAAATCTTAATATTTGGTTACTTTACCTTGAAATATGACACCAAAAAATGTTTTTTTCTAGCGTAATGAAAAAAGTTAAAATGAAACTTGTACCGGTGGTGCTATTTTTACTTGCGATATAGGTACTATAGGGCAAGTTCTGCATTTGGAAAAAAAATCGAACTCGAGATTTTGATCAAAGTTGACATTACGATGATAGCGAAGACGAAAAAAGTGGGTCCGACAATTCCGTCTGTCTGTCTGTATGTCTGTATGTCTGTATGTCTGTACCTCGAACTACAGCCTAAACTACCGGAGGTATATTCTTCAAACTCGGTAGTTAAGGGTCTTCGGTGATTCCCTAGAGGAGAAATTGAATTTTTTTTTTTAGCTCCAAAACTAAGGGTACCCCCCATACACCCGTAATGCAAAATCTTATTTATCTCGAAAACGGCTCTAACGATTTTTATAAAAAAAATTAGGTGTGATATTATGGACATGGACTATATTTTGGTGAAAAAAAAATTTGGGGGGAAATGTTATTAGGGGTACCTGTCATAGAACGGTTTTTTTGATTTTCGAATTTCTCACCAACGGCTCTAACGATTTTAACCAAAATTTTTATGCGGGAGCTGCTTTGCATTTGAAAAAATATAAACTAAAAATTTTTTCGAAAAAATAGTTTTTGGATTTTTAAAAAAATAATACATATTTTTTTTGAAAATTCAATATCTTGAAAACCGATACACGATTAAATTTTTAAATTACGTTATAAAATGTATTTTATTAAATACTAACAATTTGCATATCAATTTTTTTTATAAAAATTTTAAGGAAAATTTAGTTCACAAAAAACATGTTTCAGTGTGTCTGTATGTCTGTACCTCTCACTACAGCCTAAACCACTGGAGCTATTTCTTTCAATCTCGGTAGTTAAGAGTCTTCGGTAATTCCCTAGAGGAAAAATTGAAATTTTTTTTTTAGCTCCAAAACTAAGGGTACCCCCCATACACCCGTAATGCAAAATCTTATTTATCTCGAAAACGGCTCTAACGATTTTAATAAAAAAAATTAAGTGTGATATTATAGACATGGACTATATTTTGGTGAAAAAAAAATTTGGGGGGAAATGTTATTAGGGGTACCTGTCATAGAACGGTTTTTTTGATTTTCGAATTTCTCACCAACGGCTCTAACTATTTGAACCAAAATTTTTATGCACGAGCTGCTTTGCATTTCAAAAAATATAAACTAAAATTTTTTTCGAAAAAATAGTTTTTGGATTTTTAAAAAAATAATACAATTTTTTTTTTGAAAATTCAATATCTTGAAAACCGATACACGATTAAATTTTTAAATTACGTTATAAAATGTATTTTATTAAATACTAACAATTTGCATATCATTTTTTTTTATAAAAATTTTAAGGAAAATTTAGTACACAAAAAACATGTTTCAGTGTGTCTGTATGTCTGTACCTCTCACTACAGCCTAAACCACTGGACCTATTTCTTTCAATCTCGGTAGTTAAGGGTCTTCGGTGATTCCCTAGAGGAAAAATTGAAATTTTTTTTTTAGCTCCAAAACTAAGGGTACCCCCCATACACCCGTAATGCAAAATCTTATTTATCTCGAAAACGGCTCTAACGATTTTGATAAAAAAAATTTAGTGTGATATTATGGACATGGACTACATTTTGGTCAAAAAAAATTTTGGGGCAAAATGTTATTAGGGGTACCTGCCATAGACCCGTTTTTTTGATTTTCGATTTTCTCATTAACGGCTCTAAGGATTTTAACCCAAAATTTTTAGCAGGAGTCCCCTTAAGTTTAAAATAATATTGTATAAAAAAATATTCGAAAAAATATTTATTGGATTTAAAAAAAAAAAAATTAAATCAATATCTTCAAAACCTATGAACGATTATTTTTTGAAATTATTTCCTAAAACCAATATTATTAAATACTTAAAATTCGCATCCGACATTTTTTTCTTGAAAAATTTTAGAGAAATTTTTTATATAAAAATTTTATTTAATAATAAAACGATTTTTTAAAGTTTATTTGCATACTCGTAAATTCATACTTTTCCGGAAACCAGACGGCAATTTTATGCATTTGAACATTATTATATCATTAAATCCATGTTTTATATTTATAAAATGTATCTTAAATTCCAAAGTACTTTTACATAAGAGCAAGTTCGTGCGATCCAGTCGTGCATTTTATTTTTACCGGCACTGTACATATATTTTTAAGAAATAGTTATAAATTAAATCTTGAAGAATTTTTTTTAAATAAATGGGTCAAGAAATTACACTTTAAAAAAAAATTACTCTGAAATTGGGTTCCATTCACAAAGAAAATTAATTTTAATATTAGAATCGGAATTTACCATGGAAGATCCCTTAAGTTAAGAAATCATTATAATTATGTCTTACCGCTTTGGCTCTCATATTCTGTACATTTCGAACAATTAAGATTATTACTTATTTAATATTTTTTTTTTAATTTTTACTTTCAGCCTGGTACATCTCTCACAGAGCCATGAAAATAGTGTTTGACGATGTTGATAATTTTGAGAAATCAAAGTATCCTATCGATAGAGCATGGGAATTAATCAAACAACACTTTAATGTAAAGACTCGCTTGGATCTATTGGACCATTGCTATGCCAAATTCGATAAGCCATTCTTTGCAAGCTTGTGCCAAAAACTTTCACAAGCAGCCGACGAAGGCGATGCCATGTGCCTTTTCTTATTCCAAGAAGCAGGCCATCATTTAGCTCGTAGTACAATATGCTTACTACCGAAAGTTCACGAAGAGCTAGTCAAGAGTGGAGACCTTAATATTGTTTGTGTTGGATCGGTTTGGAATAGCTGGCATTTAATGCGGGAAGGATTTCTCCACGAGCTTCGCAAAATTCCCCTAAACTATGGATTGAAATTAATCAAAATAACTAAATCGATGGCTTATGGAGCAGTGTATATTGGAGCCGATGGTATTAATTTTGATCTTCCACGGAATTACTCGGACAACTATAAGGTTATGTTCCATTATACCAATTCACCAATGAAGAACGGCATCACAAATGGTCATTCCAATTTATGAAGACTTTATATACATAGACATCTATATCATTAAATTTCTATAAGGAGATTGACCGACTAAGCTCGATGTGATAAAGGCCGATTTTCCATATTTGTTGTTAAATTTATATTTTTTTTCTTTTTTCATTTAATAGCTACATATCTATTTAAACAGTAGGTAATGAAAAATGTTGTTAAGTACATATATATAATACATACATATATCTTTATATGTACATATATATTTTGATACGAAAATCCTAGTACATTATGTAATTTTAAAAGGTGGATCAAACCCAAGTTAAGTAAAATAAAAATATTTGTATTTTAACTCTTTAAAAATTGAGTTAAAATATGATGGACCAAAAAAAATATTTTTTTTTTATTTTGTTGTTTAACATTTCATTAATCAGAAATACAATTTTTATAAAATTTATTTCCTACAAGGGAACCAAAAAAATATTTTTTGATGAAAAGGCTATAGAAAGAGCTCGATGATCTTGACCTAAAAATGTACAGCCAAAACAACATGAAGCCTCAAAGTTTATTGAGACTTCTCTTTTTAGAAAAATGTAAAATTTCAAAACGAATCACAAAACAATCACAATTTACTCGGATGTTAATATTTCTTAAAGTGTTCTTTTTGGGTTGTTAATTCTAATTCAAAGTTGTTTGTGTTCAGTTTTTGTTTTGTTCTTGTGAAGTTTGTGTTTTATTTCTTCATCTGTAAAATTAAGGTTTTTTCAACATAAATTTGGATGTGTTACGTAAAAAGCCCACATTAGTTAAAAGATTTGTGTATACGTGCTTAAAATTATGAAAAAAAAAGTAAGACAAGTCTTGTAAATAAGCCACTGCGTTAAGTAGAGCCGGTTTTATTCCTCAAACGAGCAATATTTTAGATTTTTTGTCATAAGATTTCACCTTTTTTTCAAACATATAAAATGCTGCTTTTTAATGGTTTTCTCGTTATCGTAAACAAGATTATAACATTCAATAGTTGATAAAAAAAACTTAAAAACGACTAAACTGCTTTGTGATAAGATGTAGATGACTAAAATTCCGATTGTAAGTTTTGTACTGATATGATAGCCGACGATTATGATATGAGAAAAAAGTAGCTGATAACTAACTAATGACTGATTTTATCTAATGGAATATTTTTAGTTAAAATCATTTCAATGTCACTTCCCACTTTACATGTATAAATCAACAACATCATTCGACTTAATCCTTTCAGTACTTAAAGCAGTGAATCGAATAGAATCACTTTATATCAATCAAAGATATCCGCATCTTCTCCGATAGCTAAGCAGCCTTTAAATCTCTTGATTCTGTCTCTACCAGCTCAATAACGATCGTCTGTCATAGACATGGCGCAGCACTTTAACATTCACCTCTGATGTGGCCGGGCTACGGGACATTTCAGGAAATTGTAAAGCTGACGAACTCGCCAAAAGTTAAACAAAATGACACCTTTATTGCCAGATAAGTTAAATATACAGGGTGTCCCTTAATTCGTGCATAATATTTTAGGGCGTGATTCTTGGGTATATTCTTAAAAAAAAAATGTTCTATATCCAATTTTAATATCATATATTGGGGACTTAAGAAAAGGCCTATTTTGGTGTACCCTGACCCATGTTAACGGTAATTGCGCTATTAGTACTAATATGATAGAAACTTCATTTAGGCCTTTGCTTTTACATAAAATCTATAGGTTTTTGTGCAAACTTATCGTTGAGTTTTATTTGTATTATTTTTACGTTCATTCAAAAAAAAAAATAGTAAAACGGCATGTTTATCACGCATTTTCTGGAGAAAATTGAGCCAAAAGTCAAAAAATTAGTTTGGGCAGGAAAAACGTAACATGCTAGAAACTGGATATCTCAAGACCGAGATGGGATATCATATTTGTTTAGAAACAATTACAAAGGGTGATATTTCTTCTAAAAATAAAGGCCTAAATGAAGTTTCTATCATTAGTACTAACAGCCCAATCACCGTTAATATGGGTTATGGTACACCAAAAAAGGCCTTTTCTTGAATCCCCAATATATGATATAAAAACTGGAGATAGGCCCTTACTGTAGAACAATTTTTTTTAAGTTACAGTTACAGTACACTGATATGAAAATGTTTGGGTTCAAATCTTCATCGGAGTGTTTGGACCCGAAACCCCGCCCCGTGCTTCCGCCACTGGATCCAATTAAGGTAGGGGGGCCAAATAAGGCCCTGTTCCTAATAAGGCCCACTTGTCAGAAAACACAGAAACGAACAAATAACGGGACTTTTTTTGCTTTGTATATTTAAACCATGTCTACAAGAACACATACAAAGGAAAAAAAGCCAGCTGCGCGATTCATGTCTTGACCTACAGCTCAATGAAGTTCGTCGGGGGGGAAAAACTATCAAATTATAAAAAAGTAGTGTGTTTTGTGTTCTTTTTTAACAAATTTAAACCAAGTAAGTACCTATTTTTTGATTTTTCCCGTATAATATATAATATTTTGAGTAAATTACAACATTATTTGTTTGTAAAAAATGTTTGATCGTTAGTTTTAAATATTTTTTTTTTAAGTCTTGCATATTCCTAATAAGGCCCACAAAAATAAGGGATGGGCCTTATTGGGCACACGCAAATTTGCTTTTAATTATTGGGTTTTATATTATACATATATTTTATATTTTTAATGTGTTTCAGAACAAATGCCAACTTTTCCCAAAAAAAAAGAGCTTCTAATAGGACAGTAACCAACATAAAAAGACGCATTGCAGGTTAAAGAATATTTTAGTTTTATTTTTTTACGAAGAAGTGAAGTTTATATTTTTTTGTTTAAGTTTTTTGCTAAAATTAAGTTTTTTATTTAATTTGTGTTTTTTGTTAAACTAAAGAGACTATTTCCTTATGAAATAAATTTAATTTTTGTGTTTTTAATTGCGATATTCTTAAGAAAACTGAGTGGGCCTTATTAAGACCCCATGGGCCTTATTAAGAACAACGTAAGCTTTTTATAAATTACAAAAAAATATACTTTTCAATCTTACGAAAACAATAAAATCTATGTTTTCATGTAGATAAAAAGACAAAGAATCATAACCTTTTTAGTTTACTCGGATACTCTCAAAAATCAAGCAGATATTTCGAAAAATCCGTTAGGTGGGCCTTATTTGGCCCCCCTACCTTATATGTAAATAAAGTCAACGAATATCAAAATTTTAAAAGTCAACGTTGAAATAAATTTTTGACATTGATCTAGAGCTTCCAGGGAGATCAATTGGCAACTGCAATTTATCTTCAACATCAGCACTTAAGGCCAAGCCTATTTCTTCTACGAGTGGCTCTAGGAAGCAATTTTGGAATATTTGACGACGATATTTAATGATTTACCTATGACAAGAAACTTGCCTCATCCACGCTTATGTCGTTTTTATTTGGCAATCTCGAATCTCTCTCCGATCCGGTATCCCAACTGCACACTTTTTTGATTGTGAAGTTTGGTGTGATGGCATACATATGTATTTGCGAAGCTATTTAGAATACAAAACTAATAAGATATTTTAATATTTAAAAGCTTGAAGATATAAATATTTAACTGTCCCTCTGAATATTTTTCTACTACAACGAAGATCTGCACTTTTGGTTTTTTGGCGTATACTTCTTTAGTAAAAAATCAACTGCAATCATATCATCATCACATGATGAGGACGAAGACGAGGAACAAGATTCCATTTTAACATTATAATTAAAGTTTGTTTAGCAAAACATTTTTCAGCATATGAAGGAGGATTTAAAAACCTATCAATTGCTCCCTTCAACAAAGCTGTCAAAACCTACTTTTAGCTCACTTTTGGAAAAAATACTACAAACACTTACCTTTAGTTGTTAAGGTTAAACTATTGTATATTGTAGAATTTTGAAAAAAGAAAGATCCAGTACATTACACTTTTTATATCTAAAACTGCTTACTAAAGAAGTTGCAGTTGGATTACTTACCTAAGAAATTACATCAAACGGATCCAAAATAATAAAACACTTGTTATTCCTTCAGCTTTCTGAACACAAGTCTTATTTATTTACCGCTGAAATTAATCGGTTCTATCTTTGTTTGTTTCCTCGGTCTTAGTTTTTCAGAAAAGTACTGATTTCAATTTCTCCCGACCTTACCCTACCTACAACATGTATTTATTTATTTACAGGACAAAAAAAGTTTCAATAAACTGCAATACAAAATTCACTGACATATTTTCCAAAAGCTGAAGAAACAGAATATCTAAAATAGGAATTTATCGATTCGTTCAACTTTTTTCGCCTCGAAAGTTCAAGGAAACTCGAAAAAGGACCTAAAACTTTTGTTTGACAAACAGAATTTCCAGGGAGATTCCCGATAGGCCCCAATAAAATCCATTTTATTTTTTTTTTAGTTTTGAAGATAATACACTGAATAATACGATTTGTGGCGTTTACCATGACTCTTATCAAGGTGAAGGTATGTTGGCAATATCTATCCGGCTGTTGAACTTCAGGTATTGTAGTCTTTGGATGGTTGACATAAACGCGGGATATCAAAATTAAAAAAACCACCGATATCTTTGAAGTGAGAGCTGTAGCTACGTCCTATTGGAACCAAATGGCCCCTAACTCCAATTCATCAATTCAACGTTCGGAAAGTTCAAGGACAAACTCATGTTTTTGCGTGCTGTGAGAGTTGCAAGCTTGCAAGGTTGAAGCTCTCACTGCCTAATGTTCTAAGGTGATCTGACGAGCCGGGGAGTCCAGGTTTTCGTCTAAGAGGCTTATGAATGTAGGACAGATCTAGATTTAGGCGCACTGGGTTGCGATCTCAAACAATAATCTTTTTGGATATATTTAAAAGAGAAAGTAAAATAAGAGAATTGTCTCCATGTCTTCTCAAATAGTATTTGTGGGAAAATTATCGTTTTAAATAAATAATACGGTAGTGAACAAAAATACGTTAAGAACAATAAAATGTTGGGTTTGTTAAACTGTTAAGATTATTTTTAACGAGACGCAATTTACTATGTCGAATAAAAGTGTCCGCACATTGAAACATACAATAATTGAGGATGAATCTTCTAATTTATGCGATTTTGGAATAATGGTTGTAATTGTCTAGGCTTTACTAGAGTTCCTACACTAAACTATAAAAGGAACGATAAGACTTTAGTTGTTTTTAAATGGATAGAATAAGTAGAATAGTCGTATAGTAATGGTTAAAAATATGTGTTAAAATAGGGCGTTTTCCTAAATGCAGTGTTGCAGCGCATCGTGAAATTTGATGCGTTTTTTTATTCACTTGCTTCAATAAAATAACGTTATTAAATACGAATTCTAACTTTCAGAGTTTTTTTTTAATAAATTGTAAAAGTAAATATTGAATTTCAGAGTTGCGAGGGCATCAAAATCCACGATGCGCTGCAACACGACATTTAGGAAAACTATGGGCGTTTTCCAAAACGTAAAGGTAAAATGCAACAACAACAAACTCTCTACGGGAAAGGCAACTACTCTTATTCGGTAGAAAAACTTTGTTACCGACGCGAAGTATCACTTTGTTATATACATACATAGCTGTCAGTCGTTTCCACCCAGGAATCGTGAACGCAATTTTGTTTTTGAAATACGTTTTTTTTGAGTCGGATGACTTGCAAATATTTTCATTCATGTTATACGAAATAATGTATATATATTTTTTTCTAAATAGTAATAAATATTTTATTAATATAATTATTGTGTCTTGCATGTATCCATTTGTTTAAAAAACAATTTTTCTACGAGTCATACAAACGGCAGTTTTATATAACACCGCACCCTTACTTATAAATACTAAAATTAATTTGTCATACAATAATTGGTATTGGTGTATAATTCATTCATTCTATTACTTTTTATTCTTATATACTTTCGATAGATTTATAGATTAGTTAAAAACAAATAAAAATACATCATGAAAATACTGAAATAAAAATAGGAAAACAGAATATATAATATGTAGGTAGGTATTTAGTGATTTTCACTCAACATTTTATAACTTTCTTAAAAAATAAGAATAATAAAAAAATCTCGAATATATAAACCAAAGCTTTGATCTTAACATAAATTCATTTAAATATAATTGTATATATTTTGTTTAATATTAAAATGTTGTTATTATAAGAAAATGCACATCTGCAGTATATTATAACACTGAAAGAGTTGATTAGAAGAGAGAGAGAGAAGACCAAGGATGATACACAGGTTTAGAATTTTAATTGTTCAGACTCTGACGGAGTTTGTTTGGATCTTGATAGTGAGACGATACCATCGATGGATGTTGTGGTGGCGGGAAACAACGAACATGTTCAACATTCGAGCCTTCACCATCGCCACTTTTAAGATATTTATTAAGAACAGCAAATACTTGCGAGTTTAGAACTTGGAATCGACGAATCCGGTCAACCATTCGTTTCAATTTCTGAAATAAAAGAAAATATATTTTTTTGTATTTCTGTTCATGAGGAAAATATGGAAATATTTACAATTCCATTAACATCCTGATCTTTGCCATCTACTCGTTGTATCCTTAGAATATGATAGCAAAAATCTAAAGCCTCGAAACGCCTCTGTTGACCAAGGAGAACAATCATAGCACATCCAGCCCAGTTTAGACCTTCTCCGAATAGCTCCTCAATCGTGTATTCGGTTCCTCTAACTGGAATGCAATAGACAAATTGCAAGGCAGACCAGAGCCGATGGAATTCAGAGCATTCATCAACATGGATAATTCCATTGGCTGGCGGTGGCCCCACCCACACAGGATCGTCTAAATAACTCTTGATACGATTAAGGATAACTTCAAAAATGCTCAAGCCACAACAAAGTCGTTCCCTGGTCAGAAGGTCACCTTCCCTTGCAATCATTGCTTGCTGAAAATGTAGAAAATAATCAGGATTACCTAGGGTAATGAAGCATTATTATAAACTTACTTTAGCTGAACCAAGTTTTTCTACATTCGAAACAATCTGCAAATTTGCAAATTGAGCCTCTAATCGTTTTTGTTTGGCTTCAGGTTTTTCATTTTCTGAAAATAAAACAAATTAAGATTCGTCCTTACCGCTATCTTTGTATTGAATTTTAACAAACCTTTGCAAAATGGTCGAGGGAATATATTCTGGAAGATAGCGGCGTGTAACAAATCACAAACTTCTTCTTGTGATAGAGCTTGTTCGATTAGTAGACAAAATATAACACAATTTCCAAATTCACGGAATGATTGGAAGAGTTCAGTTTTTGTGTCAGGATATTGCACGATATCTGTTAAATGAGCCTGGTAATAGCTCAGCACACCTGGCGATCCATATTCACATCGTGGCAGTTTACATGACTTTGGCATTGCACTCATCAGGGTTTTCGTAAATTGCAGTAGGCTACCCTGTATGAGAGGTTTAACAATATCTTTAAGGATGATGTCCATTACGACAGCAATGCCTTGGTAGCCAAGTAGGCGACACATCCCATGGAAGTGAGGAGCCCCAACAAAACCAGCATATTGCCCGTATTGTGTTGAGTAAGCAGCATTCAGTTGTTTCGAACCCCACAGGTAATAGTGAGACATTTGTGGTGGTTTCTCGCGCTGAATAGCTTGAGAAGAAGACAAGTTGACTTTGCTGCGAACAAATCTGAAAATAGAAAAATAGACGATGTGTTAATATATATGCATAGATATTTTTTTAAACTCACCTGTTGGTTGCTGCGTTGTAACAATAATTTGATAAGAAATCGTAGTTTAATTCGACAAACACATGTAATGTTATTCGACCGTACGGAGCAAGGACATTATGATTTGCTTCTTTAACCATTCCATCAAAATTATCCATAGCTAACCATTTGCTTAACAATTTATGGCATATACGATTGGCTTCAAGTAGACCGTCTAATTCCTGCAATATTCGGTAGACAATCATAAGAAGTTCAAAATTAAAATAAAAAATAATAAAAACGAATATGCAAACCCATGAAAAAACTACATAGGAAATCATCTTTTTTAAGAATAAAAGTTCCAGAAAAAAGATTTCGTAGGACAAAAACAACCACTGAGAGAAAACTATAGTGCACCAATGTTACATTCACGGAAAAAAGGCAAGGTATCGATTATATTAGAATAAATTTCAAATCCATCGATATTTTTGGAGAACCTTACATAAAGCTTGTACGGTACGTGGCTTTCTATAATTTAATTATAAGCGACATAGAAATAAGACACGGCATTCTCCGCTTTAGTTCAGCCGCCATCCCTGGAGATAAAATATCTGAGACAACAACCTTCAGTCTAAGAACATCGTGACACACATCTTTCCTATCCTTCTTTCTCTTCCTTAACTTCACGCCCGCGCTGTGTTCAAACATTTAAAGGGTAATCATAATCCCTTGAGGCGTGTAGATTATAAAAAAAAAGTTATGCTGTAAGTAAATCAATGTTAGGTTATGAATGTTTGAAATCATCATTTCATTACGATCTTAGCTCCAAAATATGACTTTTTACTTCTCCTGTAATTAAAAACTTTAACTAATTCATGTTTTAATATTTGCTGTAGTAGCCCATTCTAGTTCTACTCTTTCTTGTTCAAAGACACGAAGCAAATTGTTTGCGATCTAATAATAATATAATCTCCCCTATAACCGTCAATGAAAATTTTAATTTTTTCGGCATCGTGGTTCTTTTCATTGTGTGTTCTGTTGTTGGCATGGCCCATATTCCCTTGAAAATCAATTCTACAATGAAATCTAATATATAAAAAGTTAAATGACCGGTACAAATTTTAACTAAAAGCAACAGTACCTCTTGGACTGTCACGTAGCAGGAGGTGTTCGTTCGATTACTATTAACTAATGCATGGAACAAGAAAATGTTTTTTTTAGGGATACTGCTTCACGCGAAATAGTGACAAATCCACCAAGAGTATCATGCAGCGAAATTCTTATTTATTTAAGAACTGGGCATAGGACATTGTCGTGGTTCTTTTCATTGAATGCCAAGCAAATCAGACATTATCCACCAACAAAGTTAAGAAGAGTGTTTGCAGTTGCCTCCTTGCAATCAAGGTTATGTTAGGTTTAGGTGGCTGCTAGCCGGAAGAGCCAAACACACTTAGAGCAATATTTGGTCCGTTGTGATACCACAGGATTCCAAAAATAACCCTTACTCGTTAAACCATTTGGAGCTAACAATGAAGCGTTGGAGACAGTGAATGTCGGAATTTCTTAAATCACTAAGATCGATATAGTAGAAGTCTTCCAAGTGGAGTCTACGTCTTTGTGCTGGGGCAGGACACGAACATAGAAGGTGAAAAACTGTCCTCTTCTTCTTCATTCATGCAGATTCTGCAAAAATCATTTGCAGGAACTACAAGTCGAAAAGCATGTTTTCCTATTAGGCAGTGTCCAGTAAGGACACCTATTACGTAGCTTATATGCAATCTACCAATAGAAATTAGTTGTTTTGAGCGTTTAGCATCAAATAATGGCCAAATTAGTTTCGTAGACTAGCAAGTTGGGGTGCTGGTCCATCTTTGGTTAGCTTTCTTTATGGTATCATGCTTTAGCATAAGTTTACAAGTAGCTAGGGGTGTACCGATGTTAGATTTGCTATCCAACAAAGGTAAGATTGTTCCATCTTTTGCAAGTTCGTCGGCTTTACAATTACCTGGAATGTCTCTATGTTCCGACAACCATATAAGGTGAATGTTAAACTGTTTTGACATCTCCATCAGAAATGATCGACAATTTTGGGCTGTTAGTGAGTTAATGGAGAGTCCAATGACTTTATGGCAGCTTGACTGTCTGAGAAGATACGTATATCAGTAGTCGATATCACGTTTTCTTTGAGCCAAGAGAGGACTTCTTTTATTGCTAGAAGCTCTGCCTGGAACACGCTACAGTGATTGGGAAGACGAAAAGATAGACAAAGATTTAATCCTTCGGAGTATCCGCCTCCACCGACCCCGTCATCGGCTTTAGATCCATCTGTGTAGAAATGAATCGCTTCGTCTACCAAAAATGACTCATTTTGTCAGGTAGACCTGGAAGGGATGGACACTTGAAAGTTTTTATTAAATTTTGCATGAGGGGTGGTGTAATCGACTTTAATAGGTAGAGATCTGAACGAGTTCAGTATAATGGAGTGGCAATATCATTATTGATCCACTGCGAGGAGGCTTTAAGCCGAATGGCTGTGCTAGCGGCCGATTGTTTGCTAAAGATATCTAGCGGTATGAGATGAAACAAAACATCAAGTGCAGTGGAGTCCTCCACCCATGATTAAGCAGGCTGTTCGTTGGACTTTACTGAGCTTGTCGCGGTTTGTTGCTGTTTCCAGCGCAGTCCACCATACTGTTACTCCATATGTAAGTATCGGTCTAATGACTGAGATATATAGCCAGTGTGTAATATGAGTTTGTAGACACCATTTGTTACCTACGACTTTTTTGCAAGAGAATAAAGCTATATTGGCCTTGTTGATTCTCAAAAAACAATTTATCTTTTTATAGTTTTTTCTTTCAGAACTTGTATGGTAAATTTAAGAAAAAAAATTCTTTTAAAAGCACTTAATGCAATTTTTATAAAAAAAAAATCTCTTGTTATGAAACGATCTTCTCATTTTAACCATCCGGTAACCGACAGAAAATTGTAGGTTCCCTCCACTCAAAAACTCAGGAATGTTTTACAGTTCTATGTGGCTAGAACCTGGTTCTACTCAAGCTTTTGCAGCTTAAAATTTATTTATGTTTCAAAGAAAATTAAAATAAATCAGATGAAATTTACTTCAGAATACAAAATGACAACTCAAATATTCAACTCACCACAATTCCAGTTATATCATTGGCTTCAAAACGACAAATAGCCAGTTCGATGCTCTTATGCATATTTGCATTTATACGTTGTGTTATAAGTTTATTCAAATCAATAGAGCGTCCTTAAAACGAAAGCAAATTATAATCTATTCTTTGATTAAGTCTATTATGATTCTACTAACCAAGCAGCTGGACATGTCTTTGTTTCAGTAGAGTCTCATATCGATTATTACGAGGATACGATTGAAAATTAAACCCAAGAACTTCACATTCCAAACGAAATCGCTTATCCAAAAACATGCTGAAAAAAACATCAGTACTGGGCTAGTTAACAAAAAAATAAAAATACAACAAACCTTCCAGCTAATTGTTTGTAATGAGCAAATATTTGCTCACTCAGCTTGTACACAAATTGATCGAAGCACAAATTTACTTCAGCTTCGACTTCGTCGTACAAAAATTGTTTACGGAAGACAGTCAGCGCATAGTGAGCTGAATCGTTGTACAAATCCAAAGGATATAAGACAAATCTATTGAAGGAAAAGAAATTAATTAAAACTACTGTTGTATTTGAAGCAAAAAATATTTCCAACTCACTCCATCATAGATGGCTCCTTCGTTTGCAAAATGTGATCTGTTAAAATCCAAGGCATTGACATTTCAATGGGAAACTGAATACGCTTTTCCATTGTAATCAAATCTTTGCACTCCTCGTTGTGTTGATGACGAACCAGACATTTGTTCACTTTCCTTCCCATGGTCATTTCCAGATAGAACTCTCGATACCAAAGCTGTGATAAATCGCAACACTTCTGCAATGTGTCGCTAAAATTGAGCAGATAACTCCAGTAGAACGAAGTTTTGTGGAACGAATCGATTTGCATCAAACAATTACCGTCGATGTCTTTGCGGAGTGTTCGTTTTCCACCACTTTTATCTGCGATGAGGGATTCTAACATCGTTCTAACCATGTATAGTTGTGTCGATGATGGACCTACATTTAAACGTGGCACTTGGATGCGAAAACCTCCATCGGGATCTTTTTTTCCCTTCGAAGCCGGATCATCAGATGGTTCATAGCCTTTTTGCCAATCGGAGGAGGTCTCTCTCACAGACATAATAATACTCCTGATGAGATCCTTTTTGTTTTTAACTGCCTTCCGAAGTGGTTCTCGCAGTGTCAGCTGGACGAAGTCCTGTAGCTCCGAATAGATATTTCGACGTATAGCTTCACACAAAACTGTCTCTATGCGAGCCATTAGCACTTGCAGTCCTTTTATCATGGCAATTACTTCAATCAGTGCAAATTTCTCCTCAGATGTATAATTGTACCGAGTAGCTCGTTCATACTCTTCTGCTTCAACAGGACATTCCTTGTTCTGATGATGGTCAGTTGGATGAAGCAACTTCCACGAGTACAACTCCGTGACCACACTTGTCCATTCTGAGAGCAGTTGCAGTCCCCGCAATGCCAAATCTGATGTACATCGATTTTCGGCATCAGATGGATTCTCTTTGACAGTTGTTGTCACCTCATTGGTGTATCGAGCAAGTTCGGAAATATACTTAACATGATCTTCTCTAATTTGTGGCAAATGAACCATCAAGTCTGCCTGTGGGCTAGTCGCTGTGGAGCTAGAAAGGGGCCATTTGCTGGCATCAAAGTGCTTGCTACGTTTGATGTAATTAAAAGGAGCAATTTGCATGTCCCCAAACAGTGGAACAACTTCAAGATTTTTGAATATGCGATCAATTCTATCCAGACGAATCTTTTTTTTCTGATCCAACTTATTGATATTACAGCCATCTGAATCCATCAGAAACAAACCGAAACCCATGACTTTAACAAGCATGTGTTTCTCCTCTGGAGTCAAATACATTTTTGTCTCGAACATATGCACACAAATGTTAACGACATCCGAGAGTAAGTCTTCATATCCAGGGATTTTCTCTAGTGTATCTTTGACGGTGTCTCGAATTTTATTTTGTGTTGCCAAGAACATTGAAAGATTTTGAGATTCTTGGAGTGTATGAGAATCCGACATGACTTTCAGAAATTGAGCCGCTCTTCTATATGTACTGTAATCATTTTTCACACTTGATTTCATGTTCTTTAATTCATCCAGAACTGCAAACATATTGATGAATTTTCCCAATGTCAGGAGGTATGCTTCGGAGACGAAATCTTTGCGTTTCTCTGCATGACATAAGCGTTTTACTTCGCCTGAGAAAGCATCTATAGCTTTACGCTAGAAATAAAATTAAAAAGTCAATTTATTTTAACTTCAAGTTTATTAAATGTATTGTAAAGGATATTTTTAATAGAGGTAATACCACTGTTTCTATACCATTGTGCTTGATAGGCACTTTTATCCAAGAAATGGAAAAACTGTCAGTTCTCGGTATGTGTGTCAACGACGATCTCCGTTGGAATAACCATATTATCGAGACCACTAAAAACGATGCTAAATGGCTAGGATTTCAATATCGGAGTAAGACATTTTTCTGATCTGGCTACAATTTATAAGGCGTTTATACGTCCTAAGCTCAATTTTAACTCACATCTTTGGGCATGTCCTGCCAGTTTAAACTGATAGGAAACAGAACTATCACAGAATCATTCCCATTTCTTGAACATCGTTAAAATGTTTCATGTCTTTCCTAGTTTTAATCTTTTTTCTCACAAGCAATACTCCTTTGAAGTAGCCAGTTGTATTACATTCCTCAATCAGTTCACCCATAATAACCGTTTCGCTAGGTATGCTCGTCAATTCAACCTCGAGCTTAATTTTGGACTTTTTTTTTTAAACAAATTCATTTTTAGAGGCACAACACAAGTATCGAATAATTTACCCGATACTGTTTTCACTTCTCTCCCTCCCTTATTTTCCCCATCGCTCCATAAACCCTTAAGCCCGAGTGAATTGAAAAAAAAATACAATATTTGGGATTCACCAGGTAATTTATTTAATAAATACAGTGCCGATCGAAATAATAGCAGTGTAACCTGTTAAAAATTATAATTGTTCATATCTCTAAAATATTGCCACTTTTTCTAACTTCTACTGTAAAGGGGTACTCATAGCAAATAATTTAACTGGAAAGTCCAATTTCTAAAAAAAAAACACATAAACGAGAGAATTAGGTTTGCGCGAGAGCATTTGCGCTGGGTTCCTGAAAAGTGGAGCAATATTCTTTGGACTAACGAAATTAAAATTGATCCTAGATACACCACAAAAACGCTTAAACATGGAGGATCTAGTATCATGGTATGAGGATGCTTCTCATACTCTGGAGTTGGTCCATTACATTATATTGGATAAGAAGTATAAAGAAGCATCATTCTTACGACGAAACATCATGCTACCATATGCCGACTTCGAAATGCCGCTTAAATGAGCAGGATAATTACGCAAGCACTGCAGCAGAACAGCTAAGCAATGGTTTAAGGACAACAAGATTGAGCGGCCCTCAGTGCCCCGACCTCAATTTAACTTGTTTGTAACTCTTTTTTAGTCAAATTATGCAAAAAATGGAGAAGTACTGCTATTAATTTGCTAAAAACATTTCGATCTAAAGGGTGGTTAAATTTTAAGGGCCGATGTTGAATGTGAACCACACCTAAACGTCAAGTTTCAATTCAATTCAATTCAATTCAATTTTTATTGGATAATACAGTAAGACTAAGTCTTTTATAGTATTTTTTACAGAGTGGTTAGATTAAAATTTAAGCTTACAAATACTAATTAAAATAAAATCAAATAAAGTTATTCAAAATTAATAACATTTTTATAATTTTTTTTTTTTTTTTTTTTTTTTTTTTTTTTTTTAATATAATATATCAATTTATTATAGAACAAAATTCTGCAACAAAATTCTACCCATTCTTCTTTAATTCTTCACCTTCTTCTTTAAAAATTTTAAATCTATAAATGCACATTTGAAAAGTGTTTAAATGCTTCAGTTTTGAAGTTTGCAATTTCCCTGATTTGTTTAATCCTTATTGGCAGAGAATTGCATAGGCGAATGCTATTAACAAAGAACAACCGTGAGGAGTTAAGGTACTTAAAAGACGGTGTTAATATATTACCTGTTCTAGAAGAATGGCACAAGCTAATTCTTTCGTAAAGATACAGAGGCGTTTTTGTGTGAATCACTTTATGCAAGAATATACAGTTTCGATAATTTGTATATTTGGATAGTGTGCAATTTAGAATTTTGGTACTATAGGGAGATATGTGGTCGTATCTACGTAGACCGTATACATACCTTGTCATATCATTAAATGCCACATTCAGCTTGTGCTCGGACATAGAATCCAGTTTAGGATAAACAAGTTCAGAAAATGAAATAATCGGCACAAGAAGCGTTTTAACCAAGCGTAGTCGTGTGTCAGTAGGTGTAAAACTACTTGATATCCAAAGTTTCCTTAGAGTTCCATATATTCGTCCCACTACAAAGTTTATTTGATCCCTACAAGATAAATCATTCGTCACTTTGAAGCCAAGACTGGTCACAGATTTTACATAACAGACACTCGAGTTATATAAGGATATCGTGGGGAGGTGTTCCGTATTGTACTCCTTCTTAGATACCAACAAAGCCTGGGTTTTTTTAGGGTTAAGCGTTAAACCATTTTCCTCAGCCCACTTACAGATGGATATAAGATCCTCGTTGATGCGAAAAATAAGGTCATCAATTAAACCAATTCTCCTTGAAAGATAGATCTGTATATCATCTGCATAAAGATGAAAGGAGACATTTTCACAAACAGAAGGCAGGTCATTTATAAATAGACAGAAGAGAATTGGGCCCAGTATAGAGCCCTGTGGAACACCTGTTCTCAAGAAACTAGGCCGTGACCAATCATCCCCAACCACAACACGTTGAGTCCTGTTATATAAATAGCTCTTTACTAAGGAGACAGCCAGCTCAGAAAACCCAAAATAGTGCCTAAGTTTTTCACATAGAACACCATGGTTGACTTTGTCAAAGGCCTTAGAGAAGTCCAGCAAGCATAAAATTTTAACCATTGCTGTGGAACAAGAGTGGTTTGCTCTGAACCCAGATTGATATGGAGATAGCAGACATTTTGTGTTAAGATGTTCTATTATTTGCTTCGCTAGAATCTTCTCCAAGACCTTTGATAAGCAAGGTAAGATACTTATGGGACGATAGTCGGACGGTTCTATGGGTACTGACTTTTTAGGTACAGGTGTAATCCTAGCTGCTTTCCATAAAGTTGGAAACGTTGAAGAAACAATGCAGTGATTATAGAGATGCGTAAGTGGGTTACTAACATATGGAAAAATTAACTTAAGAAATCGAAGAGGAATTCCGTCTTCACCAATAGCTTCAGACTTAAGAGTTTTAAACATGTTAATGACTTCATCCTCCGAGACAACCTCGAAGTCAAAAGTATCATCATGTTCATATAACAATTCACTTTTTGCGCTAAAGCTACTCGGAATTTGGGCGGTAGCTGTGAACTGTGTGTTAAGTACACTCGCACTAAGCTCACATTTAGAGATTTGGCGTTTTCCAACACCAATTTCGCGTAGGTTAGCCCAGAGTTGTTTGGGGGGTAAGGTTGTGTCGAGCTTTGAGGCGAAGAAATTTCGTTTAGCTAATCGCGTGATTGAGGTTGCTTTATTACGCATAAAGCAGTATATTCTCCAGGTATCAGTATTTGGGGACTTCCTCCATTTTAAATAGAACTTTCTGCGATTTTTAATTGCAGATTGAACCTCTAAATTATACCATGGACATTTTTTATTTTTTATGACAACCGTTTTCAGAGGGACATGTTTATCGAAAAGTTCTTTGATAAAGTTAAGAATATATTCGAGTTTATTATCTACACTTATAATATTCAAGCAATCATACCAAGGTAAACAACTTGCATCTGAACACAACAATTCATGATTAATTGATTTGAAGTCTCTATATGTAAATGAAGTAGGAGTTTGGGAATGAGAGAAGTCAATATCATAGGTACAAAAAATTAGGTCATGATCTGAAATACCATCAAGACACAGTTGATCATTTAGCAGAACATAAGTTGGATCGGATACAATTATTAAGATCTAGAAGACTCGGTGAGCAATTAGGTGCGTATCTTGTTGGAAAAGAATTAACAACCTTCAGCCCTGAGGCAGCAACAGCATCAAGGAGCTGAAAGGAACGTGAGTCCTCTTTAAGAAGATCAGCATTAAAGTTTTTTTCTACATTTCATTTGACATTTCTCAATTTCAGACTAACTCAATTTGAACCATGGAAAGATACACAATCGAGCAACGCGTTGAAGTTATCCAGGCTTATTATGAAAATGGGCGTTCAAATCAAAATCCATATCGTGCACTTCGTGATTTTTTCGGTCAATTTAATCTTCCAAATGTGCGTCCAATCGGAAAAATCGTGCAAAAATTTGACCAAACGGGGTCTGTAGGAGATGTGAAAACACCAGTGCATGCTCGTACAGCTCGTACTGAAGAAAATATTGCTGCTGTTCGCGATAGTTTGGCTGAAGAGCCGTCCACCTCAACTCGTCGTCGTGTTCAACAATTGCACCTCTCACGCTCGTCGTTGATGAACATTTTGCATAAAGACATTTACACGCTTACAAGGTGCAATTGACTCAAGAACTAAGGCCTCTTGACCATTTCAAGCGTCGTCAATGGTCAGAATGGTGGCAAGAAATGGCAACAGTGGATGATAAATTTTCGAAGAAAATCATCTTCAGTGATGAGGCACATTTTCACCTCTGTGGATTCGTCAATAAGCAGAATTGCCGTATTTGGGCGAATGATAATCCAAGAGTGATTGTCGAAAAACAAATGCATGCACAAATAGTGACTGTTTGGTGCGGTTTATGGGCTGGCGGCATCATCGGGCCGTATTTTTTCCAAAGTGAGGCCGGTCAGGCAGTTACTGTGAGTGGTGTTCGCTATCGTGAGATGATAACGAACTTTTTATGGCCCGAATTGGAAGATATTAATGTGGACGATATGTGGTTTCAACAGGACGGTACCACTTGTCACACAGCTAACGAAACAATGGCTCTTTTGCGCGACAAATTCAATGGCCGTGTTATCTCACGTGGTGGCGATATCAATTGGCCACCAATATCATGTGATTTGTCACCGTTGGACTTCTTTCTTTGGGGTTATTTGAAAGAAAAGGTGTACGTCGATAAGCCAGCTACAATTCAAGAGCTAAAGGATGAATCGTCTTTTGGTTTTACGTGAGCACCTGCCGATTATGGCTCAATCCCACTGGAGGCCTACGTCCATCAGAGTCAGATTGGGTCCTGACCATTAACCCCGACATAGCCGTAGCCATCTCGGTCGCAAAGCTGTGACATGTTGCAGGCATGAAAACACCTCTTGCTTAGGAGGTCTATCTAACACCTCTTGAATTCAGGCACGCCTGAAAACCATATGTCTCCGCATTCGGAATAAACCAAGCCACCAAGATACTCCCACTAGGGGGCCTACCTCATAGATAGTCTGAGAAAGAGAGCACGCACGCGACAGCTGCACCTCTCTATCTGGAGAGCCCGAAGACGTACGCTATTGACTTTAGTCCACAAAAATTGGCGTTTCGCCCGGGTGATCTCACATTAATAGTGCTAAGTCTTCTACTTGGCTGATTTATTTCAGTAGTAGGTATATAGAATTTGTATTATAAAAACCTTCATATACATACCATATTATCATAATAAAAAGAAATGACAATAAATTTTCTAAATAATTTGTGTTTTTTTCAAAATCAACATCGGCCCTTAAAATTTAACCACAATTTATAACCGTTTTTTTGGAAATTAGCTAATTAAACACATTTCTTTCCAATCATTTTTCTCAATGTAGTTGCGAGAGTGAAGTGGATATCTAGTATCTGATGCAAAATTAATTACGTTCTTTGTAACGATCGTCCGGCAAACATATACATAAATACATATGTCCATACCTACATAGATTTAACTTGATTGCCGAGTTACCATTTTATTTTATTTTTTTTGGGAGTCTCCACCGACTGTGCGTCCGTATATAACATTATGTTTCAAGTATTCTTAGTCAAAAAAGTTAGGGCTAGAATTTAGTTGACTCTTCTCTTTAAAAAGCTTTTATTGCATTGTATATTCGAGTATATTCGCTTGAGTAAGTAATGCATACATTCTATGAATCATTGATATCTAGCTGGATTACGTAAACAAAAGCTACTCCAAAACCGTATACCGGATGTGCTTCATTTATATTTAAAATAAAATTGTTTGTATTGGAATTCAAACCACAAAAATTTTAATAATTTGTTTTAAACTTTGGAACGCAATTTTTAGAAAAAAAAAAGAAATTCTTACCTGAAAATACATAAAATTCAAGAGCTTATTGACTTCTGGAGCAAGGACTTCCACTGTCTTTTCATAGATCTCCACTCGATTGGGCTGTTCATTGGATTTCGGCTGCGGAATTGCACGCGAGCAACATCTCCAAGTGTACAGCATGACAGCATGTTTCTGACCTTCATCCAATAAGACATTCTGAAAGAAAACTCAAAATAAATAAACCCGGAATTCCTTTATAAAAACCAAGGCACAAAACCAAAACAAACCAAATTAGCATGAGTTGTTGCTTCTTCAATGTACTTAGCAACTCCGGTGACAAATCCATTGCGATCTTCGAAGTTAGTATCGAAGTTTGCTTTGTAAATAATCGAACAAGGCTGGGCTTCAATGCATGGCTGCTCATCGGGCAGCGATAGTTCATCCAGAACTTCCACGTTGGATAGAGCATCCGCAAGGGTGATCTTTTCCGTCATGGTGTAAGGCTGGAAAATAGAGAGGCAAACATCTTGAGAAATAGTTTCTATTTGGTAAATATAAAAACTGCAGCGTAAATTCCGTTCCTAATTAACTAATCAAGTGCGTCTGTTGGTTTTTATGGGTGGGTCTATTTTTTTTTCTTCACTCATAGAGAATTGTATTGACTATTTGCGACCACAAGCGTTTGAAAGATTTCAATCAAATGCATTTCGAAATTGAGATTTGCATTAGCATAATTCAATGAAAACATTGTTTATGATTAATTTAAAGCTATAAACTTACATTTTTTGTTGATATTTATTAGTAAAAACCTGATTATAAACAAATAAATATTTTCGATTTCTCGATGCCCGTGTTCAAAGTAGACATTCCAATTCCAAATTGGTTTATTGGCTTGAACATTTTACACGCATACTAGCCTGTTAAAGAATGTCAGTACATAAGAAAATGTCAAAAGCTTATGCTCTTGTACATTTTCAAAATGGGACCATTTAAGTACAAGATCAAAATGGGCGCATTCACTAATGTAGTGACTGCGTAGTCAAAATTCAACAAGCTTTGTAAATACAAAATTGTACGACAAAGCTATATTCTGAGTGTTGTCGTATTGCTTTTCAACTTAAAAAAAAAACGCGCCTATTATCTTACTGCTTGGCGTTGTGGGAAAAGGTAAATTGAATATTGTGTTCAGTCGTTTTGAATCGGCAGACGGTAGCCCTACGCGTTTTTTACTCTCATTTGCGGCGGTTTATAATTTAAACTACGGAATCCCTGTGAGAGCTTTAAAAGGCGACACACTTATGCATGGCAATGCAACCAAAATGAGAGACAAACGTCCTATCTTCCCTGTACTTTAATAAAAGGGTAGAAAAAGTATGATACTATGTTCGATTTAAATTTGGAAAGTCGTAGTTTTAACCTAGGTTAATACTTAAACAGTTTTATAGCTTGAACCAATTCAGTTGGCCAACGGCCGGTTGCGCAGAGAGAGGATTTAAGAGAACAAAAATGGTGCACAAGCTATTTAATGAGTAAACATTTTTCCTTAAATCTTACAGTGCCTAACTCAACTTTGCTTTGACAAATAGTTTAGGGATTATTGTTTATTTCTATGTTTTATGGTTTGTGGCTTAGCAACAGAAAGGTTCCGGGGCGTTATGTTTATATTTATTCTATGGT
Organism: Philhelius festivus; assembly: GCA_963931855.1. Taxonomy (NCBI): domain Eukaryota; kingdom Metazoa; phylum Arthropoda; class Insecta; order Diptera; family Syrphidae; genus Philhelius; species Philhelius festivus. The sequence goes on along the minus strand of OZ007555.1, from coordinate 136,858,397 downwards.
GTTAGTGCTTATTTGATATATGTATTTATAATTTTTTGATCTGTGGGGTTTTGGGATTAATTGTAGATTAGTGTAAATTTATTTAGATTAGTGTTTACAAGTTTGAATAATTTTTACCTACGAGTTTTTAAGAATTTATTTTACCTTAAAATAATTATTATAAATTTGTACTTCAGAGATAAGTATGAAACATAATAATAAAATAAAAATAATATAAATAAGAACAATATAATTTAAATAATAAATGTTTATTTACATATATGTACTCTGCTAATTTTTGAGCATCCAATAAATTGAATGTGGGGTTTCGTGAACCTACTCTTGCCTTGACAGTTGCCCAAATATTTTCAATGGGATTGAGATCTGGATGATAGGGTGGTAAACGTAGAACCTCATGTCCCATGCCGTGAATGATATCGTCAATCTTATGCTTTGGGTTGTGTGTAGCTCGGTGTCCTTTTATTAGCTCATACAGTTCAAGTTTCAACATCTGTATAGTATGCGGAATATTCTTTTCGTTTAGCCATTGTATCATCTCGGATTTCTTGCTAGCAGAAGTAATTTGATTTTCTTCTAATTTATTGTGGTACGAGGCGTTGTCCATTACAATAACTGAAGGTTCCTCCAAGTTATTCAAAACTTGTTCTTGGATCCATTTGCAGAAATTTTCGAAGTTCATGTCGTCGTGATAGTCTCCCGTTTTCGTTCCAGATTTGAATAAAAGTAAGGAGTTTTTCACGAAACCTTTGTCACCACCTGCATGCGCCATTATCAGCCTCTTTCCCTTTGAAATTGGCGTCTTCAACCCACTGCTACTGTCATCAGTCCAAGCCCGTGGCCTTGTATGTGAGCTATGAATATAGCTTTCGTCCAAATAAATGATATCATATCCTCTTGTTCTGTATTCCCGGATTTTTCTCAGATACTTCACTCGCAAGAGTTTAATATCATTTCTTTCACAGAGAAGTTTCCGGTTGTTTTGAGTTTTTTTTGTAGCTAAATCCGTTTCTTCTTAGAATCCTGTTGAGAGACGTAATACTTAAGTTAAACTCCAGATCTTCCTGTACTCGTTGTCTCAACATTTTTAAGGATATCATCATTTTTTCCTCCTGGTGGAAGTTGTGCATTATACGCCGAATAGCTGCGATGTCAAATTCGTCTAGTCCAGTTTTCCACTTCGTATGCTGCACTTTTTTATTTGGTGATTGTACAACTCCTGTCTCTTCGTATTCCTTAATAATCCTTCTGATTGAACGTTTAGAAATTCCAGTAGTTTCCACTGCTTGCGTTGTTGCGTAACTCACAGGATTTTCAAGAAACGAATTCTTTGCTTCTTCCAGTTTGTCATTATATATCTTAACAACTATCTTACGCGCCTGGCTTCCAATAGGTTTTCCTTTTCTGAATGGATCCATTACAATTTCTTTTAAATGTATTTCAATGTATTATTCTTGGTTGTTTTTTTTAAACTGAATTGCAAAGCAAAGCAAATATCATTTAAATACGTTAATTCCCTCTGATGCAAAAATTGTTCAAACTCGTAAACACTAATCTAACTAATTAACACTAATCTACAATTAATCCCAACCCCACAGGTCAAAAAAAAAAAATATATCAAATATACACTAACGCCATAAAATAAATATAAACACAACGCCCCCGGAACCTTTCTGTTACTAAGCCACAAATCATAAAACATAGAAATAAACAATAATCCCTAAGCTTTTTGTCATTAATCCTATGTCGCAGCTCGCAGGTAGTTTTTTTTGTCTGACCCAATTGCATTTTGCAATAGACTTATTTTTTTATTATAGGTGCACTGAAATTTGTCCCAGTAATAAAAACAAAAATTATTAATTTTATTTTTTCGAAGTAAAGTTTACACCTAAAAATCTTTTCCTTTTATCTCACCAGAGATGAAATAGTTTTTTAGACATCAAGCTATGAAAGAAAAGTAAACCATGATCATATCTTATTCAAAGAAAGTCCATCACTGGAAATTCATTTCTATTTTACTCTGAGCGAAGCTATAAACAAAACTCACCCTCCTAAAGGGGCCGACCCATAGAATCCGTTGCGTCCGTTTCGGCAACGGATGCGGTGCCGTTGCCGCATTTAACGGAATAAGGGTGACCAAATGAATCCGTTGCGATATTTTGACAGCTGAATTCGTACAGATTCTTGAAAATCAACATTAACACTTTCTTCAATTAAAGTTAATTTATATATTTTTTTTCAAAGAATATACGTAAAACATAAACATAAAATGGATTTTGACGATATAATAGAAATTTTGCTTCTGGTGCTCCTACTTGCAAAGGCTCGCGAGTGTTTAAATATAATGCAAAATCGTCGTTTCTGGGTACGAGAATTGTACGAGGATCGTGAAAAGCACGGCTCCCAAAGTGATGGTGGTGTTTTGTGGCAGTCGGATTTTGGTCAAAAATTGTTCAGTGGAAATTTGGGAGTACCAGAAGACGATACTTTGCCATACTCCAATGTAAAGTTTCCACATTATTTCGTTGGAGATGCAGCATTTCCGCTAAAACCTTTTCTGATGCGCCCATACCCAGGTAAAAGTTATAAATTTTTCTACTTGAAATCATTAATTGTAATTATTTACCGTTTAGGAGATCACTTACCATTTGACCGTGAGCATTTCAATAAACGCCTTTCCAGAGCCAGACGCGTAATTGAAAATGCCTTTGGGAATTTGGTGTCACGGTGGAGAATTCTCCTGAGTCCCCTTCAAATGAGTCCGGAGTCAGCAGAAAAGATTGTAAAAGCAGCTGTTTTATTGCATAATTTCATGAAAATGAATGATAACAACTACATTCCACCAAACTATGCAGACAGCTACCAAGATGATGTATTAATCAAAGGCCTGTGGCGGGAAAACACAGCTCCTCTTCAAAGACCAAAAAGAATTTTTTCGAATAATGCAACAAGGGATGCATTTAAATTGAGGGATCAGTTAAAAGATTACCTCCTTAACGATTCATGTTATTAATAAAAGATTCCCAATAAAAAAAATTCTATAAAGTTATCCTATTTTATTATTCCCCTTTCTACATACCATAATAATTTGATTTAATTTCTCAAAGATTCTTCATAGATCTTTAAGGAGAATACAAAGTCACAAATCTAAAAAAATAAAATGAAAAGTGTGTTTTTATTAAAAGAAAGGTTTGATGAAAATAAATTATCAACATCTACAAGAATTTGTTAATAACTTTTCGAAAAAATTATTATTATTTATTATTATTTATTATTTTGTTATTATATTGCATATATTCTTAGAAAATAACAATTCTTACCTTTTTTTTTTATTTTTACGGTATCCAATTTCAATTTGCAATGCACCACAAACTTCAAACGAACTAGAGATGAGTCAATTGGTCAGAAAAAGTGAAGCGGTATTAGAGATGTGCTTATATATCACTGAGTGGTTCAATTAGTGTTATTCAGTAGCAGGTTTTGGTTCTGCTTTAGAAGTGATTTCAGTTATGTTTGTTATGTTTAAGGATGTACGCAGAATTTTAGTTAGTGGCGGATTTCGGTTAATGGGGGGTAAATCTCATTAAAAAAATAGTTTTGATACAGATACTTGCTTTCAAAAGAAGATACATTTCCTAATGTATAAATATATTTTGATTAGCGGATTTCAAAACTGGTTTTGCGTTCTGAAAATAAACTAGTGTTTTTAAATCAGCTTCTGGAGGGATGGTTATTACTACGTTTACAAAGCGAATTGAATCGTGATTGGTTCAGAATTAGTGCCGTGTATACCTAGATTGAATCGAAGTAGGATTATCCGATTCGATTCGGCCCGGTTAAACAAGCTGAATCGAATCGAAAGCTCTGTTAATCTAACGTCTTAGTGGATATGCGGTCGTGTAAACGTAATGTGTGTGAGGTTTGGCCTCATATTGTTGTTACTTTATGTTATGATTAGAAATAAGTTACTTAATTTATCACGTGTTAAATCATTTTGACATCAAATCTGAGTTTGTTTACAAAAACACAACTTTTTCCAATTTGGCGCGCTAAAAAAACAACATGCTGTCTCTTTCTTTTGCATTGAAAAGTGTCAAAAATTACATTCAAACCATTACGCACATCAATCTGATTGAATATTGACACGCTTCCAGAATGAATGAGAATTTTCATTTCTTGTGGTAGGCTGTCAGCATGTTTTGACTGAGATATTTTGACACAAATTGACGTAGAGTCAGTAATCATAATCTTGTCAGAATTATGGCTGAAAATATTGGTAACTTATACGTATAAACCATAGATTTTAATATATATGTATCGAACGGCACGACTATAGGTCATGACGTTCGATGTTAGAAAAGGATAGATTACATTTTTAACGAAAGAATAGCTTTAAGCTTTTATATGTTTGAATAAACGAACGAAAAGATAATGTAAGTCAGTCGGAAAGAGATCGTGAAAGACTCAAGATGAGTTATAGAAATATACGAAAGATAGTGGTTTTTTTACAACAAGATTTTTCCACTCTAAAATTAACCGTCTTTTATTTATTAATTTCTGTTTTAATGCTGAGAAAGAGTTTGTTTGTTTACGCTGAGCTACGATACATTTGGTCCATGTCGAGACCGGATAGATCAGCCCGCGGTTGTGTTAATTTGATTTAAATCAATTAATTAATTTGTGAAAGTGTCTGCTGACAGAAAAAAGCGAAACAATACAGTCCACTGGGAAACGGAAAGAACGTGCTATGAAAAGCACCGAAAGAAAATTACCCATTTGGTAATTTGCATAAGGTAAGAGATTTATTTTGTTAAAATAAAAAGGAAAGAATGTCCAACAAACACACGAAAGGTTACCCGCTTGGGAACGCAATATAAGAAAGAGAACGTGCTGCAAAGCACCCTAGATGTGAGAGGAAAGATACCAATCTAGCAAGACGCACAAGGTAAGATTTTTTTTCTCTTCTCTCCTCCTTTGCGAAACTGTGAAAGAATACCTTCATACGACTGCGCCCCATAAATACGAAAGACAAAAAATATACACACGAAAGTCATAGCAACGGTACGAAAGACAAAAAATATACACAGCATTCATAGCAACAAGACGAAAGACAAAAAATACACACAAAATCCATAGCAGCGGGACGAAAGACGGAAAGAAATATATACAAATGAAATTCAGACTAACGACGCAGCTGTGGCGTCTTAGCACACATCTCCTTTTTTTTTGTTGGTGTTGTGTTGTTGTTTCTACGCATGGCATTCGTGCACGAGCCATAAACATGTTTGTGCATGTACATAGGGATAGGGAAAGAGACGAATCGCTCAATGAACGACGTCGAGCTAACCAGTTTGGATTTTTTCGTTGAACAAGCCGGTAGTTTAATTTAGAGTTCTTACGAGGGAAAAAGAAATCAAGGAAACAACAACAAAAGCACAACAAAAAGAAAAAAAGGGATTTTTGCAAAATAATTGATTTAGTTAATTATTTTGTGGAAAGATTGGTGAAAAGAATACTATTGCAATAAAAAGAGAAAGATAAAGATGGCAAAAATATGTTTGTGAAAGATTTAGTTAATTATTTTGTGGAAAGATTGGTGGAAAGAATACTATTGCAATAAAAAGAGAAAGATATTAATGGCAAAATATGTCTATGAAAGATTTAATTAATTTGAATCAACGAATTAATTATTTTGAAAGAATGCGTAAAGAATAAATACGAAATGCGTACACGAGTTGGAGTTGTGCGTGTTATTGTTTTGATTTCATTATTACTTTAGGTGAAATGAATTGTTGTTTCTAGGTTGTTTTGTTTAACTATTATGAAAAATTGGAATTCGGGCATAGACGAATTACCAAAGGGGAAAGATCAGAGACTGGAACCGAGTTCCAGACTCTCTGAGGAGAAAGAGAGAAAGGTGCCCTCAGCACGCAATGTGTGAGTGGCAGCAAAAGACGCTTGCAAGCAAAAGGCAGAAATTGAAAATTTATTTCACTTTCTGGGGAAAGAAAGAGAAAGATTCACAAATCTAAGATGGATTGTGGAATTTGCGAAAGTTGAGAAAGTGGATTGTTTATTTAGCGAAAGAACAAGAGAGAGAAGGATTCACAAATCCTAGAGGGATTGTGACCTGGAAAGAAAAAGAAAAATAATCAAAACAACACAAACAACAATCATTTCATATTGGCATCTGCATATATATTTATGTTTCATATTTATATTTACATTTCATATTTACAATTATTTTCCTTTTCACAAGTGGGAATAATCCATGTTATGGAAGTACCTTTGTGAGAAGGAGTATTTACATTTCATATTTACAATTATTTTCCTTTTCACAAGTGGGAATAATCCATGTTATGGAAGTACCTTTGTGAGAAGGAATATTTATATTTATATTCACAATTATTTTCTGTTCACAAGTGGGAATAATCCATGTTATGGAAGTACCTTTGTGAAGGGAATACATCAATATTTTATTATCTTCATTTCACTTGGGTTTATTACTTTATTTCATTGTACAGATATTGGAAAGACTATCACTTCCAGTAATGCAAGTGACACGAAAGATTATTGGTATTGAAGGAGAACCCTTTCATATCAAACATCAGGTCGTCCTCAAGGTATGTCCTTGGTTCGAATCGAAAGTTGCAGTTGAGCAAGAATTTTGGGTACTGCCAAAGGGAAGCCAATGGCAACCGGCGGTAGCGAGACATGAGTTAGCAGGAATTGAGAAAGATCTATTTGAGGGATCATTGCTAGCCGATCCTCAATATTGGAAAGAGGGTCCCATAGAATTATTACTGGGATGTAAGTTCTTGGCAGAGATGTTTGTCTCAGTAGAAGGTAGACAGCAATGTGGTGTTCTTTGTATGGAAACCACGTTTGGAAAGATTGTCCTAGGAGAACAGGAGAGAGTAAGATTTGGGAAAGAAACCGAGCAAGCCTTTGTGGTATGTATTGATAACAATCAACTGCACGAACTGCTCAAGCGATTATGGTCCTTAGATGAGGTTGAATCTTCATCTTTAAGAACGAAAGAAGAAGAGCAAGTTGAACAGAATTTCATCGACACGTATAGACGTGATGAATCTGGGAGATACGTAGTTACAATTCCTTTGAAAGAATTGGAGAAAGACATAGGCAATACTGAGCTTGTAGCCAAGCGTAGGTTTTTTGCTTTGGAAAGAAGACTATCTGGAGATCCAGAACTGAAAGAGAAATATACAGATTTCATGAGAGAATACGAGAGACTAGGGCATATGACACCAGTCCAAGGTGAGGCCCAGGGCAAGATCGTTTATCACATACCACATCATTGTGTTACGAAGAAGTTTAGGGTCGTTTTTGACGCTAGCTGTAAGACGAGCAAGGGCATTTCATTAAACGAGATGCAAATGAATGGAGAGAAATTGCAGAAAGATCTGCACGAGACTTTAATGAGGTTTCGCAGGCACAAGATAGCAATAAACGCAGACATCAAGATGATGTTTAGAATGGTCAGGGTCGCGAAAGAGCAATGGGATTTGCAAAGAATATTTTGGAGAGAGAACCCTCAAAGACCACTGAAAGAATATTGGCTGACTGTCGTTACCTATGGTATGACATCATCTGCCTTTAATGCAGTTAGAGCACTTATACAGTGCGCGAAAGATGCAAGACAAGAATTTCCGAAAGGTGCAAAGGCAATATTAGAAGATTTTTATATGGATGATTGTACTACAGGTGCAAATTCCGAGAAAGAAGCGATAGAACTTTCGAGAGAAATCGATCATGTGCTTAGAGGTGCAGGATTCGAATTGAGAAAGTGGAAGTCAAATTCCAAACATTTGGTGAAAGACATGAATTATGAAGAAGCGTCATCAGTTATATTTCAAGATGACGACAAAACCTCGATCTTGGGCCTGAAGTGGCTCTTGGAAAGAGACCAATTCACGTTCATTGTAAAGACGCCAGTTATAGAGCAAGCGATGACTAAGAGAAAGATTGTGAGTTGTATTGCGCAATTATATGATCCAAATGGGTTCATAGCGCCAGTGACGATTTGTGGAAAGATCCTTATTCAAGATATGTGGCGGTTGAATATTGATTGGGATGAAGGATTGCCGAAAGATATACAGGAAAGATGGAAAAACTTTTGGGAAGAGATAATACATTTAGAGAGCTTTAGAATCGATAGATGGTTAGGTACATCGCCAGATGTACGGAAAGAATTACATGGTTTTTGTGATGCATCGGAAAGAGCATATGGTGCGGTCGTTTATGTAAGAACCGAGCATCCAAACGGAAAGATTGTAACAAATAATCTTGTAGCCAAGACGAGAGTGGCTCCACTGAAAACAGTCACAATACCGAGATTAGAATTATCTGCCGCAGAATTACTTGGAAGATTACTCCTCAATGTCGTTGCTGCGATGGAATGGAAAGAGATTGAATACAATTTATGGACAGATTCACTGGTAGCATTGCACTGGATCAACAAATTACCATGCAATCTAAAGACATTTGTTGCGAATAGAGTATCGTCCATACAGACGAATACAGAGGTAAGAAAATGGAGACATGTAAGAACGAAAGACAATCCTGCCGACCTGTTGAGCAGGGGCATTAAGCCATCAGCATTGGTTGACAATAAGTTTTGGTTGAACGGCCCAGAGTGGCTACAGCAACCCAAATCCGAGTGGACATCTGAAAATTTTGTGCCAAATGTTTCAGATGGGGGGAGGGATGAGATGAGAGTATTTACGGTTATTAAGTTCAGCGATACACTGTCCATAACCTTGAAAGACGTGAAAGATGTTAGAACTGTGCCAGTGCACGAATATGCCAGGACCTTAAATAAGGCCATTGACATAATTGGGTATGTTTTACGTTTTATCGATGCAACGAAGGCAAAGATAAAGCGGCGGAAAGATTTGGAAAGACAATGTGGAAAGAGAAAGAGGCGCCTAACGCGTCGAGCGAAAAGAACAGAGCAAGTTCCTTTACAATTAACTTCTGAAGAGAAGGTAAAGGCAATTGATTATTTATTAGGGAAAGAACAAGAAAGATATTTTGGGAAAGAAATTATATCTCTAACCGAGAAAAGATGTTTGCTTAGAGACGAGGGCAGTACACATCGACGTAATATCAAATCTTACGTCGGTTGCATTTATTGCCTGCTACGAAAGATTTATCGCCCGTAGGGGCAGATGCGAAAGAATGTATAGTGACAATGGTACGGCTTTTGTCGGAGCCGCGAAAGAGTTAGAAAGAGCAAGAAAAATTTGGCATAGTAAGGAAACCTTTGATTTCATAGGTAGGAAAGGGACAGAATGGAAGTTCATGACGCCTGCGGCGCCGCATCAAGGTGGCATATACGAAGCTGCAGTCAAGTCGATGAAGTTCCACTTGGTAAGAGTGATAGGGGCAAAGGTGTTGACATATGAGCAATTGTTGACTTTGCTTGCGGGGATAGAGGCGATCCTGAATTCCAGGCCGCTAAGTGCGATTAATGACGATCCAAATGATCTGCAGGCGTTAACGCCGGGACATTTCTTAGTAGGAGAGCCGTTGGTACTCCCACTACCGTTTGGTTCTGGTGAGTTACCGAATACGCATGGGGTAAGATTGTGGAAAGAGAGAAAGATAATGCTTGTGCATTTTTGGGCAAGATGGAAAGAAGAGTATTTAATAACTCTGTTAGAGAGAAAGAAATGGAGAAAAGAGAAACATGGTTTAAAAGAAGGACAATTGTGCGTAATCAAGGGAGAGAATTTCCCGCCAGCAGCATGGGCAATGGGACGGATCATAAAATTGATCAAGAGCAAGGACGGACTCGTGAGGACCGTAGTGGTGAGAACGGCCACAAATCAGCTAACGAGGCCAGTTCAAAAAATATGCATCCTGCCAACAGATGATTGAAAGTATAATATATTTTAATGTATTTTGTATTTCTTAAAATTTTCAGGATAGAGTATAATACAATAAAAAGCGAAAGGGTTGAAAACCGTAGGTTTTCGCCGGGACTGTATCGAACGGCACGACTATAGGTCATGACGTTCGATGTTAGAAAAGGATAGATTACATTTTTAACGAAAGAATAGCTTTAAGCTTTTATATGTTTGAATAAACGAACGAAAAGATAATGTAAGTCAGTCGGAAAGAGATCGTGAAAGACTCAAGATGAGTTATAGAAATATACGAAAGATAGTGGTTTTTTTACAACAAGATTTTTCCACTCTAAAATTAACCGTCTTTTATTTATTAATTTCTGTTTTAATGCTGAGAAAGAGTTTGTTTGTTTACGCTGAGCTACGATACAATATACCTAGATAAACAACATCGCTTTCAAAAGTGAAGCTCGGCCACCATTTTGGTGGAGGCGAATACAACAACAATTCTATTGTGTTTTGTGTGCTGTTTCTTTTTTGCGGAGGTGATTTTTTCTAAAATTAAGTATTTTTATTTGTTCAATTCATTTGTTAAATGCATTTATTTCCATTGCTTACATTTTTTTCCTCCAACAAAATGGTCGTAAAGCTTCACTTTTTCTCTGTACAAAAGATCTCTATGGTATATACATACATATATATAACAACATATATATATATATATATAATCAATTTTGTGTACCATTTCATTAACCACGTATCAATTTTAAAACTTTATCGTTAATGCCAATGGACTGTTATTGCTATTTCACTACAGTATAAATCACAACTAGAGTAACATCTCTAAGGTAGCAGTTTGTCTCACCCCATCACTACCAAAAACATGAAACTTCAAATTGCTGATGACAACGGCTGTCACAGCATTTGCCGGAGAGAAAAGTTAAAAGTTCGGCTACTTGCTCCGTTGCGTCCGTCGCATGCGACGCCTTTTGGTCGTCTCTTATGAAAAAGCGTATATTTAATCAAGCTGTCAGTTGAATACGGCACGGCAACGGACGCAACGGATTCTATGGGTCGGCCCCTTAAGTGCTTCAGTATGATCGCAGCAGCGCCATGTACATCTTTTTTTTTTCTTTTTTTCAGTGATTTTTCTGTCTCTTTAAGAATTAAAGAGTAGAGCAAAGAAATTTAAAGAGACCTGCGCAGTAGAATTGCCAACTGAATTGGTTCAAGCTATAACATCGCGTGATTGAAGCGCAAAAGAGAAAGAAAGAACAAAAAGATGAAACAGAAATAAATCTTTGTGAACACGCACGGGTAGAAATTTCCTTTCGCGTTTTTGACGTTTCTTCTTCTACTCTTTCTCTGTTTTTTTTTTTTTGGATTTGCTTTATTTGATTTTGGATGTTGATGAATGAGGACAAATTAAAATGGCTGAGGAATTCAAATGGAGCAAGGAATTGACGTCAGAGCTCATTTTGAATTATGAAATGCACCCATTCTCTATAATCCTTGCCATCTGGCTTCAATTTTTGTTATTAAAATTATTTTTTTGTTGAATCTTATACTGGGCAAAGAAGATAATAAGGGTATTCATGTAACGAAATAATTTTGCGCTTTGTAGAAAGATATAACTTTCTGCAGCATGTTTTCTTGAACACCCCATAATAAATACTTGCGTAAATGTGGGAAATATTTTGTGAGATGTTAAATTAAAAGCCATAATCCATACTTCTACGAGGTTTATTTCTGCACTTTCCGCAGCAAATTTGTGAGATAATTTTATGAGATTTGCAGAAACTTTTTCCCATACAAAACTTTGACAGCTTGTTTCTGCGGAGATAAAATTATCTGGTTTACGAGGCTTACGAGGGTTTTCCGCGCTTATATTTATACCCTTAATATGAAAAAACCTGCCAAATAAACGCGCAGTACTGAAATGAGAAAAAGGCTTCGTGCAAATGACGGAATGAATGTTCAAAAGAAAATAACCAAGAGTTGTGCGTTAAACTCACGCGCCGTGTAACACATGACTTATTAGGGGTATTCATGTAAGCGCGGAAAACCCTCGTAAACCAGATAATTTTATCTCCGCAGAAACGAGCTGTCAAAATTTGTATGGGAAAAAGTTTCTGCAAATCGCATAAAATTATCTCACAAATTTGCTGCGGAAAGTGCAGAAATAAACCTCGTAAACTAAAGAAGTATGGATTCTGACTTTTAATTTGACATTTCACAAAATATTTCCCACATTTACGCAAGTATTTCTTAGGGGGTGTTCATGAAAACATGCTGCGGAAAGTTATATCTTTCTACAAAGCGGAAAATTATCTCGTTACATGAATACCCTTATTAATTCCACTTATATCTTAGGCCGTGGTGTTTAAAAGCAAAAGGAGAAACAAAAGGCGTGTTTTTTTGCAAGTCCATAAGGAGTTGTAGAAAAAAACGGCATGGTTAAAGATAAAAATTATCTCGTGTAGAAACCAACCTACCTCTATTACTTTCTTTTTATTTTTGTCCATTCTGTTCGCCAGAAATAAAAAAGTAATATGAACTTCAATGTCATCTTCTGTCATTTTTGTAAAAAAAATTTATTTAATCGCAAATCAGCAAATGCAAAATTCACCGAACACCGGTCATACTTGTTTTTTTTTTAAAGATATTTAATCCCATTAACATTCGAGAAAATTGAATAAATTTCCATGCGATTGCTGAGTTTAATACTCTTAAATCGAAACTGCAAGTTAAACGCATTTACTAACAACGCGTACTCCCGTAGGCTTTGCAAGGTAAGTGAAATTTGACAAAGTTACTTACGATAAAGGCTATTCCCTTGACAATACAATGGTTTATAGATTTCATGTTTTGTTTTGATCCTTGTTGATGATTTTTAGAAATCAACATAGTCGCTATTTTTATTACCAACTGTTCATTTATTTAGATATTCAAGTAATTGAATAGTTTAAGCAACATGATACTCAATTGAGAGCTACTTAGGTTAATAATGTACCTAGATAGAAACATCCAGGACCTACAATATACCCATCGTTAGAAACATATCAACAGGCTGCAGGCATCAAAAACTTCCTTCTTGCAAACGTTTGTAAGTTTTCAACAGTGTCGTCAAGCAACAATCTAAAAGCGTTCCTTTGTGTCTTTTGTATTATGGTTTCTTATTTAAGGCAAATATTTCTCAACATAGTTTAAATCGGCTTTTGTTATGTAAATTTCAATGTGAAAAATAGAAATATTTGTCCTGTATTTGGGCGCGCAAGAATATCATCAACTTCAAAATAACGAAAAATATGTATATCGAATACAAACACAAAAAGAGTAGTCAAAATACAAGTTTCTTTTTAAAAACGCAACTAATAAATGAAGAAAATTAAATTTTGTTCATGTATTATGGCTTTATTAGCAAGAGCAAAAATTATAGAACACAACGTTGTTCAACTGGCTGCCTCGGCTGGTCGTGCGCCTTCAATTGCTGAGTCAATTAGACCTTGTAAGTGAATAATCCGATCTTTGCGCAGAATTCTCCTCAGGCTAGTGTGAGAAATGTGGAGCTGTTGAGATCGATGGCGAGTCGATGTGCGTGAATTGAGTCTCACCCTCGGCTACAGCAGCAAATTTTCGCCTGTGCGCACCGTACGATGATGGGGATCATAAGTGGTGCCCACTAGCACAACAGTCTCACGAACTTTTTGTACAAACTTGCGTACAGCAAGTGTGGAGGGTGCTATATTTCGGCCAAAACTTCTTTTCAAAAAACGCTCTGTTTGAGCTACACAGTATTCACTTCGGAAATAAGTTTTCAATATTTACCAACGTTGTTCAAGCGTAAAGCGATTTGTATAGTCTTAGGAGGTATGATACTGACTTCCTGTCAAGATTTCGAGCGCGAAACAGCTGTCAGTGTCAAAATAACCTATGATTTATTAGCGAAATTATTATTAAACAAAAACTATTCACATAATATTGGACTTCAATCTTCATTCAGATATAGACACAAGACTAACAATAGCGAACACGTCCTCTCGCTAGGACTCTAAATTAACGACTGCATCATGAGGCAAACGTGTATGTATCTCAGAGATACTTTCTTTAAGAGACACAAGTGTCGTCTCACTTTTATTTATTTCTAACAGATTTAAAAAAAGAAACCACTAAGCTTTCAATAACTCATGGGTCCTATTCCCTTCTTGTTTCGTATGAGTAAATAGCTCGTTGAGACAATCATCCTTATTCCGATAGTCGTTTTACTAAAATGCCAGTAAAACGACAGCTATTCTGGATTTAAAAATTATTTTAATATTTGGTAGCCTGGCCCTTAGCTTTAATTACAGCGTGACATCTGTTGGACATTGAGTCAACTAATCGGCGGCACCTGTCAACTGAAATATTGTACCACTGCTGTTGAACTACCCTTCACAGTTCGGCTTTATTTTTTGTTTAATGTTTCCCAACCGCCCTTTTTAAATCTCCACACAAATGTTCTATGGGATTTAAGTCAGGCGATTGGGATGGCCACTCCAATACGCTGATTTGTTGGTCCTTAAAATACTTTTGAGCAGATTTGGATGTGTGCTTAGGGTCGTTGTTCTGCTGTAGAACCCATTTGAGAGGCATGTTCTCGTCCGCATAAGGCAGTATCGTATCCTTCATGATATTCACGTACATATTTTGATCCATTTTACCCTCAATCAAATGTATTGGTCCAACGCCACACCAAGAAAAACAACCCCAAAGTATGATACTGCCGCCACCATGCTTGATCGTTTTCTGGGTGTATTTGGGATTTAGTTCTTTCAAAGGAGGCCTTCTCATGGTTTTTCTGCCATCACTTCCCAACAAATTTATCATTGTTTCGTCCGTCCACAAAACATTCCTCCACTTTTTTGCCTCCTTCTGGCCCACTCCAATCAAGATTATCGTGGGCGAATTTTAACCGCGATGCTATATTTTCCTTAGAAAGGGCACCCTTCTTGCGATCCTTCTGTGCAAGTTAGCTTCAACAAGTCTTCTACGAACAGTTCTGGAAGTTATTGGAAGCTGTAGTTCGTTTTTTATTTCCATTGAAGACTTGTAAGGATATTTTTTTTGAAGCGCAAATGATCGTTCGGTCTTCTCTTGGGGTTGTTTTTCTTGGTTTTCCCAGCTGTTTTTTGACTTTCGGCGGTCTAATTGCGTTTGCAATTAACTTGAGAGATCTGCTCATTATTCGGGCTATTTCCCTCAAAGATTTTCCCTCATTTCGTAGAACTAAAATGGCAGCTTTGTCTTCTGGGGAAAAATGCTTACCGCGACCCATGTTTTCCTTAGAATTAATTGTAATATTATTAAAATAATTTAAATTTACTTCCTAAAGTGCACTTACTGTTTTATAAAAGTAAAAAAAAATATTAAAAACTAATATTTTTGACACTGGTTAAATATGAAGGTCTGTGTTTCAATGTGTTTCTATTTTAATGTCCACCAAAAACACAGTCTTACCAAAGAAACAGTTCATCTCCAAACAATCAACAAGAAAAAAAAAACCCATGTTATTTTGCATAAGAGAGTTTAACTTTTTTTGATAACGGTTAAAACTACTTCTCATGCATGTTGTTGTTTTAATTTGGTTTTACTATTAGCAACTGTCTCTGTGTCTATTTTAATGTCTATATCTGTATATGCAATTAAATTGATTAGGGTGATTCCAGTTTGAGTGACTAAATGCAAAACATTCATATTCACGCTGGCGCTGGAAAGATTCGAAACGATCACTGTGTACCGACTGTATAGTCTTCGCATATTGACGTACATAAGAGTTGTACAACGAAGATGCTACGAGACTACACGAAAATTCCTTAATATAATGCTTAATAAAAACAATTTCAAGTGTAAACTCCTAGTTTTGTGAGAAATGTGCGCTCAGGTCGCATGTTGATTTGACTCTTGTAAATATAAATTGATTTATGTTGTAATTAAAGAGTATTGGATTTATTCTTCTAGAAAATGACATCGATTTCGGTACATTCAAAAAGAAATTATTATATGAATAAATTATAAACAAGTTTGGTATTGTAAATGCTCACAGAGAATCAGCATCTAGTGACACAGCTCTAACCCATTCTTGTGTGCGTTTTGTAGGGATGGAGGGGACCTACAATTTTCTGCCGAGTCCCAACGGTTAATAACTTGCCAAGAGCAGTTCACGCCTGAAAAAGAAACAAACTTTGAATTTTTTTTTATAAATCACACGCACTCAAGGGTATTTTAAGAGAATCTTATAATATTAAACACAGCACGAGTGATGGGGAAATTAGGAAGGGTGGGGGGGGGGGGGTGGAGAGAAAGGAGTTGTGGATGAACATTTGTTTTGAACGATCAACGATCAACGGTCGTGTTGTACGATCAAAATTAGGCTCATGGGTGAACTGATGAGCATTTATAGCGAAGCGGGTATCACGGGTGAACTGATAAAGGGGAGGAATGCAACTAGCTACTTCGAGTGAGCATTGCTTGCGAAAGAAGCGATAAAACAAGGAAATACATGAACCATTCCGACGGTGTTCAAGAGATGGGAATTAATCCATAATAGCTCTGTTTCCTATCAGTTTCAACGCTCTGTTCTGAATTCTGTTCAATAAGTGGAATGAAGTTTGCGCTACAATTGCCCGAGTGTACTCTAGTTTTTGACGTATAAACGCCTGATAAATGGTAGCCAGATCAGAATGGGTGAAAAATTTCTTACATCCATATAGAAATCCTAAGCATTTAGCAGCATTTTTGGCGGTCTCTAGAATGTGACCATTCCAACAAATATCGTCGTTGACACACATACCGATTACCTAGAGTTTTTCGGTTTCTTCGATGCAAGTGTTATTCAAGGACAATGGCATAAGGTGGACATTTTGCTTCAACGACAATAGACAGCATTGAGTTTTCCGAAGCATTATACTCCACACGCCTAACGTCAAGTACCTGGGAGTACACTTCAACGAGTTGCTAAGGTTTAACCCGCACTCAAGAAATCTTCTGAAAAAGGCTAGCTGGGCCTTCAGCCGTTTGCACCCATTGCTGTAAAGAAGATCAGGTCTTAGCTAACCGACAAAGATATTAATCTACAAGCAGCTCCTGCGACCAGTGATCAGCTATTCCTTCCCAGTCTGGTTTTCCATCTCGAAGACAGCTATGAAGGAACTTCAACTATTCCAAGGGAAGATACTGATGATATGAACTGGACTCTACTTCGACCGTCAACGACGGAAACACTACGGGAACGAGCATCTCTACACAGAAGCGAATTTAATCCCACTGGACAAATATCTAGTTAATTCAACGAAGAAACTAATGCGGAACATCATCGACCCACCGAATCAGCTTATGAGAAGGATGACCACAGAACAACGACATCCCAAACCGAGGTACCTCAGTATGATGGAAACTCTGGATGACAACGTAATCATGGACAACGAGGAAGTAGTCTCGTTCTACTCTGACATTGGGTCAGCCTACCACCGTGGCTAGACGTAATCTTTGCCCACAACCCACGAAAATCACCACTGACAACCAGGAATGAACACCCTGAACACCATACCTTTTAAATTTTTCTTTTTTCGTCATGTAAATTTTATATAAAAATAGTTAAACTTAAGTCACTGTATATAGTTAGGCCCCTTATGAGCTAACAAGTTATAAATTTTCATACATACACATGTAGTATCATATTAGTTCTAAGTCAAATTCCCCTTTTCGAAAAAAAAACTTTCAACATGGTTTTTTCTTGATCCTTATTCTTATCGTAAATAGCGCGATATTTTTGGAATAACTTTTCAACTTTCATCACATCTCCATATTTTTTAATTTTAACTTTAAATTCGAACATTTTGATAATTTTTTTTAGATGAGTACTGATATTAAATTCAATCCATCTCTAACCACCACTGATCCGCATGTAACACCAGTCCTTATCATCGGCCAGTTGCGTCATCTTAACCTTCTCAAGTTTCCGGTAATCGAATGCAAACTTGCGCCGCGTGTCACGGAAGAGACATTCAAACATGCCGTCTCGTGCCTTCATCCATCACCAACAGACTCATGTTCGCTATATTTGGACATGGCTACAATCGCCGCACTCCCCTTGAGAAGTTCACGCCACAACACTAGCTCTCGTGCTCATGCAATTTGTAGTTTGGTAAAGAACAAAACAATGAATGTGAACGATATTGTTGTAATTGTTTGTGAGCGTGCGGACGTATTTGCAAGTGCATGTGCCGTTGTTCGAGCCTTCCCATTGTACTCACGAAAAACTTCCAACAATGGCGCCAACTCCAACAACGAAAAATCAAACAACACCGTTAGTATTGAGTTTGTTGTCATTGAAAAAGACGGCCAACTTGCCACATCTGCATTGTCTGCCGATGATATTGCCTGCATGGAAGAAGCTGCCCGAGGCATTCGGTTAGCTGCCAAAATAGTGGATATGCCTTGTAATGAAATGAATGTCAGCCACTTTATCGAAGAGGTTAAAGTCATTGCTGGTGAGCTCTCGCTGACTCCACACATCATTCGCGGTGAAAAGTTACAGGAGCTTGGATTTGGTGGTATCTATGGCGTGGGGAAGGCAGCGGCTGTGCCACCAGCTCTCGTTGTTCTCTCGCACGAGCCGAAAGGGGCCAACGAAACAATTGCGTTGGTGGGCAAAGGAATTGTCTACGACACTGGTGGCTTGAGCATCAAAGGCAAGACTGCAATGCCTGGTATGAAAAGGGATTGCGGCGGTGCTGCAGCTATTCTTGGTGCATTTTATGCGGCTGTTAAGTGCGGATTCAAAGAGAATTTGCATGCAGTCTTTTGTTTGGCTGAAAACTCTGTCGGACCGAATGCCACACGGTGAGTGAACTAATTGAATCGCTGGTGCTTTCATACCCATCGTTGATGACGATGACAACGAAAACCACGACGAAGTCGCTGGCAATGAATAATAACGATTTTAATTATTACTATCCTCATGTTTTGTCTTCTTCTTTTATGCACATGGTATTTGCTGCTGCTGTTGCTGCTACTGCTACATTGCTTGTTATTGTTTTGTTGGAACTATACAGCCCAGATGATGTTCATACACTGTACTCTGGTCGTACGGTGGAAATTAACAATACGGATGCTGAGGGACGTCTGGTCCTGGCCGACGGTGTAACCTATGCACAAAAGGATCTGAAGGCAAACATCATATTGGATATGGCAACACTCACCGGAGCTCAGGTAAATATACCTTTGGTTGCTATAGTTGCAATGGCAGTGCACATAGCTAGGCAATTATTCAATATTGCAAAATTTCCGTGTCTTTTGTTTTGTAGTTTGCCACTTTCCTTAGTTTTAACGGGCCTAACCATGGATGGTTCATTCTATTGTGCTTGTAAAGTTCATTAGCGAGTTTTAGCAAATCTACAACAATCATTGGATTTTGTAAAGTTCTTTGTGATAATTATTTGTAAAATGCATGCAACACTGAGTTTGGTAAGCGCATAGTGATAAAAAAGGCAAATCGGATGAAACGTGTTTGTGAGTCTGGTGAAAATTTATAATGATCTATGATTTGAAAACATTTTAATGTTTAAGGGTTTTAATAAGAACATATAAAGAAACAAGTAAAAAATAAATAAAAAACACAAAAATTTGTGCAAAATATATTGCGAAAGAAATGTGTGTTGTAGTGTTACGAGTATTTATTATGAAGTGAAAAGCTGTCTTCCAAGACATTGTTGATGGTTTCGGGCTATAGCTCACAAATTGCTTCGATAATATTGGCCTTAAGTGCTTGAATTGTTTCCGGATTGTTGGCATAACATCGATCCTTCAAGGTGCCCCATAACAAAAAGTCGAAAGGGGTCAAATCGCAGCTCCGACGCGGCCAATTGACATCGCCAAGACGGCTGATAACACGATTTGGCAATTTGGTGTGCGAAAGATCGATTGTGGCATGGGCTGTGTGGTAAGGCGCGCCCTCCTGCATGAACCAGAGGTCGACTAAATCCTTGTCTTCAATTTCAGTAAAAAAAAAGTCGGTTGATATGGCTCTGTAATGCCCACCGTTGACCGAAACGTTGTTCCCAGCCTCATTTTCCTAAAATGTTGAGCTGTTTATGTCGATGGCGAGTTGATGTTCGTGAATTGAGTCTCACTAGCATACCGGTCTCACGAACTTTTTGCACAAACCTGCGCAGTGGGTGCTTCATTTCGGCCAAAACTTCTTTTTAAAAAACACACTGTTTGGGAAACACAGCACTCACTTCGGAAATAAGTTTTCAATATTTCCCAACGTTATTCAAGGGTAAAGCGTATCATTTCGTCCTACGGAGGTATGATACTGACTTTTTGTCAAGATTTCGAGCGAGAAACAGCTATCAGTGTCAAAATAACCTACGATTTAAAAAGACCACTAGATGACTCACCCTTTATAGTCAAAATTAGCATACATAAATATAAAATGAAAACAAGATTTTTGTGAATTTGTAATTAAAATGGATAGGACAATTACCGAATATGCCATTCTATTCGATACATACATGTGTACATTCCTACATATGTGTATTATTTTACTATATAATTTATGAATAAATAAAAACTGACTTGTTACAGAACGACCCAACAACAACATAGAAGTCCCACCGCTCTACAAAATATCATCATTTAAACTACAATCGGAAATGCTTTATATAATTGGGTAGAATTTTGATAAAAAGCGGGTGGCTACCACGATTACTTTGTATGTACTTCGAGCCTTAGCGCTCTACCAATTTTGATCGTTTTACAACAATCGAAAGTGCGCCAAATAATTTACAAGAATTTTTAAGAAGGTGGGTGGATGCCACGCCGCCTGAATGGAAACTATAATTTTGTTTCCTTTGTAAGCACCACAAGACCTATAGCTGTGTGAAATAAAAAGGTTTTACGTTGTCGGGAAGTGCTCCATAATTTTAAAGACCCGTCAGTGAGTTAGTTTCAGATTTGCCACCGAAATCCTACTGTTCCAACGCAGGAAACGACTGCTGTTGTAACTGCTGCCTTGAATGTCATAAAAGTCAAATTGGTATCAACAAACAGTCACTGCAGACGTTTCTGCACGTTGATTTGTTTCCTTATAAAGCCATTCAAATGGTAGAAAACGAACCGATTTTAACTCCATTTTTCTAGGTTCAAAATTCTAGGTTCCTTTTTTTTACAAAGGTATGTTTTATATTCTTGTTTTTTTTAGTTATTTTTTCACTTAAAAAAAATATCATAGGTACTACCCAATACCCAATAAATAATCTACAATTCAAATTTAGATCCTTTTTTTATATTTGACATTCTTGAGTAATGTATATAAAGGCATCTGTCAGAAATGAAAATGTCTCTCATTACAAAATTCAATTTATTTACGAAAGTCACATACATAAATTAACTTCTAAAACATCCTGCTCTTGATTTACCACTGTGATTGACATCACTCTTGATTTCTTAATAAAATTCAATCAATCTTGTCTAGAGAGTGTGTTCTTATTGGAAACTGTTGTTGTTATTTTCTTCTTACCACATAACTACATCTATAGAATGCTCAACCCCCTACTAAATGCATTTAATTTATTCCACAATTGCAATTTCCTAAATGACGATCGCAGTCGTCATGAAGATTCCTTCCAACCCAGTATGGACTACCCCACCCCCATCAGCGTCTACCTCTTCACTTTCATTGTTAACCAAATAAATTATATTGTTCCATGAAGCTTAAAATTTACATTATCCACTCCCGTACGGAAAACCCACCAATTCCACCCAATCATCTCATAAATCGCGCGAATCTTATTCCGAAGCCATCACGTCTCACCGCACTACACTACTTCGAATTTTCTAAAATATCCCCTATCCAGCCATTTAACTATAATGTATACCTTCACATACATACATATATCCAATGAGATGATTTTGAAATGATTTAAGTGATCTGCTCCGTCGCCTCTTCTATCTTTTCGTATATCACGGGCACAAACCATAGCAATAACTCCTTGCCATCGTGCAACCTCCCTCTTAAACCAACATGCCTCACCGAAGAAACAATAAAAGGTGGAAAAAAAATTTAACGGAAATTTCCTGTTTCACAAATTTGTTTCCTTCCTCTAATTCGATTGTCTTCCTCCTGCCGGCTCTCTTTCATCTACTTTAAAGTTACGTTGGGCGTGGGCGTATGTGTCCCTTCCATTGCATTCTCAATTTTCTACACTTTACTGCTTGTATACCTTGCTTTACTTTTTCGCATGCATTTTTCTCTTTTTACCCTTCTGCAACAAATTACCATCTGTGTACCCACTCGATGTCGATATCCGTGCAAGGTGTGCAAAGGAGAAAATTTTGCTCCACTATATACAAAACAGGGTTGTTATATTGTGTTTAAACGATGTTTTGTATAGGATAATCGTAGAAAGGGCTGCAAATTTTGTAGCACTATCATCGGGTGATTTGTATATTTTAATGGGTGCCAACCCGATCTTAAGACCTCTTTAGTGGGGCTTAACCAGGACTAAAAAAAAATTAAATTGCTGTGTGACAAGGCGCATGATCATTCTGTTTTTGATGCTTGGTCTCACACGGATGTATCTTTTTTTCATCGTTAATAGACGATCAGATCGGACAAGATTCCGGATTTGATGTTGTTTTGGTAGTTTTGTTGAAAACTTTCCACTGCGACGTTCTCTATAAGCTTCGTGTAATTTTTCGAAAATTTCCGACAAACTTTTTCCAATTCTAAAACAAAATCACATAAGACACCGTTGCTCAAAATTAAAATCACTTACGAGTATTTTAAAAAGCAACTAAACCATACATATAGAACCGTTTTACCAAAACCATCGCTACGGAACCACGTTACAAAAAGCAGTTTAAACTCTAGATGAATGATGTGCATAATATTCTAAACTACCAACTTTAGGCAACAAAATACTTGCCAAATTGGACGCTATTCTATCAGTCTCATTGATTTTTCAACACCTCTCGTTCCTAATTTGTGTCTGTTTTATTAGAGCATAAAGTCAACTCAAAAGTAATGCTTAATGTTAATTAGTCAATATATAGGGTTACCAGATAAGAACGATAGGAAAAGAAATTTAAATAAAAGAACAACGGTATGAGGTATAAAATTGAATCTGTTTTTATTTTGTATGAAATAGTTCATCATTGACTGCACAATGTTGGCCTTGAGCTCAAAAGTCATTGGCTTGTTAGCGTAGACTATAAGGACTTGACGTAGCCCCAGAAAAAATAATCGAGTGCTGTGAAGTCGGTGGCTCCTTCTATTAACCTCCATGCCATAAACCGAACTAAACAGTCAATCTTTATGGATAAATTGGGGCTGGGATTTTTATCCCCCTTATGATGAAAATTTAGCTTGTTGTCATAGCCGCACAGCCAAAAAAGGGCATCGTCCGAGCCGATGATTTCTTGGTCAAAACCCGGATCTCCGGCCAAAACTTTCAGCGCCTAATTAGCGAACTCACTGTGCGGCTTTGTCTTTGATTGTCTTAATGAAATGGCAAACCTAATGGAATAATTGGACAACTGGATGTCATTCGTAACTTTGACACACAACAATGCTGAAACATAACAATTGGAAAAACTATAATTTCTATCTGTCAATTCAAAAATAGAATTATATCTTAAATCCTTTACCATTTGATACAATTAATATCAATTTTTTGTTTCCTATTTTTCGGTCATTATTTTTTGTTTTAACTTTTTGAAACTTAAAAATTTACCACCAACTACTAAAAATATAAATACAAATTTTATAACAACGCTGTTTAAAAACGAACAATTCTTGAGCACATCTAGACGACGAAAAAAATTATAGCACACACGAACGAATATCTCACCCTTGGTTTTTCCTTTCGAATGGCGTTTTCTTTAGAAAAATAAACAGGACCGATACGCTTGGGTAACGAACAAAACGTTGAGCTGCGTTTTGTGGGTGGTTAGGTGCTAGTATATACATATCTGTGGCTGGAATATATATTTAGCGTCTTTTCATAGGGGATGAGCGAACATACAGCGCGCCAAGGATTCTGTAATGGTTCAATAAATTAACAATAATTTATAGCAACTTTACAATACCCTGTATGCTTGCTTAGATTGTATCTTGTGCGAGCCATATAACAGTACTCCAAACTCTACTAACCCTTTTTCTTTTTATTATTGTTATTTTTGCAGGGCATAGCAACAGGCAAGTATCATGGTGCCATTTTGACAAACTCAGAGGATTGGGAGGTGAAATCACTTGAAGCTGGACGCAAATCTGGAGATTTATTAGCACCAATAATTTATTGTCCTGAATTGCAGTTTCCTGAATTTACATCGGCGATAGCTGACATGAAAAATTCCGTCGCTGTAAGTATAAAAAGCCTTATGTTTTTTTTTTTTTATTATTAGAATTTCTTTTTTGGTTTTGGTGAAGGTACTTTATCCTTTTTTTTGCATATATGACTTTTTTTGCAAGGACGCGTGTTAGATGAAGAGAAGCGGAAACTGTGTACCAGGCTATGTGGTGGTTGTTCGAGATTAGATTTTAAATCTAAAAGTCTAGCGCGTGCAAATTCAAACACAAATCACCCTCGGTCGGGGTTATAGAGCGATATCCACCTTTCGGGTGGCTTCCGTTTTTGCCTGGTTACGGTCGGTGATTTATTTTATTTTGTGTACTATGCTCAACCTATAGATAGTGTCCTGTTTGCAGCGTGTATATAGGATTGTTGTTTTATTTCCAGTTCAGTTTTTTTGTGTTGATCTTTATAGTGATGCATGACAATGTCAGAGATGATAACTTGAGGCTATTTGATGGCGACATGGTGTATAGAGATGATGGAGAGCTAGCCGGACGCTATGCATGCGACAGTCATTTAACCCGATGGGATTTTTGATCGATTAGGTCGAATGATGTAGTAGTGGCTGTAGTGCTTCTGCTGCTGCAACTGCAACTCTATTGTCCGAGTGAGGAGAAAATTACATTCTGTACATGATGTGCAGTGCTTGGTCGTAAAGAATGAGGATGGAAAAATTTCATGAAAGGATAAAGGTTTATCCTCTGCATGGAATGATTTAAAATCCATAATTTAAAGAGATAAGTGTTTAATTTAAAATAGTTGTGCAAAGTCTTATTTTTAGGGAATATTTGATGCATTTTCAAAACGATGGATCAAAGTCGAACTATAAACATGCAGTAAAGTGAAACATCCAAACATGTGTGTTATCAACACAATATCGGATACTGTGCAATTTTTAAATTACATAATGTGCATGTAATTTTTTGTATCATATAATCTTGTTTACTGTATAGTGTAGTAATCCGTGGAGTAATGGTTAGCCGGTTGAACTGTTACGCCGAATGTCTGGGATCTATTCTCAGCTGCTATAATCTTAAAAAAATGTTTTTTAGAGAACCTCTTGCGAGGAAGTGAAAAATTCTGCAATAGTATCTCTTGTAATAAAAATTAATTTCAAATCAACGAATCAAAAAGTTCGAATTAACAATGCTTAGTATCTTCTTCTGATTGCAATTTAATAGAATTATTATTTTATACAATTAAATATCTATTGTGAATAGTACTGTTGACAAATTTTTTAGATGTTAGGGCGCTAAAAAATTTCTTTTAAAATACAATTCATAAAAATTGAGATAGTGATCTTAAATTGCTCTCTTAGTACCTACGAGTAGTTTAGAGGGCGTATGCTTCATAGGATTTCGGCTCGCCGATCAAAAATAAATATAATAATAAAAAAGAAGACTTTAAAAACGAAATGTTTGCGGTAGATTCGTTTTTTTTTAAGATAATTATTATGAGGATGGATTTGGGCAAAAATATACAGGCACCAGGCAAGCTCTTAAGTTCAAGAGTGATATCGTCGGGATTTTCTTAAGTTCAAGAGTGATTTCGTCGGGATTTTCCTGTATCTAACAGTCTTAAATAAAGAAAATATTGTAAAAATGCGAATAAAAAATAAATACAAATAAAAATAAAACTAAATGCAAATTGGAATTCTCAAACGAAAAAAAACCATTCACATCGCATCACATTAGTATTCACAATCGGGAAAAAATTATCAATTGATTCTTCTAATACCAAATTAATATTTGATATGTTATGTTCATAATCGTGCTATGTAAACATTCTTCACCCAGATTAAAAAATCCGTCAGCGTTGAGAGCAGACGCATACGAGTATTTTAAATTTTCATGTCCGCACATTAGTATGCGAGTAAACTCGTGTGTATTATGTCTACCCTTAAAATGTTTGAACACAGTGCCAGCAATTGGGAAAGTTGGAGAGGATTCAAAAGGAGATATCGATGTACATAGATTTTAAATGTCAAATGTCTCAACATCGCAATTTGAGGGAAATATTGAGTCGAGTAAAAGATTCCACATTCGTGTAGTGCGGCTAAAAAAAAAAATCACTCAAGGTTAAGCGCGTGGGGATTCACTGAAGCGCGAGTATTACTGTTGAATTGTTTAAGGGGAGGAATAGTGGAATGTTAATATAAATAACGGTAATGCCCAGAGATGAAAAGGTTTCTGTTATAGTTTTATCACCCATTATTTTTAGAGACTCAAGTGGGTTATTGGAGCATCTGCCCAAATATGAGAATTATAATCAAGCTTATAGGCTTTTTAGATTACAGCCAGATCGGAAGGGGTGCAAAATTTCTTGCATCGATGAAGGAAACCAATGAACGAATTATATATTGGGGGTATTGCAATGCGACCTAGAGATCTATTGTGCCGCAACTATCTGTCTATCTAAAGATCTATTTGGAGTACCTTCTTAGAGAATAGGTCGCTATTTTCTGACTTCTATTGCCCCAGAAAGTGGAAAACATTTTCGTAGTATTTGATCTGGTGTTTCCTCATGCATGTTGTACAATCTACGAGGAGCTCTATACACTTTGTCCAACGCTTCTCCAATTTTGTTATCCCTTCCAAAAAAAATGAGGTACAATCTACGAGGAGCTCTATACACTTTGTCCAACGCTTCTCCAATTTTGTTATCCCTTCCAAAAAAAATGAGGTCCTCAAAATAGGCCTTTGTTTGCGAGATGACTTCATCATTGGAGTCAAATCTTTTTCCACCAAGCCATTTCTTCAGGTTTGGGAACAAGAAGTAGTCGCTCGGAGCCAAATCTGGAGAATAGGGTGGATGAGGGAGCAATTCATAGCCCAATTCATGGATTTTTGCCATGCAACTGCACATGCGTGCACCCTTGCATTGTCTTGGTGGAAAAGAACTTTTTTCTTGGCCAAATGAGGTCTATTTTTTTTTCAAATCGTCATTGAATCGGTCCAATAAGTTGGCATAATATTCCCCATTGATTGTTCTTCCCTTTTGAAGGTAGTCAATGTGGATTATCCCGCGTGCATCCCAAAAAACAGTCGCCATAACTTTATTGGCTGACAAACCCACCTTGGCCTTCTTTGGCGCCGATTTACCCTTAGAAACCCACTGTTTTGACTGTTGTTTGGTCTCTGGTGTGTTGTGATGGATCCATGTTTGGTCCACGGTTACAAAACGGCGCAAAAACTCCTCCATATTGCGATTAAAAAACGCCAAACCTTCCTGTGAAGTTGTTACACCATTGCGTTTGTGGTCGACTGTGAGCAAACGCGGCACCCATCTTGCGGAAAGCTTTCTCATGCCCAAGTGATCATTCAAAATTGAAACCACTGAGCCATGCGAGATCCCTATGGCTTCCACAATCTCTCGCACTTTCAATCTTCGGTCGGCCAACACCATATCGTGAATTTTTTCGATTGTTTCGGGTGTGGCATCTTCAGTGCTTGTGCGGCCACAACGAAATTCAGTAAACCACTTTTTTACCATTGAAATCGATGGTGCAGAGTCCCCATAGTATTTATCAAGCTTAGCCTTGGTCTCGGTAATGGTTTTTTTTTTCGCAATAAATAATGCTTAATAAGCACACGAAATTCACTTTTTTCCATTTTCTCCTCAAATTAGTGAGTAGTCTGATAAAAATAGCTGTCAAACACAAACTAACTGACGCAGCAAGTTTAAATTTTGACTGGAGTCAACTGACAGATGCCTGTTGACAGGAGCAGTGTTGCTGTTTTAGTAAAGAGGTCAGAAATTCAAAAAGTCACGGACTTATTGACCCGCCCTCGTACATGTGGCACTGCTTGCTTACTACCCGACGAAAACCTAGATCTCTTCTAAGTTTTCAATGTCCAGTGAGAATACCTGTTATAATTTTTGGTAATTCATACTTAAGCTGATGCAGCTTATGAAACGTTTTTGGTTGTAACGCCCAGGAGTAGTTTCGCTTGCCTTAGGTTTTCGGAGTTCTTTCCAGTTTTTGGATCTTCTTGCCTCCTTTTCTCGTTTGATTTTGTTCTTTTATGTTTCGCAATAGGGCCCAGCCTCTTTTAAAGGTGTTGATGCTCCTATTTTTGATAAGGAGTCTACCTCCTCGTTTCCATGAATACCCATAATTAAGAGCTGATGGTACAGGAGCTCAGTGCCCTGAGTGCAGCTTGGCTATCTGAAATGATGGTAATGTTCTGGTTATTCTTATTACCATAGTTTCTTTGGAGATTAGAATCCACGCATTTGCCTATGGCGTGTACCTCCGCTTGGAAAATGCTGTTGGACTGCCCCATCGGTATTGAAAGTTTGCTTCTAGGCCCAAAGATTCCTGCCCCAGTCGCTTCGCTTGTTCTCAATCCATTAACGTTTGATGGTATTGCTTCTTCTACCCAACCTTTTTTGTTGTTACGAAAGTTTTTCTCGAAGTTATGTTTTTTGATCATGCAACCTCTTGGGAAGAAGAAAGTTTTTTACTGTAGTCCTTCTGAATAAGTCTCTTTTCCAGGGACCAATAACTTTGCCTGTCGCAGTTCCCTCCTTTGAGAATTTCATGATAGCTTCCATTGCTGCACTTCCAACAATCTCGTGAAGAGGGGATATATAGAGGACAACCTCCATAGTTGCGCTAGGGCAGGTTCTCATTGCTCCTTTAATACAAATACACACGAGCAAACGAAATGAAGACATGTTTGGTGGATCAAATGGTAAGCAAATCCTCCTTGAAACGATGACTTCTGGCTTATAAACTTTGCCGCAGCTCGCAATATGGGTAAAAGCAGTACTAGGTTTTGAAGCCTGAGAAGCAACCATTTAATAATCGACGCAGGCCACGTATCCGAAATCTTAGACACACTTAATTATATTTTGAGGATAGTGGACTCGATATCGCCTAACCATCATATCTTCTCATCATTGGATCCTTTACGACGATTAGAGATCCGGTAAAACCTTCTAGTCTTAAAGTGAACGGGGGAAAGACCCAGTTCATGCTTATAACAAACAGCATCGGTCCAAAATGTCAGCTACAACTTCAAAGTAGTTAGTTTATCTACAGAACAAATTAGTTAAAAACTCCTTACGCGTAAAACAAACTGAATGCTCTACAGTACTCTTGTACTGATAGTCCTGCCCTATTAACGCCGATTTATTAGATGAGATAATCCAAAAAGGAGAGCAGAAACTGAGTTCGTGAGAACATTTTTTGACAAATGGTCCTATGTGCGAAGAGAGTGAATAGGGGAAATCATGCAACCGCGAACTCTATGAACCAAGATGAGGATATACTCCAGAAAGTTAAAACACATCCACTTCATTGGCTCAAGCCTATGGACGAAAATACCTTAGCCAAGAGAGTTTTCAAATTCTAGCCACCAGGTTCGGAAGACCGAAACTTCATTTGAAAAGAAGCCATCGCTGCGGTCATATTTTTTTTCTATTATTTTAAGTCTTAAAATCATCCTTAAAAATAAAATTTAAGATGAACCTAGTCCGTTTTACAGAAAAAAGCAAAACGTAACAGTGTGTGTACTCGTATGTACTACTTAGCTACTCACAAGCATACGGGGATCGGAAGGTATACTTCATTAACATGATCGACCAATCTCATTAAAGACTCTCATCTCTTTAATTTGTATTTAATTTGTGCATGTACTGTCTATACCAAAATTCGAACCCAAAAATTCAGCCGGACTTTCCCAATTCTAATTTAGCTTGCCATCAGTTTAAGCTACGGTTTTCTTATATCCAAACAATTTCGCTGCTTCACCACCCACACATATTCGCTTACAATTTCAATTTTAGATTGTTTATAACTTGAAATCGAGAACTGCTGCCATTGCTGAATGTCCAACGAATTTACCGTTATTACGCCACGGAGCATTACATGAAAGACTATCACACTAACCCTTACGTAAAAGCTTCCAGTAGTATGATTGTTTTAATATCAACCACATGAACTTATCGATGCCAATTAAATTGAAGTATACAGTACGTTCCAAATTCCAAATATTCATATTTTATATTCAAAAAAAAAAATAAGAATCAGTTTTTTTCTTCAGTATTGCAACCAAAAATTAAGGAATCAATTTTTCAATATGAAAAACTTGAATGGATTTTATTATCAGTAAGAAATCAGTTATATCACATTTTAAGTGTTAATATCCATATCCAATACGCACAATAGTATCTACTTAACATAAATATAAGCAGTTTCCTCGGTTAAACCTGAAGATTTTTTCAGCTTCGATATAAGGCATCATACATACACATATGAACATCAGTGATAAAACCATAATGACCAGAAATTTTTATATCTTATGTCTTGGTTGTCTCATAAAAGAGCACACAAAAAGGTAAGACACTAAATTTTCATGAAGCAATTTAAATTGATGGCCAGAAATTATTATGTACGCAACTTCCTGATGGTTCCCTAAATACCACCTACGGATGGACCTCATCACCAAAATACGTATTATCCAACGAAAAGATAACTATTAGCACATCAGTAAATTGCACACAGTATTCATCTCTTTATTTTCCTCATCCAACACAGAAAACCCATCATCCTTCTATTGCATCCGCCCACCATCAGCATCACCAACCACCCACGATATACGTCATTGCCGCCCCCTTGACAAACTGTTATTCTAAATAATAATATTTGCTCCCTTTCTATATAAATTTGTGGAGATTTCACCCAAAGATTGGGCAAAGGGATGTGTTACTGTTGGCTGCAGTAGCATCCCGGTCTCACACAAATTCCAGATTCATTTAATCCGCAAAAGCTAAAGGATGCTGCGCTCATACCGTAAACTTACTTCCACAGACATCTTTTTTTTTTGTTATTTTTCGAAAGAGGTCCTGGTCCTGTTTAGCGCGATTATGAGAATAACTGACATTAGGAGGCAAAGCACTCTTAGCTGGTTCTCCAAGTGAGATGGCCTGCTCGCTGGGGGATCTGGGATTCTTCTACATTGGGTACAAATATTTGTGTGCAATACAACCGTTATTTCTATACTCTTCCCATAAATAATGTAAAGTAATATTATGTGTTTTATTCATCGTGAGTAGAAAACAACGTGCTGGAAACGATAGAGAATCGATTTAACACCATAAAGCATAAAGATAGGGTAAGATTGGGTAAAGACGAATATCTGGAATGTGTTTATTCTTTTTGCTTTTTTTTCCAATATTAGTTTTGTCCTTTTTCTTAAACGTTTGTTTATTCACTTATTTCTATAACAATATTTCAATGATCTAAATATACTTTAAAACTGTTACATAGTATATTTTTTTTATTAAATGACCGGTACGGTGCGCATTACATAATCTGTTTTTTTTTTTTATTTTTTTTTTGTCTCATTAAATTCATTTTTTTTTGAATAGTTTATTGATTATTTAAATTCTCTTGATAGCTGAAATGTAAAACCTTTTCAAAAAGGCAGTTTGTTTTAGTGCTAG
Source organism: Philhelius festivus (assembly GCA_963931855.1). Lineage (NCBI taxonomy): Eukaryota > Metazoa > Arthropoda > Insecta > Diptera > Syrphidae > Philhelius > Philhelius festivus. The sequence goes on along the minus strand of OZ007555.1, from coordinate 136,826,680 downwards.
GCCCTATCATGTGATCTTTATCGGACCAAAAACATAAATGTTAAAAAAAGAGCCTTTGTGTAACAAGTCAGCCGTGAAAAGTACTGAGAGTACTGAGCAAAGTTCTTGCTTCATGAAGTTTTAATACCGAGTATTTAAAGTGGAATAATATTGAAACAGCTACAATTAGAGAAACTGTTCATAAGCATAAAATTAATTTTTTAAATGACTAAAAAAAACTTCTTTAGTAGTTAAAGGTAAGAATAGGATGCCATGTGATTCAAGCAAATATAGATTTATGCAAGAACAAAAATTATAAGTCTTTGTAGTGGTTTCTTAAAAAATAAGGTTTTATATAAGAACATTTTAAAGAAAAAATGTTGGTACGCCAATTTAAAGTTTTTATTATTGTATGAATAAAAATTAAATTTACAAAAAAAGTATTGAGCCGTTTTCGAGACATTGAATTTTCAAAAAAAAAACAAAAAAATAATTTTTTTTTTCAAAATTCAAAAAAATATTTTTCTTAAAGTTTTGAAATGCAATGTTTTTTAGAAGCTTCCCTCTACGAAATTTCATTAAAATCCGTTGTTAATGAGAAATTCAAAATTTTAAAAAATCGTTCTATGGTAGGTACAGTCAGTAATATCTTGTTTTCAATTTTTTTTTATTAAATTACAGATATTAAAAAATAATAGAAAGAAAAAAATTTAAGCAAAATTGTCGGAACCGTTTTCGAGAAAAATACGATTTTCGAAAACCATTTTTTAACATTTGTATGGAGGGTACCGTTATTTTTAGGTAAAATGAATTTATTTTGCTCATATATTGTAGATTATTTTTCCAAACTTTTATTTATCAAGTTTTGAAAAAATCGAGCATTGGGTTTTCGAAATATTGAGTTTTCAAAAAAAAAATTTGAAAGTTTTTTTAAAAATCCAAAAAATTTGGTTTGGAAAATTTGAATTCACAATAATATTCAAACTGCTGGGAAGTTTTGGCATAAAAAAATGATCAAAATCGGTGGTACCGTTTTTAAGAAAATCAAAAACAAAAAAAAAAGGTCCCAAGGGGGGTACCAAAACTACTCATTTTTTTGAAAAATTTTGTCGACCATTACCTAGGTTTAACTAAATTAAATTTTTTGAGTTTTTTTTTTAAGAAAGTCGCAGGGACAGTTTTTGAGAAAAAAAATATTTATAAAATTTCGGAAACAAATCGTATGGCAGGTACCGTTATTTTTGGTCATAAAAAATCAAATCAAAAAACATCCGGGGGTAAAAAATCAAAACCCATATCTACCAAGTTTGAAGAAAATCGGCCGAGCCGTTTAGCTGTAATCGAACAGACAGACAGACAGACAGTATTGTCAGACCCACTTTTTTCGTCTTCGCTATCATCTTAATGTCAATTTTGATCAAAATCTCGAGTTCGATTTTTTTTACGAATGCATAACTTGCCTTATAGTACCTATAAGTCGCAAGTAAAAAAGTTTTAATGTTAGTATTTGGTGGCGTAAACATTATTTTTGATGATTGCATAACATCGACGAGACATGGAGGCAATGAGATTGTCAATTATTTGTATGGGGATGTTTTCCCAGGCAGTTTGTACTTGTTGTCAAGTAGCGAGTCAAAATTTTTACATTTTGTTCCTCTGATGTACAATTTCCCTGTGGGTTTGAGATCTAGGGGTTTGCGCTGGCCACTTCAAAATAGTAATATTAGCTTCATTAAGCCAATCCTTCGCCAATTTAGCGGTATGTTTCGCATCTTTGTCATGTTGGAAGATCCATCAACATGACGTTTTGAAGGCTTTCCTGGTGCATGAAACAATCCATTATACCACTTATCTTATGAAGTGGCCCAATCCCTTGACTGGAAAAACATCCCCAGATAATAATGTTCCCCCACAGTCCTTCACAGTTGCCTTGGTGAATCGAGGATTGACGCGTTCACCTTTCGGGCTTCGTACAGTACGAAATCTGTCCGATCCTTTTAAATTAAATTTCGATTCATTCGAGAATAGAATCTTCTTCCATTTTTCCCTAGTCCAAATAAGGTGCGTTTTGGAAATTTTAGTCTTGCACGTCTATTTTTAAGAGAAATAAATGGCTTTTTTACAGCACGACAAGCTTTCCAGCCGCTATCAACCGCTCTTCGCCGGATCGGTATAAGGTATTACAATTAGGTGGATCTCCTCCCAAATTTTGGTTGTTTACGAACACATTCATCGAGAAATGGACCTTGTAACCTTTTAGTCTAATTACACCGTTTACCACCCAAAGAAGACAGAACGCCGAAATTCTAATTTAATTACTATTCCGTATGAAATGACCAGAAAGTATTGCATACCTCAAGGCGCCCACGCAAATATGCAAAAGAGAACACACACAGATGGTTGGCGACGTCAGCAAATAAGTTTCGTTCGTCAGTTTTACAATCCACATTTGGTTTTGGCCGCCAGGTCGACAAGTAAGAGTGAGAAATTCATCGAAAATCAGATTTTTTTTTGCCACCGGGTCTTTTGTACTAATCAAGTGTACAGGGTAAAAATTATCACAATAAGAAGCACACTGCTGGTCGCTTATACCAGCTAGTAGCTTCGAAACTTTTGGCTTCCGCCAATCTTCGCTGTCTTAACCTTCACCATTCAGACTAGGGACTCTATCCCAACCTTCGCTGTCTGAATCTCCTCGCCGCCGCCGTAGTTAAGACTAGGGACTCTATCCCAATCTTCGCTGTCTGAATCTCTTCGCCGCCTCCGTAGTTAAGACTAAGGACTCTATCCCAATCTTCGCTGTCTTAACATTCACCACTTAGACTAGGGACTCTATCCCAATCTTCGCTGTCTTAACCTTCACCATTCAGATTAGGGACTCTACCCCAATCTTCGCGGTCTGAATCTCCTCTCCTCTGCCGCCGTAGTTAAGACTAGGGACTCTATCCCAATCTTCGCTGTCTTAACCTTCACCACTTAGACTAGGGACTCTATCCCAACAAAGAGGACATCGTAAAGAAACGTGTCGTAGGTCTTATCGTCTATTTTGCTCACACTGCGGAGTCGACGGCCGATTAACAAAAGATTGCCGGTGCCACCGAAATCCCGTCGCTGTTGTCACCTTATCGTCGCCGCCGCCATTTCCGTCCGTACAAGATTCTCGTTATTTCATCCCTGTGCTTATCGACGAGGAAAAATACCATACGCTGCTCGATACTGGTTCCACGAAGACTTATGTAAGTCAAGCGCTGAGAGATAAGTTTAAGGAGTTAGACCTCCCTATGCGCATACAACCTCGTGGGTCGATATGATTTTTCAACCCACTTTCATAAAACTAGTTAATCACTTGCACACCTTGTTGAATGCTATAACTCTCCATGTTGATTTGACAAGGCAGACTAAATAAATAATTTTTACAGATTTAGCTTAAACAATATGGCCGCAATAACCTGTAAAAGTTCGGAAATCTCTATTGGAATGATTTACAGCAAATAGGGGCAGCTGCTGTTGTTGCAATGGCGGGATCTAGTTTTCTACCATTTTATAAATTTAGATTGGAATGTTCTGATGGGCGTCAATTAATATTGAAAAGGGCAGCAAAATATTCTGGAAACAAATTTTCTATCAGCTGTCAAATTTACTGTCACTAGAAATAGTGTTGCCAATTTAAAGGTCCTTATTCGGAATTCCCCCCCCACCAAAATGCACTTTTTTTTTAATGAATCGATAAAAAAAGTGTGCTGTTGATAAAAAACATCAAATTATGGAGGAGAAACACTTTTTTATGGTAAAAAAGTGAAGTATAAAAAAATGAATATAGGCCATAGGGTAAATTCAAAGTTTCTTTAAATCCAGATTCTGTAAATGCAAAAGAAACCTTGCATACACCCAACCTTATTTATGCTTTGTTTTTATTGTTAATCTTATTGATGGTAATATCGATGCTTTAAACCTTTTGTGTCGTGTTAATTTTAATGTTCCAAATCGTAATCTAAGAGGTTTTCGTGACCCAATTTACATAAAACACTATCGTACCAACTATGAGCAGAATTCACTATTGAATAACATGTTTAATTTGTATAACGTCAATCATAATTTATTAATAAATTTTTGTGATGTATCAAATAATGGCTTTAAAAAAATATTCTATAATATTGTATAATTTATAAATTCTTAAATATAAGTAAAATTTTTGTACGCTAGATATTAATTTGCTTGATTCAAATAAATAAACCTCGCACCTACCCCAAATCCTATAGTGTGCCCAAGCAGGGGGTTTGCAGGGGGGCAGCATGCCCCCCATACAAATCTCACTGTTTAAACGCCGTAATGCGTAAGCAAGCAAAAAAAGCAAATATCCCATAAAAAAGAAGTAGTTTTAATTATAGTACTGTGGTGGTCCGCTTATACTTCACTTTTTTACCATAAAAAAGTGTTTCTCCTCCATAATTTGATGTTTTTTATCAACAGAAAACACTTTTTTATCGATTCGTTAAAAAAAAAAGTTTATTTTGGTGGGGGGGGGGGGGAATTCCGAATAAGGGCCAACAGTACTGTGGGTGGTCCGCTTATACTTCACTTTTTTACCATAAAAAAGTGTTTCTCCTCCATAATTTGATGTTTTTTATCAACAGAAAACACTTTTTTATCGATTCGTTAAAAAAAAAGTTCATTTTGGTGGGGGGGAATTCCGAATAAGGTCCAATTTAAAAACCAAACCTGCCAAGCCCAGCTACAAACGCAAAGATTTGTTTGCTTTACCAAATGATTTTTTTAGCATTTTCAAGCAGTTACCTTTTTTCCCATTTTACCCTATTCAATGGAGATAGGTAGATATTGTGTGGTGTGCGGTTGTGGCATTAGAAACTTCTTGTGAAGAAGTGAAAAACCCATGAAGACGAAAATGCTGTGCACAGCACGATTTCTTGAGGAAACACACCAGCAATACATAGCTTTTGGATGGGTGCATGGCCGCATTATAAGTTACGACCCAAGTCTTTATTATAGAGATGTATTCCAATTTTATGATGGGTGTTTTATAGAAGCAATTTCCGTAAACTGAATGTTAGCTCGTCGTCGACGTCTTCTTTTGCTGCTCACTGAACTGCGGTGTTATTATTCGTTTATCCAACAGAGAGCGAATGTTAGAAACGATAAGCTAAGCTCCAACTGGTAAACGCGAGAAAGCGCGCGCTAGCACTCAGCATGAAACCCCTACAGCAGAATACAAATGAAGGAGTTAAACGCTTTGGAATGACGCTTAACAGGCAACGATGCAGCAATATTTTCAAATAATTTAAGAAATTTTTTTTAATAAAGCCATAATGGAACGGGATTATGCGTTGGTAACATTTTAGCAAATCCAAATAAGAAGAAAAAGTGTTCGTCGTTTGTTCTTTCCGGAGATTAATAAATAATGTATCATGTATGTTCATTCTACCAAGTGCATAATGTTAGTGTGTATTCAATAAAACATTTTCTGAATAGTCTGAAAACTGATGAAGTCTTTTCGTTACCTATACCACGAAAAATGAGTAACTGGAATGTTTTGTAGTGGCTTCCTCTACCCGATCATTAACTTGAATTTAGTACCCCTCAAGGTTTGTTTAAGGAGTTCCACTTAGGCCGAACTACTAACATGGCCTGGTGAGATCAGTAAGGATTTTCAGTACTAGCCAAATTGCTGAAGAATTTGACCGATGAATCTGCAACGGCCCTCACATATCGGCAGTTTGGTTTCGGGGTTGTGTCGGCGGGTAAACTTCCGTAGCACGTAAAACTTACCGGTTATGAATGAGAAACGATGGACCTTAGATCATGATTACCCGAATAGGGAAAAATCTATAGAACCGAAAAAGAATTCGTGGTATGATTCGAGCTCTTAAGAGGTTATTATTTTTTTTTTTTATTTTAGTGGGGGGCTTAACCCCCCTTTATTTAGTTTAATTCAAGCTATAAGTATAACTTAAAAACTAGTTTAAATCTAAGCTTATAACTATGAGTGCGGGTAGGACAAAAGGAATTTGAGGTTGTAGGTCCTGATAGTGAAATCAATCTGGCATTTGGTAATGTTTAGCTCTAAGTAATTGTTGGTATACCAGGTTGAGAAACTGTCGAGATCTGTTTGGAGGAGAGATTATGTCTTCTAGTGCTGCGATGATTTTGAAAAATTTCGTATCATCAGCGTAAAGGGATATTTGACAATGTTTAATGACCATGTCAATGTCGTTAATTCTAAGGATAAAGAGAAGAGGGCCTAAATGACTACCTTGGGGGACACCAGAAGTGGTTTGAATAGGAGTGGAAAGTGCGAATCTGAACCGGACACAATATTCACGATTCTCTTTATAAGAAGTAATCCATTGCAGGAAAATGGGTTCACAACCTAAAGAGGAGAGTTTAAAAAACTGTGATAAATTGTCGAAAGCCTTACTGAAGTTAGTCGAGACCATACCAATTTCTCTACCGTTTTCTACGGTCGCCAAAAACTTTGCTAAGTGCTTATAGATTTCCTTTGACGTTGAAGGAAATTTGTTAACCCTTTTGAGCTAGCTGTTATCTATAAGGTCTATATTCGACCAAAGCTCGAGTACAATTCACATATTTGGGCAGGTTCTCCAATAACTTGAAGAAAGAGCTTTAAAAATGAAAGGTGATAGAATCATGTATAACAGAAACATTTGAATCTCTCGAGCACCTTCGCAATTGTTCTTGTCTTTCATTATTTCACTCTTATTTTCATAAACAGTGTTCTAGTGAAATAGCCAGTTGCATTCCTTCCCTTAAATAATTTAACAGTATTACTCGCGCTTTAAGAAATGCCCATCAGTTTACCCTTGGGCCTAACTTCGGACGTACTGTTAAATTCAGAGATTCTTTCTTTAGCCGCACTTCACGAATGATGACTGCTTTACCCAACTCTATATTTTCCTCCCATTATAATATTCAGACATTCAAAACCAATTTTAAATTCTCTCCTACTTTCTTAAAACGTTTGCTCTGTGATAAAACATTTTGAGGGTAGTTATAATCCCTTTAGTGCGTGCAAAATTATAAAAAAATAGATGAATCCGTAAACTCTGAGCTCCACCAAAGTTGACTCGGCCACATCGAGCTCCAGCTAGGAGTAAGCTAAACCTCCGGATTAGAGACCAATCCATTGTGAACGTATAATAATTGGTTTGGATGAATGGAGGCAGCGTGATTGTAGTGGAAGTGGTCCAAAGCAGCGTTTCGCAATGTATGGACTGAACTGTTAATATGAAAAAAATACTCTACCAACAATATTGTCAAGAAGCAAGTAGAAAAATAAACTCTAATCTGAATCTAATTCCTATCCACAATATTCGCTTTGAAGTTGATAATTTTTGGAACCGGAAACTAAGTTGGTTTAAGGTGAGCATCTGCAGATTGTTTAATCTGACCAAGTGGCCTTCCAGCTCTATCGTGTCTGACGAAAACGGTCAAACAACTTGCCCAGGACTAAGGTTCCATCTATTTCAGTTTCCTCAAGTTGTCGTCTTTCCAGTAGATCAGGGAACTGTCCTATGAATGTTCGGCTCGACAATATATATATTTTAGGGGTGAATACAGTTAACTCTTATCAAGTCACCCCATAAAAACATTTGTGCACCATAAATGGTAACAGGAGCCGAATCTCCTGTACCAATTTATCTTCAAGGCTACAAAATATTGATATTTAAGAAAATTGTTCCACATGGTGTTTTGAAATCAATGCCTGAAGTCAGATCTTCTTTTAAAAATGAATTTGCAGAAAGGAAATCAAAATAAAACTTTGAAAACAATGTAAAATTTCCAAATTTTGTAAAAAAAAGCTTATGGTTATTTAAGTGTTCCAAAATAAAATGTTGAACAACATGCATAAAGTTAACGAACCAATTTCTATGTTTTCAGCAAGTCTTAAAACCATATTTTTTAATTTTGTGGCTTATCGACTTATCTTATAAATTCATCGAAACAAAAAGTTTATGTAAAACAGTGTAAGAAAAAAGTAAACAGACCAACATTTTAATATTTTGGTATCGATATCGTATAAAAGTCTTTAATTCTTGCTTCTTGTGCTTCTTTTTTGAGCTCTCCTATTGGCTGCTTAATAAGTTCTTCACCATAGTCCACGAAAGTTTGTGAAGTGCTGGGTTCAGGAGTTTGTGACTGATTTAAGATTAAGAAAGGTTTTATTTTACAACGAAATTATAAATATTAAAATGTTTTTCTTAAATCATTTTAGTTTAGTAGACCGGAAGTATTTTTATTATACTCGTTGAATCTATTTACATTGATAGATTCCCATGATGAAAGAGCATTCAAAAGCACTTTAAGCGTCTATATTGATTCCTTATTTTCTCCAGTTATAGCTAACGTTAATTCTTGATTTTCAAAAAATCTTCGTGATGTGTTTCCATCATTTGTATTGCCAAATCCTTGTTTTGGTATATCAATAAATGAGCCAAGTTGCCCCCTAAATTCCCTTTGTATATGCGCTTATCTTCTTTTTTTCGGCTTCCTCTTTTTCGATGTTCTCATCTTCTTGTTATAGTCCATAAGCTAGCTTAAGGAGAAAGTCCATTCTAGCTGTAAAAATTTCAAATTCGTAATTTCTCTCATCTAATTCGGCTTCTTTTCGAACATTTTTTTGTGTCCTGCAAATTGGACATGCTAATTTTGATTTTGTATGAGTTAATTCATTTAACACTTTTCCGTCTATAAAAGTCAAGAAGAATTCATGCCGTACAGTGATATCTTTTTCCTCGTTAATAATTGTATCAGTTGTGCGTAAATTTTCGATTTGATGACGTACATTTGGTACATTTGGTGCTGACAGTTAACTGAATAATGTCGCTAGACTCCTTAGCGTATTTGAAGAAAACGGTCCGCAAAAATGAACTGATGACAACCTTCGACTCTTCCGATATTCGGGTAATTCACCTTTTAGACGAAGAGGAACTAGTGATGCCATAAACATGTTGTACGCGTCAGATGCTATTTGGCCACCTTCTGAACCTATTCTTTGTTTTTTTAGCGCTTTGTGCGCAGATCTATCGGATCCCCATTTCCTTAACAAATTGAGATTTGTTGTAAATGGTAGTAGTTCCTGATTATCTAGGCTTTTAAAAGTTATCTTTGCTGTATGGTCCACCAAATCTTAAAGTTTCACTTCATCATAAGTTTCTGTTACTTGTATGTTTGATGAAGAAGCTTCTATTAAAACATTATAGCTGGCTTAGAGCTTTTCTCATCAATTTCTATTTTTCCTTGGAAAGCCGCATCTCCAGGAACAAAGCTAGTGCATTCGCACCGTCATATTTTATTGGATCAAATGGATCCCTTTGAGGTGTAGGAAAATTCTCCCTTATCCATTGTACTCGTAGTGAGCTTCCAATCATAATTGCTTTTGTGATCCCCGCTTTTATCTTTTCGTGATCCTTATTATACTTAGTACTTAAAGCTGTGAAAACATTTTTTCCAGTCGAAAAATTGCTCGTAGTTTCCATTAGTTTTCTTTTTACTTCCGAGTTATAGGTACTATAAGGCAAGTTATGCATTCGTAAAAAAAATCGAACTCGAGATTTTGAACAAAGTTGATATTACGATGATAGCGAAGACCAAAAAAATGGGTCTCGCAATTCTGTCTGTCTGTCTGTCGGTTCGACTACAGCCTAAACGGTTCGGCCGATTTTCTTCAAACTTGGTAGATATGGGTTTTAATTTCCCCCCCACAGGTTTTTTTTTTTTTTTAAGACCAAAAATAACGGTACCTGCCATACGATTTTTTCCGAAATTTTATAAATATTTTTTTTCTCCAAAACTGTCCCACAGAATTTAAAAAAAAAATTGGAAAATTTCATTTAGTTAAAACTAGGTAATAGTTGGAAAAAAATTTCCAAAAGATTGTTATTTTTGGTAGCCCACCTGGGTCCATTTTTTTATTTTTGATTTTCTCGAAAACGGTACAGCCGATTTTGATCATTTTTTTATGGTAAAGCTCCTCCACTGTTTGAATATTATTACATATTCAAATTTTCAATTTTTTATTTTTTGGATTCAAAAAAAAAATTCAAAATTTTTTTTTGGAAACCCAATTTTTCGAAAACCCCAAGATCGATTTTTTTCAAACTTGATAAATAAAAGTTTTTTAACATAATCTACAAGATTTGAGAAAAAAAATTGTTTTATCTAAAACTAACGGTACCTTGCATACAAATTTAAAAAAATGGTTTTCGAAAATCGTATTTTTCTCGAAAACGGTTCCGAGAATTTTGCTAAATTTGTTTTTCTTTTGATTAATTTTAACGATCTATAATTTAATAAAAAAAAATTTGAAATCTAGATATTACTGACTGTACCTACCATAGAACGATTTTTTCGAATTTTGAATTTCTCATTATCGGCATAACGGATTTTAATGAAATTTTTTATAAAGAAGCTCTTAAAAAGTTTAAAAAACATTGCATCTCAAAACTTAAAAAAAAATATTTTTTTCAATTTTTAGAAAAAAAGTCATTTTTTTTAAATTAGATATCTCAAGAACGGCTTAATATTTTTGTTTGGAAATTAGACGCTTATTCGTACAATAATAAAAACTTAAGATTGGCGTAACAACATTTTTTCTTAAAAGTGTTTTAAAAATTTTGTACATAAAAGCTTATTTTTTTAAGGAACCACTACAACGACTTATAATTTTTGTTCCTGCATAAATTCATATTTGCATAGCATTCTGTTTTTATCTCTTACTACTAAAAGAATTTAAAAAATTCATGTTATCCTTATGAACAGTTTTTTTTTTTTAATAACATTCGTTTTTTAAATTCCTAGTCTATTACATAGGAGCAAGTTCGTGCGACCCAGTCGTGCATTTTATTTCTCTATGACTGTCACACTATTTTGTTTTAAATTTACAATTTAATTTTAGTTATTTCGTCGTCACTTATTTATATATTTGTATTGGTTTTGAAACAAAGTTACGAATTCTTGAAACTTTTAAACATTAACAAAATGTTCAAAAAGTATTTAAATTAAAATATTCATTATGAAGTTTTAAGTAACACGCTCCTCTCTTGAGTTAAACCAACTAATTCCATGTATGCATACTTTATATACGTCATGCATCTTACACAAGGGTCATTTTCACTGCCACCCAATGTACATTGCTCTTTATTTGGGGTAGCAATAAGAACTTAACATTTTCAGCTGTCTGTTTTATTGGACCGTAAAATAATAATCCATATTTAAATATATTTTTTTAACATTTTTATGAGGAGGCAATACGGATATTAATCTCACTTTCACCTTTTTGCTATTGATAAGGCAATAACGAAATTAATCTCCTTCTTTTGTCAGCTTAAAAAAAAACCAAAAAGAATTAAGGATTATAATTTTCTTTCTTGTCAAAAAGGGACTTGAAAGTAGGTGGATTACAAAAATTGAATGCTTAAAATAACAATCTTTTTTTTTGCGAGATTGTGAGAACAGTTTTTGTTTAAATAATTGCCATTTAAATAAATAGGGGCGTGGTAATAAATCATATTCTTCTTGGAATAATTAATGTAGTGTTTTTGTTTTTTTTTTATTTAATTAATTTTTTTATTTGATTGATTGTTTTTGTATTTACGTTAAGAACATACTTGGCAAATCGATCATTTTGTTTGGTGATAACATATTGCTGTATTGTGCCCTCATCAGTTCTTGTTCTCTTTCGTCTTGTACATTGCGAATTACTTCTTCTCTATCGGCTATTAACTGAAATAGGGGGGGAAGCTTTGTTTGTCTATCGGGAGTGCAAATTTTGTACCCAAAAGTATTGTTTATTTTACAAGTTTGACTGAGAACTTTAAAGAAGTCATCAACAAAAGCCTTAAGCGCGGAACAGATTGAACCAGCAACAGCGGCCGCCATTAATTTAGAGCCAATTCAATTGTTCAACACACATTAGAACAGCAACAGCAACGCCAACAGCGTCGTTAGGCCAAAGTCCTAAATTTGCTGTTGCTGGTGCGGTGTTGTTAATTTTCCCACTGAAATATTCAGTGGCACCACAATGAAAAGCTTTTTTTCCATATGAAATATCAAGCAGATGAAATGACGTTGCTGGTGGCAATGTGTTTGAGAAATTTTTGCTGGTCAGCGTGCTGTTTGCTTACTTCTTTAGAAGACTTAAAACGAAACCGGACAAGGTATTACGAATTACGATTATCGTTTAAAATCCCTCGTTATCGTTAAGTTCCGATTACGATTTACGATACTCGTTTTTTTAAAACGATAATCGTTTTCTCTTACGACTGCTTTTGGCACTCGTATTTCATTGTTTTGACACATGTAATATTTTTGACAGAAATATTGAAAGAATGAAGTTGGATGCGCTTAAAAAAATAGATTTTTTTTATTTTATCAGGCAATATTTTGATGCATCCATTATCGTAAACCATAATCGGTCCATGTGTTGACTATCGTTTTCTAGGGTATCGTTTTTTTGTGCCTTTCGTTTCGTAATCTGTAATACGGGCCCAGATGTTATTTAGAAAATTAATTGTAAGGGAAAACCAAACGAACCATGCAATTTGTGCTACATCAGAACCACAAAACAATTCCTTCGACAACGCATTTCAAATCATAGATCTGACATCGAAGACAGCCCTGGCGAGTCACAGCATCGAAGACGGGTCATTCTCCGGATGAAGATGTGAAAATCCTTCAGACCGAGCAATGAATGTAAAAAAACAAGATGAATAGAAAACAAGACACACAAAACATTTCTGCCATCTATTGCTCGCTTGTCTCTTAATTTATGTCATTTTTTTTGAGGTCTGGTCTGGTATTGGAGTTATGGGCTTCTAAAGTTTCGGCATGCTATGTGTAAGGATTCTCTTGTAAAATGCTGATAAATTGAATTGAACAATAGAAAAATAATTTTAATGGTGGAATGTATGGTAAATTAGATGTTCTTTTTATTTATGAAATTTAAACCGGAAATAGATTTTTTTCTTAAAGAAAACCGAAAGTTAGCATTTCAAATTAGATTTTTGATATTTTTTTTTAGGTTTCATTTTCAAGCCCAAACCCTAGAGATACTACATGCCAAGTTTCAGAGAGTTTCCAGATTTTTGTATAGAAAACCCGTATTTTTAAAACTCAAATCAAGTTTTGAGTACGTTTGACCGTTTTGGTATTTTTTTTTCTTTCCTCACGGTATTTTTTATACAATATTAAAACTACTTGCAAAGTTTCAGACTGGGATCTCAATTCATTTAGAAGATACACAATTTTTTGTGCGTGGCTCTCATGAAAAAATCAAAAAAATAGAAAACCGGATGTTAGCAATTTAATTTAGATTTTAAGTAGTCTAGGCCATTTTGATATTATTTTTCATTTTTTTCCTAATGATTGTTTTAAACGTTTTCACAATGGTCCCTCTCCCTCCACCCCACCCCTATTTCCAAAATGATTTTAAATGAAATCTGAAATAACTTAAACTATAATTAGTGGTCCTAAGCTAAATTCGTCTTTTTACAATGCATCATTTGTTCATATAAACTCATGACAGGCAGTGTTTAAAGTGATTTTGGAATTCAGTTTTCTAACGTTTAAGAAAACTGAATTCCAAAATCCAAATTTAGAAAAACGTCTTCTGATTTTGGAATTCAGTTTTCTTAAACGTTAGAAAACTGAATTCCAAAATCAGAAGACGTTTTTCTAAAATTTGTTTTGCTATTTTTTAACGATTAGTTCCAAAATTGAATAAATAAGAGGGCTTATCTAAGGAAACTGCATATGTACTTTCACTTATTAAATGTACAGTCTTGGCCAAATGTATTAGGCACCCCCAAAAAGATGCCATAATTTTAAAACGAAGTAAAATTTAAAAAAAAAACAAGTATGCAGAAATGTTTTTTTTTTATTAAAGAAAATTTAATATTTTGTATGGCCACCTCTCGCTTTTATGACTGCTGCTATTCGTTTAGGCATAGAGCTTACGCTTTAAAATTCCCCATAGATGCTCAATTGGGTTCAGATCTGGGGACTGGGCAGGCCATGGAAGCAGGTCAATGGCATTTTCAGCAAACCACTGCATTGAGAGGGCGGACTTGTGACAGGGTGCATTGTCTTGCTGGAACAACACACCCCGCATATTTGTATCACCAAAAATGTGCTGGAAGAATGGCATCAGCGTGTTTTCCATCAAATAAATGTATTTTTTTGAGTCCATACGACCCTCACAAATGAACATTTTGCCCACTCCGTCCGTAGCCATGCAACCCCAGATCATAACGCTTCCTCCTCAGTGTTTAACGGTTGGAACTACACATTCTGGGTTGTATTCCTCACCAACTCGCCGCTTCACAAAGGTTACACCAGGATTTGCAAACACCTGTAAAAATAAAAAATAACCTTTTTCAAAAGCTCAAAATAACTAAGTGGATGGCAATTTAAAACAGTTTTTAAAGTTTCCGAGTTCGGGGCTTCATTATAATGCTTACTTCAAAGTTTGATTCATCTGACCACAAAACGTTACTCCAAAGTTCTTCAGTAAAGTTTTGGGATTTTTTTGCCCATTCTAGCCGCAACTTTGTGTTTTTTTTTCTGAGAGCCATGGCTTTTTCCTCGCCTTGTAACCTTTCAATCCAGCTTTTCCGAGTCTCCTTCTAACGGTTCTAGTCGAAATCTGTTTCCCACAACGTTGTGTTATGTCAGCAACTAGCTCATTTGATGTTTTTTTACGGTTTTTTTTATAGAGGTTCACATTAAAAACCGATCTTCTCTTACCGTGGTTACTTTTTCCTGCCGGATGTTTTATGATTTAGATGGGATCCAGTTTTCCGAAACCGATCTAAGGCATTTTGCACGGCACAACGCGAACAATTCATTTTCCAAGAGAATAGAGCGTAAAATATAGGGTGCCTAACACTTTTGGCCAAGACTAATGTATAATGTTTTCAATTAAAATTTTATAATAAATAGGTCTGAAGAAGGGTGTAATCACATCGGAAACGTCACAAACAAAGAAAAAATAACAAAAATTGACCTTAAGCCCACTTAAGGACAAATATAATGTCATTCGAAAACAGCCATTGTATTTTTGAGTTTTCCGCTAGAAAAGGTCGTGATTCTGGTGTTTCGCCACGAAGCAAGGAATACAATGGCTCTGGTGGCGGAACCTATAATGGTAATTTCACTTTGCCATTAAGGCAGTACAATCCAGGCGTATCTTCAGCAAACTCCAATGCCGCACAATGCTTGCCAAACTACATCAGTTAGACTATACTCTGTTCAACAAAAATTGTCAGAGAAGATAGTACGTTTGCCTCGCACTCTGGTTTTATTGGCTTGCATAGGTGTGTCGCCTTTTAAATCTCTCACAGGGTTTCCCTAGTTTACATTATAAATCGCTAACACTCAACATACTCAACTTAATAAAACTTGTTCTCAAAAGCTTCAAATCCCAAAAGCTCCTAAATAAAATCCACTGAATAAGCTGCTTGCTTGTATTTTAGAATGATAACGGTAACTCTGTTTTGATATATATAAAAAGCGCACGATCGTATTGACTTGACAGTATCCCTTCAGCAGTGGGATTCAGCGGTCGCGTTGAGGTGTACAACGAAGAATTACAACAACAATTCTTTAAGGAAAGTCAGTGGCTTGCTCTTTTTTAAGTGGCATTTTTCCCAACCCAGTGTAGTGAGGGTGCATCAGGCACCACTGCTTGGGAAAAAGCTCTCCCATAAGGCCTGTACTGACAATTTTAGCTGAACAGAGTATAATAAAAAACGGAAGGATGCGACCTGTAGTCAATTGTGCAATCGTATAGAAACGCTGCACGATTGAATTCAACACTTGAAGTATTTCTTCGTGCACTTCGAAGACTATCTCGTTCTTGATCTCTGCGATTAGCTCTACGATTTCTCGTTTCTAATCTAGCCGTTTCACGGACTGCCTCTCTTTGCTCTTGTGTTTGAGAAGCATGAAGTAGGGCCCTAGTTCTTGGCACACCAATTTAGCGCTCTTCTAGTGCAGTTTGTCGTTCTTCATCAGTTAATTGGTTCGCAATGTTACATAGCCTAATAATTGCATTACGGCTCCGTTGGGAAAGATTAGATCTTCTTGGTCGCGGCATTATTAATAATAATACTCACACATCAAAACAAATCACAGACAACATTATTTAAATAAATTACATAAACATTTTGTATGTGAAAATGCTTTTTATTTTATTTTATTTTTTCGTCAATTTTATATTTTACAATGTTCTTAATAGTTATTCTGCTATTCGGGACGGAGACAAATACAACAAATCAAAAACCATGAAAATCGGTCTAGCCGTTCTCGAGTTAGAAGTGTTCGAACAAACCCGACTTTGATTAAGAGTAGAAATAAAAACAAAACAAAAAAAACAACAATTCTAGTCTTTTTACATCAGTCTCTTTATTGAAGTTTACATTAATACAAGTTGTTGTACTAGATCTCTATTTATTATCTTTCCATTATTACTGAAGATATTTGTTTTTAAGTCCACCAAGATCTTAGTTTATATCTCTCCAGTTATCACTTGAAGTAGATTTATTTTAAGTCAAGTAGATCTTTATTTAAAGAAGTTCCCGCCTTTACTACAGGGGAGGTGGCTATGGTCTTTACACTTCTAAGGGTGCGAGGAGAAACGAACCTCAGTAAGCTAAGTACTTAACCCTGTGAAGGTATCACATGGGTCCAGCAAGATTTTGGGATCCATATGACCCCAGTTTCATTCTGAAACAACATCAAACACCATCCAGTGACCAATTTTTGAAACCAAAAAAGACAAATGGCACCCAGGGCAAATGCCCCAAACATAGCAACCTAAATCTATCAAGTTTTCTATAATCAAAGAGCCAAATATATACTTCCGAAATCACTTATAAAGATTTAAAAATACAATACAAATTGATAAGGTTCGGAACGAATTCCGGAATTTTCTTAGGTTCAGTTGTCATATTTTCAGCAAACAGATAAATGAGATTCGAAATCTTAAATTAAATAGATTTTGAATGATGACTTTCTTAGTGGATGTTGTTGAAGTTTGTTTCAAGTCGGAAAAAATAAAAAAAAAAATATTCCTTAGATAATTTAAAATATCATAAAACATTTAAAAAACTCGATATTTTAAATCTGTTGCATTGTAATTTTTTAATAGCCAAACCCTTTTTCTTAAAGTCTACAAAGAAGAGCCAACATGTTGTATACAAGAATTTAATCAATACAATACAATCAATACAAACAAAACCCATTATGATCGAACTATTTCCTTGTTTTCGATTTTTGTTTTCGATTTCACAGGACCACATAAAAGCGGATTGAAATAATAAATATTTTATTGAAATTGACCTAGATGCACAGCAAATAGACATACACTTCTGCTTAGAGATAAAATAAATTACAAAAAAAAAAAGATTCCTCCTGCTACATACATACATTTCGGTTCATATTTTTCTTCGACTTTTCAAACCAAAAAGAAGCCATAAAACCCTATTTCGGATGTGGATGCCATATTTATTGGCAATACTTGTTTTTTTATTGCATCAAATAAAATGCTGTGTGAATGAATCATATCGTTCGGTTTTCAGAAATATTATTACCATCACACATTCCGAACATCAAATACATGAAGCATCTTCTAAACCCAAACCAACCCGGCCTTCCCGGCACCCATCGACAGATCCACCAACCTTGATGGGTACTTGGATATGTAATAAAAAATTGGGTTCATTTGGTCTTTGATTTCGGAACATTTTAACTCCCTACATCTCCATCGCCATCTCCATCTCCATCTTCCTTCCATCAGCATCTGCAGTCTTCAATCCTTTGAGCCCGAGAAATAGGCAATCAAGTTGGCCTTTTTATGATTTATTTTTGTTGCGGAAAAATCGCAAAATAACAGATTGATTGCTCTAATCTTAATTAATTGCCTCATAACATTGGTGTAAACAACTAGTCCGGGACAATAAATGATTCATAATTTTGGTTTAAGTGGAAGACTCGGAACGGTTGGTGAGTTCTTTCATTTTCAATTCATTGCACCTTAATATTGAATAGAAGAATATAGAATATGGTATGCTGGATGCTGGATGCTGGCTGGGGGAAGTTGAATTTATTGCGCTTTATTACGACCCAACATTAACGTTTTGAGTGGGTAAATAAAATCGAGCACTAAAGTGCTGGCCATCAATATAGGACTTATGGGGGTGTCTTCTTTTAATTAAGATTCTATCTATGAGGTACTTTTGTGAGATATAATGAAAAAAAGGAAAGTACATGCTGTATTTTGATATTATTTTTATGAAAGGAATATATAAGATTTATCAATTAACGAATTTGAATCGAAGCAGAGTCAGCTGGATTTCCGATATTTGGGAATATACATAATAATAAAAAATAGCTTGAACTTGGATTGATCATAGAATACGAGGGTCATTTACTCAATAGCTAAAACTTGAAATCATTTATGAATTAGTACAATTGTGTTTTTTTTTTTATAATTCACATGCGCTCAAGGGTTTATTACTGCTAAACACAGTACGAGCGATGGGGAAACTAGGGTTGGGAGAAAGGAGGTGTCTATGAACATTGGTCTGTCAGCCTTAGAGCATGGCAAGAAAGTCGATGTCATATCCACCGATTTTCGTAAGGCCTTCCATAAAATTTCCCACAGACTTATACTTTTCAAACTATCCATCTTCGGTTTTGAACCCATTCTAATGAGATGGAATTCTTCTTATCTGAAAAACCGTTACTACACTGTTCGTTTTAGATCTACATCCTCTTGCCCTTTCTTAGCAACGTCCGGAGTCCCTCAAGGCAGCCACTTAGGCCCTCTTCTTTTTGTTCTTGCTATTAACGATATTGAAATGGTCATTAAATATTCTCATATTTCTCTCTACGCCGCACAGTGGGGCCAAGGCGGTCAAAACTCGATTTTGCAAAAGTGCTGATTTCGATTAGCTGATTCATGTTTCTCACAGTAAATTAGCCAAAGAATCTGGGAACACTAAGGATTTGGGCCAAAACTGAAGTCTTAACACCTAAAAAGACGCTAAAAGTCGAAATATTTGAAATAGTGGGAGAATTTGATTTGACTTTCCTAGGGTGTTACGTCTATTCGGGTTGAACTAAAAATGGGATTGTTTTTTGTTTGCTTATTTGGGATGTCTAGTAATACAATACAGCGGTCAAACTCAGCAAAAAAAATTTGAGTGAATTACTGCAGTACAAAATAAGACTCAGTCCACAGTAATGGAAAGTTGTAGTCATATAAAAAAAGCTCCACGTTCCTCTGCTCTGAAATAGCTGTTTTCTCGATGTAGACATGTCCAAGTTTACATTCAAACAAAATTTAGCTGCAAATACCTGCAAATCCGCACAGTGAGCAGGTTTAAAATTACGAAATCTTGCAAAAAAATCATTTTTTTTTTACTTCTGTTTCCTAAAAAGGAATATTTGTATTGTATCTGTATAATCTTTATTTAATAATTAGGAAAAATATACAATAATTACTTACAGCTAGCAATATATAACAATATTGAATAAATACAAATAAATACATTTATTATGTATAATAAAATTTTCAAAAAATAATATATTATACAAACAAAATAAATAATAATAATTTTCTGGTTTTGTCCAATTATGCACGTTTTAGTTTCAAGAGATTTAACATCGTTTGTTCATTGAGCGATTTTCCTCTCTATTGTGCCTTTTTTGTTTTACTGTTATTTAACAAGTAACAGTTGATTTGGAAGCTAGAAGAATGGAAAGAGAGTTGAGAAGTTGTGGGTCCAAAACACCTAAGCAGGCAGCCTAAAACATAGACAAGCCAGTTAGTGAATGGACTGCACTCCGGGCACTCAAAAGAATTGGATTCAACCCTAAAGAGAAACCGAAGAAGCCCCTGGTTTTAGCGAAAAATATTAAATCCAGGTTAGCTTTTGCTAAAAAGCACAAACACTGGACCATTGACCAATGGAAAAAAGTCATTTGGTCGGACGAGACGAGGGTCAATAGAATAGGAACGGATGGTAGATCTTTTTATTAGTCACGTCCTGAAGAACCACTACAAAAACATCAAGTTCAAAAGACCGTGAAACATGGAGGAAGTTCGATGATGGCTTGGGGCTGTTTCTCGTGCAACTCTGTTGGTGAAAATCGATGGCATCATGAACAAAGAAAAATATTTGGACATTTTGAAGACAAATTTACCGTCTTTTACTGCATCAACAGGCTTCAATGATTGTGAAATAACTTTTCAGTAGGACAGAGATCCAAAACACACGTCAAAAAATGTCTCGGAATGACTGAGAAATCAACAGTTTACGACGACGACGTGGCCAGCACAAAGCCCTGACCTCAATCCAATTGAAAATGTATGATCAATTGTGAAGCGACGGTTGGGGCTGCACAAAAATCACCCATCAAACACTCAGGAGCTTTGGCAAGGAATGGAGCTGGAAGGGGGCCGTATTCCAGAGCAATTTCTCCATAATTTGGTGGAAAGTATGCCAAAGCGTTGCTCCCAAGTAATTAAAAATAAAGGTTTATGGACTAAATACAAAAGAAAAAACATTGATTTTAAACGTGCATAATTGGACAAGTATAAAAAATTATGGAATATTTTTTGTTTTGTATAATATATTATTTTTTGAAAAAGTTATTATAAAGAATAGAATTTAATTAAATAAAGAAAATAAAATAAATAATCGTCACTGTATATACATTTTTAATGACTTAGAATTAATATTAATATAAATTTAACTCTTTCTTTTCTTTTTTTTTTTACATACATACATATGGTTCTATTTCGTAACGTATACTTCTTTCCAAAAAACTTTCTTCAAAATTGAGAAAAATGTCTTAAAAATTTTGTGCGTTGTTTTTTGGTTCTGCTTTGAAGTTTACCCATTATTTGATGCAAGTTTCACTAGTAAACACCTAACATATAACGTGTTGCTGGTTTAATGCATTCATTGACTATGCGTTTGTAAATTAACACTTGTCAGGTCTTAATGGTTACGTTATTTTTATGATTTACCACAACATAAAAAGTTACTTCTTTGGATACACTCAATTTCGCTATAATAAACACGAAATCCTGAATTTTCATAATTTTTATCCGATAATAAGAATAAGATCGCTTGTTTCCATTATCTTTCTAAAAAAAATTAACGTATAGGCCGGCACGTACATAATGATTCCATGAATCAAGCATTTTATTTGCTTTTGTCGCGAAAATATATTTTTCAAATTACTCAAAATTTAACTTTTTAACTTTGGAAACATTTTGTTTTCATTTCTTAAGCTAACCTTTATAAAATTTGAAAACTTTGTTTAAATCAGTTACGTAGTTCCGATTTTATCGCACTAAAAAAGACCGCCTTCATACAAAACAAGTAAATACTACAAAAAAGTAAAAAAAAATGTAAAAAACGCCAAAAAGAGGGTGTGGAAAATTTGAATGGCCAACTTACTTCAAAAAGAGCACCATCTTTACTTTAAACAAAACCTGGATTTTTATCAATTTTGAATTTTTTTTAGTGGGCGTGGCAGTGGGTGGAAATTTTTTGTGGAGCTTTCTTTCCAAAACTACTTTCATTTCTGAAAATTTCATCCAAATTGGTTAAGTGGTTCGGTTTTTATGGACTCTTTTCCGTCGACCCACTGTGCGCCGCATGGTTTGTATGGGAGAGCGGAAAAAAATCTGTAAAATCTGAACTACTTAACGGATTTAAATGAAATTTGGCACACATGTTAAGATCTATCTTATATATACATGAGAAATAATTATTAGAAAAAAAGTTATTGACATTTTTCTAAAATTTATGTGTTTTTGATGTTGTACTCAAATGTATACAGGGTGATTGGCATAAGGTGTGACAAAAAGCTAGGGCGTGTAGGTTGGACTTAGACAAGAAAAAAATCGTATGGGAGGGGGGGGTCTATTTCCCCCCGTTTAGGCGGGAGGGGCAATTTAAGAAAAAAATCACTTAAAACAGAAAAAAAATTATTAAAAAATAATGGTGATACCTACAGAGTAATGCTATAGCATTTTGAAAAGCCAGAAATACATTCTTTAATTTTGTTTTTAAATAAAGTTGTTCGAGTGAATAGTTTTTGAAAAATTAATTTTCAAAATCAAAATTTTGAAAAAAAAAAATGAATTTTTTTTTTTTAAACAATTTTTTTTCAAAATTTTACGTAATTAAGTATTATTTTTTTATTCAATATTCAATGCTCTTATTAATTTTTGATCAAACACAAAAAACCGGATGTCAAAATGTTTTGTAGTTTTTGAGAAAATCAAAAATAACAAAAACTACTTTTGTGCTAAGAAAAGTCTTTTATTTTAGTTTTTACGTTTTTGGATTCTTATGTAGGTGAATTTACGATTGAAAGGATTAACTTTCTTTTTACTATTCTTTTAATTATCGTCTTATAAGCATACAATAATGTGACAAAGTACTGGATTAACCATATTTCACACATTTTTTCATTGAGAACACCTGCGTGAGAGCATTGGATTAATATTGACCTGCGAATGTTTTTTAAATAATGCAACGTTACACGTCCTAACTAGTGACAGAAAAGTGCAATTGCGAAATAAGAACAAGAATGTTCCTGAATCTTGAAATCAATTAAAATAAGAAATACATGCATATTTAGATAAAATACATAATTACTGTTTATTTAAATTTTTAACTATTTTTTAACTAAAGCTTATTACAAAAAATTATTTAAAAAACATTCGCAGGTTAATATTAATCCAATGCTCGCACGCAGGTGTTCTCAATGAAAAATGTGTTAATCCAGTACTTTGTCACATTATTGTATGCTTATAAGACGATAATTAAAAGAATAGTAAAAAGAAAGTTAATCCTTTCAATCGTAAATTCACCTACATAAGAATCCAAAAACGTAAAAACTAAAATAAAAGGCTTTTCTTAGAACAAAAGTAGTTTTTGTTATTTTTGATTTTCTCAAAAACTACAAAACATTTTGACATCCGGTTTTTTGTGTTTGATCAAAAATTAATAAGAGCATTGAGTATTGAATACAAAAATAATACTTAATTACGTAAAATTTTGAAAAAAAATTGTTTAAAAAAAATTTTTTCATTTTTTTTTTCAAAATTTTGATTTTGAAAATTAATTTTTCAAAAACTATTCACTCGAACAACTTTATTTAAAAACAAAATTAAAGAATGTATTTCTGGCTTTTCAAAATGCTATAGCATTACTCTGTAGGTATCACCATTATTTTTTAATAATTTTTTTTCTGTTTTAAGTGATTTTTTTCTTAAATTGCCCCTCCCGCCTAAACGGGGGGAAATAGACCCCCCCCTCCCATACGATTTTTTTCTTGTCTAAGTCCAACCTACACGCCCTAGCTTTTTGTCACACCTTATGCCAATCACCCTGTATATATATATTTTTTTTTTGTAAAATATGAACTTTTTATTTTGAATAAAGTACTCGTAGAACAAACTATGTTTGTATATTATAAACATAAAAACAAATTCTTCAAAAATAATAATAAAAACATAAATAAAACATTTTTGCAACAAATTAATAATTTATATAAAAAAGTAGAAGCAGCTATTTTACTGTGCTAAAATGAGGTTTCTAGCATCTGACTCATTGGTAGTATTGTATATGTATATGTTATTAGTGGATCTGATGATATGGGGATACGGTGCATCACATCTTCATTGGTCGCAATCTGACTGCATTTTCTCGAATCAAAACTGCGATAGATCTTACAGTCCTTATTTCGGCATTCTTGGGGTTCCTCGGAGAGCGATCCAACAGGAAATGCACAATTTTTTATGATTTCTTCTCCATGGATCAAAACCTTATGTACGGTCGCTGGCATATGGTACCATTTATAATTCTCTACAAACATTTGTGCGTTTCCTACGCGTACTCTGCATATTTTTTGAAATCTATTTTTTTCATTCGATGTAATTACTTCAAGAATAACATTAGTCATAAGTTCGCAACACAAAACCGAATAAGGAATTGCGATTGAATCCATTTTAATGGAGGAAAATTATCGTTCGGACAATTCAAAAACAAACGCTGATAAACTCACTTTATGTTTTTATTTATATTTCACTTCATTTATGCTTATTGGTTGATAAAAGAGTTATAATTTTTCTTACATACCTTGCACAAATGCACAATCAATCAATAATGACTTATTTTGTTTTTAATCCTTTATACGAGTATATATAGTTTTAAGTAAGAACTTAAACATTCTTATGGGCATTACCTACTAATCCTTAAAGGTCATACAAAATTGTACAAAACACAACAAAAACAAAGCAATAAAACTTTAAACAACAGTACAAAATTCTAGTTTTCGATTTATGCCGGAAGCGGAACAGGTAGAGAAAAACTCATGTACAGAAAAAAAAAATTTTTTATTTTTACCTGCCTCTAGTTTTTGCGTGAAATCAAGAAAACTGTGAGATTATCCCTTATCCTTTTATCTATTTTTTACTAAGCTCTATCATATTATTCTAACTATCATAAAATAATAAAATTTTTAGCATAATTTTGCGAAGAAAATTGAGTTGAAAATTGAAAAATTTTCGAGGCAGAAATAAATTGTTTTGCGAAAAATCGAATTTCGCAGACCTTGGTCAAGATATGAATTTTATTTTATTTTTAAAATAAAGGTACGCATTTTTTCTAAAAAAATAAATGGTTTAAACAGCTCGTTCTGATAATTAGAACCGAAAAAATGATAACTATTTGTATGTACACCACCCTCAAAACCGAGTTTTTTGAAAACCGATCCAAATTTGAACATAACTTCCAGATCCGCAGCCGATTTTTTCTGTGTTGTTACTTGAAGGTGTGGAGCACACATTGGTGTACTTCACTACGTGTAGGCAAGTGTAGCTAAAATTTAAACTCAAAAAGTTTTCATCAAAACCATTTTTTGTTAGTACCCATAACTAACGCTTCTTATAGAAGGCTTCTTTTATAATTCATCATTTTTTTTATTTTTTTTTTTAGATAACCAGGATCATTAAAACGGTATATAATTTTTAAGAATTTAATTTAAGGAAGTTCGGTAAAAGACATCTAAAATTTTGTTGAAAATACGGTTCGCGACTTGAATAAATTTTTCTTTGACTTTGAGGGCTTGTAAATATGTATATAAAATATATATATAAAAAAACTTAAAAGGCTACTCATTACTTTCTGAAATTGATTTTTTTCCGCTCTCAAACCACTGTGCGCCGCCGCCGACGATACCAAATTGTTCAAGATCATTTCTTCTACACAGGAATCTGCTCTCATCCAACTTGACCTCGATATTCAGTTTGTTGTCTCAAAAACAGTTTAGATTTAAATATTGCCAAATGCCATTCAATCACTTTTTGACGAAAACGTTTCAAATCTTCTCCCCGTCCTTATCTTCTTCATGATCG
The DNA here is from genome assembly GCA_963931855.1 of Philhelius festivus. NCBI lineage: Eukaryota > Metazoa > Arthropoda > Insecta > Diptera > Syrphidae > Philhelius > Philhelius festivus. The sequence goes on along the minus strand of OZ007555.1, from coordinate 136,801,224 downwards.
TCAAATCCATACATGATCTTGGTATATTATATGATCTGGAACTTAACTTCATCTCTCATTATGGCGATATAATTCTTAAGACCAATTCAGCACTTGGCTTCGTTAAACGATGGTCCAAAGAATTCTCAAACCCATACATGACCCGATCCCTCTATTTAACCGTTGTCGTCCTCTACTCGAATACGCCTGTCAAGTATGGCGGGTGCCCTTACCAACAAAATCACAGCGCCAGAATCTAAAGTATTCAACGTTGTCTTTTACTCTTCAAGGTCTGTCCTTGAATAATCCCTTGTTCCTACCTCCCTATCAAGACCGCCTTAAACTAATCAACCTTAATTCACTAGAAGGACGAAGAAAAAATTAAGAAATTCTCTTCATTCATCGACTACTTACAGGTGCAGTTGACTGTATTACTCTTTACAACTCTATCTTCTTTAATACCAACCCTCGTAACATACGAAATCCACTCCCTTTTAATATACCCACCTACCGTACGTCTTATGGCTCTAATTAACCAGTCTCTCTTATGCTCCGGGGTGTTAACTCAAACACTAGCTCCGTCCTCTTAATCAACCCCCCACTAACCACAAAACCTATAAGTTTCTTAGTTCTTAAGTTAGCTTAAGCATTAAATTGTAATTAAGTCGAATAAATGTGGGTTTCGCCCCCACCAAAATTTAAAAAAAAATTGCAAATTGAAATGGCAAGGGAAAACCGCGCCGGGTAAATTATTCCATAATTGTGTTGTGCGAGTAAAAAACGAATATCTATATTTGATTGTGGGGAGAAATGCAACTGGCTACTTCTAGTGAGCATTGCTTTACAAGCGATAGAACAAGAAACATTCCTACGGTGTTCAAGAGATGGGAATGAGTCCATGATTTTTATGTCTCCTAGCAGTTTTAACGCTCTGTTCTCGATTCTATTCAATAAATGGAGTGAATGTGCTGCACCTGCCCAAAGATGAGAGTTAAACTCGAGTTTTGGACGTATAAGCCTTATAAATGGTAGCCAGATCAGAGGGGTAAAAAAATTACTTACATCAATATAGAAATCCTAAGTGGTCTTTCTAGCGAAGATCGGTCGTACCGATTACTGAGAGCTTTTTGGCTTCTTCGATGTAAGTGCCATTCAAGGACAACGGCAGAAGGGGTACATTTTGCTTCAACGACGACGGTAAACAGCATTGAGTTTTCAAACGATTAAACTCCACACGATTTTTAATACCGCATTTATCAATGCCTTAAAGATCGGATATTAATGAGCTTATCATACGATACCGTTGCAATTCTACTCTAGGGAGTCACCGAAGAACCCAAAATACGAAGTTTAAAGAAAATCACTTCAGCGGTTTAGAGCGTACAGTGACGCGCAAAAGTGATTTCGCTTTTTTGAAAAATTGATTTAAGTAAGGATTTTTTAATAGAATTAAAATCTTTTTTTATTTTGTTTATGTAACTCACATTTATTATGTATGATAAAATTTTCAAAAAAAATAATATATTATACAAAAAATCCTCTCTGTTGTGCTTTGTTTGTTTTACTGTTATTTAACAAGTAACAGTTAAGATAATTTTATTTGTTGATAGTTTGTTGTGGGTAAATCGTTCATTTTAAAACGTGTAAAGCTGAATATTGTCAAAATGAAAAAAATGAAGTGTCCAAAATTTTGAAAATTTCAAAAACTTCTGTGCTTAATTTAAAAGAAAAAAACAAAAACATCGATGTCCCTCCAATGAAAAAAAGACGGAAACGACTTCTGATTTGGAAGCTAGAAGAATGGAAAGAGAGTTGAGAAGTTGTGGGTCTAAAACACCCAAACAGGCAGCCCAAAACATAGACAAGCCAGTTTGTAAATGGATTGCACGCCGGACACTCAAAAGAATTGGGTTAAACGCTAAAGAGAAACCGAAGAAGCCTCTGCTGGTAGATCTTTTTATTGATCTCGTCCTGGAGAACCACTTCAACAGCATCAAGTTCAAAAGACCGTGAAATATGGAGGAGGTTCGGTGATGGCTTGGGGCTGTTTCTCGTGGAACTTTGTTGGTCCTTTGGCGAAAATCAATGGCATCATGAACAAAGAAAAATGTTTGGACATTTTGAAGACAAATTTACCACCTTTTACTGCATCAACAGGCTTCAATGATTGTGAAATAACTTTTCAGCAGGACGGAGATCCAAAACGGACATCAAAAATTGTCTCGGAGTGGCTGAGAAATCAACAGTTTACGACGATGACATGGCCAGCACAAAGCCCTGACCTCAATCCAATTGAAAATTTGTGGTCAATTGTGAAGCGACGGTTGGGGTAGCATAAAAATCACCCATCAAACACTCAGGAGCTTTGCCAACAAATGGAGCTGGAATGGGGCCGTATTCCAGAGCAATTTCTCCATAATTTGGTGGAAAGTATGCCAAAGCGTTGCTCCCAAGTAATTAAGAATAAAGGTTTATGGACTAAATACTAAAGAAAAAACATTGATTTTAAACGTGCATAATTGGACAAAGTTATTATAAATAATAAAATTTAGTTAAATAAACAAAATGAAAAAAATAAAAAAAGATTTTAATTCTATTAAAAACTCTTACTTTAAATCAATTTTTCAGGTAAGCGAAAACATTTGACCACTTTTGCTCGTCACTGTAAGTCGATGTACAGACATATAGACAAATAGACATACAAAAACGGATCATTGTAATGTCAACTTTAATCAAAATCTCGAGATCGATTTTTTTTCCAAATGTAATAAACCTTGCCCAATAGTACCTATGCATATTGCAAGTTTGCAAGTAATGGACCCAGAAAACAACAAAAATATTTTTTTTTTAATTTGACGGTTTGGGTGATTTTCCATACTTTGGGGCCCCCAGCCCCCATTATGCTTGGACCCATTTTTCCTTGGCGCTATATTTCTTGTAGCCTGTTCTTATTTTAGTATTAAAGCCCATTGTTCGTTTGCGTTTCGATTGCAAAACAAATGCTGGTTGAGATCTAAAATCTTGAGTGACTATAATGCCTAATAACACCTCCATTTAAGGGGATTAATTTTTTAGATTATAAAGAAACACGTGTTTTTCTTATAATATAATTTTTTTTTTTAAAGAATCTTATAATGAAATTCCCAAAATGATTAATGTGTCATTAACATTTTCTAGTAAAAATAAACTAAAAAATCTTATTACATAAATATTACAAACAATAAAGACGCACCGTTTAAAAAATTGTCTTCAAAACTTGATTGAAAGAGACTTTTGGAGAGATTTTCATTCAGAATGTCAAAAATTAAAAAATAATGTCGTGGAAGTCTTTTATATTATTTTAAAAATACCATACTTCGTGAATTTATCATGTTTTCATGGGTTAATTTTTTTGATAGCTCATGGCGATCATTTTGTTATATCTGTTGTAAATTTTTCGATTGTCGTTTTTGGGTGAACGAGTCAACAAGAAAAATTACCGGATTTGGGAAGTTTTGTATTTATTTGTATTTTTGTATTTATTGATATCAAATCATGGCCATATTAAGGGGCAAATATAATTAGATGTTCCAAGTTAATCGATTTGTTTGTTTTGTCTAGAAAAAACCGTTAATTTTATGGAGAATACGATGGTCTAACTCTGAATTTGAAATTCGAACTCCATCTTTTTTTTCTAACGTTTTTTGAAGACGCGCAACAAGTATTTTTCAAAAGTCGAAGAGGGAATCCGTTTTATATTGATTTTTTTTTCTTAATTTCAATCTACAAGGGTCTTATACATGTACATATATATACATGTGTATGTACATAATATAGATTCGCGTCGAAAAACGATTAGTAGGTAAACATCATTTTTCAGCAGTTTAAACTTTGAACTCGTTTTTCTCGAAACAGCATTTTTGAAATTTGCGTGCACGATAACTCAAAAAGTTCTCAACCGATATTACTCTACTTTGGAGGCTTCTTTCTTTATATCATTAGCATCTATTTGAACTAAAAATATTTGTGATTGGACTTTAAAAAATGTAAAAATTCATGCAATTTCGGTGCCAATTTTTAATTTCTCCATTTTTCTTCAACTTTTTAGTTCAAATAGAAATTATAGATATATAGGACTATGGCAGACAAAAATTGTGACCTCCAGAATGCACGCAGATCGATGCTTCACCTTCGACCCTAGTGTTTTCGAAGGTCTATAAATCGGACATGCTTCAATGAAAAAAATAAATAAAAATATGAATTTGTAGCTTTAATATGTTGTAAAAGTCAGGCGAAGATTAGTCAATTTTAAATTAAAATTTTTGAGTTAAAAAATTTAATTGTATTTCCCCCCTTAAGACATGGTGTCTTTTTTGTTATGCTTAATACATTAGGCTAAGAAATAATTAATTAAAAACAATTATAATATTAAAAAATAAAAATAAAATAAATTTTCTAATATAAAAGAAATATGTACATAAAAGAGAATTACTTATGTATATACGATAAGTTAAAGAATTAAAGAAAAGTTTTTAAAAAGTTTAGCATCTGTAGTGATTTTTCAAAAGATTCTTATAGCTGATTAGTCCTCAGGTCGGCTGAGTTCCAAAGGCCAGCCGCATGCACAAAAAATTGTTGCTTAGAGTTTCTGTATTTAAAAGTAGGTAAAATAAGAACTTTACTTCCTTGTGATACAGGAAAAATAAGTTTTTCAAATAAGTAAGCAGGATTTTTACTATGAATGAGTTTAAAAAGAAATGTCAGTACTAGAAAATCTAGATGTTTGTTTAAAGGAATATCAAAGACATTTTTAGCATACAAAACATAAAAACACGGTCAAAGCGACGCAAGCCATATACAAATCGGACGGTGTTGTTAAATGCAACTTGAAGCTTTCTTCTACTCACATAATCCAAAGAGCAAAAAATATGGCTACCATAGAATAAAGTGGGAAAGACAAGGGTTTTGGCAATCGTCATTTTTGTTGCAATTGAAAGACAACCACTAGACAGGTGTAATATCCGAAAGGTGGCATATGTTCTTCCAAGAGCACATGTTAAATGACTATGCCATGTCAGAGTTTGATCAAAAGTTACGCCTAAATTCTTTACTGTGCTTTCGTAGTTCAACATTGAACCATCAAGCTCAATGCAAGGGAAGCATGTAGTATCAATCAGACCAAAAACATAAATGTTAAAAAAAGAGCCAAGTTCTTCTATACAAAAACCTTTGTGTAGCAAGTCAGCCGTGAAAAGTACTGAGATCTAAAAGTACGCCAAGTTCTTACTTCATGAAGGTTTAATACCGAATATTTAAAGAAGAATAATATTGAAACAGCTACAATGTAATAGATAAATTTTATTATTTAATTATTACTGACTAAAATTTGATGGGCTTACTTGGCAAGATTTGTTTTATGCCCAATTCGAAAGGTTTTAAAAACTTGACCAGTGATGAAATGTTTTCTTTTTTAATTCATGTAAACATAACATAGAGTACCAAATCGAGCACTCTCGTTCTAAGAAAAGTCATGAATTTTCAAAATGAATGTATAGTTTCAAAATGACAATAAAAAGACACTTCGAATGAAAAATCTTAGATTTTCTATTTTTTGCTTTGAATGTACATTAAGCTTTAACACTCTACCAAATTTCATCATTCTACGGCAATCGGAAGTGCTCCATATAAATTAAACATTTTCTCAAAAAGTGGGCGGATACCACGCCCCCTGAATGGAAAACCTCAATTTTTATTTTTGGTCCTTTATATGCCATTTGAGCCCTACCGTTCTACGAAATTTCATTGTTCTACTGCAATCGAAAGTGTGCCATATAATTTACATCAGTTCTAAGGAAGTGGGCGGATACCACGCCCCTGAATGGAAAACCTCTAATTTTATATTTTTTTCTTTGTATGCAATATAAGCCCTGCCACTTTACCAAATTTCATCATTTTACAGCGGTCGGAAGTGCTCCATTAAACCAACACCAATTCGGAGAAAGTGGGCGGATACCATACGCTCCCTGAATGGAAAACTTCAAATTTTCGATTTTTTCTTCTGCTTTCATGTCAAGACTTAGCGTTGTGCTAAATTACAAGATTCTACGATGTCGGGAAGTGCTCCATAATTTTGATGATATGTCAGTCACTCAGTCAGTTACGGTTTTTGTGATTTTTGAGGCCTTATATCTCAGGAACCGCTTATGCTAGAAAATTGAAATTTGGTGAGGGCCTGTGCCTGACTAGCTAAGCAAATATTCGGAATTTTAAGTTTCTGACTTCATTGGTACTGAAGATAGGGAGAGGTCAAAAATCGCCTGAGTTTGTTCCTGTAAAAAGGGTGTAGTGCCAGAATTTGGCTGGGCACTACCGTGCCCTTTGATTTCGCAATTTCTTAGGACCGAGGGTAATTCATTGTTGAACAGCGTGAAAAGGAGAGGGCCTAATATTAATGCCTGGGATAAACCAGCGTGAGTTAAAACGAAATCGGATAACTTGGAATTTGCAGAAACCGCATGAGTTCTTTCGGTCAGATAATCCTCAATGAAAGATATGGCCGAGCTTTCAAAACAATAGTAATGCTTTAACCTTTTTAAAAGTATTTTGTGAAAGACAGTATCAAAAGCTTTAGAAAAGTCTAATAAAATCAACGTTTTTATCCATTTGCAACAGTATTTCATCCACAATTTTCAAAAGCGCTCTGATACAACTGTGATTTGGTCTACTACCTAATTGGGTAGGAGTACGCAATTGATAAGTATCTAGAAAGATAGTGTTCTGTCGACTTACTACCTTCTCAAACGCCTTTGAAAGAAAGGGCAGAAAAGAAATTGGTCGATATTCTTTAGTATTTCATTATGATTTTTTAAGAATTGCAATGATTTTAGAAGCTTTCCAAAGTTTAGGAAAAAGGGAACTGGTTAAAATAGTTTTAGAAATATGCGTTATGAATGGCGAAATAAACGGAAGAATTATTTCAACAAATTTGGGATGCATGTTATCAAGTCCAATAACTTCCGATTTGATAACAGATACCGCTTTGAAGCCGCAAATATTTTGTTCAGCTCATTAACGTCGCATTCTTCATCAGTACTCTTTTGCTGAGTTAATCGAAGAATTCCTGGATCCGAAATCGTTTCTAACGCTTATATGCTGCATTTCGTTCGACTATAAGTTGTTTAATGGTGTTGTTATACCATCCCAGTTCACTATTTCTTGCTCGAGTTGTTTTGATTGGTACAAAAATATCGAACCGGTTGTTGATTGTGTCGGTGAAAAAGTGAACCTGATCATTAACATCTGAAAGAAGATAAATATGCTTGAAGGTTAGAATTCAAAACATTTGATACTAAGGCCTGCCTGTTTAAAGATTTGATCTCTAAACGAAAATGTTTTTTTGTTTAAATTATGAAAAGCTAAAATAAGGTCATGTTTTGAAAAAACCTGGCACATCGAGCTATCCATAATAGTTTACATAATTAGGCTGGTTAGCGAGAAAAACGTCTAACAAGGTTGAGCTTGCTGAAGTGAAATGTGTTGGGTGCTTCCGGTTTATTAGGAAGAGGTTAAGGGAGACAAGGCTATCATTAAAAGTTTTGACGCTACTATTATTAATATCTAAGAGGTCCGCATTCAAATCTCCTGCAGTTAAAATGTGATTTTTGTTTACAGTTAGGACTTCTAAAATATCTGAAATAAAACTTGGATCAGTTGCAAAAATAAAATAATTCCTAAACTGCTCTTGAAGTGAAACTAAGTGCAAATGATTCAAAATCTAACAAAAAAAAAAAAAAAAAAAAAGGAACATTAGTGAAGCAGATAGGGTGATGGCACCAGTAGTCGGCCAGTTAACTTTTTTTTTATCTTTGATTAGCGTTTAAGATTCACTTATTTAAGTTTTTGATAGAGTTATCAGTTTTAATGATTAATTGAAATGTGTAGATTGGGAAACATGAAACAAATTATTTACCTTTATGGAGATGAAAGTGTGATTATTGACTAGTCGGCAGTTTCAATTTCAGTAGTCGGCCGCATAGGTATCTAGTAGTCGGCCTCTATTCGACAATTCATATTTTCATACTATTTGAAATAGTAAAAAGTATCTAAGAAGCATTTTGGCATTTAATAACTATCAAAACACAATTTTAATAGAACAGGAACATGTTCGGCATCAATGACTAGCACTCCTTAGTGATTGTTTCACAACACTAACCCACCTTTCCCAGAACACCCTCAACGCTGGAATTCTTCCTGGCATCCTCGAACCTAGTGCAAACTGTTCATGAATTATATGTGTATATTATTGCACAGTGACACGGACCATGAATCTCAACCAACCCGTAAACCTTACAACAGAAGTTCCAGGGAATTTCAGACGGATGGATATTGATAGACTTCACAGGGACATCGAAGACATCTTAACTCTTATACCCGAGCACTTTCAGAGTCTCTATGGTCACCTTAACTGAAATAATTTTCATATTTTCATTGGTATAAGAAAACATCTCAAGCCGATCCATCAAAGTGAACTGAATACAACCAACAGAAACTACCAGATAGTTTGGAATGAGCTACCGCAAGTCAACATCTTGTTCCGGAACTCTATTCAATACCACAATAATATCCAATACCAGAAAAGATTGCAAACCAGGACATGATGCTTTTAAAATATCAATAGGATCAATAGGAAAACATCCATAAATACAAGAAACCATCATCAGCAGTGATACTGAAGCTACCTCGGCCCAAGACAAGGTGGAAGCGTTCGCTGACTACTTTGAAGGAAACTTTACTCCGTATCCACCTACAGACTCAACTTTCTTACAAGAAGTTGAGGCAACAGTTCAACAAACACTTCGAGCGATCAATTTTAATATCATCAATCCAGCAAATGATTTCACCGATGTTTCAAATTTATTCAATCTAAAGGTTGTCGAAATCATCGGCAATTCTAGGCCAAAAAAGTCTAATGGGCCAGATGGTGATTGCTCATGCAGTAATGACTTTCCTCACAACCCAGTTTAAAAAGCTGCTTGAATTACTGTTACTTCTCCCAGAAGAGAAAAACAGCGAAGATTGTTCCAATTCAGAAGAAAGGTGCTTCCAACTTGTTTCCAAGTACAGGCTGATATCAATCCTCAACAACATTAGCAATTTACTGGAAGAAGTAGTCCTCCGAAGACTGAAAAAATTCTGCTGTGAAAATTCCATCATCCCTGATATGCAAATCGGCTTTCGATAAAAACACTCAACCTTGCCTCGCAACAATTTGCAGAAATCTGGTCCTGAGACTCCTTGACGGATCTACCATAGCGGCAAGAAATATACTGTTAATAACTTAAACTATTAATTCAAGTTTTTTGTCAAGAATTTAATAACACTAGGAAGTTATTTAAGTAAATCTTACATGTGTAATCCTATATCCTTACATACAAATCATAATAGGCCGGCCTAAGAATACTGGTTGTCTATAGTCGGCCACCCCTTCTCCCTTTACGTTAACAGGCGGCCGACTAGTAAAACCATGCAATATTTGTTCAAAGTGTTTGTGGGAATTAAAAGAGAATACAATTTCCCTTCACTTTGCATACTCAGTTGAAAAAAAAAACTAAATATGAGTAGTTTTCAGTAGTCGGCCGGGGGGGCCGAGCTAGGAAGAATCGAAAAAAAATGTCTTCTGAGGCCGGCCCCCCTTGTAGTTAAAAACAAAAAAATATTTTTTTAAGTTTTTTAGCGAAAATACTCAAATATAAACTATTAACAAATAAAAAATAAACACATAGTGCACCTACCTTCAATATCTTGTCAATTAAACCTTTTTTAAAAAACTACTTCCACTATTTGTTTTTGTCCGAAAAAGCATAAAAACACAACGAACGAAATCTCGACTCAAACTTTTATTTTCTACAAGAAAACCAGCAGCTGCAATTGAATGTCATTTTGCACCCATTAAGAAAAACCGTTAGCCTATTAGAAAATATTTTTTGCCTGGAAGTTGAACGAAGGCCTTTACTATTACGCTGTACTTTACGACGGTGTGGCCGACTACTGGAGGTGGCCGACCTTAGGTGCCATCACCCTATGCAAAAACCCTAATGTTGTTTTTCCGGAGACAATTCAATTAATCCAGTTCGAAAAATAATCTGCTACAATAATCAATTTCGGAAAAGTAATTTTGTAGAGAATAGCAAAAGAATGAAATTGATTCATCTTTTAAAAATTATATGCCAAGAACCGATGTTTGCGCATTTGACCTTGAATAAGTTTTTCTGAACATACGATTTCGCAGGTTTACCTTTCCTGAATTACGAGTAACTACATTATTAAACAACATATACAATAAAATAACAGCCAGATTCCCCTGAAAAAGTTTCGACCAAACATTAACTTTCCGGAGTTTCGGAAAAATCAATTCGCCATAACCCCCCCCCCGGGTTTTGGGTTATATCGTGAAAAACGTACCGAAATGTTGCTTGAATAAATGTAAAACAAAATGACTCTCGTGGAAGTACTATTTTTTTTTTAATTTTCTCAGTATCTTCCCGTACTCCTTGCTCAGATCATCCTCATCTCAGTTGCCATTCATTTACTGCTTTACAAACACAAACATAAAATAAATTACAAGTATCAATTAATTTCTATATCACTTCATTAAATATTCACTTTTTTCTTTTTGATTATCTTTCCAGGATCGAAATAATGCACAGTCATCATGTGCTGGTCTTTTTGTTGCAGCGCACATTGGGTTTGATTTCCCCGGAGTATGGATGCATGTTGATATGGCAACTCCAGTTCATTGCGTGAGTAGAAATCTTCTCTAATTCCATTAATTAATTAATCAATAACATTATCTTTTTTGCTTTACTCCAACAGGGCGAACGAGCGACCGGCTATGGTGTAGCCCTGCTGCTGGCCCTCTTTGGAAATCATACCAGCTGCTCGATGCTGCAGTCCATTGCTCCTGCAGAATATGAGCCACCATCGAAGCGCATCTGTCGTGATTAATAATTCATTAACTTCGTTCATCACTGTAAAGTTTACAAAATTAAATCAATTTCACTCTTTGGAGCTTTGCAAAGAAACGGAGTAAAATTTGCTTTTTAATTTATTGCTTGCTATGCAACTACCTTTTGGTTTGGTCCTCTTCCCCCATTTTTCCGTCATTGTAGGGACTATTTTTCTTTTGCAACTCCGGTTTCTCAGCTGCCATCACATCTGTATTCTGTTATAGCGAAGAAAGATTTCATCTGTCGTGCACATTTTAATGATGGGGTAGCCAAAATGACGAAGAGAGATGTACGAAATCGCCAGCAGGCAACCCTAGAATCACATTGTAATATCAGCTGGACAATGGAATACATCCCGAAAGCATAATTTCTCATCTCTCCCTCTAGGGGGCCTTACAAGTTAGTAGAACGAAATACGTTCTACAGATCCTTGAAGCAACCGTAGCTCTTCCAATTGCTTTTATCTTTGTTGCTTTTGAATTCACATTTTTTTAAAATGTTCCAAGTGGAACATGATGGTATACAAAAAGGTAAGAATGGTTGAATTTAAAATTAAGTTGAACAGTATTGTAGCTTGTGGCTTTTTTAATGGTAGGAGGAGAGAATACATGTTTTGTTTTCCTTCGAGGGTTTTCGACGAAAAAAATCTTGAATCAGTTGTTCAGTTCTTAGAACAAAAATAAAAATATCAAAAGAAAATAAGGCAAGAACCTTCAAAGAAATAATTTGAATTTTTCTTTATACATACTAAATTATAATCTATGTAATTATAGGTATCCCGTGTAATATTCGATGGCGGTTAGATTAAACCGCTTTGTGGGTATTTAAAATATGGAAAAAGCAGAGAGAAGAGAAAAATCAACAACAATACATAATTATATAGTATGTAGAATAATTCTTAATTAGGCCTATGGAAATATGTATGCGGGATTACTGTAGAGAGGAGGTGTGAAAATTAAGTTTCGCAATATTTTATATTAAATTCTATTTTGTAAACTTTGGCGCAGAATTTTAGTGAAATGAGTACAATGTTAAAAATCGCATGATACTAGGTGCGATACGATTAAATTTAAATTTTTTTATCGATTTACCATCGTACATACTCGGCCCTATCGACGTAACCGTCGGAGCGGAATTCTCCGATTTTCTACGAATCGGAGACATTTTGCTTCGAGGTAGTTCTCCGATCAGCTGATCGGAAATACTGTCCGACGAAATTCAACTCAACGCATGCCATTTGTATGCTATGCTTTGCGGTGAAGTACTTCTAATGGTTTTATTTTTCACAGATATGTACAAATAAAATTTTCTCCGAACTCCGAAGTCCTACGAATAGTTCTAGTTGCGGAAAGTGTTTTCTTTAAGGTTAATTAATCGCCCTAATTCCGATAGTCGTTTTACTAAAACGCCAGTAAAACGACAAGGCTCTAGAAACGAAAATTGGAATTTTATTGAAACGACTATCGTTATAATGCTTAGAAAAGTGAAGAACATAGAGAACGCTGCCCTTTTCGTATTATTTAAACACCAAAATGTGGTCTCTGGAGCCTTCTCGTTTTAAAGGCGTTTTATTAAAACGACTATCAGAATAAGGGTGAATATGAAAGTAATAAGGAAATAACTTTATTTGCGTTGTTAACTATTTAGAATGGACTTTGTTTTTAGGCCGAACGAAAACACAATTTCCCAACAATACGAGCGGATGGTGAATCTGTTGAATATCCTATATCCTGATATTGCAAAAAATTACATCAAAAGGACACCAGAAACTGTGGCTGTGTTTTGGAAAGATCTGGCCAATCGTCTGAATTCATTAGGACCAAGACAGAGGGAGGGGAGAGTACGATAACTTGGCCGCCAAGATTTGATAACGGGTTTTTGTAGAGGGGTCAAAAACAAGCAATTTTTACTATGGGAGGGGGGTCTGTCTCCCCCGTTTAGGAGGTAGGGCACTTTTATAAAAAAATAATTTAAATTGAAAAAAAAAAAATATTAAAAAACAACGGCAACACTTACAATAAAGTGCTATACTGCATTTGAAGGCCGGAAATTTGTTCTATAATCGTGCATTTAAATTAAATTACTTATGCCAATGGTTTTTGAGAAATTCGCATTTAAAGTCCAAATTTTGATAAAAAAATCGTGAAAAAAAAAGTTTAGACCGATTGTTTTCAAAATTTTGAAATGAAATTGTAAATTAACTTATATGTGATCCATGTAAATATCAGTTCTTAATCGAACACAAAAAACCGCATGGTTGTATGTCTTCTAGTTTTTGAGAAAATCGAAAATTACCAAAACTACTTTTTTAGATTTTTGGTGGTGACGGTGATTCCATTTTAAGGATTAATGTTAATAAACATAATGAATCTTTGTTAGTTCAGTACCGCAATTCATTTAGCGTTACCCAGAATGCACCATGAGGAGCAGTGCCGGATTAAGTCAGCGCGGGGCCTGTAGCAAATTCTATCAAGGGGCCCTTAGACTGTTTTAGGTTAGGCACTTATCAAGTTTATGGTATTAAATAAAACAAAACTGTTACAAACAAACTTTTCTTGATTTAATTTGGGAAAATTTATAAATAATGCTGTTGATATCGACTTCTCGCAGTAAATCATGTTCAATATTCATTAAAGTGAGGAGATTAAGACGTTGTTGGCTCATCGTGTTCCTTAATTCATTTTTAACACGTTTTAATGTTGAGAAAGATCGTTCACCACTGCAGTTGGTGATCATGAGAGACAAATAAATGCGCAAATCAATTTCAACGTTCGAGAAACAAGATTGTAAAGAATTATTTATCAACAGCTTGTAAACCTGCATTTCCAGAGCCTCATGATTCCTGCTGTCAATAATACCAGCCACATCAGAATTGAGCATTGAAGCGAATTGCACTAATTCGTTGCCCAGACTGTCCTCCAAATCATCTGCGTAAGCACTTACTATGGTTGCAGATTTTTAATTTCTTCTGGTGGAAGAGATTTTATATGAAGGTTTTTAAAATACAAATTCTATATACTACTGAAATAAATCAGCCAAGTAGAATACTTAGCACTATTAATGGACTTGTTGAAATATTGATTCAAAATAGCTTTTATGGCTTTTAGTCCACAAAAATTGGCGTTTCGTCCGAGTGATCGCACATGGACTCATCAGTTGGCTGTGAGGACCTAGTCAATACCCAATTTTTATTGAATTCAGTTCATCTTACATCGATTTTTTGTCAAAAATCCAATGTGAACTATATCCAACCAAGATTAAAATTGTAATCATTAACGTTGAAATATTTTGCTATTTTCAACAAATTCAACAAATCCATTAATAGTGCTAAGTCTTCTACTAGGCTGATTTATTTCAGTAGTATATAGAATTTGTATTATAAAAACCTTCATATAGAATCAATGCTCGGCCACGGGCAAAATATTCCAACGTTAATGATTATAATTTTAATCTTGGTTGGATATAGTTCACATTGGATTTTTGTCAAAAAATCGATGTAAGATGAACTGAATTCAATAAAAATTGCGTTATGACTAGGTCCTCACAGCCAACTGATGAGTCCATGTGCGATCACCCGGACGAAACGCCAGTTTTTGTGGACTAAAGGCCAAAAAAACTATTTTGAATCAGGAAGAGATTTTAGCTCTCGGAATATTCCGAAAATGTCAGCAATTTTATGATAACTGTTCATATACGTTTACCTAAAGCAGTGAGTACGTTATCAATGGTGACAATAAATACCTGAATTTCATACCGTTGTCCAATTTGCGTTTGGTGCGAAACATGATTTTTGGTAAGACCAGCAGATAGAAAAATAAAATTTAAGTTGATCATTTTGATGCAAATATTTTCTTCTTAGTAATTGTGACTAAATCTAATATGTAAATAATAATTTTTTATGGTCAGAAAAGGTTGGTGCGCGGGGCCCCCAAATGCGCGGGGCCCGTAGCATTTGCTACTCTTGCTTCGTGGCTAATCCGGCACTGATGAGGAGGTAGAATTGCATCTGGGTCAGTTATTTTGTCAGTTAGTCAGGAGTTAGTCCGTCATAGCTAGTTAAAAAAGGTCAAAATGTATTAAAAAGGTGTGTAAGTCTCGTCAATAAAGCCATCGTCCGTACTATAACTGTCGAGTTCGTTGAGTTACTCTTTTATGGTGAGAAGCCGAGGATGTTTTGGCGGTAAAACTAAAATTTTCGCTCTGAAGGGTGGGAGGATCGATGTCTTTTAACTGTAAACCCTCACATATATCACCATCGGTATAACAAGGGTAAACTTTTTTTACATCTGATAAAAACTCTATTATTTGCGAACCCCAGTCGTCCTTATATTTCTTTTCTAGGCAGTATTTTCGATAAAAAATAGTGCCATGTATTGGTGAACATGGTCGGAAGTTTGTTTTGGTTTTCAAGATCGTTTATTGTATTTTATATGTATTTAGTGGACATTGGATAAATAGAATAAATTTGAATTTTTTTAAATACAGATTCTGCGAATGCGAAAGAAACTTTGCATGCACCCAACCTCGCACCTACCCCAAATCCTATAGTGTGCCAAGCAGGAGGGTTGCAGGGGGGCAGCATGCCCCCCATACATACTTTACTGTTTATATATTGTAATGTTGGAAGCTAGCACTGATTTATTTATGTAAACAAGCAAAAAATATCAAACATTTTATAGAAAAGTAGTTTTAGTTATTTTCAATTTTTCAAAAACTAGAAGACATTGAACCATGCGGTTCATTTCACAATTTTGAAAACAATCGATCTTAACTTTTTTTTCACGTTTTTTTTAATCAAAATTTGGACTTTAAATGCGAATTTCTCAAAAACCATTGGCATAAGTAATTTAATTTAAATGTAGGATTATAGAACAAACTTCTGGCTTTCAAATGCAGTACAGCACTTTATTGTGAGTGTTGCCGTTATTTTTTAATATTTGTTTTTTTTTTTTCAATTTAAATCATTTTTTCTAAAAGTGCCCCTACCTCCTAAACGGGGGGAGATAGACCCCCCCTCCCGTAGTAAAAAGTGCTTGTTTTTGACCCCTCTACAAAAACCCGTTATCAAATCTTGGCGGCCAAGTTATCGTACTCGTGCCGAATAAAATGTCATTTTTGTGTCGTTTGAATTTTTCTGTCGAGTAAGCAACAAAACATGTAAGTTTTTAATTATTTCATGGAAAATAAATTACTTTTAATAATTTTTTTGTTGTTTTACGTTTAAAGGTCGCATTAGAACTGGACAAACCGCGAACAAAAGGAAAAGTTAATCAAAATAATGGAAGAAAACCCGGAGGTAGCAAAGGGTTTTTTTTACCACCCGCGTTGATACGGAAAGCATCCACTATCCTTCTCCTCTGCGCTTCTTCAACGCCATATTCATTTATAAACAACACAAATGCCATATTTTTATTTTTTTATTTATTATTTTAATGTTTTATCAAAGAAAATTAAATTATTAATTAATAAACAAAACAATTGCAAATAAACAAAGATTTCACTTTTTGGTTTTGACATTTCACAAAAACTTCTCTTTTGTTTTTGATATGCTAGTGTGACCAAGTGTATACAAACAAAAAATAAAAATTTAGAACGCGTCATGAACAACTTAATTTTTTAAGAATAGTTTCAAAACAGCTGAGTTGACACAAAAAATGTAATGAATATGTAGTTCTTTATGGTTAAACTTTACTTTATAATGAAAAAGTGTATTATTTATTTTGTTTCTTGATTCTTTATCCAACATCTATAGAATGTTTAGAAACAAAAAAATGTAAAACGGTCATACTAATTCAAATAGAAATATAGTAAATTTCAAACAGCTGATAATGAAAATGAATCTTTTTTGAAGTTCATTTTATGCTAACTTTCGCAAATGAATGTTATTCGTTCGAATCTCAAAATTAAGAAAGTTCATTCGAAGGAATAGAATCATTCTAACAAATAGACTATTCATGAGAATGTCAAAATAAGCATTAATAAGTATGAAACCTTATCTTCCTAAGCAATACTCGACCCTTAAATATTGGACCCTTTTATGAAAAATTTGGCGAACGTGACTATTTGGCATTAATGTTTGCGAATCGCCCACTGAACGTTCGCTTTGAATGTCAAACATTTTGACATTTGAAACCTCGCTCTATTAGAATTAGCGAAAGTTAGCCTTTATCTATACAAAATAGTTCGAACTGTAATTCTTAGTGATTTTGAATAAAATTGAAGTTTTTGTGTTTGAGATTTGAAAATCTTCACATATGAAATTAGTGAAAATCAAAGAAATAATTTATTAATAAAGTTAACAAAAAAATAATTAATATCATAAAAAGAACGAACACCAGTAGATATGTACATTTTCAAAGATTGTTGAGCTTATGAAAGCGAACTCCGACACCGCCAAAGGTGTGAAATCGTTTGTATCTTCAAAAACAAATAAAATCTTGGAATAAGTTTGCTATTGACCTAACTCCTGAGGACCACCTCAAGAAAACAGTGGCATAAAGTATGTAAACAAAAATTATTCCAGAAATGCAGGCCCTTATAGGCAGTTTTCTTTGTCTCCTTTGGAACAGGCTTTGGATGGGTTATTCAGTTATTAACATGCTGTGAAACTTAGGGCAATACATTTAGACGGGTACTCCTGAAGTGTTGCAAGGGCATGTCGACTCCACCACGACTCCTCACAAGAGGATGGGAACAGCCCATAGCAAGAGAAGTGTTGATGGTGAA
The DNA here is from genome assembly GCA_963931855.1 of Philhelius festivus. Taxonomy (NCBI): domain Eukaryota; kingdom Metazoa; phylum Arthropoda; class Insecta; order Diptera; family Syrphidae; genus Philhelius; species Philhelius festivus. Next base: position 136,783,534 of record OZ007555.1, on the reverse strand, counting down.
CGAGTGAAGCTACTCCGAAAACGAACGGAGACACAAGAGAAACATTTTTCTATATCGGTCACAAAAATCTAAAAAGAACAATGAGTTGAACTCAAAAATAATTAATGAATTTGTTCTGACAAATTTTCTGGAACTTAAAGTGGGTTGGAGCTATGTATATCGTAAGCTTCTTTTCTCTCAGTTTTCATATCTCTCGTTTTCATCCCCCTCTTCGAAAAAACAAATCATCTTTCATTTTACTTACTTATGTATTTAATTTATTCAACAGTGAACAATATTCCATTAACAAGAACAAATAGTTTTTGAAATTTCACTAAGTAAGGACATTCGATGACATTACCTAGGTATTCACTTTTTGACGTTGGCAGAATTGTTTTCCAAGGCGAACGTCGTAGTTCGCTATCAATAATACCGCGACAAAAGTAATTCACCAAATCGATCGACTTAAGGTGTACGTTCGACTCGTGAGTCATAAATTAGAATACATACATTATATTATATATTTGAATTTAGTTACAAAATTTAATCATTTGAATTTAATTATCCAGATACGAAATACATACTACATTTTGTTTTAAATTGATTTTCAAACAATTACGAAAGCAAAAAAGAAAGATATAAGAATAAGTTTAAAACGATTAAAAAAAAACAACAGATAAGAATAATTTTTCCTGTAAGAAACGTCTTATCGACTTCATTGTTTCGCTGACTACAGCACCCTCAGCTTTTGAGCTGTATAATTAGCTCATTAGATTCTGATCTCGACAGCATTATAACGAGTGATTTTTTAAGAGCCATCGGAAATTACAAAAAAAAACACAATATTCAGAAAAATGCATGAAATCTTTATTTGAATCGACAGAACTGTCGATATAATTTAATGTTTGAAGATTATTTCATGCAAATGTTGGCCGCAGCTGCGCTTCAAATGGTCCATCCGCTTAGTCCAATTTTGGGATACTCTTTCTAACATTTCGGCCGGTATCTCACGAATAAATGCTTCAATGTTGGCTTCCACTTCCAGTGCGTCAATCGAAGCGAATTTGTCGCTATAGACAATAGCTTTAACATAAAAAATAGTCTAAAGGCGTTAAATCGCTCGATCTAGGCGCCCAATTGGTGTTGGTGGTTTAATGTCTAACAATGTAAATTTGGTGCGAAAATTAGTCACAATAGCCCGAATAGCCGCCTCAGTAGGTCGATTTAACTGACCATAAAATGGAAGAAGCGCGCGATGAACTTTCTTAACAAAGCACGCATTTTGATAATAAAATTCAATATTTTGCAAGCGGTATTCGCTTGTAAGACGATTCATGGTTAAATTACACACCAAACTGAAGATGTTTGACAGTGACATAAAACACGAAACGTGCGTGAGCTGTCAAAACTAGTGTTGCCAAAAAGAAAATAGCAACAAAATCACCCATTACAATGGGTCTGTCGACCAAGCGAAATATACCACCCATGCCATTATCCATTAATGGCATAAAAGAAACTAGAAAGTTGTTTATACTTAGTCGTTATGTGTGTTTATGACCATTTCTTATAGAATGATCATACTAGTATATTCGATAGCCAAAAACGCAGCGAAATGCTTAGCTTTTCTTAAAAGATACAATCAATTTGTTTCCCCCTCTCATCCGCCTAAAACTTGAGTATAACTCTCATATCTGGACTGTTTCCCCCATAACTCACAGAATTCAGAATAGTGCACTAAAAACTTCTCTTGAATACTGTCGTAATGTATCCTGATCGCTTTTTTTTATCAACAATTGAAATAGTCAATTACATACATTCATCCCCTTATCCTGTCTTTAAGCTCGTCTAGCTGGCAATGTTCATCAGTTTACTTTTGAGCCTAACTTTACGGACGTACTGTTAAATATAGAGGTTCTTTCTTTAGCCGCACTACTAGGATGTGGAACAATTTGCCCCTCTATTTTTCCCCCTCATTGTGATGCAAAAGACAAATGTGCATAGACATCTCCTCCAATTTACCTAAACGCTCGCACTGCGTTACACCATAACATTAGAAGGGTAGTTACTAGTTAGTCATAGTCCCTGCCGAAAAGCGTACAGAAATAGTTGAGATTTGTAAATTACTAGGTTCAGATTCTCTACAAGCTGTTGTGCCTCTAATGTATGTATATGGGTGATTCTACAAACGATGGAATTTTCGGCGGCCCAAGAAATATTTTAAAAACCGTTCAACTATTTAATCTGATTTTTTTTTACAAAATTAAATCTGATTGATATTTTGCTCAAAAAATTCTTCAAAGTGTCCCCTGACGTGTCCCCAGTGCGTTTTCGCAAAGAAAAGTTATTACCGTTCTCTTATTTCAGGTCCTATACTATGATGAATTCTACCGAAGTTACGCCAAATAATACATCTTTGCTACGAGTTAGATAAATATATTTTAGTAATTGATTTTATAACAAACAAAATTAACTAAACTTTGCCCCCCGTATTTCATATCAGTCCCCTGGACTATTGAAACAGTTGAAAATATCAATAACTAGTATATCGATCGAATTTCCAGCACTAGCAATTTGAAGTACCGAGTCTCCTTACAATAAAATCGTGGTGCAACTCGATCCTGTTTCTTATGTTAGTATTGTGAAAAAGACATTTGTGCAAGAAGTCGTGGATGGTCCGTTTAGTTTATCAGTCCTCTGGTGAGTTTTTACAAAACAACTTTGTATGTATGTAAGTAGACATCTTTGTTAGCAGTATAGTATAGGTTTATTACAACTATAATATTATATATATTTTTTTTGTTTTTTTAAGTTAATCCTTAATATCTTTTTTGCGCAAAAACTATTAACCCTTAGCTGCACTTGTGGGGTCCAGGTGACCCCAGCGCTATTTAAATTACAATAAAACATACAATTTTCAAAAAAATGGAATTGTGGCTCCATCTGTTATTAGTTGAAGCATACCTCTTTCCCCTGAAACCCATAGTACGATGATATGCGCGCTAGTATCGTTCTGGCAGTCGTTGGAAGTGGTGTGGTGCCGTTCAAGACCCCAGTGTGGCAGTTATGATTATTTAAGTAATTTTTTTTTTTACTCTTTTTTGGCTCTATTTCTCTTAAATAATCGTAAGTATAATATTTTGACTGCTCAGATTTTTTTTTACAACGTTTATAATATTTATATTAGTATATTTATTCGTTACCATCAGATGGCATACAATTTGCGCAATAGGACATTGCGACAAGAAATTATCGAGGATAATTGTAACAATGGCGTTGCTGAGAATATTTCGGATGCTGAAGTCGATAATGGTTCTACGTCTGAATTTAACGTATCTGATAGTTCATCTTCATCGGAGTTAGATGCCCAACTAACATACTCTCCAGAGCTTAGCTCTTGAAATCTAAAAAAAAACTCTCATACAACTCTTTAATATCCCATTGCTATACTAAAGCATTAATATCTTGTTATGAAACTCAACTGGATGTCATAACACTTTTATTTTAAGAGTTTAACACTTTTCCAGCTTAAAAGAACTTAAATCTTATAGCAAAACTCTTTTCTCTTCTTGTAGTTAGATTATAAAAACTTATAGTCTTATAAGAATCCCTTTCTGAAAACTGAGCTCTAAATATGTCCAAATAATCCCATAACAAGTCATATTTAAGAGTAAAGTTATTTGTATACCACTTTCAAAATTCTAAAAGAATTTGAGTTTTAATCCTCCTATATCTACGCTGACCATCCGTCCCGTATTTCCCGGGACAGTCCCGTATTTTAGTCGTTTGTCCTGGCTAAATTTTAAGGAAATCCGGGCCGTACAACTGTCCCGTATTTGATTTTTTGTCACGGGTTTGTCCCGTATTTTCATATATTTTTACTATTCGAATAACGTTCAAAATTTTAAATTTTATTTTAGCTGAGCTGTTAGATGCTTTTCAAAATGTGTATTCACAAAAAAAAACAATGCACAAATTTGAAATATATAAATCATCATTTTTTAAAATATAAGCTTATGTACTTCTACCGAATTAAAGAAAAAATTTGAGCATAAACTAGTTCATAAAATGGAATTTGATTCTCTTAATTATTTACAATAAATTTACAAATTTGTAAAATAATTCCAAAGAAAAAATGTGAATTCAACGATGATCTTCAGAAGAATTTTTTCTTCATACAAAGAAAAAAATGGAAAAACCCAATATAGGTAGTAACCTGTTCAAAAATCGCTTGTAGGTTTTCAATACGCAGTGGTGATATTGAACTGCACTTAAAAGCAAAACAAAAAAACACAAAGAATCCGACATTGCTGCCGCTTCAAGCGAAAGTTTACAATGATTTTTTAGTTCATCAAATTTTCAAGGACCTGGAAAGAAGAATGCAATTAATGAAAGCACCTGGGCTTACCACACAATATAACATAACCACTCATTCAGGTTTAATTATTGCGCATCGAAACTTATAAAAAGTTGATTTGATCAAATGTATTTCCTTACACTCACAAAATGTGATCTTTTGTGCAATGTTGTTGCACCTAATTCCATCGAAGAAATTAAAACTTCTCTATGCAAAGTAAGTTTTGTAACCGTTTTTTTTTTCTGATTGTTCCAATCATAGCTGTACAAAACTGTGTCCGCTCTTAATTCGTTATTTTACACCACAACAAGGTATCGTTGTAAAGATTTTAGATTTTGAAAATCTTCCAGGGAAACCATCCGGCATCATTTTAAAAATTATGACAACGTAAACTGTAGTTTTGGCGGGCCAGCAAGAAAAAACTTCAAGCCGTAACCGGAATCGATCTCATTGGAGTTAATTGTGCTGCTCACGTTTTAAATAACTGTAAACAAACAGGAGTTGAATGTTCTCCAATAGATATAAAAGTTGTCATCATCAAAATCCACACTGTTCGCGTAGAAAAATTGAAAAAAAGACTGAATACCTTACTCTCAATAGCTAAGCTAGTAAAATAATAATAAAACTTTATAATCCCTTAAAAGAATTGGCATTTTACAATTTGCATTTCTAAAGTTGAAGAAGAAAAATATTAAATTGATGAAGGAAAAAGTCGAACAAAAATTAATTACTCAAAACGAATTGAAAGCAAATATTCAACAATTTTACATAACGTGTTAAGAATACTTAAACCAGTGGGATGTATCTTTCAAAGAACTTGAAGTTTTTAGTTGGGTATATTTTCAAAACATTACTAACTGGCCAGAAATAGAATCTTGGTTATCTTTTGTCAACCAAAAGCTGATAGGAATGATTAAAACTTGTTTGACGAATTTGTTTGTCTAAAATCATTCTTAACCTAATAAATTATAACAAAATGGACAGAAAACAAAACTACTGTTGCCCCAAAAATGGAGAGAAATTTTAGAGCAATTTCGTAAACAAAATATAAACTTCAAAAATCTTTTATTTATTGAAGAGTTCGACTTGTGTCTTCCAGGTTCAAATGGTCCAACCGAAAGAGTCTTTTCCATAATGAACAATATGTGAACAAATGAAAAAACGCAACTGAGTGTTGGATTGGAACTTCCATAGCCATGTTAATGGTAAAATTAAATTATAATTTAATCTACCAGGAATTTAAAAAAATATTTTAAAGAAAATGGTAATATCATCTAAAAAAATTGTTAGGAAAAAAAAAACAAACAATAATCTCTTGGACAATGTGTGATTAATGTTTATTTTTCAAAGTCTTGGTAAAGAAAGACTGAATATTTTAAAAAAATGAAGGTTTTGTTTAGTTCTAAGCATTTTGTGCTGGGATTTAGTATTCTTTTGTTTTTGAAAATTTTGTTGATTTCTTACAAAATAAAAGTAAAAAAATGCATGCTGTTACACTGACTTAAAATTTATTAGGTTGCATTTTCAAGTTTACATTTAGCATTGTTGTGATTACATAGGAAGTATAAAATATATTGTGTACCTTATTTTTCAATTTAAACTATATACATTAACATCTTGGGATTTTATTGCTACTACTATCTTTTCATTCAAAATTAACAAAAAAAAAGTATTCTTTATGTTGCATTACACGAGTAGTAAGTTTTTGTGACAAGAGTAATAGTAGAAAATTACAGAGAATATGAGATTTTATTACTCTTGTAAATGCAGCATAAGACTCTCAGTGTGTAATTTGGAATATGTATTTTATATTAAATTTGACCTTTCCTGTTTCCTATTTACTCTCACAAGCAAATGACCCATGACCTAAATAAAAACAAAACAAATTTCAAAGTTAATTTTGATTTTATTTGCTTACGAAAGAAATATATGGTAACCCTATTTCCGATAAAAGTTATAAATAAAATAATTTAAATATGCATTATTTTGAAGGGGCTTTGTGTTTTTTCGACGTAAAATGTTAGAATTAGTAAATACAATTTCAACCGCATTTACATTTCGGTTCCCATATGTGCAAAATAATAAATTTCTTTATTAAGTTAACAAATATTCTGTTCTCTTTTTATCACCTCTTATTGGAAGAGACGTTTTCACATAATAGGATTTTGCCGATCTCTATTAAGTGCTAAACACATGAGCTGCGAACTGCGAATGCGAATAAATCTTTTTAAGCTATTTTCACAGCTAATATCAATTTTTGTTTTGTTTTAACTTTACAACAAAGTGAATTAATGATCGAATCAACTATTTAAAAGGAAAACACTGCATAAAATAATTATAAATTGGAATAGTTTGTATTTCAAATTTACATTTGACAGTTCGCAGAAGATACGTTGTTGGTCGCGTTAAAAAATATTAAAATACAAAATATTTCAATTTATAATTATTTTATGCAGTGTTTTCCTTTTAAATAGTTGATTCGATCATTAATTCACTTCGTCGTAAAGTTAAAACAAAACAAAAATTGATATTAGCTGTGAAAATAGCTTAAAAAGATTTATTCGCATTCGCAGTTCGCAGCTCATGTGTTTAGCACTTTAGAGCCTCAGAAGCAGAAGTGCCATTTTAATGTAAACGTGCATCTGTCATCCAATAAAGAAACTTCTGTTCCTACTATGAGTAGGAAGGGCCTCTCATAACTAGGCCATTTAAGGCTTTTAACAGTTTTAAAAGAATCTCGTAGTATTCTTTAAGATTACTTTTAGCTCCTCTTAACTAATCTAGTTGAACTCTTGGAGAATCTTATGAGATGAAAAATGTTACTTGGGATGTAGAGATGGAAGACGCAACTTTCGATCCACGTCTTTTACAGTCTCGAGCACGCGGTCGACTACGTCGAAGCTCTTCATATACAAAATATATATACTTTTTTTCTAAGACAAATATGAAGTATTTTTTTTTCTTGAAGGTATACATCTTGAGAGTATCTCATTAAATTTTTAGCTCAAAATATTAAGAAATGAAAAAAATAGAATTTTTTTGGTGAAAATGATCATTTTCACCAATTTTTTTCAATTAATAATTTTTTTATTAATAATAAATGTGAATATTTTTCTTTAAACCTACTTCATCTTATAAAATACATATTAATGATCAACACAGAATTTTTTCAAGCATAAAAATTCAATAGCTGGCTCACAATACGATATTTTGTTGTTGGGGCATTTCGTACCCCAGTGTGGCAGCTATGTTATTCTACAGAAGTGTGGCAGCTAAGGGTTAAAAACCTCAGTCCCCTGGATAATAAATGAACAAATGATATTTTATTCAGAAGCCTGAGAATTTTTTAGTTATATTAAACTTCCAACTTCATTGCATTTTTAAAAATAATATTATTTATTTTAAATTGATTCTAAATTGAAAAAATATATTTAATTATAATATATTATATTCTCTTAATAAAATGCTAAATAATATTTATCAACCATGAATTTGTATGTTTATGAAGACTAATTAAATTTAATTTCTCTATTTTAATGTATATCTAAGTCATATTTAGGAAAAAATAAAAAAAAAAATAAAGATTTATTCAGTCTTCTTAAAAAAAAAACTCAGTCCCCTGAACATCCTTTTTTCAAAAAATGTCGTTAAAATTGCCATTATTTTTTTTAACTGTCTGCTTTCAACAACGCAAGGAGACGTTCTAATGATCAACTAGAGCAACTCTTACGACTTTTGGCTTCCAAAAATGTCGTGCCGAAATTTGTATCATTTTATTCCACTGTTTGTAGAATCACCCATATATTTTACTAACCGCCAATTTGTTTTATAAGCAATTTAGACTGTGATGTACCCGACCTTATAAGTCTGCGCTCTACGAGTTTGTATATAACTGTGATAAATCAAATCAGAATAAAATAAAGTCTGGGAAATCCAGAAAATCCACAAACTCTATAGAAATCCCAGAAACCAAAATTTAAAATATGTTCTCTATTTAGATAGGTTCATATCTACATACACATACTCGTACTATGTACATATTTTTTTTTTTAAATAGGCTTTAGTCCAATTGACATTTTTATGCTAGTAAAATAATTTCCCTGTATCTACATATTTTTAAAAATATAATATTACTAGTAACTTATACATACATATGTACACTTATACGTTTTAACGAAGAAAAGATAAAGCCAGCGAAGTCTCAAATGAAAACCCAAAAGTTCAATTGCAACCCCTTGGGAAATACGTGTTTTAACATGTTAATTTTTTAAAGAGCTTTTTGGGGTTTCTTGATTAATTGGTGTTTGAAGTAAAAAAGAAAAAAGGATTAAAATTAATAAAGTTTTTCACTAAAGTGTATAATGGCATAGGCGCTACAGCCTTTTTTGTCCACTGATGTGATGACTTTGGAGGCACATACTTAGACACATGTAGGTATAAATCTTTTTTCATGAAAAAAGAGACATCCAGTCTGCAAAATCCTTTTCAAGCTAACTTGGCCGTGGATGTGGAAGGATATTTTAAAGTTCGGTACTTCAATCAACTGTCGCGATTTTCCATTATTGTTTGTGACATGTTTAAATGACTTTTCAGTGCACGATTTCTTTAGAAAATCTATAAATATTCCAATGAAATTCCATACAATTCCATTAATTTTTTTCTGTTCAAACTTACTTAAAAATTTCACGTTTCTTGAATATTGGGCGCCATAACCAGCATTCAATTTTCAATTTTCTTCACAAGAAAACGTGCAAAGTAGGCCTCCAGGGAATTGATCAAAACGCTTCCATTACACCCCTGCCACATGCTTGTCTCCTTTAAACGTAATTGATTTCGTTCTGTCATGAAAACAACACCACCACTATACCACCTCCAAGCTATCGTTTTAGCCATTTTAAAAGGAAAAGACAAAACCCCTTTCAGAAACAATTCCCAATTTATGCAAAATACATACATACTCGTACATATCCTGATTGTTAGATTTGATGTAAGGAAATAATCGCACGTGCTCTATCAGGGTCGCAAAAAGGGCCTTCATCATCAATGTTGTCGTCGTCCTTGGGTTAATGCGAAAAAGGCTTCGTCACATGCCTATATTGAAAGGCTTTCGAACCTGGAATCTAAATCTAGACTAAACGCATATCATGTTAAATGAAAACGATTGAAATACCAGCCATCGAACGACTGACTGACTGGGACGACGATGATGACGCGATGATAGAACGCCGAATCGATGGAACGCCAGATATTTGAAAAGATAATGTTTTGTTATGTGCTTGCACGCGTTTGTGTGCGAGATTTAGTTTGAAGAATCTTAAATATTTTCCCCTTTATGATGATATATCTACCCTTTCCGTTTAAATTGGATAAAAAAAATAGGGCCATAGTGGTAGCGGGTCTTTAAAATAAATATAAGCATCCACTGAGCAAACAATAAACTTACAAATTCTAGAAACTGATTTCGTACACCATCCGCCTCGGACTTGAATTGATTGTTAAAAGAAAAGAAACAAACCATGGGGGTTATCGTGAACAAAATTTCCCTCGGAATTTTCCCCATCTTCAAAAATTGGAAAGGTCAATGCTTCTGCACTGTTCATTGTAAGCTGGCGACTGGCCTTTTTAAATGAGAGCCAAAGTCACTATGAAACTTAATTCCCAATATCAAAAAATGTCAAGGAAAACTTTCGACATTATTCGAGATGACAATTTTGAAAGTTGGGAACAATTCCCAGGGAAATTTTACTTACGATAGGCCCACATGTGTTCTTACCCAGTAGGTAATTTGCTTCTCAATGAAAATTAAAGGTGAATTTTAAAGGTGAAAATCATGCAATCGATTAATAGTTTGCAATTCCAGTTGGAACTTGTGCTTTGTTCTCAGAAGAAAGTAAAGAAAATACCAAACAGCAATATCCTTTTTTGACGTCATAAACGCTTATACTGAACACGTCATACGAGTAATTATTCCTGCATCTTTTCAGTAATAATTTTAATCCATTAAGCTTGCGATGTGAAAGAGAAAACAATCCTTTCATTTCTTTGGCATTGAAGATCACTAAACAACCTTTCAATAGAGTTAAAGTATGGTCATATCGCTAGAGAAAAGGAATGTATCTTCTTACGAGCTTCGACCTGCTAGCTAACTGATTTTTACTTGCGATATACATAGGTACTATAGGGCAAGTTCTGCATTTGGAAAATTATTTTTAAAATTATGAAAAAAAAAAACTAACGGTACCCCCTATACACCCGTAATGCATAATCTGATTTATCTCGAAAACGACTCCAACGATTTAAGTAAAAAAAAATTATGTGTGAAAATTATGGACTACATTTTTGTAAAAAAAAATTTTGGGGCAAAATGTTATTAAAGGTTCCTGTCATAGAACCGTTTTTTTGATTTTCGGCTTTCTCATTAACGGCCCTAACGATTTTAACTAAAAACTTTCACCAGGAGCCCCCTTAAGTTTAAAATAATATTGTAAATAAAAATATTCGAAAAAAAATTTTTTTTTGTTTTCTGAAAAAAAATCAAATTTATTTTTTGAAAAGTCAATATCTCGCAAACATGTGAACGATTATTTTTTTAAATTATTTTCTAGCGAAAATTTTTTAAAATTTTATTTTATTGTATTTTTCATATAATAGAATAATGTAAAACCTACCATTTATAGAGCAATAAAATTTAATCTTATTTAAATATCTAATCTAATCTTGAAGGATTTGTCACTTCCTCATTCATATTTGAAAAACATTATTGCATTTTTTGAAATACCGAAAAAATAATAGGGCAACATTTTAAACAACTTATTGTTAAGGGCTTAGCATTTTACTAGTTAGCAATTTGCTATACATGTATAGTAATTTACTAGCTATTCGAAAATTGTAATGTCGGAAACTCAAAAGTCAAAGGGACAACCACAACCTAAAATCTATTTTGTGATTTGTGATATTGTTTTTAGAAATGTTTTTTTTTATTATTTTCGCCATTGTAGACTGGACTATTCCATATAATGCTCTTATAAGATTCATTGTTGTACATAGATATATAATTTGTGTTCTATGTATTAGGAAGTAAACTTAACAGCATCAGCCTTTTGGATATCTCTCCCAAAGAAGTTTTATGTTAATTGTACCTGAAATTTTTGTGAAATCGTAAAGCCCACGGCTTGTAATTCGGTTTTGTTTGGTGATGTTTGAGTTTTCAACCAAAAACCGAACTTCTATCTTGTCAAACCTATACCTGGAGGCTGGAGTTAAATTCTTAATCGCCCAGCTCTTCAAAAGGATTTCCTCTGGAAATCGCATTTTACTGGACAAAGCTGAGTCTTCAAACATATACATGTAAATTTCCGCCTTCCGACAAATTTTATATTATTTTATTTACTTTTAAAAATAATAAGGTCACGAATCATACAAAAAATACAATTCAAGTCTTTCAAATAAAATTCCCAGGACATTTTTTTCGAGGAAGGTGACAGATTTTATATGAATTCCGCAAGTTACTCAAAGTTAAGAGATAGTAAGATGCTAAAATCGTTTAAAATTAGAAAAATCTTATTTTTAACTTAGTAACTTAATAAAATGTTGTTAGCATTTTAATAAATGGTTTAAAATTTTGCACTAATATAAACAAATACATAAATGTATCTACAAGAAATTGACTTGTGGATTAACCGCTTTAAAACCTGATTTATACCAATAACAGAGTGAACCAAAGTAAAATTTAATTGGTGATGTCATGTGAATAAATTCTATTTTAAAGTCTGATTTCTTGAGTCTAATCACAAAAACAAACGGTTTTATCTTTTACAAAATGTAAGACGCTATGTTGTTGCATATTTTCATTACCTTAAAGCTACATTTTTATACCGTTGGTTTGAAAAAGAGTTATCTTTTATTCATTTAAACAGGAATATACCTATGTCAGAAGTATCTTTTTCAATATGCGGGAATTCCTATGGCAAACTATTAACAAGACATCATCCGTTGAAGCGTTCATGTTTGTTTTGCGTTCATATTTGCCCGGAACTGGGGCAGCGAGCATAAAAGAAAACACACGCACATAAGAAAAAATTTCTGAAAGGGTTGAGTGATTTCATTGCATGAAAATGCCGTATGACAATGAGCAATGAAATTAAACTATATATATACTATTATCCTAGGAAAACATAGCATTTCTAAAGGTTACTATACGTGCTTAATAATTACAAACAATGGCTCGTATATCTTATTCAAAGCTTCAAGTAGCTATATCCTTCTTTGAAAAAAGGGGAAAAAATGATAAAGAATAGAAATTTAGTTACTGGCCGAATTTTGGCATGAGCATTGGCAATGTGCATCTTTATAAACTGAGAGAGTTTCTAACCAATCCGATGAACCCTAGGTAAGTAATAAGGTCTAAAAGATCACGAAATGTTTTTATTTGCAAATTTCTCAAATTTTTACTCTTTTTGTTCTACGGACTGGTAGCTAAGATGATTTTCCACAAAAGTGGAAAGATACAGCCAAAATAGTTTAAAAGTGGGGCCAAAATATTTTGACCAATCAGAAAAATTTATGAGAAATTATATGACCCAAACATTTTTAAAAAATGGGGAAAAGTTAACATATCTTTTCAGCAACCTTACTTACAAATTTTTACCGATTTATACTCTAAATTAGTTCGAGTACCTCACGACAGGTATCTGTCTTTCAGACTGTTGACAACATGGTTTTATCATTAACTTCCCTGAATTCATCCGGCGTACACCAACATCCTGATGATATCGTTCAAAGTTTCTGCCGACTTATTCAAACAGATATTTCTGAAAGAGGATTTTTGTCCTATGTTCAACAATAATTTTTATAAGTTCAGCAGAATAACTCTAGTTTTACAAGAACTGGCTATCGATAGGAAGGAATACCCAAACACCCATCCTAGTAACTAAATTTCAGTTAAATTTTAAAATTCGGTCTTGTGAGACGTGGAACCACTCGACAGTTTTTGTATCGTACGTTAAGTTGTTCATGCTTATTGGTGACCGTCAAAAATAAATTTTTCCAAGCCATGTAGAGTTGAATCAGCCGAAAACCTCTGATGTGTCATCATAGAAGATTCGGGAATCAAAATAAAAAGGTTTTTTTGATCCCTTGTCGCAGTTGCATTGAAGCATAAACGTGAGCAAAAATCGAAAGATCCTCTAATTTTGACATATTGCATACATCTCGTAAGATATGTAACTACTAAGCCACCACCGCATTATAGCAAATTTGGGTAGAAACCTAAAAATTGTAGTTTTTTTATAAGAATTTTATGTAGGAACCTGTTAAGAGTCTTGGGATAATCTGAAAATATGGAAATGTAATTGCAAACGTAGGAATACAACTTCTTTTTGACGATAGCTTCAAAAGATTTCTTCTTTGTATATATAAATTAAAGTTTTTACTTTAGATTTATCTTTAAAAAAATATATTTATTTTTTTTTTCCTTTTAATTTTGTATTATGTTATTTTTTATTGGTTCAAAAATTAAACTAGCCGTGATTCTTCCTCTGGAACATTTATGACACGTAAGTTTAAGTTGCTATTGGCAGCCCATATTGCTGATCCATATTTCCACGAATTAACCTGCTGCAATATTGATATGGTGTCGTAAGCCAGACACTTCGTCAGAACTTTTGAAGCATTTATTAATTTAGTTAGATGATTTTGTCGTTAACTTATATAAAAGACTAGAATGTTTAGAATTCACCTTTATTTCAGATTCAATAGACGAAATTCGTTGTCTGTGAGAAGTTTTTTAAGTACTCATTGTATTATACAACATTTACTGTCCCCTTAAGATCCCACAAAAAAATTAAATCTACGAGTACAAACTTTTCAAAAGTTATGAAAAAATTAATAGTCCTAAAAAGGTCAAAATGATAGTCTCATTGACCGTATTAAAGGGTGGGCCAAACACAAGTTTGCAAAAAGCAATAAAATGAACAAAATTAATTTCTTTCCGAATGTTAATGTCTTTATTAGTAAGAGCAATTATTCCCATTAATTATGCGTGAAATGTTGAGCTCTTGAGATCGATGGCGAGTTAATGTTTGTGAATTGAGTCTCACACTTTCGGATACAGCATTCACATTCTCGTCTGAGTCCATGAGTGTTGTCCACTATACTCTGTCCAACAAAAATTGTCAGTACAGGCCTTATGGGAGAGTTTTTTCTAAAGCAGTGGCGCCTGATGCACCCTCACTACAATGCGTTAGGAAAAATGCCACTAAAAAAAGGACAAGCCACTGACTTTTCTTAAGGAATTGTTGTTGTAATTCTTTGCAAAAAGTTGTACACCCCAACATGACCTTCGTATCCCACTGCTGATGAGATACTGTCACTCTTTATCTCTCTTTACTCTTTATCTACATCAAAACAGAGTTACCATTATCATTCTCAATTGCAAGCAAGGAGCTTTTTCAGTGGTTTTTATTAAGGAGCTTTTAGGATTTGAAGCTTTTGAGAACACATTTTAAGAACATGAGTATGTTGAGTGTTGTCGTATTGCTTTTCAACTTAAAAAAAACGCGCATATTATCTTACCACTTGGTGTTGTGGGAAAAGGTAAATTGAATATTGTTTTCAGTCATTTTGAATCTGCAGACGGTAGCCCTAAGCGTTTTTTACTCTCATTTGCGGCGATTTATAATTTAAACTACGGAATCCCTGTGAGAGCTTTAAAAGGCGACACACTTATGCATGGCAATGCAACCAGAATGAGAGACAAACGTCATATCTTCCCTGTACTGACAATTTTTGTTGGACAGAGTATAGCATACCAGACTCACGAACTTTTAGCACAAACTTTCGTACAGCAGGCGCGGTGAGTGCTTCATTTCGGCCAAAAACATCTTTTAAAAAAACTGTTTGGGCTACACAGCAATCACTTTTGGAAATAAGTTTTCAATATTTCAAGCGTAAAGCCCCTCATTTCGATCCGAGGTATGATACTGACTCTCTGTCAAGATTTCGAGCGGGAAACAGCTGTAGGTGTCAAAATAACCTTTAATTTAAAAAGAAGCACAATATCCCGTTCGTCCATCGCCACCAAACGTCGGTTGTCGTTTTCGGTTGTATACAAACACTTCTATTGAAAAATTCGACACTTAAATAATGCTCCTTGTGTGAAGGACACTTAAGAAGGTGTAGCCTGATTCAATTCCGAGTTAAACGAGTGCGAGGCAGGTACTGGGTACCTGGTACATACATGTTTATGAAGGTGCGTTTCTTTCAGTTGAGTTTATTTAAATGCAAGTACATGTATCCTTGGTTAAGTTTTTTTTCTGAAGCAGTTTTTGTGTTCTCACAAAAACATAGATAGTCACAAAAAACAAAACGAACTTATAGCTGGAGTAAGGCAGAAAAATACTAAGAAACGAGGATAGCAGCTCCAATGAGAACTTATTTGGGACATCTGCTTGTGTCAACATTGCCACATCGACGACTCGTCCTCGTTGTCGACGGGCGGCGTCAGCATCTTCGTTCTTAGTTGTGCATTTTTGTTTCTATTATCCTTTGAATGCGCATATGAAAACACACTCACACATAAATGTTTGCTTTGAGCTTGTTATCCGTTTTTATTTGCTATTCTGATTCTGATGCTCTTAATTAGGAAAGCAAGCAAAAATCAGACACACAACTGATGAAAAAGGATAACGAATGGAGATTGAGTTAGAGTCAGCTGAGAAGATCGAGAACAGCAATGGTAACATAACGGGATGGTTTGCATTTGTGTGTTTTGTCTGATGGTTTAATGTTAGCAAACATCATGCATAAATAACAATGCTTTTCTTTTTTTATTTTTTTTTTTCAAAAATGGTCCTGGTAGGATATCTACCTCGATTTGTATGTTGTTCTATAGCTAATAATGCTTCAAAATAAATATGTTTATTTTTTCTTGCAACTTCATTTCATTGTAAGAAAATTTTACAGTCGAACGGAGTTATGAGTGTCTAAAAATCATTCAAGATATAGATGCCTATAAAAAATGGCGCAAAATTTTAAACACTGCTCATTTAAGATAATAAAAACGGTTCTATCTATTGAAGTCGTTCAGTTTCGACACTGTCCAACTTTTAAATTATTTTAAAGGCGTTGAAAAACGCTTCTAACTGATATGGGCTTCGCAACGTAACTTCAGCAACTTTATGTTAAACAACTCCTTCACATATAAAGATAAAATTAAAAATAAAAAAATCTTCGCTGAAAAAAGGATATACCTATATACATTTTAAGAAATATTTACATAGTTAAATAGATTTTTGTTTTTAATTTTATTTACCTACATTATATAATAATATATAACATACATATATGTAAATGGTTATTCTCAAAATAAAACTTAGCGTAGTCATTCCAGACTCTGGGATCTTGCAATCTAATTAATCAGTAATTGGTCAAAAAACGTCTACTAGTTTTGGACATTATCCAGCCAGAGAAAATTTGTAATCATGGCTTAAAATTTTGCAAGGTCACGTGCGATTTTTGACACCCAATTATGGAATATTCGCAAAACTTAGGTATATAGGTACTATACTTAAAAAAGGTAAAGAAGTTATTTGCTGTTGGTGAGGTTAGACGAACGTTTTAACGTTTTGACAACATTGGGGAAGATTTTAAACATTTAAAACCTGCTGTAAATCAATTTTAGAATGGGAGCCGACTCTAAATATTACGTATAAAATGAGTACCAATTTTTTGTTAATTTTAAATGACATAAATTATACTTTAACGGTACACAGCTCGTCTAACTTTAACAGTAGCAAATACCTACTTTAACTTTTAAAAGTATATCTTATCTACCTTATCCAGATTGATAATGATCATTTTATACCAAAAACAATCAATCATCAATCGAAGTTAAAATGTTTACTGATGTTTTATTTAATTTTTTAAAAGATGTACTTTTTAAATAGACAAACATAATATTATATATGCGAAACAATCGTACAAAAGTGCTGTACGATCTTTAATTAAGGATTGTTCAACGTAAATTCGCTTGGCTTCTGTTGAAAAACCCACATTAGTTAGAAGAGTTGTCTAAGGGGTTTAAAATTATGAAAAAGTTAGACAAAGTCTCCCAATTAAACGACTGTGTTAAGTAGAGCCGATTTTATTCCTTAAACGCATAACGTTTAAAATTTTGCGCCATTGTCTTTTAATTTGAATTTAAAAAAAGGCGGCACTCGCTATAAACATATTTTTTTTATGAATCGACTTCCATTTAAAAAATGGTATAGAGCCGGTTTTGAATGTGTAAACTGTACCAATAAAAGATTCAATAAGATTCGGTTAGTACGAGACAGTTTTCAAATTTTTGTAGGATGATACTCTTTTTAACACTCTTTTCGGAATCCTTTCCAGGCTTTTCCTATGTACATATATGAAAATAGTTGAGTTTTGTTTTTTTAATTGGTGCGGGTAGGACCATGTTGTTTTAGTGACATCTGTCAAATCTGTTGTAGGTATATTATTGAGTTACTAATGCTTAATCATTATTCAAAGTTTGCTGTCTAAATTTGACACGACTGGCTCGGCTATCAATCAACATTTTTTGTACTTGAAATGTAGAACATCACCGCGCCGCAGTCCGTGAAAGTATACAGCAGTTGATTCCCCGCCGTCGTGCATTAGAACTCGGTCTTTCGCCGACTTCAACTTGGCGAGTTTTGCATAGGAACTTCAGCTAAAAGTTTATGACCATAGACAACGCCGTTTGTTTGCTGACCAGGATTCAGATCATTTGGAAGAGAACCCCAATTTTGGACGAAAAATCATATTTAGCTACGAGGTACATTTTTGGATGAATGGCTGCGTTGCGTAAACAAGCAAAATTGCCGTATATGACCCGAAATAAACCAATACGAGGTTCACCAGGTGAAAATGGCTAAAAAAGTACTTAACCGTTTAAACGACGTTGGTGAGACTGTCACCGTCAATGGCAAGCGCTACAGTCATGCGATTTTCCCGCTGGAGTTTTACTTGTGGATTTTCCTGAAGTCACAGGTCTATGTGAATAAACCACGATCAACCGATGTCCTTAAGGTGATTACAACACAGGCCAATGCTCAAATTCAGCCGGATCTATGCGGGAGAGTCATTAAAAATTTTACCATTTCACTCCGAGTCACAGTAAGAAGCCAAGGGGACGATGCACAATGCGGCCGAAAGCCAAAAGTCGAAAAACGTAGAGAATGATCCACAAATTGGTATATGGACCAAAACGCGGACTGTTACGTTACATTCATACGCATATTTCAATACAAATTTACCTGAAAATATATGAAACTGAATACTTTTTCAATATCTATTATTTTTTTCTCAAAATAGACTTCCTAACTAACATTTTCTATTAATTTAAAAATCAGTGAGGCCTGTCATTTAAACGGTAAAAATGTTTTAGCAGGACTGTTACGTTACATGAATTTGGAAGTAGATTTTGAGGTTGCATTACATTATGCAATAAGTCTGCTCTTTTAGTGTACTATTTCAAACGTGAGGTACGAGGTTTCTGAGATTAAGAAAGGAAGTAGCAAATAAAATATTAATTACACTAAATACTGTATTTTTAGATTCTTTGGAAAGAAAAATGTTGGGACTGTTACGTTACATGAAAAGACTGTTACGTTACACGTGCGATCTTGGCTCTTTTAAGAGTTAAAGTCAGCATCGAAAATGGCTAAAATTGTATTTTTTTAGAGTTATTTGGTTTTCTTATCGTTAGACATTAAAAAAGGGTAACTTATGAAACATACAAATTAAATAAAAAAAAACTTTATTTCTCATTATAGGTTAGTACACATCGAAATTTTGGCGATCCATTAATCCACTAAATTACTTTAAGTATTTCCACTTAGTTTTAAAAATAATAATATTTTACTTTATTTAAGAAAAATTCATCAATCATTCATTGTAATAATTTATTAAGTTTTTTTATCGAATTTAAACAAACTTTTAGTACAAATAGTGCTTTGTAAATAAATATACATTCAAATTTAAATTATATGCGTCTGAAAAAAAACATCCTTTATTTAAGAAGCGTGTATCAATTTCATATTCGTACCCCTTCTATAAAAAGTTTGAATGTTATCCTAATCGTAAATGATTTGAGATACAAAAATAAAAACAAAATGCAATTTAAGTATGTACATGGTTGATATATTTTATCAATTTTTTATAGTTGGTAACAATCATTTTTCTTGAAAAATGCAAACAAAAGACTAAACTACAGTAATACTGGGCCAATTTCATATTCGTACCCTTTTTTAATCAATAAAAAAAGTAGGCTTTAATATTTTGTAGCATAACCTTTGGAAGCAATTACGGCTTGCAATCGTCTTGGCATTGACCTAACCAACTTTTCAGTTGTTTCCGACGATATTTGTGACCATTCATATAGAATCTTCTCTTTGAGGTCGTTCCTGTTCCTAATGGTGTATTTGCGGATTCTGCGGTCCAGTTCGTCCCATAAATTCTCTATCGGATTAATGTCAGGTGATTGTGGGGGCGTTTCCAAAACTTTCCGGCAGTTATAGAGAAGCCACATCCGAGTTGCATTAGCCTTATGCTTTGGGTCATTATCCTGATAAAAAATGAAGTTGTTTTCTAGGCCCATTTGTGCAGCACTATCTTTTAAATTTGTCTTCAGGATATCAATGTAGATCTTGTGATCCATAATGCCTTCAATTATGTGCAGTTTTCCCACTCCAGCTGCTGAAAAACACCCCCACACCATCACCGACCCACCACCATGTTTAATTGTTCCTTGCGTGTTTTTTGGAAGGAATTCTGTATTCGGCTTACGCCAAACCATTTGCCTGCCATCCGAGCCATGAACATTAAACTTTGACTCATCTGTGAAAATAACGGATTTCCAAAAGTCAAAGTCTTTTGCTTGGTATCCTTTAGCGAATTCAAGCCGTTTAAGTCTGTTGACTTGACTAATAAATGGTTTTTTCCGCATTACTCTTCCATTCAAACCATGTTCCCGCATACATTTCCGCAATGTTTCAGTGCAAATTTTTTTTTCGAGGGATTGGCAAAGACTCTGGGCCAATTTTGGTGCACTTATTTTTGGGTTTTTATTTATTTCTCGCACAATTACCCTCTTGTCCTGCGTGTTGAAAATACTTCTCGTCGTATTACGAGGCAAGTTTTCAATTCGTTTTTCATTTACAAACCGATTAACGATAGTTTGAATGGTTGATTTGGCTCGATTAACTAACGATGAAATCTGTTTATATGATTTACCTTCTTGGTGGTATTTTATTATGAGTTCTCGAAGTTCTTTTGATGTTTCACTTGATTTTCTTCCCATTGTTCTTAAATTCTTTGAAAAATTTTCCAAAACGCTCTTTTAAATTTAAAATAACTTCAGGATACGTTAAATAATAGCAAATGAATTGGCAAAGCACATTTGATTGAAAATTTAATGAAAATGCAAGTTGTTTGGCTACTTAGAACTAAGAGTACGAATACGAAATTGACCTAGTTTTGCATTAGTCTTATGGTTTGCTTGCATTTACCAAGTAAAATGATTTTTATCAACTAAGAAAATTTGATAAAATATATCAACCATGTACATGCTTAAATCGCATGTTGTATTTAATTTTGTATATCAAGGCATTAGGGATAAGGAGGACTTTCAAACTTTGTATAGAAGGGGTACGAATATGAAATTGATTCACGGTAAATCAATTCTAATTTGGAATTCAACAACTTCTCAAACTTTTCCGTCGTTTTTAAACTATTTACATACATATATACAGCCTTATCATTGTATCCTTACGATCGTAACGTTTATTTCCTTCATGGTATCTGTTTCGTAAAGGAAAAAACCGACGTTTACTAACGCGTGTATTTGACGTAAACGCCAATAAATTAATAAAGTGTTGATTCGTGTCAAATAAGCAAAGAAGAATCATGGATAGTGCAGCAGTGTTATTGGAAGCGGAAAGATATGAATAAAGAAAATTAAATAAAGAAAAAAGAATATTCTTAAGAAATATATGAAATATTTTCTAACTCAGATACAGCGTAATTATAAATTATAAAAGTTTAATCGTTTTTAATTTTTCTTTGGAAAATTTTCCACTTATAATTTGCTGTCGGAGAAATCGGAAATCAAATATCTTCATAAATCGCATGAAATCACCATGCGATGCTGCAATTTTGACATTTCATCGGCATGCAACGCAAGGATTTGACATTTTCAACGCACACAAATTTTATTTTCGTAGATTTTTCCGATTGCCCTATCGGAACAGCTACAATCATACAAAATTCGTACATTTTGTAGAAAACGGAGAAAATTACGTTCCGATCGGGTACGATGATAAGGCTCATAGTTTTTGTTCTTGTGGGTCTTACTAAGCTTTCCCTAAGTATGATTGAGGTTTTTTAATTTGAAACGAAAAAAGACTGTTACGTTACAAACTGTTTTCTGTTCTAAACAACGGCATTGTTTAGTACACAACAGAATTATTATTTTATTTTTAAAATAGATTAAAATTACTCGGAGAAAATATGGTTTTATTAATATGTTGATATAATAGAAGCATGGAAAAATAAACTTTTAAGGTTCTTGGACTGTTACGTTACATCAAATATTGCGGTGGGTTTCTTTGTTATTTTAAATGCTGATTTCAATTTGTTTTTCCAAATATTTAAGCCCTATACTTTCAACAAAACTTACTTAATGTGACCAAAACGGATAACACTTAAAAAACTAATTTTGAATTAATAAAACTTACCATTTTGTTTCGTTTTGTATTTTAATTTTTTTTTTTAATTTCAAGGAATCAAAGAAAAACGTGTTTATCGCGAAGTAAGTAACGAATATCTCTTTGAAATTTATGTTACTCGTTACTTTGGGATGTATAAAAAATAAAAATGGCGAAAACTCCGCGAAATTTGAAATATTTTTTTTTTCTTTGTGGTTTCGTTTTTCGCGTTTTGGTCCATATACGATAATGTAGGTGTTTTTGGGGTCGCTAATTACGAATCTGTTATCAGAATCAACAAATTCAAAATGACCGACCTAATATGGCGTTATGTCATACGAAAAAATTTATCAAAAATGAAATAACTTTGATAGTTGGTTAAAAAATTTTGTTTTGAGATTATTAGGGCATGTACTTGAAAATTTATTAAAAATGAACAAATTCAAAAATGTGGAATCCAATATGGCAATTTTATATACCTAACAAAAAAAAAAATTGAAAAAAAAAAAATTATTTATGTACAGTGTTGGCCAAAACAAAAGCAACTTTAATTGCCTCCATTATTAAGTAATTAAAAAACAAATTTAAGAATCAATCATGGTATATTTTTCTTTTTTAAAAATTAAATAAATATTTACAGTTTCTAATAGAAAATAAAGTAAAATGGTTTTTGTAATAGTTCATTAAATATAACAAAATTAGTACAATTAGTTCAATATTAAGCTGGTCAAAACAAAAGCAACTTTTAACAAATACATATTTTTTTAAACTATATATAAAATATTGCTAGTATTTGGTAGCAAACCCCTTGGTTTTTATCACTTCAGAACATCTTCGAGGCATGGAGTCAATTAAATTCTTTATTATGCTGTTTGGGATACCTTCCCAAGCTAATTTAATTCGTTCAAACAGATCACTTTTATTTTTGCAATTAGTCCTTACAATTCGTCGATCTACAATTTCTTATAGATTTTCTATGGGATTGAGATCTGGGGACTGTGCTGGCCACTGTAACACGTCAATCCGGTTTTCTTGAAACCACGTCTTAACCGTATTGGACGTGTGCTTTGGGTCGTTGTCCTGCTGAAATATCCATTTCAGAGGCAACTGATCCTCAGCCTGTGGCAGCATTTCACTTTGCAAAATGTCACGGCACATAAAATGATCCATTGTACCATCTATTTGGTGAATCGGTCCCAGTCCATGCCCTGAAAAACATCCCCACACCATTACGTTTCCTCCTCCGTGTTTTACAGAAGCTTTGGTGTAACGTGGATTTAGTGCCTCTTTGGCTGGTCTGCGAACACGACCTAAACCATCGGAACCCTTAAATTGGATTTGGACTCGTCCGAAAAGAGTACGTTACTCCATTTTCTAACGGTCCAGTTGATGTGGTCATGAGGAAACTTTTATCTCGCCAGCTTGTTTTTGGTTAAAATAAAAGGCTTTTTTACAGCTTTGAAGGATTTTAGTCCCCCGTCAACAGCTCGTCTCCGGATTGTTCTCGCGTTTACGCCCAGGTCGAGTTGGACTCTTATTTCTCGGGAGGATATAAAAGGGTCTTTTTTAATTGATTTTATTATAGCAGAATCTTCTCGTTTTGTTGTTTTTCTTGGTCTGCCACCTCGATGAACCGTTTGGAATGACTTTTTGGATTTATAAAATTTTACTAATCGGCTAATCACTGATTTTGGAATGGAATATTTTTCCGATAATTTAATTTGACTCCTTCCACTTTTATATTCTTTTATAATTTTTTCTTTTATTTCGTCAGAGTATTTGTTTCCGGACATTTTACAAACGTTAGCTAAGAACACTGATTGGCTTGCCCGTGAACTGAATAATACATAATAAATAGATTCAAATGCACTTTTTTGCCAACACCTTTACTATGAGCAATGAATTTCTTAGTTAACGGTCTAACTTCTCTTTATTAATAAGAAAAAGAGAGATAGCAATAAAAAGTTGCTTTTGTTTTGACCAGCAAAAAATTGGGTCCACTGTCCTACTTATATCATATTTAATGAACCGTTTTGAAAACTTTTTTCTCTTGTTGTCTATTCAGAAGTACATACATAATGTATTAAATTTTAGAAAAAAAATTAACATGATTTGTTTTAGTTATTCATTTTTGAATGACATAATGATGGAGGTAGTTTTAGTTGCTAATGTTTTGGCCAACACTGTACATATGTATATATTTTTATTGAAATCGAACACAATAGTTTATAAATCATAAATTTAGAAATACAAAATGCAATATGAGCAAACAATATATGTATGTATATGTAAGTTAATCCGATATTTACATGAAAAAGTTTTCATTGCCCATCTCGTAACAGTCACA
Source organism: Philhelius festivus (assembly GCA_963931855.1). Classification (NCBI taxonomy): domain Eukaryota; kingdom Metazoa; phylum Arthropoda; class Insecta; order Diptera; family Syrphidae; genus Philhelius; species Philhelius festivus. The sequence continues at coordinate 136,759,104 of OZ007555.1, read as the reverse complement.
ATCACATCTGTATCTGTTTCAGAAGCGGAAGAGCTGTAAAAAGATTGTTGTTCATTTTGTTTGATTTATTTACAGGTGGAGGTGCTACGAAAATTGATAGTCTTTAGACAAAAATTTTAGTGATTTTAGAGGTAATTTCCGACAACTAGATATTAGTGGATCGGATGCGATCAGGAATCTTTTAAAAACATCCTCCATTGTCTTTTGACGATAATGTTTTCTTGCGAAATTAGCTCGACAGATTTAAAAAAAAATACTACAGGCTCTTGTGCATCTTCCGACATTTAACCGATAGGTAACACTGAATATTTTATTATTTTGGGGCCGTGAATTAAAAGTTTGTGAACTAACGTAGTCATACAATACCAGAGATTTTGTTGTACAATGTCTTTTGCTAATTTTACAGTATACTCACGGAAATTGTAATTTTGACAGCTACTTGGTAGTTTTCAAAGAAACCTCGAGCTGTATTTCCGTCATTTGATGTTCCTTTACCAGCTTTTGTCCTATCAATAATTAAGCCCAATTCTCTTTTAAAGGCTGCTTTAATATTTGTTTTATTTTGTATTACAGTATTTTTTTCTTTTTTGTACTAGCCTTCCATTTTTTGTTGTCTAGTTTGTAAGACAAATATAGTTAAAATTCAAAGCATCGCATCGTTTCCAACAATGTAAAGTTGACAGGACAAATCGTAAATTATCTGCAACTAATTTCTTTTGTAACATCTTATCTATATCATTAAATTGAATTGAAGTAAATACATACAATTACATAAATAGCAACGCATCGCAGATGTTGAATCAGTTAATGAATTGCACACTTTCGTGACTATCAAAGTCAATCTCAAATCATATTGGGTAGATACTTCTTTCCCGGCAATAGTTGTAGTGAATGGGCTCAACTTTTGTATTTGCTGTTCAACATCATTAGTTGTTTTTTTCAGTTAAATTGACAGATTCTTTATCAAAACCTTGTTGATGATGTTCTTGGATTTTTCCAAACTATAGTAGTTTCCTTTGTCAAAGTATTAGTATGAAAAAGTTGTAGTGGAACTAAAGACTAAAAAAATATACTTTCATCTGTATTACTATTTTCGACAAGCTTTTGCTTACATTCAGTGTGTTCCGAATTACCATCGCAGCCTCACTTACAAAACAAAGTTAAATTTTTAAGTTTATCCTCCAATAGAATTTTCATTACTTCCATTTAAATCAAAATAATACGTTTCAATGAAAGACCTGAAGCTGGATAATACTGTAATTTAGACTTTTGAATCTTCTTATATGCTGATATTAACTCTGTGATAGGTAAACCCAGTTTTATAAATAATGATAAAGATTTGTCACTAGTAAAAGGTATATTTGAATTTCTAAATGATTCCAAAATTCTTCTATATTTTTTCGCTTTTGTAGGACTGCCTTTCGTAATATCATCTACCACTTTAGCAAAACAGTTTTACCTTCCGCACCTTGCCGAAAAAAAGAAGTTCATCTCTTGATTACTGTTGCTCGTAGATTTTCCGTTTTTCTGTGTTTACTGCGATCAGACGACTCTGAAAAACTCGCTGGTGAGTGGTGACCGACCTGTGATAGGCTGCTTTGATTTTTTTCTTCTCTACGAAACAAATAAAAATTTATAAATTATACATTGCCACATATGTACGAGTATTGTATACGGTATACCTATCCTTTCATCGGGCGCCATCATGCAGAAACTCTTACACAAACACACACACGCACACCATAGTTATATAAGACAGTTCCAGGTGTATGCGGCGTCTTACTTAAGCTAGCCCTAAACGAAGAACATGCTCGCCGAACTTGTTCGTTTGCGTTAGCCCCTACACGGCAAACACATTTGGCGAACATTCATTTCGTGTTGATTCTTTAAAGTGTAAGAATGTGCGATAAGGAAGCGCAAGTGGTTGCTCTTATGGTAATTTATTTATCAAAAATAAAAGAAAACAACAAAACAAATAAGAAAAGAAAGTGGAAAGAAGGAATGGCTTGCAAACGCAATAATAGTTATGTCCGTCAAGTTAGCACTAATACTTAAAAATTTTCAAAATGTAATAATTGGATTAATTGTCGTGAATTTGTCGTAAATTTGTCGTCAAATGAAAAAAATAGTCGCGCTTGTTTTTTTAAAAAATAACCCCTGGTAATGCTAACTTGACTGTCAAGTTAGCATTACCAGGGGTTATTTTTTAAAAAACAAGCGCGACAAATTTTTTCGTTTCAGGACAAATTAACGACAGATTCACGACAATTAATCCAATTATTACATTTTGAAAATTTTGAAGTGGTAGTGCTAACTTGACGGACATATAGTAGTTCACATGTGAAATTACTAAAAGAGTTGGAGATAACATCTCCAAAAAGATTTTAAAAATTTTTTGCGTATGGATGCCACAACATGCGAAGAACTTCTTTCCAAAATTAGCTCATCTATAAAGAAAAAAAAAATACAAATGTGAGAGATTTAATTACGCCAAACGAACGACTGTCTGCAACATTGCGATTCCTTACTTCTAAACAAAGCTATGAGGATTTAAAATTTTTGACAATTATTTCTGCCCAAAGCCTGAGAATCATATTAAGGGAGACGTGTGAAGCAATAATTTCAGCATTATAACCATTTATTAAAGTAAATATATAAAGTTTTATAAGAGTAGCACATAATTGTATATATGTACGAGTACAATTATAATTAATAATTAATCATAATCTTGATATTGGGGATAGTTGAGAAGTTGTTGAATTGGCGACTGAAGTAATTCGTTAGAAATTATTTGTATATTTTTTTCTCTGGCCGGAAAAGCTGATTGTAATAACGAAGAACATGATTCTGCATATTGTCCAGTTGATGACATAGGTGAACCAGGCGAATATGGAGAAACAGAGTTTGAACGGTTGTAATGAACACTCGGATGCATAAAATGGGGAACTGATTGCCTTCCCAGATTAATGGAACTCCACATGTTTAAATTTCCCAGTTGTCCTTGAAGAATCGCATCATCAATTAATCGTTTGTTGAACAGTTTTTGACGCTCGTCCATTTTTCGGAAACCAATAGCCCATGCTATAAATGGTAGCTTCATCCCTTTCCTATGCATTAGCTAACTCTCGCTTAGAATATGGTATTTCCTGCTGGGGTAGTGCATTTATCAGCAATCTGCAGCCTTTAATCACAGCCCAGAAGAAGATCATTAGAGTAATGCTTCACAAACCTAGATGGGAACCATCTTTTCCGTTGTTTAAATCGCTCAATATATTACCACTTCGGCATCTGCATGTTTATAAGGTATTGAGACTGTTCTATCTGCGGGGTGGTCACAATACAGTAAGAAGAAATGCCATAAATCGCTCGTTGAGATCATCAGCTTCTACTGTGACTATCCAAAGAACTAGAACAGAGCATCTTAGACGATTCTGTACTGTCATAGCTCCATTTATATATAATAAACTTCCAGCAGATATATGCAACAGCAATGGCCAATGCCACAGGTTCTTAAAAAATCTTAGAGTTTGGCTCTTTTCTAAATCAGATGTGGAAGACTTAATGCGTGTAGTAGCTTGACCTCTTATACCACGACAACATAAACCATAAAAAAGATAGTTTTACTTGCTTTATTTAAATTAATTGTCATCCATAATTTTAAATTCATATCTCATTATAAATTCATATTCTCTCTCACATATTCCTTGCCCAATCCTAAAATCTCCATCTGATGCAAATATATCTCTTTTTTTTTGTAATGTTCTCTCACTCTCTTACAGCAATAACTTCGACGCGGTTTTTCATCTAAATTAAAAGTACATATATCTAATGAAAACGCACTTTACACTGGTATCCGTACCACAAAGTGCATGATACCATTTCATTTTATAATTCATGGTCCAACACTCTTTTGTTTTCTATAGTTTTCATAATTATAATTTAATGAGTAATGATTTTTATAATACATTATGTATAATTAAATACTGTTAACCTTTAAATAACGAATTTGTTAATACTTTCTGTACAAAATATAATTAAATAATTATTGTTAACTCTACGCTATTAATCATTATAATTAAAATTTATTTTGCTAAGACAATAATTGTAAACATGAAATGGAAATAAATCTTAAATCTTAAATCTTAATCTTAAATCTTTCCGGGGTGTTTTCGCTTTCTCCAAGAAATTGCTCTCATCTGATTTAAGTTTTTTTTTGCTCTCGGTTCCTAAAACAATAAAAAAAAAATAAATATGTAATTTAATAAAACAAAAACTAAAATAAAAAAAATATAATTTATTAATTTCAGATGCCAAATAATGCACAGGAGTGGAAAGCAGTGGCGACCGAATTTGAAAATAAATGGAATTTCAATCATTGTATTGATGCTTTTGATGGCAAGCACGTGAACATAGTTAAACCAGCTTAATCCGACTCTTAATACTTCAACTATAAAAAACAATTTAGCATCGTGATGATGGCGCTAGTAAACGCAAATTATGAATTCATAGGAATAGAAGTAGGCATCAATGGACGGGCTTCTGATTCTGGTATATTTGGCCAGTCTCAATTAAAGTATAACTACGATGAAGGTCTTCTGAACCTGCCAGGACCAGAAAAACTACCATTTTCTGATGATGTACTTCCGTATGTTATAGTTGGAGACGACGCGTTTCCTCTTTTGGAAAATCTAATGAAACCATAATGTCGCCATAACTTAACAAAAGAGGAACAAACTTTCAACTATAGGTTATCTAGAGCACGTCGAATAGTATAAAATGCGTTTGGAATTTTGGCGAACCGATTCAGAGTCCTACATACAACTATAAATTTAGCTCCTGAAAAAGCAACTATAGTTACAATTACATGCTGTTATTTGCATAATTACTTGATAAAAAGGAATATGCCTTCATACTACTTGAGAAATGCTGAAACTGATATTTCGACAGATGTACAACATGCTGATTTAACTAACTTGCAGCCAATAAATACTCGTAGTGGCAATATATCAGTAAATGCAGCTTATATTCGTAACCAATTTTGTAATTATTTTAATGCTACTGGCAGTGTAGCTTGGCAAAATAAATTTTTATAAAAATTATAATATAATCATGTTCAAATAAAAATGAAAAAAAAATATCTATGTACATAAAGCTTACTTTACATTTTCGTATGTGTTAATGCCGGTCGATTTGTGTTTCTTGGTCTCTTAGGAAATCCATATTGCTAAAGTACCAAAGACTTGGAACGTATACATCTTCAGCGCTTGCGCCCGATTTTTCACTTTTTATTTTTTATTTTGGCAAGTTCTCGTCGGTATGAAGCTCTTAAGTCGTTATATTTTTTTTTTACACTTTCAATAGTGGCACTTTCATCAATTTCATTATATTTTTCTAATAAATTTTTCCACGACTTCATTTTTTCAGTCTTATTTTTGTAATTCTCGCTTATCCCATATCCCATATCGCACTTTCACCCTGCAATATTTCGATAAAATCGTGACTGATTGTTGCCATTGTTTCATCCGCGATATGAACCCGACGACGTTCACAGTAAAAATGAGGTTTTGCTCGCGAACATGGCCCTACACGACGAACATCGAAGCCAACGAACATGAGCAAATCGAAATTTTTCACCAACAGCGAGCGGCTCGCGAACCAGCCCCTACACGACGAAAACATGGCGAGCACGAACAAGTTGGGCGAGCATGTTCGTCGCTTAGGGCTAGCTTTACTCATTTGTTTGTAAATAAATGCACAAAAAAACCCAACGAGCAGCTACGGGCAGCTGAATTTTATTTGGTACACAATACTTTTATTAACTATCTTAAATAGCTTTGAAGAGCAAGATCTAGCAACATACATTTTTTTTAACCCGCCATTGGTGACGCAAATTTGACTTTGATCAATGGTGACGCCAGTCTCACGGACCGGGTTTTTCAAATGAAGATTTTTTGAAAAGTTTTACTAATAGTTTGTTGTTTTTTAAATATATACTCCTTGACAACAAAACAAAGATATTAAATCAACATAAGCTCTTTTATTTCAATATAAAAATTCACAAAATTGTTTTCTTAGAGCATTAAAAATAACAAGTTTTTTTAAAATACATTTTTTCAAATTAAGTAAAAAATAAAAAAAAATCACGTATTCAAATGAAAATTAAGTTTTTTGGCCTCGACACTAGGAACTTTAATAAAATAAACAAAAATTGGTGTCCTTCTAAACAAAAAATAAAAAAATATACATCTAAAAAAACTTAAATTCTGTAGGCAAATAGCTGCTGCACCACTTCATGTAAAATCTCCGACAGTCTAAGTTTTATTGATCGTGGTAAGTTCAAATGCGTTTGCCGATCTTTTATGTGGGGTTCAATTATTAGTTTCATAGCCAAATTCTCGATAAAGTTTTGACGTAGCAATTTTGTGGCTTGATTGTTGGCTGTACGTATCACTTGGCTCTTTATGGTACTGACATTTAGCAGAGCATAAAATACTACCATAGGCCAGCGCCTTGTTGCTCGAGCACAATTATAATTTGCACATAAGCGATCCACGACATCGACGCCACCCTTGTTGGCATTGTAACTCAAAATTATATCAGGCTTTTGAGTGTCGTCATCGACTTTAGCATCATTGTGCATTGTACTAATAAGAAGAACATTTTTGCCTTTCTTTTGAACATGTGACACAAAACCATGTTGTCACGAAAACCAAACATATCACAAAGAGCTTGAACTTTGATGCCGTATTTATTTGGCTTGTTTGGAATGTATTGCCTAAATGAACACCTTCCGCGAAATCCTTCCAACTTCTCATCTATAGTCACAAAAGCAGATAAAGTGTAATTAGCCTTACAATTTTGAACAAATTTCTCGAATATGGCAGATTTTGTCAAATTCCTTTCTATTTGCTCTCTTAGTACCATCATCAAACCTCAAAACTCGCAATAAAAATCTAAATCTCTGGGCAGACATTGAAAGCCGAAATATTTCAATTGAACCACCATCGGTTAGAAACAACGTTGAGATGATTAGATTTTTTAACACCAGTTAAAAGGAGCAATCGTATCAGGCAATATATTTCCTTGAAATCAGTCTCTTTGGCATATGTTTCTTTGCAAAATTTATCCTGTAGCAATTTATTGGTTGGTATATTTGACAATTATATGGATAATAGAATCATCAAAAAAGTGTCTCCAAATTTGAAAATGGTCTTTTTCATTCACTATTATTCGCCTGGGTCCTGGTAACTGTGAAACTATGTTGACACTTCTATTACGAACAGATTGGCGCGGAGGTACCTTACTCCATTTCGTACTTTTGTCTTTTCCAATATAAAATAAAGAGTTGTCACCTGAAGGCTCTCGGTCACTCAAATCCTCTTGGCTGTCTGAGTTTTGTATTTCCTCGGGTTCGTATTCATGCTCGAATTCACTCATCGAGTGATTTTCCATGTAGAAGGGCTTCAAGATGACGCTGTTTGCATTCATAAGTCATGCTGTAACAAGTTTAATAATATGGAACACATTCACATACACACATAGAAATGCACAAATATACATATATTATGCATAAAACACAATAAATAGCAAATAAAATAATAAACTAGCGAAAGTACGCGATTAATAAAAAAATAATACTTGATTATTTTACTTATATAAACGGTGCGCACGGTCTCATGGACCAGGCTAGCATATAAAATACACATCGCGTGCTCACTGCAAAGTTTCGACGACAACTGAAAAACTGATGGTGGGGGACGTGCAATGCGGCAGCTACTCGAAAGTCGAAACGGCAACAAAAATCAATAACGGAGAATAAAGTTTTTCGCATTTTCTTGCACACCCGGTCTCACAGAACAGCAGGTCATCATTGGCGGGTTAAATAAATAAATAGTGTTGACATAATCTCTGTCTAACAATGTACTCATTTTACTGACCTGTAGATGTTGAATCCATTTTATTGCGATAGATTTCGTTTGAAATAAGAACTTTTACACGTGTTTGATGAAAGCGTCTATTAGCCTATCTTACCGAGGCGTGACTACGGTACCTTAGCAGCCACATTAAGACTGTGATTATGGGGGGATTTGAGGCAAGAGACTCTACTACGAAATTTTTCGTCTCCTAGGGGTCTCCTTTAGCCAACCTGATGACAAAAAACTCTTTACTCAAAACTTTTCTCTTGGACTTTTGGCCGCACCGCTTTGTGCGTCCCATCGTACAGTCCGGTCGAAGGCCGCTGTTAATTTTGTTAATACCTCATACACTACACAGCTTGTTTTCCTCTATCTTAACATCTCTACGCCGTTACTGGTACAGGCAAACCCCTTTAGTTAATCTCTCGAAGTTACAATTTAATGCACGAATGATATCTTAGAGAAATTTCGACGGAAAATTACCCCTAGGAAACCGCAGCGTCTAAGGTTTACTTACTTACTTACTTAGGTCCTCAGACCTTTTATGTCCGTGGGGGACCCCTAGTGGGGCATAGGGCGTCCACAACGCCAGCTCGCCATCGTGTTCGGTTCCTAGATATGAGTCGCAACTCCCTCCAACTCTTGCCTACTTGGGCTGACTCCTCCTCGACTGTCCTTCTCCATGAGCTTCTCGGTCGTCCAGCTCTTCTTCCTTCTTGAGTGAGCGGATTCCACTGCATTGCATGAGCCGCAATACAGTTGTCGCCTTTTCGAAGCGTGTGTCCGATCCACTGCCACTTTCGACGTCGTATAATAGAGTCAATAGGTTCCTGACCCGTTTTCCTAAGGAGCTCTTCGTTTGATATACGATTAGGCCAGAAAATCCTAAGGATGTTTCGTAGACATCTATTAATGAACGTTTGCAGCTTCTTAGTGACACCTACTGTTACTTTCCAAGTGCTGCAACCGTAAAGTAACACGGATTCGACGTTGTATCGAAACAGCCGTAGCTTGGTTCTTAAGCTAAGAGAGTTATTCCTCCATATATTTCGAAGCATACCGAAAGCAGCCTTTGCCTTCCCGATTCGACTGCTGATGTCCTGTTCGGTACCACCCTCGGTAGAGATGATACTTCCAAGGTATTGGAAGCTCTGTACTTTCTCTACCGGTTGTTGAGAAATATTTATGAGAGAAGATGACGTGGTTCCTAGGCTGATCATCTTTGTTTTGCCAGAGTTGATTTTCAGCCCCACGATTTCTGCTTCTCTCTCCACCCCTGTTGTCAATTGGTGGAGATCCATGACCCTATGAGAGAGCAAGCATACGTCGTCCGCATAGTCAAGATGTTTCAGGTGAGACGTCAGAGTCCATCGAATTCCTCCGTTTCCCGTCAAGGCCGCTCGCAGGACATCGCTTATCACCAACAGAAACAATATTGGTGACAGAATGCAGCCCTGTCTGACTCCACTTTGGACTTCAAACTCTTCTGACAGCCTCCCTTCGTGCAAAACGTGACATTTGGATCCATCATAAGTTGCCTTAATAATAGCTATTAATTTATCCGGGATACCCCTCCTGCGTAAAGCATGCCAAATAAATTCTCTATTTACGCTATCGAAAGCCTTCTCAAAGTCGATGAATAGCAGGTAGAGTGGTGATCGATATTCGACGCACTGCTCAATTATGATCCTTAAAGTATTGATATGAACAATGCATGAGGATCCAGTGCGGAAACCTGCTTGTTCGGCATCGAGTGTGGCTTCTAGATGTTCCCTGATGCGTTCCAGTACTATTTTCGCTAATATTTTTGCAACGGCAGGCAGGACGCAAATCCCCCTCCAGTTTTCGCACTGTGTTAAGTCTCCTTTTTTAGCTTTTTTAGCTTGACTATCATTCCCTTTTTCCACTCATTCGGAAATCCTTCGGAGACCCAAGCTTTCTTTATGAGTGGATGCAGGAGTTCGCTCGATGTCGTTGGCGCCGCTTGTAGAAGCTCTGCAGGAATGCCATCAAGTCCTACCGCTTTGTTGGTCTTCAGTGCTTTGATTGCGTTGCGGATCTCATCTCTACTGGGGGGTGCAGTGCGGATTTGGGAATTTGTTGTTCCTGTCGGCTCAGCAGGTATTAGTTGCGCATTGCTGTCGGTAACTTGGTTTAATACCGACGCAAAATGGTCCTTCCACCTTCTCAGCTGATCCTCATCCGAACTAAGTAGCGAGCCGTCTAAGTCTTTTACGAGGTGTTGTTTGGAACGGCGAGCTCCAACCAGTTCCTTTGTAATGCTGTAGACGGTTCTACTGTCGCATCTGTTAGCAACATCTTCTACTTGCTGGGCCAAAGCGTTGATGTGATTACGCTTATCACGTCTTACACTGCGGTGAACCTCTCTCTTTCTCATGCGGTACAGGGATTCTAGCTCTCTTTTTTCTACTCCAGTTGCAGCTGCAATACGGGCCTTAAGTTTTTGCCGTTCGCCAATCCGTATCCAGGTTTCTTCAGAAAGCCAAGCGTTATTGTTTCCCCTCGCTCGGCCGACTATTCTTTCAGCACCTGATATAAGAACATTTTTCACAGCATTCCAGTGGTTTTCAATGGATTCAGGTTCCGTGCTGCTGATTGTCATCATTCCGTGTGAAAGGTGGTCTCTCAATTGTTGGCGTGTTGTGAAATCCTTTAGTCTGTCGACGTTGAACCTGGGTAAGCGGGTGATGCCGTTGGATCTCCGAGTTGCAGCTGTACGAAGTCTTACAGTAGCTACCATAAGGTGGTGGTCTCGAGCAAGTCCCATATCGGCCCCTCTTTTATTTCGAACATCCAGGAGACTGCTTCTAAGGCGCCGGCTAATCGCGAAGTGATCAATTTGATTCGAAGAAGCTTGCCTGTCTGTCGACACCCAACTCAGTTTGTGGCACGTCTTATGCTCAAACATTGTGCCGCCAATGACGAGTCCGTTAGTATTGCAGAAGTCAATGAACCGCTCACCGTTATCATTGCAATTCCCAACTCCATGGTTTCCCATCACATGTTTGAGTCCATCGTTGTTGCTGCCAACTTTAGCATTCAAATCTCCTATAACCATTTTAATATCTCCGCGCGGTGTGTTGTTGTAAGCGGCTCCTAGCCGACTGTAGAAGCATTCTTTCTCCTCATCGGATGCGAGCTCCGTTGGGGCGTAACATTGTATAATGGTGACGGGACGTACTCTTGTCCGGAATCGTGCCTTTATTATTCTTTCTCCAAAAGGCTCCCATGAAATCAGACTACTGACAGCTGTTTTTGTTAGCAGCAGTCCAACCCCAGCTTCACGTGTGCTTCCTGGAGCTTTACCGGAGTAGAGCAGTACAGTGTTACGCGATGGTGACTTGAACTTGCCCGAGCCCATCCAACGTATTTCGCTAAGGCCTAAGATGTCCAGCCTGTACCGCATGAATTCCTTCTCTAGTTGGAGGAATCTGGCGTTGTGGGGACCTTCACTGCCATCATCGAGGAGTGTCCTCACATTCCAGAAACCAATCGTTGTCCTAATTCGATAGCCAAAAGTCGTCAACATATTATCATTAGTTATCCGAGGCGTTGTTTCCGTTTCGGTAGCAAGATTGTTTTCAGCTACGGAGAGTGCTAGCCTCCGTAACCTATCCTAACGACTTAGGAGAGATTTTCGCGCTTTCCAATTTTAGCTAATTCGTGTGGATACACAAATCATTGCCCGGGGACCACCACGAGAGCTAAAGGAAGCATTTCGACGTGACTAAAAGTTGCTCTGCTGGACTTTGCCAGGTTAAAGACACTCAACAGTTTCCCGATTAGGCACGCCGCAGGTCTAAGGTTTGGTAAACAAATAATTTTAAAAATTGCTTTACTGATAAGACGAAGTCCATGCTACACTTTATCTTTATACTGTCAGCAAGGCTGTCGTTTCATACTCCAAGAGTTAATTTTTTCCAAGAAAACATGTTGGGCACATCAGTTTACCACATCGCGATTAAAAATATTCTCTGAAAACGTGAAACTTATTGTTAGAGTGATATTTAGGTCGCCAGCTCAACCTAAATTAGGAAATTCTTAGTTCCAGGATCCAAATCATCTCATTTCCCATACAAATCACATTTAAAAAGAAATTTCAACTAAATTTGCACGAAAATTTGTATGAAATCACGGGCAATATTAACGAACACAGCCAAGTAAAATACTTTCCTTGTGTACAAGAGGGTGTCACCCTAATTAATTCAAGCATCAAGCGACCTCAACTCCAAAGTGCTCATCAGTTAGATGCTGTCGTACTCTTCTGAGACGCAATTATTGGTCGATGTTTACCGACTCTTATAAATTTCAAAGCATTAATACATCATTATATCTTCGTTGATTAAAAATTCCTCTAGAAAAATAAAGTTCACAGTGTATTAATTTACAAGAGTCGGCTAACATCCACCGAAAATTGCGTCTTAGAAGGGTACGACAGCATCTAACTGTGGGGCCCACTGTCGTACCTGGGCGAAACGCACTTATGTTAAAAATGTGTTGACATAGGCGCCTGCCTGGCGACTTACCGAGTTAGCAGTACGGCCGTACCAAGTTTCCAAAAAGGAGTTTTTACTTGCGATATAGGTACTATAGGGCAAGTTCTGCATTTGGAAAAAAAATCGAACTCGAGATTTTGATCAAAGTTGACATTACGATGATAGCGAAGACGAAAAAAGTGGGTCCGACAATTCCGTCTGTTTGTCTGTATGTCTGTATGTCTGATGTATGTCTGTATGTCTGTATGTATGTATGTCTGTATGTCTGTACCTCGAACTACAGCCTAAACTACTGGAGGTATTTTCTTCAAACTCGGTAGTTAAGAGTCTTCGGTGATTCCCTAGAGGAGAAATTGAAATTTTTTTTTAGCTCCAAAACTAAGGGTACCTCCCATACACCCGTAATGCAAAATCTTAGTTATCTCGAAAACGGCTCTAACGATTTTGATAAAAAAAATAAGAGTGATATTATGGACATGGACTACATTTTGGTCAAAACAAATTTTGGGGTAAACTGTTATTAGGGGTACCTGCCATAGGCCCGTTTTTTTTATTTTCGACTTTCTCATTAACGGCTCTAAGGATTTTAACCCAAAATTTTTAGCAGGAGTCCCCTTAAGTTTAAAATAATATTGTATATAAAAATATTCGAAAAAATATTTATTGGGTTTAAAAAAAAAAATTTAAATCAATATCTTCAAAACCTATGAACGATTATTTTTTGAAATTATTTCCCAAAACCAATATTATTAAATACTTAAAATTCGCATCCCACATTTTTTTCTTGAAAAATTTTAGAGAAATTTCTTATACATATAAAAATTTTATTTAATAATAAAACGATTTTTTAAAGTTTATTTGCATAAATTCATACTTTTCCGGAAACCAGACGGCAATTTTATGCATTTGAACATTATTATCTCATTAAATCCATGTTTTATACATTTTTAAAATGTATCTTAAATTCCAAAGTACTTTTACATAAGAGCAAGTTCGTGCGATCCAGTCGTACATTTTATTTAATCCAAGTGTTACGAGAATATAAGGAAGACTAAGAAATAAAATATTGGAACACTTTCCTTAGATAACTAGAAGAAATGTGGTGGAGATCATACAGAAATGAGTCCCACTGTTTCTAAGACACAGACAGTATTTGATTTAAATAAAGTGAAGCAGCTTCACAATTTGGAAGCCAGCCAAGTTATTATGAAGTTTCTTTCGTATATATTTTCCATCACTCTGTTTTATCGCATCTTTCATTTACCAGTCCTTACAATAAAATTATTATTTAAATAAAATTTTAAGACCTTTATCAAAGATGAAAGGCTATAGACATGTCCAATAACTCACAATCAGTTTTCATTCTAACCTCTTAGCTAAAATTTGCCACTAAATCAAGAAACATTTAAATAAACAAAATTAAAACGTGAATTTCGAACTCTGTGAACAAAAGAAAGGGTCACGATAAAGGGAATAAGTAAGATTTTATATATTCCTATTCAAGGGCTGTTTTTTGGAATTTTGTTTCTATTTTCTATTTATAGGACTTTGTTAAGTTAAAAGGGGAAGTTCAAAGTTATTTTGAATTTAAATTCCTTAAATAAGATGTTTCTCGATTTAATAAACATAACAGTTGAAGCCCATAGCTCCTACGCAATGGCAAGCAAATATAAACCGTTACAACTATTCCATTATTGATGTCTACGAGCAAAAAGAGTACTAAGCCCCAAGGTACACATTGTACCATCTTCGAGGACGACTCTTGTTGTAGAGTGAACTGTCTAATGAAAACGAATTGCCCATTTATTAATATTTACCGCAATAAATAATAAATTAGCTTCTGTCACTCGTATTTGGAATTTTCCCCCTTTATATTTAAAAAAAAACTTCGTCTTTTGATGATTTTGTGAGTAGGCGGAGGCTGAGAAAAACCACAATACCGCAATTTGGTGAAGATATGCTTTGAATTTAGAAAACCCGAAACGTTCTTTATTGGTGTCTTGCTGATAATAAAAAGTTTTGAAACTATTCCCTATCGATTTTCAATGGCACAACAGATCAAGTACGGGGTGCATTAGTACCATCAAAATCCTAAATTTTTATGTATGGGGGTGGCCAATTACACGATATTTGAAAATACACTGCAATGTGCAACTTATGAATAGCTCCTCCGAACTATTTTAATCATGACTTCCTTAATCTCATTTTGCAGAAACCACTAATAGCTACTCCAGTTTGGTAAAACAACTGGATCCAATTAAATGCTCACGTGTAAGACAAAGTGCAGACTTCACAGAACTATTACACTGGGTTAATTTACTAAAGAGCCCGGTATTAGCTCATTTGAATTCTTAAGCCAATATTTGGCGCAGTGTTCGAGGGGGGAAAAATATTTGTGGATTACGTCAAGAAAGTCAAAATACATCGACTAGATTGGATCGGCCCGCAAGTCTTCAAATCCTAGTCAGATTCAAAACGACAAGGATAACCAAACTTCTCGTTTAAAGACCAAGCCGTCGAGGATGCCGGAGCACTTGGTCTAGATGACGCAACGTGCTCGGAATCACAAATGAAGAAAAGCGGCCGTTTCTCAGGGAGTAACCCTTCTTTCATCGGAAACTCACTAACGTTATTGTTTAAAGGAAAATCTAAATAAAAATACCTTGTCATTGATGAAAGCTTCTTGGAATGTCTAGTCCAAATACGATTACTTTTCTAAGACATAATATCTTAGTCGATGGTTATCATCACAAATAAAATTTACAGCATGAACGCAATGTGAATTATATTTTTTCTGGGGGAATAATATCGTCGCTTTTCCGGCAGAGTGGCATAAGTCGAAATTTGTCGTTTTTTAGTTTAGAACACAGAACTGCGCCGAAAAAAATACAATTTTTCTGTGTAATCGGGATCAACCTACTTCTTCTAGTTTCCGAGTTATGAAAAAGCGTCGCTGTCAATTTTCACAAACATCCCTGTCATTATCTATGTATTTTCGAAAAACCGCATAAATCAATTTTTGTTTTTTTAAATATTTCGTTTTCTATAAAACTTAACAAACAAAAAATACAATTTTTTCATGTATTCAACATTCGAGTTTGGTTTTTTATGAACAACAATTTTTTTTTCAATAGATATGAAAAAAAACTTTAAAAGGCTCTCCTGAAAATTTACAAATTTCGACTTATGCCAGTCTGCCGGAAAAGCGATGGTATGTGTTGATAACCATCGTTGATAACCGTGTTGAGCCCACGAAAACAAAAACTATATTTTTTTTCAATTTTGTCGTTTTTGCTTCTTCTTCAAAAATGCTTTTTAATCGTATTAGGCGCACGAAGAGAACTCCTTTAGGCGTTATTTAAGTGCCTTTTCGGCTTTGATATAAAATTAAAAGAGAAAATAATAAACACTACCAGCCGTATTAATAAAAAACGCTTATTCCACCTATATTCCATGGTTTTGCTAAACCGTGGAATAGGAGTTAAGCCATGGCTTAAATAATTACATTAATAAAAACGAAATGTTCGAGGAATAGTTGAGTGACGTTTATCAAAAATCCCTTAAGAAAGTCTACTACAACAAGTGAAGTAAGCCTTCTCTTTTTTACTTGCGATATAGGTACTATAGGGCAAGTTCTGCATTTGGAAAAAAAATCGAACTCGAGATTTTGATCAAAGTTGACATTACGATGATAGCGAAGACGAAAAAAGTGGGTCCGCCAATTCCGTCTGTCTGTCTGTATGTCTGTACCTGGAAGTACAGCCTAAACTACCGGAGGTATTTTCTTCAAACTCGGTAGTCAAGGGTCTTTGGTGATTCCTTAGAGGAGAAATTGAATTTTTTTTTTTAGCTCCAAAAATAACGGTACCCCCCATACACCCGTAATGCAAAATCTTAAAATCTTACTTATCTCGAAAACGACTCTAACGATTTTGATAAAAAAAATTAAGTGTGATATTATGGACATGGACTATATTTTGGTCAAAACAAATTTGGGGGGAAAAGTTATTAGGGGTACCTGTCATAGAACGTTTTTTTTTGATTTTCGAATTTCTCACCAACGGCTCTAACGATTTTAACCAAAATTTTTATGCAGGAGCTGCTTTGTATTTGAAAAAATATAAACTAAAATTTTTTTCGAAAACATAGTTTTTGGATTTTTAAAAAAATAGTACAATTTTTTTTTTGAAAATTCAATATCTTGAAAACCGATACACGATTAAATTTTTAAATTTCGTTTTAAAATGTATTTTATTAAATACTAACAATTTGCATATCAATTTTGTTTATAAAAATTTTAAGGAAAATTTAGTTCACAAAAAACATGTTTCAGTGTGTCTGTATGTCTGTACCTCTCACTACAGCCTAAGCCACTGAACCTATTTCTTTCAATCTCGGTAGTTAGGGCTTAGGGGTCTTCGGTGATTCCCTAGAGGAGAAATTGAAATTTTTTTAGCTCCAAAACTAACGGTACCCCCAATACACCCGTAATGCAAAATCTTATTTATCTCGAAAACGGCTCTAAATATTTTGATAAAAATAATTAAGTGTGATATTATGAACATAGGCTACATTTTGGTCAAAAAAAATTTTGGGACATTTTGGTCAAAAAAAATTTTGGGACAAAATGTTATTAGGGGTACCTGCCATAGACTCGTTTTTTTTGTTTTCGACTTTCTCATTAACGGCTCTAATGATTTTAACCCAACAATTTCAGCAGGAGTCCCCTTAAGTTTAAAATAATATTGTATATAAAAATATTCGAAAAAATATTTGTTGGGTTTTAAAAAAAAAAAAAAAATTTTTTAATCAATATCTTCAAAACCTATGAACGATTATTTTTTGAAATTATTTCTTAAAATCAATATTATTAAATACTTAAAATTCGCATTCCACATTTTTTTTTTGAAAAATTTTAGAGAAATTTCTTATATAAAAAATTTATTTAATAATAAAACGATTTTTCAAAGTTTATTTGCATAAATTCATACTTTTCCGGAAACCAGACAGCAATTTTATGAATTGTTTTATATTTATAAAATGTATCTTAAATTCCAAAGTACTTTTACATAAGAGCAAGTTCGTGCGATCCAGTCGTGCATTTTATTATATTCTGTGTCTGCCTAAATTGATTGTCATTTGCTTGTGTGAAAAATTTTAGAGAAATTTCTTATATAAAAAATTTATTTAATAATAAAACGATTTTTCAAAGTTTATTTGCATAAATTCATACTTTTCCGGAAACCAGACAGCAATTTTATGAATTGTTTTATATTTATAAAATGTATCTTAAATTCCAAAGTACTTTTACATAAGAGCAAGTTCGTGCGATCCAGTCGTGCATTTTATTATATTCTGTGTCTGCCTAAATTGATTGTCATTTGCTTGTGTCGTTTTTATTTGGCAATCCGGAATCTCTCATCTCTCTCCGATCCGGAATCCCAACTGAATACTTTTTTTGATTCTGGTGATTCTGAAGTTTTTTGTGATTATATATGCGAAACATCAAATATGGAGAATAATGAAAATCAAGAATTATGTTTGTTGAAGATACTGTGGAGTTTGACGTTTAGATATATGATGTGTGGGTGCGTCTGGTTTCGATTCTGAATTCAAATCCAGAAGCAAATTTCTCCTCTTTTCAGAATCAGAACTGCCATTTTTTCCCATTTGAAAACTTTCAGAAGAGTCCAGAAGTCTTGTCGGTATTTTATATATACGGGAATCTTGCGCGCTTTCACGGCAGTGACAATTGACAATGGACGTCAAAAGCTGCCTATGTACGGAAGGTAAAAAGATAAGGAAGCAATATTAAAAACATGTTTGGATTTATATTTATGAACTAGAAAATTCTGTTTCCTGATGTGAATTTCTTTACTTCATAACAACGAATTTAGGATATGGCCCAACTGCTACTTTTTTCGTTCGAACTCAAATTTTGAAATACGGCCTTCAAATCACCCAAGGCTTAGAAAACTGAGTGCTTTCTGCTTACTGTGACTGAAAACTAACACTCTTAACCATTCTTTAGTCCGTGTCCGTGTTGTCAGTCAGCATGCAATTTTCTTTCGAATGCAAACTGCTAGGTTGAGAAGCTATGCTATTGGAAGATTTTGTAAGAGGCTGCAGCCCTAAAAAAAAACAATTTTTATAAAATAAGCTGGACTCACAGATTCGAATTTAGACCTCTGTCATTATAATTCAACGCACTAAGCATTATGCCATGGTGTTTTTCCGATATGTAGGGGAAAGTGGTCTAAGATGTTTACCTACAGAACTTAGCAGATTAGGTTTATTGCTTGGGTTTGGACAAAAAAAGTTACGTTGTCATTTTATTTATCAGATGCTAAAAGTAAAGGTCACTTGAATCAGCTGTTTCAGCAATATACATACATTTTTAAAAAGAAATCCAGAAAAACCCTCTTGTCCACCAAGGTGTGTAAGATGGCATACCAAAGTTGGGCAAGATGGCATACGTTACCTTATATTAAAAAAAAATCAACATAATTCGGATTATATATTGTTATATTATTTTATTTAAAAAAGATTAGATACAAGAATGTATAAAAAGGAACTTATCAATGCTTTTCTAAGGCTTTAACAAAACTTTATCAAGCTTTACCTCGATGCTGGCACATTCACAATGTGCCCATTTTGCACACTTTCGGCACTGGATCCATGTATCCTGTTTCTTAGAAACAGATCAAAGCTCATTGCAATATAAGCATGGGATCCTCAGGTTCATCAGTTTCAAACATTTTAAGGTTGCTTTTGGCGCTTTTAGCAGCCTTTCTTTGTTCCACTGCTGTCATGAACGGAGTGCCTGTCAAAACATCGGTTCCAGCGCTTCGATTTGCTCGTTTTTCCAAGTGTGTTGACTCAGGTAGCGATGAAAAATGTCAGCTAGTGAAAATAACAATGTGGAAGTAGGAGTTGATGGTTGTTCATGTTCAAGGGGATCTGCAGCTGGTTCAAGGAGGACCTAGTCGATGTTGATGGCTGAGAATCTATGACATTAATAAACTCTAGGGCTTCTTCAACACTTTCATGATCCTGGATTTCGACATTAAGGAAATATTTATAATCTCTGCAGGTGAAAAAATTCTACCGGAAAAAATATCGGCATTCAAAGGGAAAATCCCTGTTTTAAGGAACCCGTTAACAGCAACTTCTTGATACTGTCCAATAAACACGTCCAGGGTTGTTTTTAAGCCACATCGTTATTTCACCATTATACAAAGTTTTCAAGGGCCCGAAAAATTAAACCTGGAACGGTTGCATATGGTGTGGAAAAGACAACATGATTATATTATTTTCCTTGGGCTAGGAGATGACGTCAATTTGCTTGTGACTTACATGGCCATCTAGTAACAGAAAAAGTTTGTTCTCAGCTTTTGGGGAAGCCCACTTTTTGAAATGTTGCATCCAGAGTAAAAAAAAAGTCTACCAGTCATCCATCCCGATTCTTGCGCAAGTCCTAAATTCCCTGGAGGTGCTCCATCAAGCAATTCTGCCTTAAAACTAATTCGTTTGAAAATAAGGGCTAGAGGTATAAATGATCCAGATGAACTCATGCAGCAGACAGCAGTCGTGTGTTTGTCCCCTTTCTGCACTTGTAATGAAGCCCACCTTCTTTCGACCCTTCAGCACAAGTACCTTCCTGGGGTTTTGAACAGTTGACAAGCCGGATTCATTAGCATTCCAGATGTTCAAAGTGAAATCTTATATTTTGCCATAACATCTTGTAGGGTTTCAAAAAATTTTGCGACTTGCACTTTGTTGAATCCTCGGGCCCTGGCTGCTGGAGTGGCTTCTGGCAGCCTAAAAGCAATATCTGGGTTACGTTTCCTGAATCCTCGCAATCAATCTCCTCCAGCATACTTGTTTGTTTCGTCGAATCGAAGTACGATATTATGTTTAACTGCAATATGATAAGCGAGCTGCCGTACTTCCAAGCATGTCAGTCCAAATAGTCGTGATTCAAGCTTTAAATTTTAGGTGATCTATCAGCTCCTCTTCAATAACAGGTGAACAAATGAGCTTAAGCCTGCAAATACCTTTGTTGACACCTTGTGCGTCTGTTTCTTTAGAAGCGTGTCTGCGAAGAGTGCTTTTTGGGACTTATCCCTTTTGCTACTTTATCCCATCCTATTTGTCCTGCTTTGACGGACCATATAGTTTCTTTCATAGCCTCTGAGCTCCAGCTGTGCCTGCTGTGGTCGTTCGTTTGTAATGGCCAACCACTGAAAAAATAAAATTGTCTATAAACAAAATAAATAAAACATATGTGGCAAAATAACAAATACAATTATTTAGAGTGGGCAAGATGGCATAGTGTGCCGTTTTGCCCATCGCATTGGTATTAAAAATTATGACCAAGGTACAAAGAATGGCATGTATTGGAATTACTGGGGCAATGAGGTCCACCCCGACAGGGGTTGGAAGCCATACTCAATCTAAAACCCCTAGATCTATTTACACAAGAATCGGCAGCCAATAGCGCACTTCGACTTAGCCAGACGTGTAACTGGCGACATATTGCGATAGGTCATGCGCAGATTTAACAGAAATACATAGGAAATAGGGTATGTACTGACTACATAACACCCTGCTTAGACTTTTACAAACCGTTCAAGACCGCCTTTCCTAGCAGAGAGGACTGGAAAATCAACGAGTCATCTACCTATCTATTTATACCGACGGTTCAAAGATGGAAACTGGTGTTGGTGCAGGATTCTTTTCAGAAACCCTTGGACTATCCAGCTCATTCAGACTTCCTGATTACAGCAGTGTCTTTCAAGCTGAGGTCCTGGCAGTGACGAAAGCTGCGAAACAATTCTCAGTGATGGCAATACCACAAGTCTATATCACCTTTTTCATTGATAGCCAAGCGGCAATAAAAGCGATTTCTACCATTGAAATCAAATCGAAGCTTGTAACTTGCTGTCGCGAAGAGCTTAGGGTTCTTGGTACACAGCACAACATTATACTCTGCTGGGTTCCTGGTCACAGTGGTGTCCCAGGAAATAAAAGCGCTGACGAGCTGGCAAGAATAGGATCAACACTTGATCCTAATCAAGCAGACAAAACAGTTCAAATCCCACCCTGCAATCTTAAACAGGTAATCAAGAGTAAAATTCTAGCCTTAGCAAACAAGAGATGGATGTCTCTCGATTCCTGTCTTACAACCAGAAAATTATGGCCTAGTTTCAGTAAACAAAAGACCGAAATTATCATCCAACTGAATAAAAAGTCTCTCTCTCTTCTCGTGAGCAATATCACAGGTCACAACCAACTCGGTTACCACAAGAAAAAATGAAACTCAGTATGGACGACTTATGCAGAGGATGCGGTGACGAAGAGATACATGAGGACACTCCTCACTGCCTGTGTCACTGCCCTGCGCTATATCATCTAAGAAACAGACATCTAGGGAGGCACTTCTTCAACTACTTAGAGGAGCTCTCTGACATTCCAAGCAAAATCATATTAAAATTCGTTAATGATATCAAATGGCTTGAGAATCCCTGATCTATGAAAACAGACTTCAACTACAGTACGACAGTGTAGTACGAACGTAAATGACAACGGCACACGTGTTTCTTGTGAGAGCAGCACCAACGGAGAATGGGTACCTCGCCTATACACCTGCGGTTGCCACTCCTACGTTGAGCACGAGCATCAGTGGGTCGATGGGGCCACATCTACCTAAGATTGGCAAAATCCTCTTTGGTATGGAAACAGCCTCTTCGACTTAACTAACGACCAAACAAACGAACATATACACCAAAAACCGACTTTTCAAACTCACCTACCAGGCGTTGCCAGGAGCCACATGCTCCTACGGGTCTGGTGGGGGGAATGATTGCTCAAGTGAAGGTAAAGGAAAGGAATACCCCCGAGAAGGCGTATACCTCTCCCTAGCCAGGCTATTATGTGACGTTAGAAATTTCAACACTATAGAAATACCCTCTGACATTTCAGGCTAAAGCTTGCTGTAACCCATCTATACCCTTAACGGGCTTGATCGACATAGGATTATCATAGGTTTCAATAAAAGGGGTCACAAACCCTAGGGTATCACAATGGATCTACATTGATCTAAGTGTGACGGTAACAAGATCAACTGTCAGCCTACTAACCTAACCTAACCTAACCATCGCATTGGTATGCATTTGGCCAATACAGTTTTACACACACAATGGGTAGCACTTTTATAGAAAGAAAAACTAGACACTGTTTAAATATTGTTTAAATATTCACTTTTCAATATTCTCTTGGAACATGCAAAATATGAGAATATTTTTTTGTTTACTTACTTTTTTTTCTTTGATTTTTTTAATTAATTTGCGGCACTTCAACAGCAGACCGTCTATGTCAGGTTTCTCGCACAAACTAAAACAAAGGCGTATTCAAACTTTTACGATCCATAAACTAGAACCGGAGAAAAGGGCAATGTGCTATCTTAGGCTCTATGCCATCTTAGGCCACTTTCCCCTATGTGGAAAATTTTTCCAGGTTGGTCTGAGAAATAAAGGTCAGAAGAAACACAATGACTTGATTCGCAATTTTGCCGAATTCACATTTAGTTCTCGGTATATTAATCACAGACCACCTTGAGTCGAATGACCTATTATTTGGCGTCACCAAAATTGCTGCTAAGGCTTTAGTTAAGTGTACACGATTGGCAGATCTTACAATATTGTCAGATCTGTCAGTGAAAAACATGCTTACAATGTCTTACAATCGTGTAGTCTTACAATTAATTGTCAAAAAATTTGTCTGACAATTAATTGTTAGATCATTTTCTGACAAATAATTGTAAGAAATCTGACAATCATGTGTTTGCTAGCTGAGAATCGTGTAATCTTCCAAGTAATTGTCAGACGGTTAATTGTAAGGTATTTGATAATCGTGTACACAAACAATTTATTGTCAGGCCTGCCAATTTTTATCGTTGTCTGCGTTTCTGACAATGAAGAAATTTCAAGATGTTCGTTTTTTAGCATCATACAATTTTTTCATTGTCAGGCAATTTGCAGCCAAGGTTCAATTGAAGCAGTTTCCATAACCAACAAAAACTGACAATTAATTGTGTGTGTACACGGTTGGTAGAAAATCTACCAATCTCTTAATTGGTTGGTACGAGTATTGAGCCGGCTATCTGAAAATAAATTGTCAGCCAACTTCTGACAATAAATTGTAAGAGATTGGTGGATTTTGTACCATCCGTATAGTATACACACACAACTTAATTGTCAGCTCATTGGTAGATAATTGTCAGACATTGTCAGGTCTTACAATATTGTAAGATCTACCAATCGTGTACACTTAGCTTTAGGGTTTGATTACTGACCGCCATGACAAATAAAATATTTGTGTCAAATTTCATGATAATTTTTGTGTGATACCGCACAAAGTTCTACAAGTTGGAAGGAAAAAGACGTTCCTGTCTTACAATCAATCTTCTTTATCCATACTTTTTGAAAATGGAAATTCTATAGGTAGGTTAAAAACTTTAAATAAAGTTTTAGTTAATAGAAAACAATTTCTCAATAAATGAAAGTGATACTTTATACTCAGGATTCAGCAAATCATAGCTGTATTTTTTTTGGCGATAAATCGTAATACACCATTCCAAAATTAATTGTACACTCGTTATATTGTGTTGTTGTGTGAGCGCAAAGGGCTGTATAACTTAATACGCGTCTATAAAATGACCATTGGGTGTAATTTAAGACTTGCTACTCTTGCTAGCCTCCAAGTTCACGACACCTTCTTGAATCCCTATGCAACCCTATTTTGTATTATGATTGTGTTGGAAGGGGTGAACTCAAATAGAGAAAACAAGAATATAAAAAACCTTGCCCAGAACAGCACGAAAGAACACTCTGGCGAACGGTGATGGCCAATTTCTCATGTGGCCGAGATCACAGGACAGTGTCCGTGTTGACTTTCAAAGTTTGTTCGCCTTTGATCCTGTAGAAATGTGTGAATTGACACTCGAGCGAAACAACTTCCCAATGACGTTTGCCAGTGTTTATTCCACATGGAGAACACTACAATTCTCTTAACTTCTTGAACGGAGGAAGCAACTAGGACTTGAGAATAGGAGGTTGCATGGGTGAAAAATGTTTTTAACTTTTTGCACACAAAAAAAAAAAATAACAAAAAAAGAAATCATAAAAAAGAAGAAAAGTTTGAAGCACAAAGGGAGTTGGTTGGCACAACTTTTGGGACAAAGAATGCGGTAGAGAAACACGTTCACCGTTGTGTCGCAGTTGTTGTTTCCCTGGTTTACTCTTTTCCTCTTTTTTACATTCTATATCACACAGTCAGTCGTTCCCATGGAAATGATGAGCTAGGAAGATAATTAATTTCTCGTTTATCCTTTTGGAGTTAATTTCCCAGGGCAGTAATGGGAAACTTTTGCTAGAAATATTAAAAATACAAAAAAAAAAAAAACACCTACAATTTACTTGTACCGAGATCTGAACTGATTTGGAACTTGGAAGTAGGTAAATCCCAAGTCGATAAAAGTTTGTTTAGTTGGGATTTGAATAATATGCTAAATTTGTTTGTGCTTTTGATTCTCTGCAAGTAGGTACCTACTTAGAGTAGATTATCTAGCAATCTATTCATTGGGTACAATAGAGTTCTAGAAATTTAAAATTTAGCTATAAATGGAAAATTAGATTTATTTTAAACAATAAATTTTACTTGAATGAATTTAACGTACCTAACTGAATTCAAAATATGATTGATATTTATTGCCGCTATTTGATTCAGTGACAATAATGAATAATGCTCGCGACCTTCAATCTTTCGCTAAATGCCAACTTATTTGGTTTTCACTGTGTCATTCAAAGTGCGGCTATCAAAATAGAAACAGATAGATGAGCTGTCAGATCAGTATCAGCCCTTCTTAACTCTTTGGCAGAAATTTTCAATACTACGTTAGAAGTTATGAAAGAGCATTAGTAAATACATACCTATCAGAAATAAATTTAGTGATATTATAATTAATTGTTTGGGATTTTCTTCTTTAATTAAACTCTAATTGAATTTGGAAAAGTTTACATCATGTAAAGAAAACTTCGACGCAAGTTTGATATATGTAGGTACATAGATCCTGAACTACTATGTATTTTATACGACGGGCACAACTATACTCTGTTAAACAAAAATTGTCAGTACAGGACTTATGGGAGAGCTTTTTCCAAAGCAGTGGCGCCTGATGCACTTATCACTACACTATACGTTGGGAAAAATGCCACTTAAAAAAGAGCAAGCCACTGATTTTTCTCAAAGAATTGTTGTTGTAATTCTTAGCAAAAAGTTGTACACCCCAACGCGACCGTTGAATCCCACTGCTGAGGGATACTGTCAATGTGTCAATGTCAAGTCCATACGATCGTGCGCTTGTATACTATACATATACATCAGAACGGAGTTACCATAATCATTCTTAATTAAAAGCAAGGAGCTTATTCAGTGAATTTTATTAAGGAGCTTTTGGGATTTGAAGCTTTTGAGAACAAGTTTTATGAAGTTGAGCATGTTGAGTGTTGGCGATTTATAATGCAAACTAGGGAAACCCTGTGAGAGCTTTAAAAGGCGACACACTTATGCAAGCCAATGAAACCAGAGTGAGAGGCAAACGTCCTATCTTGCCTGTACTGACAATTTTTGTTGAGCAGAGTATAGTCAAAACTTCAATTTTCTGATGTTAACGTTCTCCTCTCTCTCACTCGCATTTAAGAGCGAGTTGAATATATTTTAGCCATTTATATTTCGTTTATACTTCTGTTAGACTTAACACCTGAAAAAAAAGCAAACAGATCTCATAAATTTTATTTTTTGTTTTCATAACTAAACTTTAATTCTTGGAAACTTTATGTCTCAAGACATACATGTTTATGTTAATGGAAGAGTAATATTATTTTCGTTTGGTAATCAGAATGAACCTTCCGAAAATCTCCAATCTGGAATAGCCAACAAACAGGTTGCAACACTTCTTTTGATTCTGAAGATTTTGTTTTATTGGATTTGTGAAATGTCAAATGCAGATGGTACTCGTAAATTGAAGTTGTTTTTATTTTTCATTATTTGTAAAAATGGTAAAAACTAATATGAAAGAATTTATCTAACTTGCGAGGACTATATGAGGAAATCCAGCGTACTTTAGGATTTTATGTCACTAGCATATATAAAAATATAGTTCATTAAAATAGTTGTTATTGGTGTAATTTTTTAAATAGGACTTAAATTGAAAGATGATCTACGAGTATATGTATATTTCAACACAAAATGTTTTAATTTTGAATATACAGCTATTTTATTACGTGAAAACAACGAAATTTAATACAAATTATTTGTCCCTTTCAATGTTTTTTTATTTCAAAACTTTGTAACTTTTTGATGCAATGTTTGATCCACCTGAAAATTGAAATAATTATTGTAGTTACTTCAGTAAGTATAATCTATGTTGCTATTTGGGTGTGCCACTAATAATATTGAAATGGTGAACTAAGAAAAACACGTCCCTCGCTCTTTTTGAAAATTAGATCGTTACACTTTTCTTTTCATAACTTTTTGATGCATTTATATATCGTAATAAAATTTTGTTCGACAGCGTAATTTTTATTTTAGATGTAGAAAATTAAAGAGCACACTCAAAAAAAGCTTAGAAATGTCTAGAAACCTGAGCGAGTGCTGAAAAAGTAACTGTATTAAGTATCATTTTTTATTCCACTAAATAGATTATTTAAAATGAATTTTTATTTTAAACGAAAATTTTTTTAACTTATTTCATGTACGTTTCTCGGACTTTTATTTTATTATTTTATAATTTTAAACACTAAATTGATGTATAAGTTATGAAATAAGGGAATATAACAAAAAGTAAGTGATACTTCACTCTCTGACATACATGCATGAGGAAAAAAAAAATGGTCGATGAACTTATCGTAAGTTTTTTACGATTTGAAAAAAACTGGATATGTAGGTTCGGTTTTTGAAATTAACTACTTTTTTATTTTTTTGTGCACCTGTGTAGAAACTCGATATATTTTTATCAATTAATTTTTGATGCATTGATGAATTTTAGTAACGCGACTTGATTTACATTTCTGACGTTACTTTGATTATAAAAACATCAACTGTTTTGGTGTGCTAATGATTTGAATTTTTTTTTTTAAACGAAAATCTTAATGTACGCTGGATTTCCTCATATATTTCTCAATAACTTACGGGAATTTCTCTTGGACAATTTTACTTTTATTAAACTACTTTCCACAACAAATTCAAAATTCAAACTTGAAAATGAGGACGATAAATGAAATGTTTGCATCACAGTCGATGATGAATGTAAGAAAAACTCGCTTTAAGACACTAACGCACCCAGCACTTCTCTCTTCTCCATGAGTAAAGTCTTAATATATGCATACATATGTATGTATACAGGGTGTCCGGTAATTCGTCTGCCATACTTTGAGATGTGATTCTTGGTCATATTTTAAGAAAAAAATTGTTCTACAGTAAAGTCAGATTTTCAACTTTGACATCACTTTTTGACGATTTAAAAAAAGGCTAACTTTGGAGTACCCTGACACACGTTAAGGTCAATTTCTCTGTGAGTACTAATGGTAGAGACCACATTTTAAACTTTTTTCTCAGGAGAAATACTAACCTTTAAAACTACGTTTAAACTGAGCTGATATGCCAGCTATTCAATTTGAATGGTGTTTAGTTTTTTTTGCCCGAGTATAATTTGGACTTTGAGGTAATTTTTTTTTTCAAAAAATGCGTAATAAACATAAAGGTTGTGCACAAGAACTGCTTCCTGACCATTTTGAAAAGAGACTCGAATTTTGTAACTGGTTGCTAGAGAGAAGCTTGGATGACAACCAGTCTATAGAGAATTCTTTGGACAGACAAATCTCAATTTACAAGAGATGGTATTACAAATTTCCATAATCTCCACATTCAAGACGGCAAAGATCATTTCAGCACAGATTCAGTGTCAATATGTGGGCAGATGTAATTGGAAATAAACTAATCGGGCCTTTTAAATTACGGCCCCGACTTAATTCTATCAATTATCTTGGAGGATGTTCCACTACTTCAACTAAGTTCATCATATTTCCAACAAGAAGTGCTCTGGCTCACTATGGTCGTGAAGTTAGGAATTGGCTGGATGAAGAATACGGTGATCGATGGACAGGCAGAAATGGACCAATTCACTGGGCTGCAAGATCTCCCGATCACACTGTACTGGATTTTTTTTTGTATGGTGACGAATGAAAGAAATCGCTTACTCATCTAAAATAACAACTTTAACTGAATTAGAACAACGTATTTCAAAAGGATCACTAAAAGTAAGGCAAGAGTTATAGAGAATAAACATTCAAAATGAAATCCAAAAACGGGCTCTAGCATGCGTTCAAAACGCAGGAGGGCACTTTGAGCACTTATTATGACTGTATTTGCTTGTACATAAAATAAAAAATTATTAAAACTACACAAAACACAAATTATTGTTTTACTCAAATCCTTTACACCTCAGGCAAATCAGAGAAATTGACCTTAAAATGGGTCAAGGTATACCAAAGTTAGCCTTTTTTAAATCGTCAAAAAGTGATGTCAAAGTTGAAAATCTGACTTTACTGTAGAACTATTTTTTTCTTAAAATATGACCAAGAATCACGTTGCTCATAGTAACGAACTCTAGGTATTTGAGGTTAGAGTTGATCATTGAAAGCATTTGAGAAAAGAAAGAGAATCGTACACATTCACTGTGGAACGATTGAGTTTCAAGAGTAAAAAACGAAATTACGAGTAAGTTGTTTATTGAAATTGATTTCTATCAGAAATGATAAAAGTGTATTTAAAAGAAATTTTAAATCAGAATTTAGAAATTTTTAGAGTACAAAAATTCTTAAACTCATTAGCTTCATTTTGATACCAATTAAAGAAATTATAGCTTGTTTAATCCTCTTAAAAATTGAAATTAAAATTTTTAATAATGCATTTCAATGCCCATAGGAAAGAAATTCTTTGGCTGTTTGAACTTTCTTATATCCGTTGACTGTATCAATAACAAAAAATATGACATTTCAGGATTTTGTGATTCTGATTTTGATTCTTTTTTCAAATCCAGAATTGATGCTATTATAGGCATGAAATGCATTTTGGTCAGCAAAAAAAATGTAATTAAGCTAATGGTATAATTGAACGGTTTTTTTGATTTTCTATTTTCCCATTAACGACTCTTACAATAATGCCCAAAAACAAGATTGTATATGAACACAAATTTTCGAAAAAAATATTTTTGATGTGTGAAAAAAAAATTTGAATTATGTAATTCCTAAAATGCTTAAAATTGACATCCCAAATTAAAAAAATACGATTGTCAAAAACCATATTAATTTTTTTCCCCATTGGGTTTTTGAAATATTGATTTTGAAAAACAAAATTTTGAATTTATATTTTTAGATCCAAAAAAATTAATTTAAAAAAATAGAATACAAAATACTATCCAAACTTTTGGCGGGCTCTAGAATACTAAATAGGATCAAAACCAGCTGTACCGTGTTTGAGAAAATCAAAAACAAATAAATGGTTCTAAGGGTAACCATTTTTCAGATTTTTTTTTTCAAGCTATACTTATATTTTTTTTTTTTTTTTTATAATCTACCCGCGCTCAAGGGATTATGATTACCCTTTAAATGTTTCAACACAGCGCGGGCGTGATGTTAATGAAGAGAAAGAAGGATAGGAAAGATGTGTGGCACGATGTTCTGAGACTGAAGGTGGTTGTCTCAGATATTTTTATCTCCAGGGATGGCGGCTGAACTATAGCGGAGAAATGCCGTGTCTTATTTCTATGTCACTTATAATTCACATTATTTTATTTGGTATTCATCCTTGATGGGCATACTAGTTTAGCTCAATTACATGTTGTTAGTGTTATGCCTGAACAACATGTAATGAGTAAACCAGTAAACCCATTGATGACAATTTTAAGAAGGTTTTAATGGAATTAAAGCGACATAGACGACGGCAGGGATCGAACCTGTGATCATGAGGTTGACAGGCGAGCACACAACCATCGCGCCACGCCACCCCTATTTATGAACTAAATAAAATTTTGTGAAAATCTGTTGAAAAGCTTTTCGGAAAAAAAAAATATATTTTATAAGATTTCGAAAAATATTCGTATGGCTGGTACCGTTTTTCTTAGTCTTATAAGAATTAAAAAAAAAATTGCGGTGGGGAGAGAGAAATTGAAAAATGCTCTCTACCAAGTGTAAAGAACATCGGCCGAGTCGCTTAGGCTAGACTGTCACTGTAGTCGAACAGACAAACAGAATTGCGAGACTCAGTTTTTTCGTCCATTGTTGTAATGTAAAGTCTAATACAAATCTCGAGCGGGATTTTTTACAAATGCATTACTATAGCTAGATACGCGTCACAATTTACAAATGCATATATCAAAAATTGATTTTCCGTTTTATTAAATTTAAAAACGTTCCTGTTTTATATACTATATGAGAGGTATAATTTCAAAACTCTTCTTTTTTCAAAAAATGAGTTAAATATGAGAAAGTTTCCCTCAAAAGGGTCGTTATCTACGTATTTAAAAAAAAATCAGAACTCATTACTGCATACAAAGTTTCGTTCGAATTTTTTTTTCGTTTTACTCAAAATTCATCAGAGTGGAAAAGAAGAGTTTTGGAATTATACCCTTCATATAAAAGCAAGGGCCAAATTAAAGCTTCCTTAGAGGTGCGGAATCAATGTTTATTCACAAGAATACATTTTTAAATAAGTGGTGGTATTTGGCTTTTATGTGTGTTTGTTTTATGTAGCTCACCCTACCCCAGTCCTATATTTGAATAATTAATTGGTTGGTTTGTCTGTGGCTAGAATTTTAAACTTTTGTGAAATCAACTAATTGATATCAACCCACACGTCATTATTATATCTGGAATTATCTTTAATATTTATATGCGAGTTGTAATTGATTGAATATACTACATACTGGCCCACTGTCGACTTTTGACGTTTTCATAACGTGTTGCCTTACCAAATTTCCATTTCGTCTCCGTTTAATTTTTAGTTTTCAATAAATTCAAAAACCGCTGCTTCTTAAAGGCATTTACATTGGGCCTTACCAACAATCATATTAAGTGACAACTTTAATATTAATACACCTTGCAAACAGTATGAACACAAAGTTAATTTAAAAATTGTTGAAGTTTTGAGAGTTTAGATGTCACTTTATTCAGTTTGTAAAGATTTCATATAAGGTACTGATTTTGAAATCGGGTGTCATTTAATTTATTGTTATCACCAAATTTGAAATTAGACAACAAATTTTGCGAATATAAAGGTGAGTATAAGCGTTCTTGTAATTGCTGTCCTGTTTATAAAGGGTTTTTCAATTGGCGCGGGTAAATTTAGGCAGCCTGTGGTGGCCATGTTGTTTTGGTAACATCCGTCAAGTCTGTTTCAGTTACTGTCTGATTCAATTTCTGATACCAAATCACCATGGTAAGTTACACGATTGAAAAGCACTTTCAAATGATAAGTGTTGATGAGTGTGATGAGTGATGAATCCTCGGTAATGCAAACGTTGCACGCATTATGACCATTTTACGGTCGACTCTTCAACCGCGGTTCGGTAATCAACATTCGCACGTCAAAGGAACGCACGATCAGTCCAGAACATGAGGCAGTCGATCTCTCGCCGTGCACATCAAGAACACAGCCTTTCGCACTGACTTCAGCTTTGCGAGTTGTGCAGCGGGACTAAGGCCTACACCCGTACTAGATCCAACTGAGCTCAAAGTTTATGAACATAGGCAAAGCCGTTTGTTTGCTGACCAGGATTAAGAACAATTGGAAGAGCACCGGAATTTTGGCAGAAAATCTTCTTTATCGAAGCAGAATTGCCGTATATACAGGGTGATTTGCATAAGGTGTGACAAAAAGCTAGGGCGTGTAGGTTGGACTTAGACAAGAAAAAAATCGTATGGGAGGGGGGGTCTATTTCCCCCTGTTTAGGCGGGAGGGGCAATTTAAGAAAAAAATCACTTAAAACAGAAAAAAAATTATTAAAAAATAACGGTGATACCTACAAAGTAGTGCTATAGCATTTTGAAAAGCCAGAAATACATTCTTTAATTTTGTTTTTAAATAAAGTTGTTCGAGTGAATAGTTTTTGAAAAATTAATTTTCAAAATCAAAATTTAAAAAAAAAAAAATGAAAATTTTGTTTTTAAACAATTTTTTTTTCAAAATTTTACGTAATTAAGTATTATTTTTTTATTCAATATTCAATATTCTTATTAATTTTTGATCGAACACAAAAAACCGGATGTCAAAATGTTTAGGAGTTTTTGAGAAAATTAAAAATAACAAAAACTACTTTGGTCTAAGAAAAGCCTTTTATTTTAGTTTTTGTATTCTTAGGTGAATTTACGATTGAAAGGATTAACTTTCTTTTTACTATTTTTTTAATTATCGGTCTTATAAGCATACAATAATGTGACAAAGTACTGGATTAATCATATTTCACACATTTTTTTCATTGAGAACACCTGCGTGAGAGCATTGGCCTGCGACTTTTTTATTACGGTGGGGTCGGCTTGGCGACGCGACCTGTTTTCTTGTACAAATTATTTCTAATTTGAATGTCAAGTCGTCAACATATCACGATGTCAAATTACTCTCGTGCCGAATTAACGAATATGCATTACTGCTACGGTAGTATGGTCGAAGTCGTGAAGCGCAAAGACTCTACGCTGAAATGTATCCCAATAGGAGGTGTCCCAGTCATACGATATTTTCAAGAATCCATCAACGTCTTCGAGAACACGGAGTACTGGAGCACCGACGGAGAGAAAGTTCATCTTCTGCATCAGTACACATAGAGGAAAGAATTTTGGATATGGTCCGACGTAATCCCTCCCTTAGCACAAGGAGAATAGCTACTATGCTTCAGTTGCCCCAAACTAGAGTATGGGCAGTGCTTCATACCGAGCATTTACACCCGTACCACACTACACCAGTTCAGCTGCATTTTGTCGAACATTATTGCTAAGAGATGAAACTGAACATAATTACTTTGGAAGGATATTCTGGACGGATGAAGCTCAGTTTACCAGAGATGGAGTAACAAATTTCCACAATTTACATCACTGGAGTAACAGCAATCCGCATAACAAGAAACAACCCAAATCTCAACACCGCTTTAGCTGTAATGTTTGGCTTGGTATTGTTGGACGAACAGTTATTGGACCACGGTTCCTGAATTCAGTCATAAATGGAGAATCCTATCTGCAGTTACTACGAGACCTTCTGCCCGATTTGAATGACAACGTTCCCTTGGCCATAGCAGACAATTTAATCTACCAGCAAGATGGAGCTCCAGCACACTACAGCTGCACTGTAAGGAACTGGCTTAATGAACATTTTAGTGACTGTTGGATTGGAAGAGGAGGTCCAATAGAATGGTTTCAAGATTTAGGAACATTTTTGTTCTTACTTCGCAATTGCATTTTTCTGTCACTAGTTAGGGCGTGTAACGTTGCATTATTTAAAAAAAATTCGCAGGTCTATATTAATCCAATGCTCTCACGTAGGTGTTCTCAATGAAAAAATGTTTTAATCTAGTACTTTGTCACTTTATTGTATGCTTATAAGACTGATAATAAAAAAAAATTACAAAAAAAGTTAATCCTTTCTTTCGTAAATGCACCTAAGCCAAGCCGACCCCACCATAATAAAAAAGTGGCAGGTCAATTTTAAACCAATGCTCTCACGCAGGTGTTCTCAATGAAAAAATGTGTGAAATATGATTAATCCAGTACTTTGTCACATTATTGTATGCTTATAAGACCGATAATTAAAAAAATAGTAAAAAGAAAGTTAATCCTTTCAATCGTAAATTCACCTAAGAATCCAAAAACGTAAAAACTAAAATAAAGGCTTTTCTTAGAACAAAAGTAGTTTTTGTTATTTTTAATTTTCTCAAAAACTCCTAAACATTTTGACATCCGGTTTTTTGTGTTTGATCAAAAATTAATAAGAGCATTGAATATTGAATAAAAAAATAATACTTAATTACGTAAAATTTTGAAAAAAAATTGATTAAAAACAAAATTTTCATTTTTTTTTTCAAAATTTTGATTTTGAAAATTAATTTTTCAAAAACTATTCACTCGAACAACTTTATTTAAAAACAAAGTTAAAGAATGTATTTCTGGCTTTTCAAAATGCTATAGCACTACTCTGTAGGTATCACCGTTATTTTTTAATAATTTTTTTTCTGTTTTATGTGATTTTTTTCTTAAATTGCCCCTCCCGCCTAAACGGGGGGAAATAGACCCCCCCTCCCATACGATTTTTTTCTTGTCTAAGTCCAACCTAAACGCCCTAGCTTTTTGTCACACCTTATGCAAATCACCCTGTATAACGACAGCAACCCCCCCGGTGTCCCCAGGTTCAGTGTTGTTCCATGTAGACTTCACGATTGTCTACGTGTAGACAATTCAACGCAAACAATTCATGATTGTCTACATGCCAATGTCAACAATGTAGACAACGTAGACATTCAATTTTTCTTATTATGTTCAGTCTAATAAATCATAAAATTAAAACAAATTTTATATTAATTCAATCTTTCACTTTGAAATTGTATTTATTTGAACACAGAAACGAAACCTGTAGTCTTCAAGAAAAAAAACTTATTATGAATAACATACAGAACAAATCAACTATCGCCATACTGTGATTGGGATGGCTTACATGCATTCCTTCGTAAATGAATGTTAAGGCATTATTATTAGGATATGAATAGACTTTTTTTTAACAAATTTTTATTGACCTGTGGCTGCGAAAACGGCTTTCTGCAGTATTTTGTTGATTTTTGTTGCACACTGTACAATATGCTACATATTTGTGATTTTCTCATTAAAAGAAAACCTAGTTGACCGAAACCTTTATTTTTTCGTCGACCACACATATTTCATTCGCAAAGAGACTCAATATTTGAATAAAAACTCAAATTAACACCTGAAATTTTCTTAAATGAAGTAAAGAATGTGACAGAGAAATCAAGAATGACAGATGACAGATTGGCTTGGCATGTTTTGTCTCCATTGTGTACATTGTCTACATTGTCGACATCATACTCGACATTGTCTACATTGTATACATTGTCGACACAATTGTCTACGCATTAATGTAGACAATCAAAGTCGACACGTAGAGGAACAACACTGCCCAGGTTGCAATGAGTTCTCAAAAAGTTATTATTTGTTGTGGTTTCCGGGCCGTGCGTCGCCGTCATTTTTTCATACGACATGTAGTACGTTTCGTGCCAGACAGCGGACTCCACGATTAATATTGTACATGAACGATTGAGGGCAAGGTTATATGAACACGACGTAGAATGCTTAAAAGAATCGGCCTGACATCGCCAGTTAAAGCCTAGTACGCTGATCGCGCTATTTTATTTTATCTCCCACATTTTTCTCCAAACATCAGCTAAATTCCAAGCTAAATTTTGACATAAGATCTTTGTGGAGAATATGCCACAGAAAACAACTGTTCTCTAAATGAAATTTTTTTTTAAAGATTTAAAAGATTTTAGTTTAAAATGTGATTTTTTGAGAATTATGAAAGAGAACGAATGAGAATTATGAATTATGAGTTATTTTTGCTGTGGAAAATCTTGTAAGACTTCCGTCACCAAATATTCTTCAAAATTTTATTCAAATATTATTACATTTCAAATTGAAATTGAAATTTAGCTCGAGAATAAATGTGCCAGACAATTATTTCGTGCGCTAAATTTTGACAGATAAGTTATGTACAGTTCGAAGAGAAAATTTGATTGGAGCAGCGTACCTCTCGGCTAAAATGCTTGACATAATTTTAGCTAAGCTAAATTTCGGAGAGAATTTTGTATGGGAGATAAAATTTAGCGCGATCTCCGTACTAGGCTTAAGCAAAAAAAGCCTGTAGCGTCTCGCCTGCAAATTTGCAAGGAGCACAGGAATTAGAGCGTAGAAGATTGGAAAAGGGTGATATGGTCTGATGAAATCAAAATTAACTGATTCCAATCAGACGGTAAGCACTATTATTGGCAGCGACCATATGAAAAGTTGCAAAAGCACCAAGTGAAAGAAGCAATGAAACATGCATTAGGTAGCTTAATGGTATGGGGCTGCTTCACTTGGTGGAATGTCGGACCGTTAGTGAAAATTAATGGAATAATGAAGAAAGAAGATTATCTTCTTCTTCGTATTCTAGAGGAAAATTAACCAAACTTCGTGGACGAAAGCCAGAAGATGAAGTTTTATTTAAACAGGATGGAGATGCTATAAGCATACCGCTAAGATCGTGAAAAATTGGCTCGGTAGGCAAACCTTTCAAACGATGCAGTGACCTGCGCAAAGTCCAGGCCTAAACCCCATAGAAAAGTATGCGCTCTTTTAAAAAAAAGACTGTGACGGTACGATAATGCACCAAAAACTTTAGACGAGCTTTGGTCCGGGATTCAGACAGAGTGGGCCAGCATTCCGCACGCGACTAATCGAAAAATTAGTAGAAAGCATATCCAAACGACTCAATGACGTCACTAAAGCCAAGGGCCTTTGGATACATTGAGTTTTTTTATTAAATGAATTAAAAATTAATTTTTCTTTTTCAGTTTTAAAATATGTTTTTATATTTTTTGTTTCTTAAAAATTAAAGAGTTTAAACCCAAAAAAATTTTTTAAATAGCTTTATTTTTGCGAGTTTTACAGCAACTTAAAATCAGTTTTGAGCATTATGTATCCACATATGCTCGCCACTGTATGTCTCGCAGAGGTGACATGAATTCACCACCAAGGTCATGCGATTTGACTCCGCTAGACTTTTTCTTGTGAGGTTTATTCACAGGCTTATATATATATATATAAACCACAATCGACCGATGCCCGTTAAGTGAACATAACACAGGCCATCGCACAAATTCAGGCGGATCTATGTGGAGCAGCCATTGAAAATTGGACCACTCGGATCCGTTCCACCGTAAGAAATCGAGGCGGACATTTGAACGATGTCATATTCCATACTTGGCACGGCATACATGACATACATGGTCCTTTTAAATAAAAAAGAATTTGGTAAGTACATCACTCACAGTTTGCTTGCTTTATTCCATTTCCACATCTACCCGCTCTTTTTGAAAAACCGTTTATAAGCTTATAAGAGCTGATGGATTCTTAATGAATGAAGATGTCATCTTATTCACGAACAAAAAAAAACTCATAACAGTTCTAGACCTTAGTGCTAAAATTGTTTGAAGTAAATTTAAAAATGTTTTAACGCCTTAACTAAAAGCATCTGCCCCTCTGGTTACGTGTCTGAAGCTCATCATCAATTTCAAAGTGAAGACAAATTTTGTTGAATGTTCTTTAAATATTTAACCTTTAAGCATATAAAACTCTCTCATGTCTGTGTTGGCTAACAAAGAACTTTTTACTTAATGCAATCAGCACATGGTTGTCGAAAAACTTTCGTTTATAATTTCAATCAAAAAGTTGTTGAAATAGTTTTGAGGGTATTCCAAACGGTCTGGTTGGTTTTTTTGTCTTGTGAAAGCCAAGCAAGCTGTGATGCAACTATAAGAAGCAATTCACATTTGATCGAAGTGAAATACCTACTATGTCTATTGACTATACGGTATACTATACCTCCTTTAGTTTTAAGCTTTAAAACTTAACCCCATCGTCATCGGGTAAAATCTGAGCTGCGATGCAAAAAAAAAGTGCTTATAATTTTGGAAACTAAAAATGAATCAAACCGAACTTTCATAATTTAATTGAAATTTAAGTCCATAGTTAGTTTGCTGCGTTCAAGCACAAACGAATGGCTTTATGGAAAACTGGTGGATGATTTTAAATTTCTGAAAAATAAAGGATGACCTTTTTTATTCATATTTTTTGTCGTTTTGGGGATAATCAGCCAAGCTCACATTTAGTTTAGACGATTGCTTGAAGATATGTATATAACTTATTCTGACCTTAACCATATACGAGAGAATTTGTTAGTGAAAAGAATCATCGAGTTTTGCTTGAACTTTATATGTTGAAATTTTATTATCAATGCTTCAATCGTCGAGGTGCAATCTGTGAGTTTGGGTTACCAATATGTGTTACTCTTTAAATTTTCATCTCTAATATGTGTTACTCATTGTTACACTTTCAGTTCAATAGAACAACGATTTTTATTTAAAAAAGAAAAATTAACTTGACATACCAAAAGGATTGAAATTAGTCTCAGAAAATCCAATTAAACTTGTTTTTAGCTAAGAAATAGTTTAAGAAGAAGTATGAGATATATTTTTTTTAAGTTTATGACTCTAAAATTAAGTCAGACTTTATCTGCTCAGAAAATGTTATCCACATAACAAGCTCTAGGAAAGTTACATTCATTTATTTAAATAATGTATCTTTAATTTTTCCGAGGCGCAATCGAATTAAAACACAACGCACTGTTGGGTCACACGAACTTGCTCTTATTGACCATAAGAAACGTAGAGTTTCAAAAATGAATTTTACTAGAAACAAAATGCACGACTCGAAACAAAATAGACTAGGAATTTTAAAAACGAATGTTATTAGAGAAAACTGTTCATAAGAATAAAATTAATTTTTTAAACTCTTTTAGTAGTATGAGACAAAAACAGAATGCTTTGCAAATATGAATTTATGCAAGAACAAAAATTACAAGTCCTTGTAGTGGTTTCTTAAAAAAAAAAAAGCTTTCATATACAAAATTTTTAAAAGATTTTTAAGAAAGTACGAATGAAAATTAAATTTCCAAAAGAATATATAGCCGTTTTTGAAATATCGAATTTTCCAAAAAAAAATTATTTTGTTCAAAATAATAAAATATTTTTTTTTTAAGTTTTGAAATGCTATGGTTTTTAGACTTTTTAGAAGCATCTCTACAAAAAATTTTATTAATATCCGTTATGTCGATAATGAGTAATTCAAAATTTGAAAAAATGGTTATATGGAAGGTACAAGTTGTAATATCTTAATTTCAATTTTTTTTATAATATTAAAGATCGTTAAAATTATTTGAAACAAAAAAAAATTATCAAAATTTTAGGCGCCGTTTTCGAGAAAAATACGATTTTTAAAAAATCATTTGTATGGTGGGTACCTTTATTTTTAGGTAAAATAATTTTTTTTTCATACATCTTGTAGATTTTGTTGAGAAACTTTTATTTTTTAAGTTTAAAAAAGTCTGGCATAAGGTTTTCGAAATATTGAGTTTTGAAAAAAAAAAAAATTTGAATTTTTTTTTAAAAATCCAAAAAAATTTTTTTTTGAAAATTTGAATACACAATTCTATTAAAGTTTTTGGGGAAGTTAAGCATAAAAAAATTGATCAAAATCGGTGGTACCGTTTTTGAGAAAATCAAAACCAAAAAAAAAAATGGTTTTTTGGGGGGTACCCTCAAAAACCATTTTTTCGGAATTTTTTTTCAACTAGTACCTAGCTTTAACTAAATGAAATTTGTTTGTATCTTTTCTTAAAAATCTGTCGAACAGTTCTTGAGAAAAAAAAATATTTACAAAATTTCGAAAAAAGTTCGTATGGCAGGTACCGTTATTTTTAGTCTTAAAAAAAAAGAAAAAAATGTGAGGGGGGGAAATTAAAAATGATCTATCAACTTTGAAGAAAATCGGCCGAGCCGCTTAGGCTGTAGGCGAACCGACAGACAGACACACAGACAAAATTGCGAGACCCAAATTATATTCCAACTCTACTTGACATATTTTGAGTAAGCTGCTTGGAAAAAGTGAAATTGTATGACCAGCTTTCAGCCGCTGCTTTCTCAAAACATGATCTAATATATATGACCTACGATTACAACTTAATCTTTGAAGTTCAAAGCATACAATACAGGGCTTTTAATTGGATCGACTATCGGCTATTAGAAGAGCAGGTCAGAAGAATTAATTGGGATACAATTTACTATTTGCCATCGTCGGATGAACAAATCCAATTCTTCAATGAATACACTCTCGCCCTTTTTAACAGGCATGTTCCATTGGTGACGAGAAATAGTACACATTTAGTAAAACCTTGGTGTTCCCATCATATTCGGTCTCTCACACTTTCTTTTAAATGAACATTTCTGTACTTACAAATTATTTCAGAACAAAGTCATAATGGCAATACGATCCACAAAGTGTTAAATTTACTCCAACCGCTTAAATCCTTCATTAAGCAGACGACAGTTGTGGAAAAATCTTCGACAAATAGGTGTTGCCCTGCTGAAGCTCCTATTAATGATGACTCTAATTTTACTTTTAGATCAGTTGATAGTTCTGAAGTAGTTGCTAGTATTTTATAAATTAAATCAAATACTGTTGGACTACCCATTGTCTTACCTTTCGTAACATACATCTTTAACACTATTTTAACAACAGGTAAATATGCGGAACAGTGGAAAAAAACTCGTGGCAATGAATTTAGACCGACCGTAATTTTACCCTTCTTGTCCAAAGTCTTCGAAAGAATTTTGCAGAACCAAATCACCGCGTATCTCGGTTCTACTAATTTAAGTCTGGTTTTCGGAAAGGCCACAGTTGTATCACCGCCTTGATTAAAGTGCGACAAGAGTTAGAAGAGTAATTTTGATTTTCTTACTCTTTTAGATTTCTCGAAAGCCTTCGATATAGTTAACCACTCTGTTTTATGCGAAAAACTTTTTCAACAGTTTAACTTCTCATTTTGTGCAGTAAAACTTTTGCTATTATACTAAAAAGATCGAACGCAGGCAGTTCAATTAAACAATAATCTCTCAAATCTCCTTCCAACTTCACGCGGTGTTCCACAAGGTTCAATTTTCGGTCCTTTATTATTCTCTCTATGTGTAAATGAATTGCCGTTCGTAGTAAAAAGCAGTCAATGCAAATGTATGCTGATGACGTGCAAATTAAAACACAGTTGCCCGTTTGGCCTCACCAAAAAGGAGTGAGCAACCTTAATGAAGACTTGGAAAAAATAACTTGTTGGTCACAGAGAAATGGTCTTTTATTAAGTCCTAAAAAATCTGTATGTCTTGTGATTTCTAAGAAATTTGTTGTTCTTTCCTACTTTCCTTCTGTTCTCCTGCATAATTCCCCGATTAAATATGTTGAAACGGCCAAAAATCTTGGAATGGTGTTTAATCGAATTTTAACCTGGAACAATCACATAAACACTGTGGTGGGTTAAACATATGGAATTCTTCGAACCATGTGGGTTTTGGGTAGCAAAATCCTTTACCCCCATACGAGTGCCGATGTTATTAGCGAAAACGCTTGTTATACCCACTCTCATATATGGTTCTGAAATATACTCGTACTGCGATTCTGTTAGCAAAAGAAAGCTAAACGTTGCATTTAATAGCCTAATACGTTATGTTTTTGGTCTTGGAATAGATGATAGTGTATCTACCTTTTCCAAGCTCCTATTAAGCATGATATTTGAAAGTTTCCTCAAGTACCGAGCACTAAGCTTACTCTCAAAGATTCTCCTCAGCCAGAATCCTGAATACCTCAGTGATATGATCACCATGTCATCCTCGCAAAGGACACGAATGCTCATTAATCCGCGCTATGCCTCACTTACACCCGAGCGTCAATATTTTGTATATTTTATCCGCTTATGGAATTCTCTTCCGCGTAATATAAGAGAAAAACAGGACGTATCCAATTTACAGGCCAGAATAATTTTCTCACAATAATTTTCCACCTTTTTGCACAAACTTATTGCTTTTTTGTTTCATTTTCTCAGTCTCTTTCTTTTCTTTTCCATATTCTTACTTCTTCTTCTTCTTTTTTTTTTGCTCTTTCTTTTATTCAAAAAATTTAAGTTTTGATATGCAATATTTTTTAAACTTCTTAGAAGCACTTCTGCATAAAAAGAATTCTTTCAAATACTTTATGCCAATAATGAGTTAAGCCACTTGACTCAATGCGTTCACGAGACTACTCGAATTCCTGACGTTGCAGGTCAACACACTAGACTTGTTTCTTACCTCTGGCTCTGACCCCGACAAATACACTATAAACATTTTATCACCACTAGGCACATCCGACCATTGTGTCATATCTGCAAATTTCTCATGCCAACAAAAATTAGTTAGAGAAATAATTCCTAAGAGAACCGTTTGGCAATACAACATATGTACAAGTAAGCCAACTGGGACGGTCTCAAAGATTTCTTCAGGAACTTTAACTGGCCGTTATGCTTCCTCGATAATGACGTGGACTCTAGTGCACTATCTAGTACTGTAATTAAAAGCATTAATGAATACACAAATCCGCTGACCCGGATAGTATCGCCCCAATTGTTCTGAAGTTCTGTTCTACTCTACTGGCCTCTTTCCGAGTGGATGGAAAACAGCATTTGTCCAGCCTGTCCCTGAAAAAGGCGAATCTTTTTTCCCCTCTAACTATCGTCCAATTGCACTTACATCCCTTCTTTCTAAGGTCATGGAAACGCTGATAAACCAAAGCTTCTTAATGACCGGCAATATGGCTTTCGTAGCAATAGGTCCATTGGTGATCTGATGGTATATCTCTTACAAAATCTTACATCGTTTTGGATATAGTAAAATTATTGCACTTGATATTTCAAAAGCATTTGATAGAGTTTGGCATTAAGCTGTTTAATCGAAATTGCGCGAATTTGGTATTGATGAATCTCTTCGATTGATTGTAAACTACGTTTCGAACCACCTCTCAATACAAGTTGTATTGGATGGTTTTAAATCTTTAGTCCATAAAATAAATGCTGGTGTGCCACAGGGCTCCGTTTTGTCTCCGACTCTCTTTCTGATATTCATCAATGATCTTTTGTCTGAAACTTCTAATCTGTTAAATTGTTTTGCTGATGACCGAACCCTCAGCTTCTCATATTCGTTTCCAGACACATGTCCTTGTTCTTGGGATATGGATCCAGAATAGCAGCATATGATAAATTCTGATCTCGAAAGCATTGTCAAATGGGGAACGAAAAACCGTGTAGAATTAAATGCTTCAAAAACTAAATGCTGTCTCCTGTAGTTTTAGCGAAACCCACCCCCAATGCCGTATCCATAAGCGGCACTTGCATGGAGGAAACCGAACAGCACTCATTTCTCGGTACACTGAAAATAAAATCTAGGTATATATGATAAAAATCTAGGTTGATTTAACAAAAATTTTGTCAATATACGTCCAACAAAAAGTTTTGTCAAATTGACAAAAATTATAGAATTTTGTTGAGGTAACAAAAAATATTTTGTTGTATCCACAAAATTATTTTGTTATGCTAACAAATAAATTTGTTGAAATAACAAAAATATTTTGTCAATATGACAAAAATTCGTAGAATTTACAAAATTAATTTGTTATATTAACAATTCTTTTGTTGTATTAACAATTTTTTTGTTAGTGTTATTGTTTTTTTTATTATTATCGGATTAACAAAATTTTTTTGTTAAATTAAAAAAATTTTTTTGTTAAATTAACAAAATTGTTTTGTTAAATTGACAAAATTGTTTTGTTAAATTAACAAAATTGTTTTGTTAAATTAACAAAATTGTTTTGTTACATTAACAAAATATTTTGTTGAATTAACAAAAATTTCTTGTTATATTTTGTTAAATTAACAAAATATTTTGTCAATTCAACAAAATATTTTGTCAATTTTACAAATTTCTTTTGTTGAATCCACAAAAAACAAAATTAATTTTGTCAAAATAGTTTTTTTTGGGATTTAAGTCCACAAAAATTTGCGTTTCGTCCCTACGATCTCACATGCAACCATCTGTGAGGGCGTATGGACAATACGCAATTCAATCACATACCACCATTTTGGAATGACCATATATTCGACGTCACCAAAAACGCTGCTAAGTACCTACTTAGGTTTCCTTCGACGTTGCAACAAATTGTTTACCCCTTCTGATCTGGCTGTAATCTTTAAGGCCTATATTCGTCCAAATCTCGAGTACAATTCCCTTATTCCCATATGCTCCAATAACTCACTTGAGTCTCTTGGATATAATCCAAAAAAGAGCTTTAAAAATGATAGGTGAAAGTATAACAGAATCATTTGAATCTCTCAAGCACCATTGCAATGTTTCTTATCTTTCAATATTTTACAGTTATTTTTATAAATGCTGTTCTTGTGAAATAGCCAGCTGCATTCGTTCCCTTAAAAAATTTAACCGTAGTACTCGCACTTCAGGGTATGTTCATTAGTTTACCCTTGAGCCCAACTTCGGACGTACAGTTAAATATAGAGATTCTTTCCTTAGCTGCACTACACGAATGTGGAATGCTTTATCCGGCTCTATATTTCGCACCCAATATAATATTCAGATATTCAAAACCAATGCGCATTGGTATCTCCTTTTAAATCCTCTCCTACTT
Source organism: Philhelius festivus (assembly GCA_963931855.1). Classification (NCBI taxonomy): domain Eukaryota; kingdom Metazoa; phylum Arthropoda; class Insecta; order Diptera; family Syrphidae; genus Philhelius; species Philhelius festivus. Next base: position 136,714,185 of record OZ007555.1, on the reverse strand, counting down.
TCCTTAAACGCTCGCACTGTGCTAAAACATTTTAAGGGTAGTCATAATCCCCTTAGTAAATGAAAATTATTATAAGGCCAACAACACATTACATTGCACTCAAATAAAAAAAAACTACGACATGGTAACACTGGCTATCAAACCAATTTGTAACTTGGCTGCTTTTATCTGAGTACCACCCCTGAGTGTAAATTTCGTCCCCTATAGTGCTGCACATTTTCTTGTTCTTTGTTGCACTCATGTCCTTTATCAAAAATTTAAAGCTCTCGAAGCACATTCACTTGTGGGTTGTGGTGTGCAAGATGAAACCATGGTGTTTTGGGGCTTTTGACTTTTGTTGTACTGGGAAATACATTCTTAGCAATAATTATTTTGGCGTACTGAACTAGTGGGGATCAATTTTAGGGGTTTTCTTTTCGAACTTTGTGTTGAAAATTGAGAGAAGTGAGCATAGACTTAACCCCGTTCCATACAGATACATAATGTCACAGAAGGGGAATTAACTTTTGGTATGACTAGGTCAATAAATTTCCATGAAAATATACATAGTTGACACTTATAGTTTGCATGAACGCAAAGTAAGTTTAAAATGTTTTTTTTTTTCTTTGTAGTTTGAAAACTCTAGAGGGTGTGTGTTGCTTGCTAAAGTATAATCTGTTTCATAAAACATGTAGACCGAAAATCCTTGTTTTTGCAGAAATAGTTAAACTAAAGAAAAGTTGATGCATAAATCCCTTAGGAGACTCCTATAAGTTCTATTAAGGTAAGATAATGCCGATAATTTACTTGAACTCAAAATAAAATATTTACAAACTTAATATTATATCTGATAAGAAAATACAGAAAACTATAATTTCTAAATAAGTCTCTTTGAAAGTCTTAAAATCTGTAACGTCATATTAATTATCAGTCCATATGAAAATATATGTACATACGAGGGCGGGTCAATAAGTCCGTGACTTTTGGAATAAAACACAGATTTTTTGATAAAAAAATAATTTTATTTTTCAACGTAGTCTCCCTTGAGCTCTATACACTTTGTCCAACGCTTCTCCAATTTTTTTATCCCTTCCAAAAAAAATGATTTGTCGAGGTCCTCAAAATAGGCCTTTGTTTGCGAGATGACTTCATCAAATCAAATCTTTTTCCACCAAGCCATTTCTTCAGGTTTGGGAACAAGAAGTAGTCGCTCGGAGCCAAATCTGGAGAATAGGGTGGATGAGGGAGCAATTCATAGCCCAATTCATGGATTTTTGCCATGGCAACTGCACATGTGTGCACCCTTGCATTGTCTTGGTGGAAAAGAACTTTTTGCTTGGCCAAATGAGGTCGTTTTCTTTTTTTTCAAATCGTCATTGAATCGGTCCAATAAGTTGGCATAATATTCCCCATTGATTGTTCTTCCCTTTTGAAGGTAGTCAATGTGGATTATCCCGCGTGCATCCCAAAAAACAGTCGCCATAACTTTATTGGCTGACAAACCCACCTTGGCCTTCTTTGGCGCCGATTCACCCTTAGAAACCCACTGTTTTGACTGTTGTTTGGTCTCTGGTGTGTTGTGATGGATCCATGTTTCGTCCACGGTTACAAAACGGCGCAAAAACTCCTCCATATTGCGATTAAACAACGCCAAACCTTCCTGTGAAGTTGTTACACGATTACGTTTGTGGTCGACTGTGAGCAAACGCGGCACCCATCTTGCGGAAAGCTTTCTCATTCCCATGTGATCATTCAAAATTGAAACCACTGAGCCATGCGAGATCCCTACGGCTTCCACAATCTCTCGCACTTCCAATCTTCGGTCGGCCAACACCATATCGTGAATTTTTTCGATTGTTTCGGGTGTAGAGACCTCAACTGGGCGTCCAGGACGTTCGGCATCTTCAGTGCTTGTACGGCCACAACGAAATTCAGTAAACCACTTTTTTACGATTGAAATCGATGGTGCAGAGTCCCCATAGTATTTATCAAGCTTAGCCTTGGTCTCGGTAATGGTTTTTTTTCGCAAGAAATAATGCTTAATAAGCACACGAAATTCACTTTTTTCCATTTTCTCCTCAAATTAGTGAGTAGTCTGATAAAAATAGCTGTCAAACACAAACTAACTGACGCAGCAAGTTTAAATTTTGACAGGAGTCAACTGACAGATGCCTGTTAACAGGAGCAGTGTTGCTGTTTCAGTAAAGAGGTCAGAAATTCAAAAAGTCACGGACTTATTGACCCGCCCTCGTATATAGAATTGAACATACTAATTTGGAATTGGAAATTTCTTGTTCACTTTCGTCTGTGTCGCACGAACTTGCTCTTATGTAGAAGACTAAGAATTAAAAAAAAAATTAATGGCGCAAAATTTTAGTCAAATTACGAGTAGTACAATTTTAAGACTGTTTTAGTATGAAACTAGGTTAAAACAACAATTTTGAAATTTTAATTAAATATAGCATCATACTTTCTCTACCCTTTTTTAACTTCCCATAGGGAGTTATTGTAATCGGTCCGATTTGTCAAATTGGAATTTTTGACATTTCTCGACGTTTCAAGGTCCCTAGAGGCTATATCAATCATTTTTAGAGAGATGTCTGTGTGTGTGTGTGTACGTACGTTCGTACGTTCGTACGTTCGTACGTTCGTACGTTCGTACGTTCGTACGTCCGTACGTTCTGGTACCATTTTTCGTCGTCGATATCTCAAGAACGAGTAAAGATATCGACTTCAAATAAATGTTGTTTAATAGATAATAACTTCGAAAGAGGCTGAAAGGGCGTTTATTAAAATTCAGTGAGTAGTTTTTTCACTATAACGGTTTAACAAAAAAGTAAAAATTTTGGTTAGTTTCAAATATCTCACGAAAAAATAATGCTATTGATTTCAAATAATATTTAATGTACTCATTATAAGATCATACAAATTTGGTATAAATTTGGAAAAAAATGAACTAACCGTTATTTTTTTAAATAAAAAAAACTGAAAAAAAATTTCATAACCCAGATATTCTAAGAACGGAAAACAATTTGAAACTCAAAATAATTTTATTTTACGAGAAATAATGTGTTTGACAACTGGTGAAAATTTCAAAAAAATCAGTTTACAGTTTTTTTTACAAAAAATAAAAAACTATATAAAATTCTATTGAAAATTGGTAAAAATTGTTTTTTGACTCAAATTTCTCGAGAACTAGTTGTGATATTGACTTCTAATTTATTTTATTTTATACATAGTATAATTTTGTACAGTTGGTAAAATGTTGACAAATATTGAACCAATAGTTTTTTTTTTTAAATAAAAAAACTATTAAAAATTCTAGTGAAAACTAGTTAAAATTGTATTTCAAGTCGAATTTCTTGGGAATGAACACCGATAGTGCCTTCTAAAGTTTTTTATTTTATACATCGATACCTTCCCGTAAGAATGTATACTAAGCGACATTTCTAAAATTGTTCAGGAAACGAAAAAAACGAAGAAAGTTCTAGTTGAATCATAGTGTGCTAAGAGACAATTTTGGTTAAACTAAGTGACATCTAACAAAATTTTTTGTTGCTCACGATCAACATCAACAATCTCAATTTCAAATCTCTTTAAATAATTAAAATGCTTTTTAATCTTAAAATAATGTTTGTTTGAATCTTACAGCTAAAGTTTCGTTGGAAATTTGGTTATTTGAAAAAAAAAACTAAATATAAAGTTTTCAAGATCACAAATGGGAAGTTATCAGTGTGGGTCGCACCCAGCCTCTTTTTAAAAGTTATAATCATCGAATACGTATTTTAATTGTCTTGTATCGTGCTAACTTTATATGACCTTTTGACATTTAAAAACGTCAAATAAGGTCTGTTTTCTTACTGTGATTGTTTTAGGTGTGTTCAGAAGAAGACGATAATAGTTAGAAAATGGTTGAAATTAAGAATGAGTTAGTAAACTACTTTAAAGTTAGCAAATTGTTAAGTAGTATCATACTAATGCCTTAATAATATAATGTTTAAAATTTTGCACCAATGTTATTAGAGACAACCGTTCACAAGCATAAAATCCGCTTTTTAAACTCTAAGAACAGAACAGCCATGTGATTTCTTAAGTATGAATTTATGCAAGAACAAAAATTATAATTCGTGTTGTAGTGGTTTCTTAAAAAAATAAGCTTTTATATACAAAAGTTTTAAAACATTTTAAAGAAAATATTTTGGTACGCAAACTTTAAGGCTAGCCGCGCACTAGCAATTTTTAGTTGCGAAACTGCTTGGTTCGAGCAACTAAAAAGTTTGTGTTTTGACACAAACTAAACGATTGCCTAAAATAAGTTCGCCATTTTATTGAACATATAATTATCTGCAAATTCACGGACATTCAACCAAACAGTTCATCTGTTTCCTATAAGTAACCAAACAGTTTCGCAATTAAAAATTGCTAGTGCGCGGCTAGCCTAAGTGTTTATTACTGTACGACTAAAAATTAAATTTCCAAAAAAAATTATTGTCTTGTTTTCAAGATATTGAATTTTCATAAAAAAATGATTTTTTTTTTTTTTTAATTCAAAAATATTTTTTTTTTAAATTTTGAAATGCCATGTTTTTCAATTTTTTTTAGAAGCTTCTCTATAAAAATTTTATTAAAATCCGTTATGCCGATAGTGAATTTAACATTTGTATGGTGGTTAGTATACATTCATTTTAAGATAAACGAAATTTCTTTCTCACGTCTTGTAGATTGTATTAAGAAAATTTTAATTGTAAAGTTGTAAACAAAATCGAGCATGGTATTTTCGATATATCGAGTTAAAAAAAAAAATTAATTTCCTTAAAAATCTTTTGGATTTTTTGGATTTTTTTTTGAAAATTTTAACGCACAAAACTATTTAAACTTTTAGTGAGCTTTAGCATAAGAAAAATGATCAAAATCGTTTGTACCGTTTTTGAGAAACTCAAAAACAAAAAAACTGGTTCTAGGGTGGGTATCATTAATAACCATTTTTCGGATTTTTTTTCAAGCATTAAATAGCCCCAGTTTTTTAAATTCTGAAAAAATAGTATGGCAGGAACCGTTTTTTGGTCTTAAATAAAAGTGTCGGAGAAAAAAAGTTAAAAATGCTATACACAAAGTTAAAAGAAAATCGGCCGAACCGTTTAGTCGAATAGGCAGACAAACAGACAGAATTGCATAACTTGCCTTATATTACCTACTTATAAGTCGGAAGTAAAAACTATCGCCATGATTTTGCTTGCTGACAAACCCCACTTCGGCTTCGATTTACCAGGAAAAGTCCATTGTTTCGACTGTTCCTTGGACTATTGTGTGTTGTGAATTTGTGTTACCACCACGGTTATAAAATGGCCAAACACTCCTTTAAAGTTTGTAAGCAAGCGCGGCACCTTTTTTTACGGAAATATTTTATTTTAAATCGAAATCACTTTCACTCTCCTATCGTCGTCTATTATAAAATCTTGGATTTAATCAACTATTTGTGGTGACCAGAAGGTTGAACTTCCCTTTTGCTGTAACAACTGTAATGAAATTGAGTAAACCAGTGGTGAATTCTTCCAATCGATGGTGAAGAATTCTCATATTATTAATCCAGTTTTTGCTTGGTTTGCATGATGGTTTTTTCTGGTAAAACATAGTGTTTAATGATGAGCACTCGAAATTTACATATTTCCATTTTAAGTAAAATGCTCATAGGCGTGTGCATAAAATGGATGCCACAATATCAATATTTTACATATGCTTCTTTACAAACTGATGGATTTGATTTTCGGGAACTAATAGACCCACTTATTGTCCCACATTTCTACAATCCAGTCCAACGTATTGTTTCCAGTAAGACATGCATGATACTATCATCGATAAAGGACTCAGGTTAATCGACCTTGATTCAAGGTGAAACATTTTGGAAGTTGTGTATGTAGTAAGAATTTTCCTCATATCAACACTTATTTCCAAATTATAAAAGATATTTATATGCGCCTTTTCCGATGAAGCTTAACAGGCTATTAAAGAGGAGTCTTATGATTTCCTGGATGGGCCTATTCATAGTAAGATAACGAAGTTAAGGATCCGAAAGCACTCTGGTACCCTCCAGACGGACTAACCACCAACCGAATCGACGACAATGTTTTAATCGACCGACACGGGCGCGGCGTGCGTCGCACAAATATTATAAATAAAGGGTTTTCCAATAAGAGGTGTTATTTTGATATTCAAAGAAAAATGGCATTTTTGGAGATAAATGATCGGATGTTTATTTCACTATAAAGAGGAAGGTATGCCGTTAATAATGGAACACAACATCAGCCAAATGGCCGCCAAGACCACGCTTACAGGACCATATCCTTTTCATGAAATTTTCCATAACCAAATCGCAAAGTGGCTGCCCTATGTCCTCGATAGCCTCACGAATTTCATCTTTGAGGTCTTGAATCGACGCTGGGCTGTTGGCGTAGACCTTATCTTTCACGTGGCCCCAAAGGAAGAAGTCGCAAGGTGTTAAATCACAAGATCTCGGTGGCCAATTGTGATCACCTCTTCGAGAGATAACACGGTCCGGAAACTTTTCCCGTAAAAGATCGATGGTTTCATTGCTTGTGTGGCACGTAGCGCCGTCTTGTTGAAAGTAAACGTTGTCCAGATCAATACCATCCAATTCAGGCCATAAAAAATCATTAATCATCTCTCGATAGCGCAATCCATTGACCGTAACTGTTGCTCCAGCCTCATTTTCGAAAAAGTAAGGTCCAATGACCCCGCGGGACCATAAACCGCACCAAACAGTCACGCGTTGAGGATGAAGAGGCTTTTCAACAATAACTCTTGGGTTTTCCGAGCCCCAGATGCGACAGTTTTGCTTGTTGACGTAGCCTCCGAGGTGGAAATGGGCCTCATCAGTCAAGATGATTTTTCGATGAAATTCCGGTTCATTTTCATGCATTTCAAGGACCCAATCAGCAAAGACACGACGTTGTTGATGATCAGCCGGCTTGAGTTCTTGTGTTAACTGAACTTTATAAGCCTTAAGACCCAAGTCTTTATGCAAAATACGGTGTAATGACGTTTGTGGAATGCCTAATTCCAAAGAACGACGAGGAATGGACAAACCTGGGTTTTCTTCAACACTTTGGGCTACAACAGCAATATTCTCAGTTGTTCTTGAGCGACGTGCACGGGTTTTATTCTTCACATCACTAACTTGTCCCAACAGCTCGAATTTGTCCACCAATTTCTGTATTGCGGTCCGACAAGGTGCTTCACGACGACCCAAAAATGTTTTAGTTTTACGAACCGTCTCTGCCAAATTTTCACCATTTTTATAGTGAATTTTAATAATTTCAATGCGTTGTTGAAGCGTGTATCGTTCCATTTTTATTAATAGCGTAGTTTCTACTTGTCAAATGTCAAAAAATGACAGCTTCAAAAGTGACAGCTACCGAAATAGCGGGCTATTCAAAATAACACCTCTTATTGGAAAACCCTTTACTATCCAAAAACTGTGTTCAAAACTCTTTCAGCCAAATCTATAAAGAAATTTTAAAGATTGCTTAACTTTAAAATACCTCCAAACAGCTCTTAAGTATGAAATCGGTATCTACATATAATCAATTTTCACATTTAAGTAACGTTACTTAAAGGCCTCTTAACTTAAACGCCATCCACCGCGTTTAAAGGTTACTTAAAGACATTTTAAAATGTATTTTGACATATCATTTGTCATCTTTTAAATTTTGAAGTTTCAAATTGTGAGTTTGTATTGTTTGTTGTTATATTTTAGAATTATAAAATGCAAAGAATTAAGATACAGAAAATTATAAAATATTTGTACGCGCATAGAATTTTCATCCAGGCTTCCCGCTTAACCTTTAAAGTGTTTGTATCGACACTTTTGTCCTCGTTGTTGGAGGTGAATCTGTGCATGGAAATAATTTCTTCTTTTTTTAAATTTACTATGGCATATTTTAAAATAAAGACGTTTTCTTGTCGAAAGCATCCCAATTTTCAGATCTTTTTCTTTTTTCGTGGCGACGGGAGTGGGTTTGTGTTCCATTGCATTTTTCTTAATTCCACAGATATAAAAATGTGTCTCCAAATGTTTACTAATTCAAAGTGTCACAAAACAACTGTGTTGTATAAAATGAAGCAGCATTTGTTTTTTTTGTATTAGATCTTCACATTCTTTTACGTTACGTGACACAACCATCGTTTAGTTAAGAACCAATGAAAAATTGATTATAGATACGAAATCATTTAAAGGCAAATTAAATATTTAAGTTAGCTTAACTAAATAACCTCTAAGATGCAGTTTAAGAAAATCTTATACGAGTAGATACGGCTGTTTATGTTTACGCCGAAGGTCATGTTCTACAAAACCCTTATTGGGTCCAACCTGCACTACAACACAATGTATTAAACGACACGTAGAAAGGAAGAACTGAAAATAAAATATAGAGGCAAATATTTTAGATTTTCGATTTTAAAAATATAGACGTACAGTCGACTCCCTCTAAGTCGTACTTTCACGGGATATCAAAACTAGTTCGAGTTAGAGGGAGTTTTAGAAAAATTCGAGTTAGAGAGTTTTTTTTTATGATTTATTGAATTAAATAACAAATAAAATAAATGAACAAAATAAGTAAAATGAATAAAATAAATAAAGCTAAGCTTCTTGCTTTTATCGCTCATTAATTCATAATAATGTATTAAAAAAATATTTTTTCAACTTAGTTATTTAAAAAAATTTGTAATTGTAATTTGTAATGTATGGCAATTGGAATCTCATCGCCACGTTCCCCTTTTCTTTTCCAATACACAGACCCACAATGATTTAAGATAACTTCAGTGATATAGTTTTACTGCTTTCAAATAAAGCACATGTTTGGAAGTTGGAATGGAATAGAATCCAACCAACAAATGCTTTTTTATTTCATGCCAATTTTTGTATGAATATGTTTTTAGGAAGAGATTTTTATGTTTGATAATATTGTAAATTGCAGGTATAGCACACTGACATGACGATGACGGTGCAGACGATGCAACATAGAGAATCAAAGTGTTCGAGTGTGTGCTTGATGTTTTAATAAGAATTACAAACAATAACGAGTTGCGATTTGAGAGATTTTTTTTTGATTTTTTTTGGCAAAAGAAAAAAAAATCGACTTAGAGGTCAATAATCAAGAAACTGTGTTCGAGTTAGAGGGAACTTCGACTTAGAGGGAGTTCGACTTAGAGGATAGTTTTTGTATGGAAAATTGAGGGGAATGCAAAAATACGGCTAAAAAGTTCGAGTTAGAGGGAACTTCGACTTAGAGGGAGTTCGGCTTAGAGAGAGTCGACTGTATTTACACAACTTGAAATTAAAATAAAAAAAAATAGATTTCTTATCTTAAAAAAGGTATTGCATAATTTTGTGAGTATTGCCGTGGATTTTCATAATTGTTCCTCTTCATTGTTTCTTTTTTTAATTTATTTTTTTTTTCCGCCAAAAATGGGAATAGACTATTTTTTTACTATATTTCTGTCAATCATCGTATTTATCAATACTTACCATTTAAATTTAAGCAGACTAATCTTACTTACCTTTTCTTTTCAATTATATTGCACCTATTTTTTGAATCTTAGTTAAATAAAAAGTATTGTTATTTTTATAGGGGTCATAGTTTTTTTATTTAAATATTCTAACAAAAAGTAACATCGACCTTTACCAGATGTTTTCATTTCTTATGATTTATGAATAATATTTATTTTGTAAAAATAAAAATTTAATAAGCTGATTTAAATTTCGGTTGAAAATCAAAATTTAAATTACATTATTTTAAACATTTTCTCTTAGCACTATTGATGAGTTTTATAAATTTACAATTTGATTTAAATGTGCATTTTGAATGATTTTGAAAGGATCTACATGAAAGTATTGTTATTTCATTGTAAAGTAATTTCTTATTCTAATATAACCTAATACAATTATTATGGGTGCAGTTATAAAACTTAATGAATATTAATACATAATTTGAAATTCTAAATTTGTTTTCTAACATTTTTATATCTATCATATTTATTTATATAATTTACAGTTGAAATTTATTTTTTTATTTATATTCGAAACATTTTGTTTTATTTACAAGAACCCACATTTTAGTATTATTTTTAATTTGTATGGTGGAATTAATTTTATTTAATGTTAATTTAAATTTTGTATTTTATGTTTTTGTTAGTGTTCAAAGTTTGTGGCATGAATTAGAAATGGATGATATGTTTGAGGGAAAATTTAAAAATGCCATTTTTTATTTTTTATTTTCGAATCTTCGGTAGTAATAAAAGAAATCTGTTAAAATACATAGGTAGGTGAAGGAACAACCTTCAAAGTTAAAAACTTCACACCGTTTGTAAAAAAAAGAGGTGGGGTACGTTGTTGCTGACTATTGAATTGATGAAAGGAGTGATTGAAGAGGATAATAGATACAAGAAAATTCAAAAGCCTCATATACGGACATTTTTCATTTACTAGGCACTTTTCTTTTTTAGTTCATAGAGTTCAGAGCTTCGAATATGTGTTTCTTTTTTCGTTCTGAGCTTGTTTCGAGCGTGTTCAAGTTGCTTAAGAGTTAAATGCTCAACACAAGCTTTTGACAGGTGAAAATTGAAAAAAAAAAAAAAAAAAATGGTGAGGTGTGTTTCAAAAACAACTCAGAGCACTCAGAGCACGCTTGGTTCAGAGGATGTTCATAACATGATCGACATGCTCGGACTCTGTTCATAAATCTATTCCGAACTTAAAAAGAAAAACGCGTTTTGCAAGGAGTGACGGAGAGATTGAATATTTTTTTGTGTAATAAATATCAAAAGGAATTAGGTCAGATTCAAAAATTTATTTTGAAATTTGCCCATAGCGGTTATTCGCGATCCGGTGGTCCAAGTCTTATATTTTATTGTAAAATTTTAATATTTTCTTATATTCCAACAGAGGAAAAAAATAATTATTTTGTAGTTGGAATGTAAGGAAATGTTATACATTTGCCAGCTCACCAAATGTCATATCGTACTCCCTGCTGTTACTCGTTTCTGCTTTTCCTTTGTAATTATAAATAAATGGAAATAACGAATGTTGAATTTTGAGTATTGCCACAGATTACAAAAAGTGGGTTCACGATCTAATAACAAAAATTAAACTTTGAACTTTTATTAGCTGTTACACCAGATCGTATATACCCTTTATATATTCAACACATTTTAAAATGCCAAAACCGGATTAAGTATACTTTTCCGAAGGTCTTGATGTTCCGATCTCGTAATTCCTGAATTCGTTCTAGGTTTCAAGATATTCGAATGTAAAAGTTCGACAAAAATCGAGCTCATATTACCCAAAAAAATAATTTAGCTGTAAAAATTATAAAAATTTCAAATCATTTGCCTGAAGAAGGGTGTAAAGACACTCGAAACGTTGCAGCTAAATTGGTTATTGAAAATCAATATAGAGAGCGGGCTCTGTCGATATAAACTCGCCAGTTGATGACATAAGTTAACACATCTAATGTGATATACTATATTTGAAGCAGTGCTGAAGTACATGATTCTTTTGAACATAGGTAGAAAGATTTTATATTTCGATATATTTATATGGTCTCTATAAGACCTTGCATAATCTTTATTTAAAATCTTATTTATTTATGTATTTATACAATATGATGTGTGTTCAATAAGGTACCAAAAAGGGGACATCTATAAAGCTTTTCTTCCACGTGTAATAAACAAACCGTTTATGATTATTTTTTTTCGCGGTTTTTAAGGGGTTTATGATTCAATACGCATAATGTCACTGAATCCGTGGGTGGAAAACACATACAACTTCATATTACACACAAATTGGTATAGTAAATTATTTTTCTTTTATACATCAAAATGATATCAGGTTAGATAAGCACTTCACAATTCGTTTCTGCGCAGTTTTTATGTTTTCTGAATAAACCCAATAATTTTTCAAAATAACTGACAATTTTCATAAATAACCGACAATACCGCGGTGGAAATGATCAAATTGGTTGTTGTTTTTTCCTTCACTTTCAATATTCAGAAAATTAAAACTTATATGCATAGATACGAGTACCTCGTATTAAATCCTTCCCAATTTCCCTTGAAGCTAGCACTGAGTTAATCATCTTAAGGGTACAATAATCCACTTTAGAGCGCGAACATTTAAAAAAACAAAAATTCACGGAGACACAAATCGGCTGTCACTTTGAATTGATACAAAAAGCTTGGGCTTAAAATTTGCATGCAAATTCCACTTAACCTAAAAGAAAACCTTTCATCCATTAAATTTAACAATATGCAATGAAAATATCAATTCCTCCATACAAGTCTCTTCCATTTCACAAACATTAATTTTGATTTTTAATATCCCAAAAAAATCCATACGTTAAACTAATTCTGAAAATTGTGTGCTCATTCATCTACGTAACAATCTCAAATCATGCGTTTGTGCTTCGTGTCGTCATCGACATCGCCATCATCTGAATATATCGATATCAACATCTTGGCACCAGAAGCACGACTACAACGACGATTCAATATCAATCAATCGAAATTAAACCTCGGAAATATATCGCATTTGCATATTTCTCCGATTCCCCAGCCATCATTTTGGCGCACAATAAAAGCTGATAACCAGATTTATACAAACGTACACGGTATAAAAAACTCAAATCGAATATAAATTTTAAAGGCTTCTGTTAGGCATCCCTCATCCTATAATCTTCTTTGCCCCCTCTCAGCATCTATATTCCCACTATTAGAATAATGAAAAATAAAAAAATCTCAGTCAAATGATTTTGTTGAACCTTCCCGTGTTGGTTCCCTATCCGGGAGTTACCAGACCCCCATCTCGCATTGTTATATTAGCTTTCAATAGTAATAATCAGCTTTGTTGAATGAGTGAGAGGGAGAGGCAGAATTTTCCTCAAGGGATATCCTTTTGCGGGATGTAGCTCGTCTGAGTCCTTTCAACTGTCTTATGTGTGAGATACAAGATACACCAAAAACCAATAGGATTTAGACTTTTGCTCTTTTGCGACCGTCTCTATGCCATTTTACGAGCCCCCAAAAGACCTTACCCAGAGCTGTCTCTGGAGAGAGGACCGAGGAAAAAATTCTTGAGTTTTGAAATCCAATTGAAATTTGAATAATATTGCCATTAATAATCGAAACGATGAAATTGATTTGAAGTAAACAAACGAACAAGGCAATTCTGACTGTTTTGTCCTATTTTTTTCTTTTTTTATTATTGGATGATTGTTTCTTTCAGATTTTGTCCTTTGTATAAGATGTATTTTGTCCTTGACTGTTTTTGTAGGGTGGTTTATTGTGTGTTTGTCATTTAATTTGGTAGTTCTAATTTTTTGTTTCTTCTTCTTTATTGCTGTGTGTAATTTTTTGGTATTTTGTTATGATTTCATTTGGGATTTGTTAGTTGGTCGTTTTTTTTTGAACTTTTTGATGTTGATGTTTTTATATTGTTTGGCATACTTAATGGATTTTGAAGATGATAAATGATGTTTGATTGACGTCAATACTAATAATTCTGATCCAAGGATCAAGTAAAAAAAAAATATAAGGAAATAAATAGGACATGCTCGTACACACCTCTGCATATGTGTAGCAGGTTTGAAGTTATTGGATTACTCGCATACAATTAGTTGGTCAACTTGGAAAACAAAAGTTATGAATGGCTTGTTAAGTTCCAATTTTGTAGGCTGTGAAAAGTATCTGATAAACTGTAAATGAAACCAAATGATAGATACGGCCATCTACAGGGGCGGACGCAGAAAATATTTTTTTTTGGGGGGGAATTGGGGTTGGTTTCAAAAAAATATGAGATTTTCATAAATATATTATTTTATTACTATACTGTAGGTACTTGTTTAATACATATTCTTTATTGTAATTAACATAAATATGTTATAACTGAATAATATTTGCTCTTAGGGATAGGACCTATCGGAACAATTTCATACAGCTAATTGCTAAAAACAAAACATCATAAAGATTTTGCAACGGATACCTATTTGGCAAATTTGAATAATGTTACAAAAGTTGGAAAATATTCACTACGAGGGCGTTTTTGGTGCTTCCCATTTGGGCAATTTTATTCCGGAATTAATTCTTAGACATAGACTTTTACTACGGGCCCTGTGATGGAGGCCATTATTTGGTTCGTAAAATATCACTAATGCAACAAGAAGAAAAAGAGTGTAAGTGATTCCATAAGTCTACCTAACAATAGAGTTATAATAAGTTCTAGGTTCGCCTAGTGGTCAAAATCTGCAAAACTAAATCCGGCATACCTATATTAATACGTGATGTTATAACTTGTTGTACTTTTGCGATCATAGGAAAAAGAGTTATGGGTGATTCTACAAACGATGGAATTTTCGGCGGCCCCAGAAATATTTTGAAATCCGTTCAATTATTTAATCTGATTTTTTTTTTTATAAAATTAAATGGGCGATTCTATTATAGCGGGTGCAACATTTAGACTCATTTGAAGTACATTTAATAATAAAATAAGCAAAATATTTAATGACATTATTACTTGAAGGGATACATTTTCACCTATTTATATTTAATCCATTTATAATTCTAAAATATAATAAATAATTTGGCAGAAGAATGGTTTCAAAGTGCGATCGCGGGTGCAACAGAATCGGCCCGACTTTTCTAGATCATAGTACAAAAAACACAAATTCTGTTAATTATGAAACATTTATCATGCTATTCTTACATATATTGAACGACGTTGATTCAATTAACTAAATAAATAAAAATAAAGATAAAAAACAAATGTAAGCAACGAAATATTAACTTTTAAATCAATCGCGGGTGCAACATCAAATTTTCGCGGGTGCAACGCGTCTAACTTAAATTAGTAAACTGATTTAAAAAACTGGAAAAAATATAAAATAAGGCACATATGTAACAAGTCAGTACCCTTCTCTATTAATTATAATTTTGTTTTTTTCAAATACTTCAATATTTTTTCGAAAATACATAATTGTATGTCAGAAGTACTCCATCTTCATCGATATCGGTTAAGGATAACCCCACATAACGATATTGTGATATTGCAGCCTACCTGGTGCAAGAAGGTACAAACCTGCGGAAATAACCTTTGGAAATACTGCTGCTGTAAAAACAGAAGGGTATTTTAGAGCATGGATCTACTGGTAATATAGGGGGCTCAAAAGACCCTGTTGAAGATTTAGAATTTAATGCTTCGTCTTCTGACTCAATAAAAACATCAAGAACTTAACTTCACGAATGCTCATGGTCATTGTATTCTTCTCGATTCTTAACTTCCGATTTAATCGATTTCACATCTTTTATACCCTGCACTTGTCTGCTAATATTATCCCTTTTATAGAAATCATCTGTCATCCTTCAGTTTTTTAGATATTGCTTTGGTGGAACCAGTTTTTTTTTTAAATACATTTTTTAACACTTCAACTACGTTAGTGGGACTCCTTGGGCGATTACGTTTCACTTGTACGACTTTTTCAGTCTACAGGGACTGATGTAATGAGTGCCTCCCTTTTTTTGTTTTGACTGCATTTTTTCGTTTTGTCTGATTCTGGTCAGAATTTTAAAATTTGTATCTGCCTTCATTTTCCCTTTCAATACATCTCCCCACATTAAATTTCTACGTCCTTTTTCTGCATGAAGCATATTTGTTAATTTTTTGTCAACTTTCTGTAAATCAGTGTCTTTTTCTTGTTTCACTTCCATTTAACCACATATTTTTATATAAAAAAGTACAAAATATTATATTACATAATTAAAAAAAAAAAACGTGAACAGCATAAATTATTATTCAAAGCATATTTTATCAATAAAATACAATAAATCACGTTATAATGTTAGTAGTCAATAAGTTGCACCCGCGATCTTAATATTGGGATCGCGGGTGCAACCAATTTAAATCAACGTTTTTTGTCGTTCAACGTACAATATATTCCTAATAATGACTGATTTAATTTTAGTTTTGTTTTCTTCTTACTTTTAGAAAGTTTCAAAACGCTAGCACTTTATTTCTGCCAAAAAAGTAAACTTTTATATCTTTTATATCGCGGGTGCAACAAACTTACAATGGCTATTTGCAATCAATAATGCTTAAAATATAACAACAAATTCGTACATGTTTTTATGCAAACAATTAAATGGCATGTTGCTTCATACGTCTATTGAGTAAAGCATAACTTAAAACTGTCGGAAATAGCTGTTTTGAGCGTATGTTACCAGTTGTAATAATTGCAGTTCGTACCGACTCTTCGTATGATAATGTTGCCAAGCGCAAACAAAAATGTTCTCTATAAGTTAGGTCTCAGTTTTTGTTTTTATTATTAAATATAGTATTTCTACTTTGAATATTTATCAAAAAAAGCAAAAAATATTGTAATTCAAAAATTGGTGTCAAAAATCGTCTACAGCGGAATCACCCAAATCTGACTGATATCTACCTGGCCTAACAATATTATTAGGGTGACCTTATTTTATATTGCTCAAAAAATTCTTCAAAGTGTCCGATTCTCAGTCCCCTGACGTGTCCCCAGTGCGTTTTCGCAAAGAAAAATTATTACCGTTCTCTTATTTCAGGTCTCATACTAAAATGAATCCCACCGAAGTTACGCCAAATAATACATCTTTGCTAAGAAATAAATAAATATTTTTTAGTAATTGATTTTATTACAAAAAAACTTAATTAAGTAAACTTTGTCCCCCGTATTTCATATCAGTCCCCTAGAATATTGAAACAGTCGAAAATATCAATAACTATAGGATGCCGATCGGATTTCCAGCACAGGCAATTTGAAGTACCAAGTCTCCTTACAATAAAATCGTGGTGCAACTCGATTCTGTATCTTATGTTAGTATTGTGAAAAAGACATTTGTGCATGAAGTCGTGGATTGTCCGTTTAGTTTATCAGTCCTCTGGTGAGTTTTTACGAAACAAATTTGTATGTAAGTAGGCATCTTTTTTAGCAGTATAGTATAGGTTTGATAAAACTGTAATATTATATATATTTTTTGATTTTTTAAGTAAAACCTTAATATCTTTTTTGCGCAAAAACCATGAAAAACCTCAGTCCCCTGGCTAATAAATAAACAAATGATATTTTATTCAGAAACCTGAGAATTTTTAAGTTATGTTGAACTTCGAACTTCATTGCGAAATATTTTTAAAATTTTTAAAAAGAATACTTATAATTTATTTTAAATTGATTCTAAGTAGAAAAAAAAAATGTATTATAATATATTATTTTCTTTTAATAAAATGCTAAGTTATTATGTATTAATCATGAATTTGTTTGTGTATGAAGGCTAATTAAATTTAATTTCTATATTTCAGTGCGTACCCAAGAGAAAATACAAAAAAACTAAAGATTTATTCAGTCCCCTAAAAAAAAAATCTCAGTTCCCTGAACATTCTTTTTAAAAAAATGTCCTTAAAATCGTCATTTTTAATTTTTTTTACTGGCCGCTTTCAACAACGCAAAGAGACGTTCTAAGGATCAACTAGAACAATTCTTACGACTTTTGGGTTCCAAAAATGTCGTGCCGAAATTTGTATCATTTTATTCCATTGTTTGTAGAATCACCCTTATACGAAAACATAAGGACACCAGCAACGCTTAATTGGTACCTACGTTAACTATACTACATAATTATGTATAACCAAAACGCTCTCAGAGGCTATGTGCTACTCATTTGTAACTGTAACTTTCACAAAAACGAAATGAGTGATTTTTTTCTATTGCTGTAGTTCAACACACTCCAACCTTGGAGCCATCAATAACTCAAACTTATATAAATCGAAATCATTTATTAGCCATAAATCGGCCCTTAAGATTAACACGGATATCTGTATCGGTATATTTGCTCCGTTAGTCCGTTTTCTGCCCTATACATAATGTTATTTATCAAAAACGCAATTGCTGTTCGATTCGTCTCTATTTTTTAATCATCAATTCAAATTAAGATAATTGCGTTAAAATATGAAGACACATACAATAAAATGCACGAATGGGTCGCACAAACTTGCTCTTATGTAAAAGGCTAAGAATTTCAAAAATTAATGTTATTAGAGAAAAAGCATAAAATTATTTTTTAAGTGACTAAAACTCCTTTAATAGTTGCAGCTAACCACAGGATGCCATGTGTTTCGAGCAAATATTAGTTTATGCAAGAACAAAATTGTAATTCGTTTTAGTGGTTTCTTAAAAAAATAAGCTTTTGCATACAAAATTTTTAAAACATATTTAAGAAAAAATTTTAGTACGCATATTCAAACGTTTTATTATTGTTCGAATAAAAATTTAATTTACAAAAAAAAATACTGAGCAGTTTTTGAGGTATCGAACTTAAAAAAAAAATAAATTTTTTTCTTTCAAAAATTCAAAAAATATGTTTTTTAAAGTCTTAAAATGCAATGTTTTTTTAAACTTTTTAGAAGCTTCTCTAAAAGTAAAGATTAATGGAAACAAAAAAAACTATCAAAATTCTCGGAACCGTTTTTGAGAAAAATACGATTTTCGAAAAGCATTTTTTAACATTTGTATTGTGGGTACCTTTATTTTTAGGTAAAACAAATTTTTTACTAAGATCTTGTAGATTATATTAAGAAACTTTTATTTATCGAGTTTAAAAAAATTCGAGCATGGGGTTTTCGAAATATTGAGTTTCCAGAAAAAAATTTTTAAATTTTTAAGAATCAAAAAATAAAACTTTTAAAATTTGTATACGCTATAATATTTAACCCTAGAACCCTACCCAGGGTGCTGTATCACACTGTGCTTAATTTAATTGATAGTATTTTTTGAACAAGTGGGAGTACAGGTTCGTTATTTTTTCTATTTTCTTTTAAGTTTCTATAAATTTTTGTGATTTTCTATTTAATTATTTAATATATTGAATAACAATTTTTTTTTAAATTTTAAAAGACTTGTATTTAAAGAAATATCTCGAAATAAAAACCACGAAATAAAAGCATGGCACCCAGGGTAGGAAAAGTTCACTACAAATATGGGTAGGGTTCTAGGGTTAAGCCTTGGAGGGGCTTCATAATGATTAAAATCGGTTGTACTGTTTTCGAGAAAATCAAAAACCAAAAAAATGGTTTCAAGGGGGCTTCCAAGAATAACCATTGCCTAAAATGACGAAATGAAATTTTATGATTTTTTTTCAAAATTCTGTGGGATAGTTTTTGAGAAAAAAATATTTATAAGATTTCGAAAAAAAAATCGTATGGCAGGTACCGTTATCGTGTGTCGGAAAAAAATTCAAAACGATATCTACCAAGTTTAACGAAAATCGGCTCAGCCTTTTAGGCCGTAGTCGAACAGACAGACAGACAGAATTTTGGGACTCACATTTTTCGTCTTCGCTATCATAGGAATATCAACTTTGATAAAAATTTTGAGTTCGGTTTTTTTACGAATGCATTACTTGCCTTATAGTACCTATAACACCTTGTTTGTTCTTTCTTTAACGAAATGAATCCTTATTTTTTTGGCCGTTTCGGGGGTGGGGGAGGTGATGGGTGTGTTTGAATCACTAAAACCCCTCCTGCGTTCGCCCCTCCCCTGGCCATCTACAATATTAAAAGTTTGATTCAAAGTAGTTTATTAACTCATTCTTGATTTTAAACATTTTCTAACTAGTATTATACTGAAGCAATTTTCTTAATATTAACAAATAAAACAATGACAGTTCGTGCAAAAAAATTAAATAGATAGACATTTTTTGACGTTTGTAAATGTCAAAGAGTCATAGGAAGTTAGCACGATATTAAATAAATAAAATAGCTTTTTGAGGAAAAGGGTAAAGAAAGTAATTAAAATTAAAATTTGCAAGATCGTTGTTTTAACCTAGTTTCATACTAAAACAGCTTTAACATTGTACTAACTCAACTAAAATTTTGCGCCTTTCATTTTTAGATGATATTTATGGGCTGCATATAATATAGGTTATAAAGTTTATGAATATTGGACTTTCACTCCGGCAAAACTGAATTTTGATTCCTAATAAGTAGATATCCTTTAGCTCATAAACTTTTAGAGAATTAAATTTCTTCAAAAATTCTCGAAGAAATTCCGATAAAGTCAAATTTTTCTGTAGATCTTTCATTTTGCATCAGTACATCACAGTGGCAAATTTCGTACAACAACTACCAAAAACTAAAAAAAATTACGTTTTGCTAAAAGATTAATAAAGATCAATTTTTTGATTGTCATTTTGACTATCATATCAATAAGGAAGTACAGAGAGAGAGCGATTGTCAAACCGACAATCAATTGATTTAGTATAATCACTTTACTCTTTACGGACGGGCCCAGGTCTACAGAAGAACTGTCTTTTGCTGTCGAGTTTAAGCTTAAGATAGAAGGCGAAAGTTCAAGGGCAGGGATGGTAAAAATAGTTCTCCTAACACCCCAAATACATACACACCATTACGCCATTTACGTCTGAAGAAGCTTTAGCTCTTGCGACGGAACTTAGATTGACTAAGCATCAATATAATATACTTCAAAAAAGTGCCAAGGAAAACGTATTTCTGTTACACATATTGACATATTTGATAGTAGATTGGAACATGGTGATGGGCATGGGGATGTATTGGAATGCTTATAAAAATGTGGTTCTGACAGTAGTGGAGGGCATTCTGAATACAAGCTAAACATTTTTGGTAAATCTTGACCTTGAACGATCTTAACGTATGTTCGCAAAAACCTCCTCGATACGAACGATTATTTATATGGCCAATAAATTTATAATGCTCAAATTAGATTTATGAAATATTTATTAAAATGTATTAGAAGAGAGGAAGATAAGTGAAATTAATTGTAAGTTATTTTTACAAAACAAGTTGAGTTCAGAACTAGGAATATTGGTCGATTTTCCGAAACAAGGTTGAGGCAATACACAGCCCGAACGTTCTTTAAGGATCCATTCAAAACTGCTACAATTATGAGTGCGTTGGAATTGAAATTCCACAGCCCACTTATGTGTATAGTGCATCCATATCTATGAACTATTGAAAATAAATGAACAGATTCCCTTAATAGGACAGAAATTTACTATGTTTGGTTCACTGCCATAAAAAGCCTTCCAACCACTCGTGTCTAAAACTTTGTAGACGGCAAACTGAAGCTTTTGCTAATATTATTGCATTATAGTCATATTCGTATTCGTGCTTAACCTGCATATGTAGGTGGTTATAAAATATATAATATTAAAGTAGGAGGGCCAGTTTCCCAATTCATGTTTATGCGGACAAGTGGATCTCAAGTCGTCCATATAGCCCAATTAAAGCAACATACTGTGGAACTGGATTCAGAAAAAAAAACTATTCACAGAAAGAAAATACGTTTCTTATAAAAAAAGCGAACTGAAAAAAGTTTTAAGGAAAATCAACACTTATTATTCACACAAGTTCTTGCTAAAAAATTCATTCAGATTTTGCAAAGAGAACGGCTTAAGTTTAAAGTATCTATGAATCTATTCGTGAGCTTATAATCCTTTAACATCAAAGACCACCCGCATGTCATCTCTCATCAGCGTCAACAACATGTCCATACCGCAATTGGCCTCTTTATATATCCCAAGCCAACAAAATGTGTAAAAAGTATAATTGAACACCAAGAGCTTGATATATGTACATATTTTAACTACTAACGACCAGGATCTAGGAGGGAAGTTCCTACGTCATATGTAATGTGTTCAACAAAAAAATATTCTCAATTTTATTTCCGATTTTTTCTTCTATTTTCCTATGCGAGTATCGTGTGGAAAAAAGTCCTGTCCAGCAATTTCAGATTCATCAATCTTGCTCAAACCATTTGTTTTGTGTGTTATTCCTCTCGCCGGACAGATTTTGAGCATATTGACTATGTGTTGGTATAGCTATGGAATTTGGACTGGAGTAGGATGGGATACGACAGGCGAGTGTTTTAATGGATTTCAGTTTAGCACTAAATATTGTGTCTATACTACATGGGTCCTTGATTAACGATATAAAAAAGGAAGGACGAACAAAATTTTAACACAGTTGAAATTCAAATGAATTTTTGCTCAGCTTAATAGTATGAATGTTGTAATGAAATAAACAGGGTGTTAGAAAAAAAAAATGAGGAAATTCTTACAAAATTTTCGAAATATGTTGAAATACTTGCTTTAACTTGCTTAGAAAGTATCTTTAAATTTGGTATCTATGTTTTTCCTCGAAGCAAATATTGAATCAAATATTGCTCCCTATTATGTTATTCTAAGCTGTGTGGGATAAACTCTACAAAAAAAACTTTTTCACATCATTTTTTTGAACTTAATTAATTACTCAGGTAGCGCGTACAGTGAAGCGATATTTGATGCGAGTGTTGCGAGTTTCGCATACTTATTGCAAGTATCTCGCTCACAAGCTCTTCTGACTACTTTTTCAAGCGAGTTTGTGCGAAAAGGTTCATATTGTTTATGTTGACGTTAAAAAAAATCAAACGAGTAAAATGTTGTTATTTCAGTGCTTGTGTTGTGTTGTGCACAAAATCGCTCTTACTGTGTGTCCTATGTCGCATCTAACTATGGCATCTCGAATCGCTTGTCACATGGCTTCTCGTCTCGCATTGTTCTATCGCATCACTGTACATCAGGCTTAAAATGAACTGCAAGTCTGGGTGAACCTGAATCTCAGCAAAATTTCACAATCTAGTTCTAGTCCCCTTTCATACCACTCAATTGCCTTTTCAACCAAATAAATACGATCAACAGAAGATTGTGCTACGATTGTTGGCTTGTCAGTTTCGCACAATCAATGCGTTTGATAGACTAGCTAAGTATGTCAAAGAAGTCACAAAACAGCGCTTTGGCTTTTAATCATGATGGAGCTACGAGTATTCTGCATTTTCATCCCACAAACACAAATGACGGTCTTAACTTAAGGGTTCTCCATAAGGCGTTTGCTTTCTATAAATTTGAATAAATCAATATGTTGGTGAGATAACACTTATATGTGTATTTATTTAGAATATTCAAATGTCACCCGAGGCTTCGCTGGATAGAGATAGATAGAAAGACAAAATTTGCATTTCTTAAAAATTCATTATATGTAACAATATAATGCATATAATATACAAAAGATATTAATAAGAAAAAATTGTGACATTCTGTATCCAATGTAAAAGCTAACAAGGTATATTAAATAGTGTAGAATGACACATAAACAAATAATAAGTGGGCTGACACTGTATTCAATTTATAATAATATAAAGAAATAAAAATAAAATAAATTAATTCATAAAAAAGAAAACATTAGGAAAGTTAACTTAAGTACCTACTTTAAAGAAAATGTAGTAAATACATTTGTTGGCTAAATATTGATAAAATGCAATGAAAAGATGTACAAAAGAACAACAAAGATAATATATACATACGTCTAAATAAACTAAATTAAACCATAGTGTCAGAAATAAATGATTTCAAATTTGAATAATTAAAACAAAAAACCCAAATTTTTAAATGTTTTATAAACAAAACTAATGATGAAATGACGAAAAAAAGGTATACGATGTAAATGTGCAAACTGTCACTATATATTCAACGAAAATTACGGTAACCAGACTTCACAAAGAAAGTTTTAAGCACCTTGAAACGAATACAAATGGCGCACAAGTAGAATTTCAAGGTCACAAATAGGTCGTATGGCTACTCGCTTTACGGCAAATTTTTCTTAAAACCTATTTTTGCAAAACTAACAAAGGTTGAATTTTGTTTTAGTATGCACCACCCCAACAAGCAATTTCATATTGCAGCTTGAACTGACAAATTCCATAATAAATAGTTGTCAAGAGATCCGTTGAAACAATATTACGCAAATAATAAAAATGTGTAAGTGTGCATCAACAATATTTTCACAAAAAGCACTTTCTGCAATATGGTCAAAAATTGCAGAAGGAGAACAATTACCATGCACATAGTTTCAATTTGGTAGCATGAAAATAGGTGCTAACTTCAAAATTTTGCAAGGAAGACAAACTAAATAAAATGCACGACTGGATCGCACGAACTTGCTCTTATGTAAAAGTACTTTGTAATTTAAGATACATTTTATAAATATAAAAAATTGATTTAATGAGATAATAATGTTCAAATGCATAAAATTGCCGTCTGATTTCTAGAAAAGTATGAATTTATGAAAACAAACTTTTCGTTTTATTATTAAATACATTTTTTATATAAAAAATTTCTTTCAAATTTTTTAAGAAAAAATATTGGTTGCGAATCTTAAGTATTTAATAATATTGATTTTAGGAAATAATTTCAAAAAATAATTGTTCATAGGTTTTGAAGATATTGATTTAAAAAAAAAATTATTTTTTTTTTCCAAAAAATCCAACAAATATTTTTTCGAATATTTTTATAAACAATATTATTTTAAACTTAAGGAGAATCCTGCTGAAAATTTTTGGCTAAAATCCTTAGAGCCGTTAATGAGAAAGTCAAAAATAAAAAAAACGGTTCTATGACAGGTACCGTTAATAACATTTTGCCCCAAAAATTTTTTTGACCAAAATGTAGTCCATGTCCATAATATCACACTTAATTTTTTTTTATCAAAATCGTTAGAGCCGTTTTCGAGATAAATAAGATTTTGCATTACGGGTGTATGGGGGGTACCCTTAGTTTTGGAGCTAAAAAAAAAATTCAATTTCTCCTCTAGGGAATCACCAAAGACCTTTAACTACCGAGATTGAAAGAAATAGGTCCAGTGGCTTAGGCTGTAGTGAGAGGTACAGACATACAGACATACAGACAGACAGACAGACAGACGGAATTGCCGGACCCACTTTTTTCGTCTTCGCTATCATCCTAATGTCAACTTTGATCAAAAATATCTAATAGTCAAAGTCAAAAGGGGTCCACAAAAAGAGAAACTACTAGTTACGGTACTTACTTAATTCGCTTTCAAATTTATAATCAGAACAGAACAGAAGAGACAAAAAAGAACTATGTATAAGAAACGGTAATTTACGCTTGTAAGAAAAGTAGTAAAGTAGATACACATAACCTCGTTATCCTCAAAACTAATTTTTTTTATTATAAAATTATATGCATTAGGGTGGTAAATGTGCATTTAACTCCTACATTCATGCCAAAGATCATTTTCTTTTTTTTTCTTCCCTCGGTAGCATAAAGGAGTATATAGGTATTTAACTCCTTCATGCAAAGAAAAATGTTTTGAGCTTGTATTTTGCAGTGCATAAAGGGGTTAACTGATTTTGACTCATTTTTCCACTAATAAGTTGCACATTTTTGTTGCCTTTACACCAATTTTTGTATGGATTTTTTGAAAACTAGGGATCATTGAAAGACGCCAATCACACCGAACTTTAAGTTTTCATTTAGCCTCTTCATTGGAGAAAAATACAAAAATGTCACTTACCCCCTTCTCCATCTGAACGCTTCAATTTTATTTTAATTTATTGACTATATGGTCTTTAACACTATATATAGAGTAAAGTCGGGTAATATGGACCACCAATCATATTTTTGTTAATAAAACAAAAACGATGTAAGTTTTTTTTTAAATATACTTGAAAAAAACAAAAAAAAAAAAAAAAATACATCAGTTAATCCTGATTAAAAAAGTAGCAACAAAAAAATAAATTCACTTAATAAAAAAATAACAAAAAACAAAAATTTAAGTAACTCTAAAACGTAACAAAAAAAAAGTGGAGGGTAATATGGACCACCGGGTCTTCAATCCATTGACGGCTATTTATCCAGTTTGGACCCTGACATTTACCTTGCCAAACAATTCACATATATGTATATTAAAATCATCAACGGTCGATCATTCATCCTCATCCAGACCCGAAACTTCTTATATTGAAATGGCGGGTAATGTGGACCACTAGTTCATATACTCCCTTCCTCCCGAGGTCCATATTACCCGCAACATAATGTTTGAAAAAAAAAAAAAATTTTACAACAAATTGAGACTCTTTAAAATAGTTTTATAAATAAAAACCTTAAACAAATATTCACTTCTTAGGTATATTTAAAAATAAAAGGGGAACAAACTATATTTCTAACTATAGAAAAAAGGAGAAACACTTACGAAAAAAAAATAATCAATGTCTTGGATTTTCTTTTAATCCTTACAACTTCTGGACGCGCTATTCCTGACTACTCAAACTGTACTGAGTTAAGCTTAAGCAGGTCACGCACAATCGCAACCAATAGTCTCCTCGATTGCATTTGTGTAAGGCGAGAAAAACTGGTGGTCCATATTAGCCGAGTGGCTCCTAGTATATAATGTAGGTCAAGTGGGGCACATCTCTCCGTGGCAAAAATGCGGGCTCTTTAAAGAACATTTTGCATAGCAATTTCTCAGACTTTTGTTGTAATTTCAGGAATTTCGTTTCTAGTTTTGTTCTTAATAATCAAGGTTATGTTTGCACAGCTCTTCCTTCAAGTACTCCCATAAAAAGAAATTATTAGACGTCAAATCAGGAGCCCAAGAAAGTTTTGTAACATTTCCCGATAACGGTCATCAGTAATTGTTACAGCATTGCCTTGCCTATGGCATCCTCAAAGAGATATGGGCCAATAACGCAGTCAGCTCAAATGGAGCACCATATAGTTACTCTACGAGAGTGTAGTAGGTGTATAAATCGATGGTTTTCATTTTCAATGGCCTAATAACGGGTATTCTGTTTATTAACAAAGCCAGTCAAGTTGAAATGTGATTCGTCTCTCATAATGATTTTTTACAAAAAAATGGCGGTGGTCTATATAGAATGATTTAAATAAAATTTTGTAATAATTTCAATACGTTATTGCTACATTAGATGTTCCATAATAAATTTTTATCGACCACTCTCTACGAGTGTCTAATTTCAACCATCAAATTTCATTCACTTTCACACGCCGGCGGCGCACTATGGGACCAAGTGATGAAATCCATCTCAAAAATGGTTTTGGTGAATTTCGTAATTTGAAAAATCTAATGATGGGATTATATACTAGAAATAGGGTTCTTCCAAACACAGTAAATTTTTTGTATCTTTCTTTTGTTCTAGGTACCTAAAATTACCGTTAAAGATGACATTTCGATATTTTCATTTTTTAGAATTATTAGAAGTGAGAGTTTGAAGTCAATTATTTCGTATTTTTCTGGACAGAATGTATAAGTATTATACCTTTTTGAAAAGCCCAAGCCCTCTTCTTTACAAAACAGTTATATTTTTTTTTAATTATGTTTACCAGTAAATTGATAAAAAAAAATAAGTAAGGTGCAGTATCTTTTTCGTTTTTTTGTTTTCAATTGAAGTTTTCTCTGTTAGCTCCGGCTGCCTCCGTTTAGTTAATGGCTGTTTAGTATTCTAAAAATCTTCTAAATTTGTAAGAAAAAATAAAAACTTTCGCATTTTCATGCATTTTTGTTTAAGAAGAAAAAGCGTATGATGAGAAAGAACACACGTTTTTAGAATAAAAATTCGTATTCTTATAACTTTATTGTTAAGTGATGGAAAAAATTAAAACTTGGCAAAAATGTGGAACCTTTATTGATGCACATAAATATGTATTCCAAAAAGTTTTAGACCATTATTTTATTACTTTTAGCTCAAAATTTCAAAAAAAATGTAATTTTTTGTCTAAAGTTAAAAAACATAACTGTTAAAACATGTGCAACACATTTTCATAACCATCATATAAGTGACTACGTTTCCACAAAATTTATAAGTTTTTATCATTTATTAAAATTCTAAATTTTATTTTTAGAATAAAATATTTTTTGTTTTCAGTTTTAACTTCCTTACTCATATTTATATTAAAAAAAATCATAATTAAATAAAAATAAATGCCAAGCATTTAAGGTGGGAGGGGGTGTGTGGTTTATGGTTGCATATAATACAAATGTAGGTACATAGGTATAAATAACACAAGCATTGTTTGAGGAGGCTTAAGAACTTTTAGACATTAATTAATATACCTAGTAATAAGGTGTACTTTTGAATTCCTTTTTTTTTGTCTTAAGGGCGAAAAACTTTCATATATCAAAAAGGGGCGTGGCAGTACACGGATTTTACTAAAAATAAATAACACTCTTCATAAACTCACTTCTTCATATAAAACTTAATTTAAAAAATGCCTGCTCTCAATGAACTTTAAGCTGAAAATAAAAAAAAGGGGAGTGAAAGTAGGCGGGAAAGTGGGCAGAAAAACTATACATGCGATGTTTTAAGTTTATAAAACCTCAAATACAAATTTTCGGCTTCCTGTTCACTAAAAATAAGAAAATAACAAAAATCTGAAAAATATGGGCGTGGTAGTGGGCGGATTTTCAAAAACTACTTTCAAATGTTGTCACCGGTAAAAAAAGAAAACTGTACAAATTTCATCCAAATTGTTGCAATAATTCTTGCTCCAACAAATTTTTCCCATATAAATTAAACAAAATCTACAAATTTGTTATTTTATTTTATTAAAAAAAAAAATAAAATAATTTATTTCTATTTGAAACGTTTTAATATTTTAAATTCTTGGTTATACAAGTATAAGTGTGCAAAATTTCAAAAAAAAATATTGAGAAACGAAAAGGTTATGGATTTTTGAGATGGTTTGCACCATTTGGTCCCATAGTGCGGCGGCGGCGCCGCGGTCAAAATTTCACATACCTAAGACGATTTTCATTTTTAGTTCAGAGCGGAGCCTGAGTTGTCAAAAAATAAATTGTGTTTCTTTTTTAGTTCAGATCAGAATGTTCAGAGCTTCGAATATCTGTTTCTTTTTTAGTCCTGAGCATGTTCAGAGTGCGCTCTTTGAGCTCAGAATAAAATAACTGAGCAGACAAAGTTAAATCCTTGACAAAGGCATTTGACAGTTGACAATGTAAGAAAAATGGTGACAGCTAAGTGTTCGAGTGTGTTCCAAAAACAACTCAGAGCGTTAAGAGCACGCTTGGTTCAAAGCAGGTTCAGAACATGCTCGACATGCTCGGACTCTGTTCAGAGATCTATATATAGAGCGCTCTTAACATGTTGAGAACGGAAAAAGAAACACAAATTCGCAGTTCTGAACACTCTGAGCTAAAAAAAAAAGACAAATTCATTTTACAACTCAGATTCTACTCTGAACCAAAGAAAGAAAAACGTCCACAGTCCATATTTTGTTTTGGATAATTATTGGTTAAAACGAACAAAATTCACCATACTAAATTTCTGTCATTTGGACAAAAAAACATCGAAAAGCTAAAGTGGAATAGATTTTTTGATTTCAATAACAAATCCCAAAAGATCACAGGATCGTACAGTTTTAGTGTTGCGGGTCAAAAGGTGAAAAATAGATCTTCTCGGATTATAAAACCAGACTAGTGTTATTTATTCTTATAGACACCCTGTATTTCTTTATATTGATTAAAAAAAGAGGATTTAAACTTATTACTATTTAAGATTTATTCTTCTGACATTTTTCATTGTTAGTTATTTTTTTTTGTGTAGAGGTATTTATAAATTTCATTTTGGATATAAAGTCATATATGAAAAAAAAGAAAATATCCACATAATCGCATTAAGTCTACCATGAAAATCCCGTTTGCATTTTGT
This sequence comes from Philhelius festivus, assembly GCA_963931855.1. Taxonomy (NCBI): domain Eukaryota; kingdom Metazoa; phylum Arthropoda; class Insecta; order Diptera; family Syrphidae; genus Philhelius; species Philhelius festivus. The sequence continues at coordinate 136,684,561 of OZ007555.1, read as the reverse complement.
AATTTAAATTTACATATTGTGATGACTATCTTTAAAAATGTACATTATATACAATAAATTCAAAATAAAAAAGGAACTAAATTATTGTATAACAAGCAATTGTTATTTCAAATGGTTTGTTAACTTTTAGAAGTAAATTAAAATAGTTACAAACATACATTTGAGGACCTTATTTGTACAAAATTGTTTAATATTTTGAATTTTTTTTTATGAATTCTGTTGGTGCTTTTAAGTTAAAGTTTTTGTTTATGTTTTTTTTAGTTATTGGTTTATTTTAAAATTTATTTTTTTTTATGAAGAAAAGAATTTTGTATAAAGAATATAATATAGTTAGGTTTTATTTTATTTGAATTAATAAAGAAAGTTACTTTACTATCTTTTTATAGCAGTCGTCAATTTGTTATGAATACTTAATGTCGCTAGAAGTGCTATCAATAATATAAAATCTGTACGTTTACTTGACTCTGAGGCGGACATACCTGGAATAAGAAATAAATAAATACAATTTTTAAATTATACGATATTATATAAGTTAGAAATTAAACGAAGAACTGCAATATTGCGTCACTAATGGTATTTTATAGAAAACACCAATTTTTTAGAATACTACTTTCTTGACGGGCAGCGTGCAATGGGTAAACCTTCTCACTTTTGACAAAAAATGGGAAATAATCAGTTGGTACATCTTCTACTTCAAGATCAATCTTGAGTTCTTAGAGTAAACAAAGAATTTGTTGAAGAATTGAAAATATCACAGACATCCAATGCGGCTACTACTGTCCCAGCAGTAACTTAGAAAAACAAACCTTTGCGCAAACCGAAGGTTTATTAAGGGTTTTTGAATTAGCGCGGATAGATTTCGGCAGCCTATGGTGGCCATGTTATTTAGTGATATCTGTCAAATCTGTTGTTTATTATTCAGTTACTGATGCCATATCACCATCGAAAGTTACACGGTTGAAAAGCACATCCAAATGATACAACTTTATTATCAAAATGAGTGTTTTGGTGGGCAAATTTAAGACGACTGTTTGGTAATCAATAAGCTGACGATGACGTAAGTGTGTCAAAAGAACGCAAGATCAGCTGAGAACATCGCCGCGGTACAGCAGAGCCTGAGGCAATCGATACCTCGCCGTGTACAAGAACTCGGTCTTTCGCAGACTTCAACTTGGCGAATTTTGCGTCGGGCCTACATCCGTTCAAGATCTATCTGACTCAAGAGCTCAAAGTTCATTACTGGGCTTCTTCGGAGCTATTGGAAGACGACCCCAATTTTGGCGGAAAAGTTATCTTTAGTGACGAGATAAAATTTGGATGTTAAAAAGCAAAATTGCCTTGTATGGAACGACATAAACCCACACTAGGTTCACCAGGTGACAATGTATCTTCAAAAGGACGTTGCTGAGGCGGTCTCCGCCAGTGGAGAGTTCTGCAGGACGATGATAATCAATTTCTTATGGTGGTTCCACACACTGGGCGCGATGGACGACTTAAGGGAAATAATATCTCTCGGATCTATGCAGAAGAGTCATTGAAAATTGGACCACTCGGATCCATGACACCTTAAGAAGCCGAGGCGATAATATATTTCATAATTAATACCATACATGGCCATTTCAAATAAAAAAAGCTTTTTTAACACACGGTTTGTTTTATTGCATTTTAAAATTTAGTTCAATAAACCCTTTATTCAATGTACAGTGCAGCAATACCAATCGCTCTTATTAAACTTCCTTGTATCGGACACACGAAATTGACTGGCTACACTTATTATAAGTGCGAATGGTTAAAAGGAAAAACAAATATCAAAACATATACTCTGTCGGAAATGACGTTGAACGAGTTTAAAACGAGATCATCCGAGGGATGGATGATGTACTACAGATGAATTCAATGGAGTCGAAATTTTGAATGACAAATGCGTTGAAATGTCATGCGGAAGATCTCGAGTTCGATTCTCAGCCGCTGCAAGAAAGTCTTTTTTCAGGGGTGTACTGCCTCTTGCGAGGAATTGACAAATTCTCAAAGAGTATCTCTTGTCATGGAAAGTGCTGCTCATTAGCCGTTCGGAATCGACAGAAAATTGTAGGTCCCCTCCGTTCCTGGTAACACGCACCCAGAAATGGTTGAGAGTTGTAAGTCACTAGGTCCTGGTTCACTTCGAGCTGTTGCACCACCAAAAAATGTATTCTTTATAAATGCGTGAACTGCCGCGACACACTTAGTAAGTAAGGATTTTCAGAAAAAGACAAGCAGCCTTAAAAATAGATAGCTAAATTGCTGGAAAGTTTGAATTCAACTTGCTATTTCACTAGAGCACTGATTATTAAAGAAACGATAAAATGAGGAGACACAAGAAACGTAATGATATCTCCAATCATTTAAAAGGCATTTTTCTGAATACTATTCAAAAGACTGAGTCTGGACTGAGCTGGAGCACCAGCCCATATATGAGAATTATACTTCAAGTTTAGATGGATATAAGTTTTGTTTATAAATAGCCAGATCCGAAGCCGAGACAAATTTCTTGCAACTTGCACATCGCGTATTTGCTCATTCCTTAGAAGGTGGTTGGTAATACACAGCTCTAGGATTAAAAGTTTGTCAGTTTCCTCTATGATTCATAGATAGTAGTAGGAGAGGGGGGAGGGGGGGATTGGTTTCACTTTGATGGTGAGAGACAATATTGAATTTAATGAATTTATCATACGTAATTGGAGTTTCACATCCAAATGGTTGGGATGTGAATCTTCAAACTTATATAAAAACCTTACGATTAGAATACTCGTACTACAAGAAAAGAATTAGATGGATTAGAAGAAGACCATTAATGAAAATGATAAAAAGGATCGGAGACAGAAAGGAGTCCTGGGGCACACCAGCACTTATTTTGTCGCCATCAGGCTTAAATCCGTTCACTACTTCTTGCATTGCATAGTTCGAAAGGTGATTCCTAATCAATCGAAACTAAAGGCACGCATTTTCAATAAGAGCGGTTAGTGCCAGACTCAATGACCTTGGAAAAAAAGGGTCGTCAGTGCAATCGCCCGATAGTAAGAGAGTGAAGAGGAAGAGGATTCCATCTACTTGGAAAGAGATCTGTATGGTAGGACAGACGAAAACGCTAACGCCAGCGTGAAAGAACACCTCATCAGAATAAGGGCGGGGATATTATCAGGGCTAGCGGATTTATGTTCGTGAATCAAAATCTTTTAAGACTTTCGCAAAAGAACGAGTACGAAAGAGGAACTTTTAAGACTCTTGCAAAAGAACGCGCTCGAATTTCGGAGGAGTCATGGCACTTTATTGAAGTGTACAGTTTTTAGCAAACTTACTTACTTAAAGTGTCATTTAAAACGAGTGTTGGAACCAGAGACGATACTTGATACTGATACCTGAGTTCACAATACACCACAATATGTTTAGAAGATACGACGAGAAGGGTCAGGAACGATACAAATATAAAGAAACATAATATAGGAGTACATAAGATAATCCAAGTAATATACAGACTCACCCGAGCTAAGTGACATTTGATTGATTAAATTTTCATCATGCATTAGGACGGCACTCAGTGTTGTCTCTCGTTTCAGATTCGGATAATTTTCGATTTCTGCAACACATTTCAACTGCAAACTCCTTCCCGAATTGAAGTATCTCGGTCCATTAAGATAGAAATGCACTTGCAGGGTTTGCCTTCTCAAGTTGTAGTCGTGCGCAGGTATAGTCTGTTCAATTCTCGGCTGTAATTCACCCGGAAAAGCCTAAAACGAATCCATCACAATTAAAAAACACAATCATTACAAAAAGTAGTCGACATTCAAGTTTGGAAAATAAAATCATTTTTCCAGCAATTAAGAACTCACCCTTTCTCCATTTATATACCACGTCAACGTTGCTGGCGGACTTGAATAATCGGATGAGCAGTTTGCTGTGACAAACTCATCAAGCCGGTACATTGAGTGAAAGCTGCTTATAAGCGGATTATTTTGCGGCAGAGCTGAAACGAAGCAACAAAGGATGAGTCAATATACAAATTTGTGTTTGTATAGGCTTATACTCGTATATACAGTAACTACCCAGTAGGAAATTTGCTCCTCAAGGAAAAATAAAGTTGAATTCCTCGTGGAAATCACGAGGCACTTTCATTGAGTAGAAGGTCTGCATTGGTTTCATTCATCGAAAGTCATGCAATGAGTCAGTAGTTTGCAATCCCAGTAGCATCTTGTGCTTTGTTCTCGAAAGAAGGTAAAGAAAACATGAAAAAAAGCAATATCCTTCTTACACATCCTTAATGTTAATGAATACAATGCTGAACACGTTATAATTTTTCCTGCATCTTTTCAGTGGTTATTCTAATCCACAATTGAGTGTTTAATGCCTGCGATGTGAAAGAGAAAACAACCCTTTCTTTTCTTCTTCTTTTCTAGTCTGCGAGCTGAGAGGAAAAAGAGAGAGAGATTTTGACCTGCAATAAACAATCCTTTTTTTTGGGTTTTTCCCGCGATGGGTCGGCGACGCTCAATAGGTCTTTTTTTGTCATGAGTTATTTCTTTTGTTTTGGAATGATTTAGTGTCAATTTTGTGATCACAGAAAACGGTTCTGCGGGGTTTTGTGTTTTCAATCAAAGATTAAATAACAACCAAAGATTAAATAACAACCATGGAGAAGGAAAACAATTCACCAACGGTAAATTCCCTATATTCTTTTGAATGATTTGCAAAAAGTAAATATTCCTCTTTTTCTTAGATCTCAAATGAACAGGAGAATGAAGATGATTAATCCCTTAGCTGCTCCCCAAATTCTACCAAGTGTCAAAGGAGAGTTTTTCGACCAACTATTTGTGTTACGTCCTACAACAAGACAAGATAATGTAAGACATATATGTATATCTACTAACTTCTTTAAAATGTATTATAATAGTTAATAAAATAGATACGTACATAACACAAATTTAATTTGTTTTTTTTTTTTTTCATTCAAACTATAAATTTGCATATATTTCAGCCGCTTCTTCTATTGATGAAATAAGAAAAGAAATGGATAATGATTTCATTCATATTCCTTCTCTTAATAAAACATGGCCTAAATGTATTCCTTTTTTCAAAACTGAAAAAACGAGCTTCAAATATGTACACAATTCTGTAGTGAATAATTAGTATTTTCAATGATTCTTTCCCTGAGGCAATTTATTAAATGTTGACTCACTTTTCATTAATTTATTTCCATTGAGGAAAGCATCACATCAATAGAACCAGTTTTTTCAGACACAAAAATTACCCATGAAATCGAAGATGCCGTGAGCATAGTGATTTCACAACAAAATATGCATCGAGAAAGTGTGTACCTCCTTGCAATGACAAGCCTGTGTTAAATTCCTCATAGGATTCCGTAGGAAATTCATGGGTGCAGCTCCTTTTCCGTGATGAAACACCTACTTCTTCACTAGTGAATTTTTGGAAATTTCCTACTGGGTACGGCAGGAAGAACATTATACAAAGGTTTGTGTTGTCCTATACGATGTTTGCGAATGAACACATTGAGGTGCCGTAAATGGAACACACACAAAGCTTTACTTAATTTGTTTCCAAAGAAACAAAAACTTTCACTAGCTTTTTATCCGTTAAAAGGACTAAGCAGCTGAGAAGATTTTCGAACACACATTTCGTGGAAAACCTTTAAATACTCTGTTCCGTTACTTTATAACGGTGATAGAATCACGGGTACATTTTCTGGTGAAAAACTTTTGATGGCAATCATTGGCAATGATGAAAAATAAAACACCACAGCAGATGATGCCATTATTGTGATGTTAACAATTAATTCGGCTCCAGTTAGACTTTTCTAAAGAAGATTCTTGGATTGGAATGAAGGTCAAGCATGGATTTCATTGTTTTCAGATCTAAGTCAATCAAATCTAAGTTTAAATCAAATTTAATCAAATTGAATACAATGCACGACTGGGTCACACTAACTTGCCCTTATTCTTAAGAGACCTAGAAATTTTAATAAAAGATGTTTTAAGAGAAAAGTGTTCGTACCAATAAAATTCATTTTTTAACGGCTAAAACAGATTCTTCTGTAGTTTTTCCTAAAAACCGAATGCCAATATGAATTAATGCAATTAATTATTTAAATATTTATAATTATGCAACTACGGGTTAAATTAAAAAAAAAAAAAAAACATCTCGTTTTTGAGGTGCTATATCTATCGATTTTTTCAAAAATCCAAAAAACATATTTTACTTGTAAGTTTTGATATGAAATGCTTTCAAACTTTTAAGAAGCTTTTTTATACAAAATTTCATTAAAATCAGTTATGAAAGAAAGTCAAAAACCAGAATATGGTTCTATGGTAGGTACTGTCGTTATCCTCTTAATAATTATTCGTATTATTATTGTCTTAACAGACAAAAATTTAACAAATCTAAGAACCGTTTTTGAATAAAAAATAAAATTTTCGTTATTTTTGGACAAACAAACTATTTTGTCTCGACATCTTGTAAATAGTGTTAAAAAACTATTAACTGTCAACTTTCAAGAAATAGAGCATATGATTTTCGAAACAGTGAGTTTTTAGCAACATGTTTTGATTTTTTTGGAAGACTTGAATGCACAAGAGATGTGTCGCAAGAACGTGGTCTTATTGAAGTAAAACTTCTTTTCCGGCGTTGGGGGTAAAAAATGATTTATGCAGCTGTTAGTGACATGTCAAAACGACACGTTATCCGTCAAAGACAGCGACATGTTTTTAGAATATAAAATGTTTGTACGTTTATAGGTTAGAATCTTACAGACTCTTTGCTTGAGGGAAAAGAAGTTTTACTTCTACCGCGCGTGCGTGCGTCCGTACACACAACCTTTTTTAAAAATAAATGATACTAGAGAAAAATTTTCAAACTATAAAATTCATTTTGTAAATGAGCTAAAAACAGGACGCCATGTGATTTCCCAGGCAAATATTAGTTTATGCAAGATATAAGTCGTTGTAGCGGTTTCTTACAAAAATAAGCTTTTATAGACACAATTTTTAAAACATTTTGTAGAGAATGCTTACAAATAAGTCATTTATGTTATGAATAAATAAAAAAAAAAATACATCAAGAAAACTAAGTTCAGTCACCTAGGCGTATACGTGTTATTTTTGAATAATTAATTAAATTGAAAAAAAAAAAAAAATATGAATTAGCCACATTAGAATGATTAGAAATCAAACGTTGGCTTTGACGATCATCATCAACGCCCCATAAAATTTCCATCTCCCAACACTAGCTCTAGTAAGAGAGATGTATTACTATACTACCATTAGTTTTTTTTTTATATAATATTTGGTTTGTACGCGTTAATAAAATTGCGTAACAAAAGGAAGCAAGAATACTGCAGTGTGATTATTGAAATCGAAATTCCGCAGTGCGGGTGTCTGGTTTCATTTTTTGTGGTTTTTCTTGAAAGATATTCCAAGAAACGAAGAAGAAAGTAAAATTGGAAGCTTAGGTAATTAGGCAGTCGGTGATCAAAAGTCAAGTTGTGCGTATTGGCGACGAAATTAAATGCCAACTAGTTATACAAAAACAAAAAAGAATTATTAACTTATTAACTTATTAAAAAAAAAAAGGAATTTAGTGGTTGACTGGTGCCTGTATTTTTTTTAGAAGAAGCGGAGGAAAAATCTTGCTGAAATAAATACGTTTTTTTTTTTGAAGAATTACTACCGAACAAAGTCATAAAAAAAATCACGTCACGGATTCAACTCGAGCCACGTGTATTCGAGCTAAATTTTTGAATTAAGTTTTTCAAAGTAAGTCAAAAGAATGAAGGAGTATTCTCAAACACACGACATAATTCCATTTAAATCTTCACTAGGATTTCGAGACATTTCTATATCGCTTCGCTCGCCCAGGCTTTCACAGAAATTCCAGCGAAGCCATATAAGGGTGCAGCCACGTTGGCGTTTGTCACCGACCTCAAATTTAGATTTAAGAAAATTGTAATCCTGATCCAAAGCCCCTTCCTCTTCCTTCTTCCTACCCTGAGTAAAACGGAAATAAAATCAGTGTCTAAGGAATTGACGAACAAATTTAGAGGAGATTATTTCAGTCGTTCGAGTGAAAAAATAATTTTTTTTTTAACTAGCTACAAGAAGTTTTTAGAAAAATCGCTACAGCGGCTATCCTGTTTGTTCCGGAGAAGATGTGCAGGATTTTCGGTCAAAGGAAAAGGATAAACTACAAAGTAAGTTACCCTTTAAATTTTATTTTTTTTATCTTGAACGTTCTGGACTCGGTGTGTCTAACTTTCCAGTTTTAAAATGAAGGATTTTTTTTATCATATCTACCATTTATAAATTCCTTTACTGAATTTTTTTTCTTTTACGACCTTTAATTTTTATATTTTATGAATTTAATTTTTTTTGGATTAATAAACATTTCATTTATAATTTGAACTAAGAAACACAAAAAAAAAAAAACAATTGATCGATTTTAACTACAAAGCGTCTGGGTTAGTTATATTCACTTTGTGAACACGCCCACGATTCTTTTTTTGGTGATATTTGAGAATGCTTAGAGTCACTCTCTTATCTTTATTTCATGTTGTTGGATCTTTCCGAAACTTGAGTAACCTCAGATTCATTTCCATTAGAAGTTAAATTAGTTGTCAGATTGACACAGAGTCATCGATATTTTACTTTAATTTAAGAGAAAATTATGACTCTATAAAAGGGTTTAATTTAGGATGTGAGGTGGTAAGAAAGAGATGTCCGGAGAGTTAACTTAGTAAAAATGATATAATAAAAAAAATAATTTAATTTGCTTAATTTAATTTGGTTAACGCTCGAATTAAGAGCAACCGCGTTAACCAAGGTGTGCTTTTAGGATTTTATTTTTCTAATAAAAGCGCTGAGGGAGGGAGAATTGCTCGGAGAACACGAACATCTATGTTCTTAATTAGTGTGACCATCTCCTCAAAGGTAACCAAATTTCGGGTTCTCTTTTATTCCTTTTAATATTTAAAAATTCCAATCAACATCTTGGATCAGGCCTGAAATACAAACGTAACGTCGTCTTACTTCTTCTGGATGAGCAAGTGCTTGCAGGCCTATCGTTAGATGGAGATAAGACAACCTTTTCCACTTCCTGTTTCGTTGATTAGGAACCCCTGTAACCTTCGATCTCCAAAGAGGGTTAAGTTGGGAAGGGACATTGCGCGCTTAAAACAAAAGTTGAGAGAATACTATAGAGTAATAATAGATACGAGAGAGTGCTCTCCGAGGTATAGTTCTGCGATTTTCAGTTGTTGAGTGAATACATTCATTAATCTTTTTTAGTTATTTCAATTTTTTTTACAGCGCGTATTTGTTACTTTGCGAATTGGCAAAAGCAAAAATTAAATTGTTACAATTTTAAAGAAATTATTTTGATCAACTTAAAGTTTTTAAAATTGTACCAATTTTAAATAAGATTTCAAAAAAAATATCGACATTTTTTTGAGATATTAAAGTTTTGAAATGCATTGTTTTTCAAACTTTTTGGAACCTTCTCTATAAAAAATTTCCTTAAAATCCGTTATGTCGATAATGAGAAATTCAAAATTTTAAAAAAATTCCTGGTAGGTAGGTACAGTTAGTAACATCTTAGTAATATTTTTTTATTGAATTGAGGTTCGTAAAAATGAATCGAAAGAAAAAATTTCATCAGAATTCTCGGCGTCGTCGCCGTCGTTTTCGAGTAAAATACGATTTTAAAAAACCATTTCTTAACATTTGTATGCAATGGTAGTTAAAATAATTTTTTTTTACAGATTGTATTAGAAACATTTTAAATGTCAAATTTTGAGAAAATTGAGTTTGTGGTTTTTGAAATATTGGCACAAAATTTTAGTTTAATTAGTACGATGTTAAAGCTGTTTTTTGAAACTGGGATAAAACAACAATATTGCAAATTTTAATCGAATATAGCATCATACTTTCTCTTCCTTTTATTAAAGTTAAAATCACCGAATACCTATCTTATTTTTTTAATATCGCGCTATTTACAAACGCCACAAAAGGTCTGTTTACTTAGTTCTTTGCACAAACTGTCATTGTTTTAGGTGTGTTCAGAAGCAATTTATTTAGAAAATTGCTTAAGTACGATAATAGGTAGAACATGTTTAAAATTAAGAATGAATTAGTAAAATAAAATAAGTTAGCAAATTGTTAAGTAGTATCATACTAATACCTAAATAAAAGGCTGTTCAAAATTTTGCGCCATTGAGTTTTGAAAAACAAAAAATCGAAATACACAATACTATTAAAACTCTTGGGGAACAATATCACAAAAAATAACAAATAACGGTTGTACCGTTTTGAGAAAACCAAAAACAAAAAATTGTTCAAAGGGAGTACCATTAAAAACCATTTTCGGAATTTTTTAAACATGTCCTAGCTATAACTAAATGAAATTTTGTAAAGAAGAATTATATTTTAATTTTGAAAAAAAAAATCTTGTGGCAGTTACCGTTATTTTTGGCCTTAAAAAGAAGACAAAAACGTGTTGGGGGAAATAAAAAATTGATGTCTACCAAGCTTATAGAAAACTGGCCGAGCCGTTAAGATAAAGTCGAACAGACAAGCAGACGGACAGAATTGCGACACATACTTTTCTTCGTTTTCTATAATAAATAAATATTTTTTTTTTAAGTTTTGAAATGCAATATTTTTCAAATATTTTGAAGCTTCTCCATAAAAAATTTCATTAAAATCCGTTAGGTATGCTTATAATGAGAAATTCAAAATTTGAAAAAATGGCTCTATGGTGGGTACATATAGTCAGAAAAATCTTAATTTGAAAATATTTTTCATTGATTTATATTTGATTTATATATTGTTAAAAAAATTGAAAGAACAAACATTTTATCAAAATTATAGGCGCCGTTTTCGAGAAAAATACGATGTTCGAAAACCATTTTTTAACATTTGTCTGGTGGGTACCGTTATTTTGAGATAAAATAATATGTTTTATCTCACATAACCTATCCAAACTATAAGAAAGCCTTAGTATATGAAGAAATTATCAAAATCGGTTGAACCGTTTTCGAGAAAATCAAAAACCGAAAAATGCTTCCATGGGGGTACCATGGGTTGCCAAGCTTGAATCAAGCACCTGGAGACAAACATAATACGATTTGATACAAAAAGGAAACCTTATGTAGGGCGAACCATGAGAAAGAAGCTGCAAGATCTCTTTATCGAATGATATATAATCGCCTGGATTAGTCTCTCAAGGAAAACACTACTTCAAAGATGAAAATATATAGCCGTAATTTCAGTGAGGTTTCGTTTATGACAATCTAATCTAAATCTAAAGATCTAAATTTTAAAGTTCAACTCTTTTGACAGTAGTTTCCCGTGACCTAATGGTAACCGTTTCCCAGCCTACGTACGAGTAGGGCCTCTTGCGAGGAAGTAACAAATCTTCCAAAAGTGTCTCTTGTCATGAAAAAGCACTTCTCATTATAGCCGTTCGGACTCTGGAAAAAATTGCCCCGTCCTGCCCCCAGCATACACACAGGAATGGTTGAGATTTGTGTTGTTATAATCACTAGGTCCTGGCTCTCAGAATCTGTCACGCCACCAAATTTATTTATTTTTCAACGCGTTTGTTGTACGAAAAAAAAAATTCAACTTTAAAACAAAATCAGCTATGAGTTGTCATGTGAGTTGGGAATAAAAAGAAATCTTAAACACATCCATCCCTTTTAAGTACTATTAGGATTTCCTTTGAAAAAACACAATTTCAAATAAATCTATCTGGTTGTCATGTGAGATTCATGTGAGATTTTATGACATTTTATTTTTATTTTTTTATAAAATTTTACATAAGAGTGGAGAAAAGTAGAGATACAAAAGTGCTAACGAAACATCCCATAATGCATTTGACATGAATGATAAGAGATATCCTCTTGAGTTTGCACTTCTAGCAAGAAAAGCATATGCACTTGCAAAGGACTTTTCGCACAAGTTGTATGTTACGTACAAAATATAAGGAGTGGCACTGAGAAAAAGAATATCCATAGTCCGTCCACCATTTCATACAGTGTTGCTGCAGCCAGCATAGTAATATTTCAAAAACTCAGTTCCAAGGACCAAGACACTTTGAACCAAGGACAACGACGACCGACATTTGCACGAACTGGATAAATGAATGGGGTGAAGATTGAGTGGATTCACTCTGCGCCTGAATGCAGTTGAACTGCTGCACACAATAAGAGCTCGTAAAACATGAAAATCCTTGATTTATGAGGCCTCGTTAATCTTTTCCATTCAGATTATCGCCATAAATGATGATACAATGCTACATCGTTCTTCATTATCTTAATGATCGATGCATGAATCTCAACAGAAATGAAAACTAAATGCTGAAAATTTCGAATTGCTAAAAAAGAAGTTACAAAAAGGTTACATATCGCCAAGAAACACATGGTGAAGTTACTTAATCCGATTAGTGAACCTAAAACATATCCTTTATCAAGGAAAGCTTGATAATACAAAAAAAAAACTAAAACTTACCTGCTACAGTCATGTTGGCAGCTTGACTTGCGAGTAGAAAATGTGGCGCATCACCGGAAACCTCACATCGGTACAAACCTGAGGACTTTTTTCCTTGCAAATTTAATTCGATTTGGCACGAGAATTCGTTACAGAAATTTTTGTTTTCGCTGACCAGAACACCACCTACTGGAAATTTCATGTAAACTGGATGCATCATTGGAGAGTATCTGAAACAAAGTTACAAGAAATTTTGTGATTGATGCAATTTAATTTAAAGTGTTCTTTTTATGATTTTGATATGCAACGATTTAGTCTTTTTTTTTCGTCACAGAAGACCTTAATTGATTTAAAGGAAATGAGTCAATTTCATGTTGTTATAATTAATAGGTTCGAATTACATTTAAATACGAGTACAAAGATTTTATAAAGGTCTTAGTATTTAACTCGAAGAGGGGCATGATCGCCATTTTGGGAACTAATTATTGCCTAGAGGTGTCAATTCTTTTGAAAATTGATTGCTTATCTTCTCTTCTGACGCGCATTTCTTCGAAAAATACGAGTAATACATCGAACTATGAGTGCCTGGACAAACCAGAGAGGCAGAGACAAAGAAGACTGAAGAAAGAATGGAGGTGACTGAGGAAACTACTCTTCCTGTGGTACCGGAACTGTGGCCGGGGGTTTCACAGCCATTAATGCGATCGTTGGTCAGCATTTAAACCACTTTCCGTTGAAGAAGAAAATAACAGTTCGTTTTCTTGCAACCATTACCAAGATCAAATAAATCACGGATATCACCAATTAAATATATCCGAACCAACTTTTTCATCGTCCCGTTTCCGTATTCAGAAGTAAGAAGGATCTTCCAATGTAATAAATACGAAGTCTATGGTCATTACCGTTTTGGAAATTTTTTTAACTTGTGGGGAAGCTTTAGCCTGTTATCTTATTTTCATAATCAAAGGGTTTCCTTTGCATCGATTTATGTGAATTGTCCCAACTACTACTTGTACTGTATACCCACTACACATCTATGTATTATATGATAGGAGTATTTCTTGCACCACTCTCCTATCAAGGAACCTATTTACAACGAAAAGCGTCAAGGTTTTTGAAGCTGAAGATAATGATGACACGATAATTGTATCAAAATCAGCTGAAACTTTGAAGATAACAGCATCATTTTTGTATGAAAAAGGAAGGGATTTTTGTTTGGCTTTCGTAGCTTATGGTTACGACAATATTAATTTCAATTCAAAAATATTCAATTCTGACCTTGAACAGCTGCTAACATCCCCGCTGGGATGTCCATGTTCGTGTTCATATTCATGTTGTCATTTATTTGATTGTAAATCCACAAATAACTCCTTATAAGTTAACAAAAACTAGATCTTTAAGGCTCTTTCAGAAAATTATACGAAATAACAGCTGATAAATTCTAATATAACATTCTTTAACTCATTAAATTCGAGGTTCTTTTAGCTTAGTTTGGCGTAAGATGTTTTTTTTTTCAAAATGCTTATCTTCCAACACCTTCGCAGACTCTGCTATGCTAAAAATATACTGGGTTAGTTTTTCACTTCGTCATATTCTAGCAGTGTTAAGAAGATTGATTCTTCTTCAGTTTTTAATTATCGACGGCTACACTTACGCACCTTTTTTTTAAAGCAAGTAGAGCAACAGTGATTTATTGCTTACGAAATAGATATTTATCTCCAGTGTTTTCGAAAATGCAAGATTATTGGTTTTAAAACCTGCATTCGAAAATGTCGACTGAGTTTAGATAACGTGACGTTGATTTACCGAAATTTAATAAGTAGTTTAATAATTTAATTTATTTAATTATAAATTAGGAGATAAATGTTGGGATTATACTTCTTCTAGTCATAGCACTGTTTTTTCAACAATTTAGTCTGGTATAATAGCTTCAAGACACAGTGGGACACATATCAAACAGAAAGTTTTTTGAAAAGTAAGATACTAAAAAGATAAGATAGGCATTCGATGGTCTTAACTTTAGTAAAATGTTAAAGGAAGTATAATGCCTAAATCGTTTTAAAAACCTAGTATCATACTTAAGTATTTTTAACATCGTACTTATTGGACTAACATTTTGCACCATTTTATTTAAAAAACACATTTATTAGATGAAAACGACGAAATTCCACAACTCGACATGTACTTCATCAAATCCAGCAGAACCAAACCATTCACCTGAAACCGCTGATAGGATGAGAGTTAAACCAGCCAAGAACTACTAGATGAGAACCTGTCTATCAACGAAGAGAAATCCTCCTCTTACGCTGACCCAGGGTCAGATCCATCACCTTGTTAAAAGCCCCAACTCCGTTACTTACTTACTTACGGTGGCGATACTGTCCGGGGTGGACCAGGGCCTCAACTAACAATCTTCTCCAGCTAGCTCGATCCCTAGCCAGCTGTCTCTAGTTTCGTACGTCAAGTTGGTCGCGGTCTTTCTCGACTGCGCCCTCCCTCGGGGCTGGATTTGAAAACTTTTGGGTCCATTCGCTCTACATAAACTACCCATCTCAGGACTTTAATTCGGTTAATCTTCTCCTCCAGTAACCGTCTATGCAGACTATACCAAAGATCACACGGTGAATTTTTCTCTCAAAACATCCTAAAGCGTTCTCATCTACTTTCGACAAGGTGTATGCCTCAACACCATACACAAGAACCGGGATGATGAGAAGTTTATAGAAAGACACTTCAGTTGTTCGAGAGAGGACTTTATTACTCATTTGCCTTATTAGTCCAAAGAAGAAGCGATTGACAAGAGTAATTGGACGGACTTTTTAAAGATTGCGCCTCTTGTGTTGACGCGTGGAGTTTTGCACTAATCTTTCAATGACGATGTTGAAGAAGTCGCACGACAGAGCATCGCCTTGCCTTAAACCTTTTTTGACATCAAATGTATCAGTGAAATCTTTTTCCACCTTGATGCAGCAGCGTGCGTTCTTCATCGTCAATCTGCACAACCGGACAAGTTTGTCAGGGATGCGAAAACTAGACATTGTTCTATATAATTGTACTTATATAGTTCCTATAGATGATTTCATTCGCGGCTTTGAAATCAATTTGAAGATATTGGTTTCATTCCTAGATCTGCCGTAATGCTAAATATTTGATATACGTATAGTGGGCTTCCCTGGTCTAAAGCCGAACTCTATACTCCCAATCTAGCCATTGCCTGGCGCTTTGAACAGTTCGGCAGCGAAGTTCCAGCTATGGTATCTCTCTGAGAAGCCGGTATACTTCTCTCCTCTTCTGATCGTAGTGCTTACGAGCAGCTCTGGTCCTTCTGTGCAGCCTCCCTTTCACAGATATAAATGAAATGCCAGATAAATAAATTACCGTGTGCTGTTGACATGTGTTTCTTCTGTTGTTCTTTCTTTCTGTGTGTCTCTCTCTGTTGTATTGTCTAAAGCCGGAGTAGTGTAAAATGTAATGCAATGTAAAAATTGTATAATATAATCACGACTTTACTTCTGCAAATAGTAAGCGAACATTTTTGAATTTTTCCATTTTTGCCAAAAAATCGATGTAAGATAAACTGAATTTAGCAAAAATTGCGCATTGACAAGGCCCTCACATTCAAATAAGAGTCCATGAGAGATCGCCGGGACGAAACGCAAATTTTTGTGGACTAAAGGCCAAAAAAAGCAAAAAGTTCGTAAGATTGATATGCTATTCAACAACACTCATGCTCGCCGTCGTAGTACGGGGCGCTCAGACGAGAATGTAGCTGCTGTAGCCGAGTGTGAGACTCAATTCACGAACATCTACTTGCCATCGATAGCAACAGCTCAGCAATTCACGAACTAGCCTGAAGAGAATTTTGCACAAACATCTCGGATTATTCGCTTACAAGGTCCAATTGAGTTAGAATAGAAATCGAATGCGCTCGACCTCCGCTTCGTTATTGCTTAAGCGACGCACGTTGTGTTTTTTCTTCTCACATCTTGTAACTTATATTAAAAAAACTTTTATTTATCAAGTTTTAAAAAAATCGAGCATGGGGTTTTTGAAATATTGAGTTTTGAAATAAAAATTTTGAAAATGTTTTTAAAAAGCCAAACAAAAAAATTTGTTTGAAAATTTTAATACACAAAAAAATTATCAAAATTGGTTGTACTTTTTTTGAGAAACTCAAATACCAAAAACATGGTTCCAAGGGGGGTAAGAAAAATAACCATAATAAACTTTTTTTATTTTTTTTTTAAATCTGTGGGACAGTTTTTGAGAAAAAAAAATGTTTATAAAATTTAGAAAAAAATAATTCGTATGGTCTTAAAAAAACAAGAAAAAAACGTGTGGGGGGAAAAATTAAAAACGATATCTACCAAGTTTAACGAAAATTGGCCAAACAATTTAGGCTGTAGTCAAACAGACAGGCAGAATTTCGAGACCCAGCCTAAAATTAAGGTAAATTCTAAACGTTCTAGTCTTTTATATAAGTTAACAAAAAAAAAAAAACATCATCTTACAATGAAATAAATGCTTCAGGCGAAAAGTTCTGACTGGCTTACGACACCAATCAATACTGCAGCAGGTTATTTCACGAACTACGCTGAAAAGAGTTCTGCAAAAAGATTTCCGACTATTCGCTAACAAGGTCCAATTGACTCAGCAATTAAAGGCACACGACCATCCACTTGAACTATGTTGTGTTTCAAAATTAATGAGAATGTTTACTCGTATTAATAAAGCCATAATACTCGTACATGGACATTTTTTTATTTTGTTCAACTGGGCTTAATGACCCATAGATGGTTTTTAGTGATTATTCAATTGAGTTTGTAGTTAAATCGGCTTTTGTAAGGATTCTTTCAAATATCTAGATATTTTAAGGTAATATCTTCTGATATGGAAGAATATAATCTCGTGACATCTGATAATTTGATTGGCCCTACTTTCTCACTCAACTTTCATAACTTAAAGATCTTACGAAAATAATAAGAGTCGAAATGTGTTAATATTGTAAAAACAAAATTATAAAAACAAATTATGGTGAATAATAGAACAACACTTAATTCAGCTCCTTCTTAGATTAAAACGAGCATACCTTGGTCTATGATAAGAAAACATTTTAAAAGAAACGTTTTCCACCCTTCTTTAATTTTCTCGAATGAATATTCAAGAAAACTTCTGCAAATGACACAACAATTTATTCAATTTCTTAATGAAATATTCAGTTGAGATATCGTTTCTTTAGCCACACTTTACGAATGTGTAATGCTTTTTTAATCTTAAACCAATTCAAAACTAAATATAATATTTCAGCCATTTCGCCCATTTTCAAAATAAGGATAATACAATTTTCATCAAATTTTGTTAAGAAAATTTCCCCTCAGTAATAAAGTATATTGTTGAATTAATATTGGTATCTTGTTGCAGAAATCTGATATTATATTTTTTCTTGTAAAAAGTCTAGATAATATTCAATTTACAAAATTTCATTTAAGCCTTAAAATTAACAATATTCTGTGCCTCATCTAAAACGAAATTGCTATAGCACCTAACCACTCATCCATAGGATATTCTTAGCAAGGAACGAAGCTTACTTGTTGCTTCCTTATAACAATACTTAAAAATCCTTGAAACTGTGCACGTGTTCAAATTAAAATAAACATACATACGAGTATAAGCCCCGAGATCATCTTTTTGTTATAGCAATAGGTAATTTTCGGAGACATACATATCATAAGCATTTCACAAGTACCTACTTCACCTTCATACATGTACCTGGCTCTCCATTACCATTTCCTTTTGAAAACCCTTAGGTTATAATGACACAGAGTCAAACGTTGGCATTGAACATGATGAAAACGTACAATTAGTCCCCCTCCTCCCAACTTTAACCAAAGCACTGAGCTTTTGCAATGCAGCCTTTAAGTAATTCTGGTCTGGCGGGCGACATTCTATAACATGCTTAAATAAAAGCATGTTTCCAGATACACATACATATACTTATAGTACAACACAGTAACATTATGATTGTGATTCAATCATATAATGTTGCCTCTTTCACTCAGTGTATCCTTTCATGTATCTTAACCATTAAACAGCCATAATTACCACGTTAATAGCAAGCTGAAGAACAACTCTTCACATCGTCTTAATTACGTACCCTTGTGGCCGCCAGGCAGCTAGGATACAAGCGAGTGTGTGTATTTGCTAATAGAAGATACCGCTTTTCACATTCTTATATCAAGGATCTCGCCTATCTCAACCATACCGTCGTAGAATCGTTTCAACAACATTATCCTTAGCAGATTACAAGCAAACGGGAAAAAGGAAAACATATTTTATCTGATGCATGAAGGGTATAAAATTTCAGTTCTCTAACAAGGGTTGGATTAAAAAAAAAAAAAACTTAAGGGGCGCAAAATTGGATGTTAATAATTTATTTCTATCAAACTTTTCTTTTAATAAAAACACACTTTTCATTTTATTTTTTTAGATTTGTGACTTTTTATTCTCCTTAAAGATCTATGAAGAATCTATGAGAAATTTTAAAAAGAAAAAATGATGTTCGTCTAATCGACGAAGATTACCTTTCTAGGGTTAAGTGACTAAGACTACATCCAAAAAATTATTTGTTGCAAACGGAAACGGTAAATATCGACCCCCCTTATAGTTTCCGAACCATTCAAACCAACCCAACAAGCAAGACATGTACTTATGGAGGGTTTAGTTCACTGACCCGTTTTTTTTTTTCGTGTACGGTTTTATCGAATACGGGTCAACATAATATTTCTTAGTGCTTCTGGCAAAGTTACTAACGGGAAAACTTTGGCGCTCTATAGATTGATCTTTTTTTAAATAATTCATTAGCGTTCAATTGCTTAAGACCCCAATTATTAATATCACTCGAGCTATGAACATTGGTTTTGAAAGTTTGCAAATTGAAATGGCAAGGGAAAACAGTGCCGGGTAAATTATTCCATTATTGTGTTGTACTCGTGCGACTAAGAAACCAATCTTTCTATTAACGACGGGTGAACTTATTGAGGGGAGGAATGCAACTGGTTACTTTAAGTGAGTATTGCTTTTGAAAGAAGCGATAAAACAAGGAAATATGAATATTAAATGACGGTGTTCAAAAGACGAGAATGATTTCCTACCAGTTTTTAACACTCTGTTCTGGATTCTATGCAATAAATGAAAAGACGTTTGGGCTGTACTTGGCCAAATAAATGAATTGTCCTCGAGCTTAGGACCCATAAACCTCTAATAAATCTTAGTCGGAAGAATTTCTTACAGCGTTGTTTGGGTTTCGAGAATGAAAAAAAAATATTATAAAAAAATATTTATAAGATTTCGAAAAAAAATCGTAGGTACGGCAGGTACCTTTTTTGGTCTTAAAAAACATGTGGGGGGGGGGGGAATTAAAAATATTATCTACCAAGTTTAAAGAAATTGGCCGCGCCGTTAAGGCTGTAGCCGAAAAGACTGACAGATAAACAGACCAACAGAAAGACAGATACTCTAAGAAACATTCGAAAAATTACTACAATAAGTGTTTAATCTATTTCAACACGGATTTAATTTTGAAATTGAAGTGTAGTAAAAAAAAACATTTGCTTAAAAGTCAACAGTTTCTTGTTGAAAATTACACAAATGTTGAACCTTCAACATAATTAAATACTTTTTGAAGAAAATCAAGCATCGCTGTTGAAAACTCACACCCGTTTGTTTGATATTCAACAGATTGCTTAAAAATAAGAACGGAGATGAATTTTCAACACAATTTTTTTTGCGGTGATTGGGGTAGAGTCCAAAAGAGTTTTATTTTAATGATGACAATTCCGAAAATTAAATAAGTACACCAAGTTTTATAAGTTTCAAATATACAATTTTATTGTCTGATAGAACGTCTTACCATAGAGGCGATTGAGATTAAAAAGGGCCGATAGCTACAGGAAATTGCAAATTACACGTTTCTCAAGTATGGTGAAAATAGACATAGAATTAGATAATGATTTTATCGCCCTCTACTGATAATTTTACAATTGGTATAAATTTAATAGTACATTAGATTTGTCTTAAACATTACCGGCCGCCTTGCCGCAATGCGGATAAATAACTGTCCTAGCTATCCTAACGGTTACAATTCTATTCCTAGCTATTTTGTTTTAATTGATTTCAAAAATTTTATTTACTTAGGTATAGTGTAGTGCAAAAAATAAAAATAATACAGATTGAAAGTTAAATTTAATTACATATACATTTTTTTTTTCTCAAGAATTCGTTTCGTTTTTATTTCCTTTTTTTTGTGTGAGTTTAAAGATACTCCATCTAAATTATTTTAAGAATCCAAATATATTGTGAGTTTAAAAAGATACTCCATCTAAAAAATTCAAATGTTACATTGATAAAATTGAAATTTAACTATGTAGAGGTGCGAGTTTATAGATACTCCATCTAAAATATGCGAATTTTGAAGTTCTTAGATGCTGCATCTTAATAGTTGGTTTCACTTTGGTTGCATTGGAAGTACACAAACTTTAACAATTGGTCTTTTAATTTCACCAAATTTAGTTCTTATAGTGACAACTCTAACCTTTCCGTCTGTCCCAGCATGCGTTTTGATTACACGACCGAGACGCCATTCGGTAGAGGGAAGATATTCATTTTTTATGACAACTAGATCATTAATTTTAACGTTAGGTTGAGGAACCTGCCACTTATAGCGTTTATGTAGCTCTTTAAGGTATTCTTCCTTCCCACGTCGGCAAAATTCTTGATGAAGGCATTTAAGTTTTTCCCATCGGTTTATAATTGAAAGAGAACTACCCATAATTTCTGGTTCGGGAGCAGTAAGCAAAGGACCACCACGTAAAAAATGGCCAGGAGTTAGAGCTAATAAGTCGCTTGGGCTATCTGACATAGGTGATATTGGCCGTGAATTTAAACAGGATTCGATACGAGCCAAGATAGTCGAAAATTCCTCAAATGTAAATTTGTTATTCTCAATGACTTTTTTGAAGTGAGTTTTAAAACTCTTCACCCCAGCCTCCCACAGACCACCCATATGAGGAGATCCAGGCGGAATAAAATTCCATTTAAGCCCTTGGATATTATAGTTATCTGATATTTGTTTAGAAGCAGAAGCAAGTAGCGTTTGAAAATCCTTTTTCAAGATGTTATTAGCTCCTACAAAATTTGTGCCGTGGTCTGAATAAACTTCTTTGGGAAGTCCTCTTCTACCCACAAATCTTGAAAATGCTGCCAAGAAAACTTTGGATGAAAGATCACTTGCTGCTTCTAAATGAATAGCTTTGGTCGAGAAACATACAAAGACGCAAGTGTATCCCTTTGAAATGCGGCAATTTCTTCCGCTAAAGCTTTTGATATCAAATGGGCCCGCAAAATCAATACCTGTGTAAGTAAATGGGGGAGAAAAGGTACAGCGCTGAGTAGGCAGAGCAGCCATTATTTGGTTTCGCATTTGTTTTTTATGGATAACACAGGTTTTGCAAAGATGAATTCGAGATTTTATTAAGTTTTTGAGCTTCGGAATCCAAACTTCGTGTCTCACTAGCCTGTGAATAAGTGCATTACCTCCGTGCATAGAAAGCTCATGAAGAAAATCAATTAGAAGGCATGCGTAGCGAGAATCGTAGGGGATAATAATTGGATATCGTTCGTTATAGGGTATACTAGCATTGCTAAGTCGTCCATTAACTCTAATGATCATATTAGAATCAAGAGTTGGATTTAGAGAAAGTAAGGAACTTTTTCTGTGTATAGGCTTTTGATCAGATAATATTCGATATTCACTAGAGAAGTATTTTCTCTGTGCCAATTGAATTAGTTTCATCTTAACGAAATTGATTTCAGCTTGAGTAATAGCCAATGTTTGAGGACGAGCGGTGTTTTCCTTTTTCATAAAAGAATGATGAAAAAACCGAAAGACATATGAAAGCACTCTTAATGCTCGTGGAAGAGATGAAAACTTATCGAGAATGTCTTCTTGGGGTTGAGTGCAAAATGTTTGTATCGATTTAAATTCTAAATTTTCGTTTTGAACACAATCTGGATGACTTTGTGTCCATTTATATTCTGGTTGCCTGAGCCATTCCGGCCCTTTCCACCAAAGTGAGTTATTTTGAAGATCTTGTGGTGAAATTCCACGGGTTGCAAGATCAGCAGGATTCTCTGCGGATTTGACGTGTCTCCACTTTGTGTCTCCTACATTGTCTTGTATTAATGTTATCCTATTGGCAATAAAGGTTTTCCAGGTACGAGGTGGCTTATTAAGCCAAGCTAAAACAATGGACGAGTCAGTCCACAAAAATAATTCATATGAGTTGACTGGAAAGTTTGGAATGTAGAATTTTATAAGCTTTGAAAGCAGAACTGCCCCACATAGTTCTAAACGTGGAAGCGATATCTGCTTAAGCGGCGCAACTCTGGTCTTTGCGCAGATGAGATGGGAATCAATATCGTGATTGTCGTTGATAATTCGAATGTAAATGCCGGCTGAAAAAGCTTTCTCTGAGGAGTCACAGAAACCGTGAAACTGAACGTTTGATAAAGGGCTATAGCCATTCCAACGGTGTATTTTAATGTTTTGTATTTCAGGCAGATTTGCATTGAATGTTTTCCATCTTTCGGCAGAGACCGGAGTAAGATGATCATCCCAGGATGTGCCATCGGACCAAACTTGCTGCATTAAGATTTTTGCAGCTATGATCACTGGAGCAAGCCATCCAGCGGGATCGAAAAGTTGAGCTATTTGCGAAAATACTTCTCGCTTAGTGGTAGACAATTTATAAGGTTGAGTGATGAAATGAAAATAATCCTCTTTTCCATTCCATCGAACGCCCAAAGTCTTGACTGAGCTGCCATCATCAAGTTTTAAAAAGTGTTCACTTAGAACATCGCCAGGTGGCAGGTGATTCAAAAGACGAGAAGTGTTTGAAGTCCATTTGCGAATTAAAAAACCCGCAGAATTGAAGGCATTAATTAACTCGTTTTGAGATTTTAGAGCGGTATCAAGATCATGAGCACCAGATAAGACATCGTCTACATAGAAATCTGTTCTAATTATTTCTGATGCAAGGGGATACTTTTGTTGAACGTCGTCTGCCAGTTTAAGCAGTGTTCGAAGTGCCAGATATGGGGCACAATTGACACCAAAAGTAACAGTAAGAAGTTCATAGTCTTCTACTTCTGAGCTCGGAGAGCTACGATAAAGGATACGCTGAAAGGATGTATCTTTTGGATCCACTAAAATTTGTCGATACATTTTTTCAATATCTCCATTAAATACATATTTGAAAAATCGCCAGCGTAGTATAAGAGTAGGAAGATCTTGTTGAAGTACAGGTCCAGCATGTAACAAATCATTTAAACTTTTTCCATTACTGGAAGCACTCGAGGCGTTAAACACAACGCGAACTTTCGTTGAAACGCTTTCTGGCTTTATCACAGCATGGTGAGGAAGGTAGTATGATGAAATTACACCATTTTCAAAGTTTTCAATTGGTTTAACTTTTCGCATATGACCCAAAGCTACGTATTCTGACATAACTTCTGAATATTTGGATTGCAATTTTGGATTTTTAGCAAGAGATTTTTCAGAACGTAATAGTTGGTTTAATGCAATTTGTCTGGAAAAACCGAGACAATTTTCGGTTTTGAAAGGTAGCTTTACGATGTATCTACCATCCGAAGCCTTTTTGGTAGTACTTTCGTATAAATCCTCGCAGTATTGGTCGGCATTAGAGATTGGAATGTTGACATCTCCTATCTCCTCCAGCTCCCAAAACCGTTTTATTTGCCTTTCAAGACTGGTTTCAGGTGGGCTAGAAATAAAGGTTGAAAAACTTTTGACATGTTGTGGAAGAGGTCCTGATAAAACCCAACCAAAAAGTGTGTTTTGTGCCAGGAGCGACTTTGAAATATGGATAACTCCAGGGCGTATAATGGTAGGGTAGAGGTCAGCACCGATTAAGAAATCAACTTGAGATGACTTATTAAACGTAGGGTCTGCTAATTTAAGATCTGTCAACTGATTTGTATTGACAAGCTGGAAGGATGAAACAGGAAGATAACTGGTCAAATGTTTTAAAACAATAGCTTGCCCAGTAATTGGTTGAAGAGGATTTTCTTCATTTAAAATCGAAAAAATACATAGCTTTCTCGCAGTGGCAGCATACGCCGAGTTAATTCCACTAATTTGAGAATTTATTGGATTAAATGGTAGTTTTATTCGATTGAACACTGGCTCTGAAATAAAGGAAACTTCAGAACCAGGATCTATCAACGCTCGCAAAACGTGATAATTTTCATTATGTATAATTCTTATTAAGGCGGTTGCAAGTAAAACATTCTTCTCATTAGTTGTATGATAAGAATTGTGGTTTAAAGTATTTGGTAATGGTTGTGAAGTGGACTGTATATTTGGTATATTTGAAGATATTCCAATATTGGTCGTTTCTAAAAGAGGGGTTGTTGATGAATAAGTTGTATTTTGAGGTGAGTTACTAGGAGCAAAATGCAATAAAGTATGATGATGTCCCTTGCAGGTGCTGCAAGTATATAAGCTTTTGCAGTTATTAACTGTGTGTGTGACACCTAAGCAATTCGTACAAAAATGGTTGTTGCGTACGAATTCAAATCGCGATTTAACGGGAAGTTCCAAAAATTTTGAACAATTACGAAGTGGATGGTGTCCTTTGCAAAGTTTACATGAAAAGTTAAATTGTTTTGTGTGAAAAGCTTGAACTTTATTTTGCGATAAGCTATTACTATTTTTAGGGTTGCAAGCTCTCTTTACACTTGCATTTGATGTTGACTGAACATCGGAAATAGATTCTAAAATCCTAAATCGTGATTCTAGGAACTTGTCTAATTGTGTCCAAGTGGGAACTTCGCTTGGATTTTCGATAGATTGCTCCCAAAGAGAAAGAGTTTCTGTAGGTAAGCGGTTTGAACAGGCATATATAAGTATTGGATCCCAATTTGAAGTTTCAATTTTGTGAGATTTTAAAGTTGCAAGACAATCGTTTATTGAGCTTTGTAAAGCTTTAATGGATTTTGCAGATTCGTTTTGCATTCGTGGAAGATTAAATAAGACCTTTACTTGGTTATTTACCAAAATTCTTTTGTTTTCGTAAGCATTTTGTAATGCTTCCCATGCTAAGTCAAAACTATCGTTTGTCAAAGGAAATTTTGAAACTATAGCATGCGCACTACCTTTGGTCTTAGAACGCAAATGAAACAATTTTTGTACCTGTCCTAACTTAGGATGTTTTTTGTACACAGCCTCGAACATGTCCCTAAAAGACGGCCAAGTAAGATAATCACCGTAAAAGAAATCAGTGTCACAAGCTGGTACTTTGATACATTTAAATGAATCGGATAAATCTACAACAGTAGAGTTTGCATTTTCGTTATTTAATTTTGACATCAAATGCAAAAGATCGCCATGAAATGATATAAACGTTTCATTAGTAGAAAAATATTTTGCCTCTATTGTTTCAAGGTCATAATCCTTTTTTTTTCTTTTCAATGTCTGTAACATCATATGTACACTTAACAAAAGATGCTTTTACATCGGACCATAATTCCTTTAATTCAATTTTTCGCGCCTCTAAGGAATTAAGTGTATGGGTACTCTCCGAAATTTTCTTAAATGCATCATAAGATTTAACCAAACGGTCGGCCACAAAAATGAATTCCGACAAGGAAGACATGTTATTCTAACTGAATTTAAGAAAATGCAAGAAAGAGTGCACCAAAAAAACGAACTTTGGTTTATTAAAATTGATTTGTAAGAAATGATATAACTAAAAGTACGATTGTACTATAACCCAATTCACACACTGCACTGTATAGCCAACACAGACAAAATGAAAACAACTAATTTAGCTCACTGAATCTTAAATACGTATGTAAACGAAAAAACGAAATTCTTGTAAAAACGAATTCTTGTAAATATTTAAAAGATTGTTTAACTTAATAGCAAATAAAAAAATAAAATAATTAATAAAATTAATTTTGATTTTAAGAAAGTTATTATGTTAAATAAATACCTACAATTTGCACTACACAAACCTTGATGTTAATGGTTGGTTTTGTATCGGCTATTCTACTGCTTGGCTGCTTTGCTGCGATAAGATGACTCGGTGGATGATGCTGTGTTTGAATTTGTTATCTTTGTGTTCTTACAGATGATGATGATGACTTAATGATCGTATGTTTAATGATGATTGCAAATGTGGCGTGATGTTGATGATGACTAATTTCAAAGATTTTATGATTGATTTATGATTATAGGTGATTCGATTACATTGGCGAATAATAGAAAAATAGGTGATGAAAGTGATCGAACTATGATATAATGTAGATGATCCAAAGATGATAATTAAGATATGATTTGGCAGACGCTTTAGAGATGATTTTGTCAATGCAAATGATGAAATCGATATTCGATATGAAGATTGGTAGATAGATAACGTGTGCACTACGGTGTCTGATGTTGTTACACGATCGTTTTTGGAGCACAACTGATTTGTCCTCCTCTATGAATTATGGTGATGGTTGATTTGGTTTGATTGACTTGGTGAGGTGAGAAAGCTCGTTGATGGGATGTACTTAGAGTATATTTGCTCTTGAATTTCTCTCGCTGGGATTTCTAATGATGTTGGTGAATGATCAACGCAGTATAGGATCCGATCAAATTTCTGGTAATATACTGATGGTGAAATTTGTGCAGGTTTGGTAAAAATGTAAGCACGACGACGTATATGAATGGTGATCGCACAAATTATTCTATGAAAATTAAGGTAGGTAATTTGTTGATTTAATTCAGCTCGATTATTTTATTTGGCTCGAAGGACCAATGTTTGGGGTAGAGTCCAAAAGAGTTTTATTTTAATGATGACAATTCCGAAAATTAAATAAGTACACCAAGTTTTATAAGTTTCAAATATACAATTTTATTGTCTGATAGAACGTCTTACCATAGAGGCGATTGAGATTAAAAAGGGCCGATAGCTACAGGAAATTGCAAATTACACGTTTCTCAAGTATGGTGAAAATAGACATAGAATTAGATAATGATTTTATCGCCCTCTACTGATAATTTTACAATTGGTATAAATTTAATAGTACATTAGATTTGTCTTAAACATGCGGGATATCATTTTTTTCTTTGATTCAACAATTTTTGTTGAAAATCTGGTAGGTATGCATTTGTTGAATACTCAATTAAGCGCTGGAAAAGGTGAAGAAGAGACGAAATTTCAACAAACATAGTTTTCCTCAGCGTGGTTAGTTATACCGTTTTTCTCAAATTCAACATTTTTTGTTGAATATAAATTGTAAATTTTGATAATCTCATCATCGTGAGAAAACAAATTGGGAAATGTAAGAACGTAGAAAAACATTCATCAGATCAGATCAAAATCAGTCTCTCAGTAACAGTCACAAAGTGCACGTGACACAGAGTACGCGTTTTAAAATAAAATGGTATGTGTATGTGAAAATATTGTGAAGCTCTGAAAAGAAAAACAGTAAAAGTATCAAATTTTGAGGTAAGAATAAAATATTTGCTCTTTAATATTTTTTGGTTTACATTGTGAATTAAGTTGTTTTGAATTTTAATTTTGTGTAAGATTAAATAACTGGAAAACTGTCGAAATTACAACAATTATTGATAATTATTTATTACTATACAACCCGTTTAAATAATTTCGTTTAAGCCGAAGCTTTTAAGAACAACTATTATAAAAATTGAATATGTAGGTATTACAATTCTCAAAAAAATGTTTTTCTGATTGTTTATAGATGATTTTCTGATATTTACAGAAAATGTGATTCTGGACAGAGAACCTCCTTATTGCAGTTTTATTAATATATTGTTTATTATTCCTTTTTCTGTATTGTTTTTGTTCTTTTTTAATCTATATGTAAACCTATTAAGCTATATACAGTTACTTTATTTAAAGCAATTACATTCATTTGTTTATTGTAGAAAATGAAGTGAAAGTAAAAAATGTAAAATAAAAATGAAAATTTTTCAGATAACTATATTGAATCTTTTTATTTAATTTTGTAAGATATTCTATGGTTAATTTAAAAAAAAAACATGAAGACCTGAATATTCAATCAACATAAGCTAGCTTTTATTTACAGAAAAGATCTTGAAAATTCAGGAAAAGAAAACAAACTCATAGCCAAATATAATATTCAACATAAACGTATAATTATGTAGAGAAAACTGTTAAATTGCGAAGATCTCGATTGGATTTTCAACAAAATATATTTGTAAATTAGTTTTATTTTCCTGAATTTTCAAAATCTTTACTGAAAAAGCAGCCGCCATCCCTGGAGATAAAAAGTCTGAGACAACCACCTTCAGTCTCAGAACATCGTGCCACACATATTTCCTATCCTTCTTTCTCTTCCGTAACTTCACGCCCACGCTGTGTTAAAACATTTAAAGGGTAATCATATTCCCTTGAGCGTGAGTTAATTATAAAAAAAAAAAAAAAAAAAAGCACTTATATGTTGAATGTTCAGGTCCTTGTTTTTTGTCATCTATTGATGATTAAATATAAGTAAAATTTTGGAAAAAAATGTAATGTTTGCTCATCTTTCATCACTTATTTTGAATTTTAAGCTTTTGAAGATTAATTTTTGATCTGATGATGATCAAATAAAATGTTGAACTCCTAATGATGTGAGTGTTTTGTTATTTATGTTGAAAAGTCTGACATTTTTGTTGAATTATCAACAAAAGAAAGTTAAATATTGAAAATAAAAATCGCTTTGAAACTAATTTTCTAAAGGTATTGTTTACTATTAAACATTTATGTTAAAAAAAATGTAATATTTGCTTATTAACAACGACTTATATGCTGGTTTTTCACCGAATATTGATTAAAAGGATCGCCACACGATATACGATATACGATAAATTGCTTACTTTTTATGTGATGAAAATTCAACATTTCATCTTTCAACAAGATGTTGAAAATAAAACACCGAAAATTTCTGTTGGAAATTGCTACAATTATTGTAACGGACCAGTTGCCTACAATAATTGTAGTAATTTTCAACAGAAATTTCTTAGATCCGCGAGACCCACTTTTTTCATCTTCGCTATCTTCGCAATGACGTAATGTCAACTTTGATTAAAATTTCCAGTTCGTTTTTTTTTTTACGAATGCATATCTTTCCTTATACATAGTCAGGCGAATCTATAAACAAATCTTAAAGGTTACTTAACTTTAAAATACCTCTAAGCAGCTCTTAAGTATGAAATCGGTATCTATAATCAATTTTCACATTTAAGTAACGTTACTTAAAGGCCTCTTAACTTAAACGCCATCAACCGCGTTTAAGGGTCACTTAAAGGCATTTTAAAATGTATTTTGACATATCGATTGTCATCTTTGAAATTTTGAAGTTTCAAATTGTGAGTTTGTAGGTATTGTTTGTTGTGATATTATATTTGAACTATAAAGTGCAACGATTTAAGAAACATAAAATTTGTATTGATTAAAGTATGTGTACGCGCAAAGAAATTTCGTCCAAGCTTCCCTCTTAGCCTTTGAAGTGTTTGTATCGACACTTTCTTCCTCGTTGTTGGAAGAGAATAGGCGTTTTCCTAAATGCAGTGTTGCAGCGCATCGTAGATTTTGATGCCCTTGCAACGTTTTTCTTCACTCTGAAATTTACTTTTACAATTCTTTAAAAAAAACTATAAAATTTAGAATTCGTATTTAATAACGTTATTTTATTGAAGCAAGTGAATAAAAAAAACATCAAAATTCATGATGCGCTGCAACACTGCATTTAGGAAAACACCCAATCTGTGCATAAAATAATTCTGTTTTGTAGTGTATTATTGCAAATTTTAAAATAAAAAAGTTTCCTTGTAGGAGGCATCCCAATTTTCAGATCTTTTTCTTTTATTTGTGGCGGCGGGTGTTGGTGTGTGTTCGATAGCCATTTTTTTTTTTGATTTCACAAATAAAAAAATGTGTCTTCCAATTATTTACTGAAAGAAGGTGTCACAAAACAGCTGTGTTGTATAAAATGAAGCAGCATTTGTTTTTTTTCTGTACTAGATTTTCACATTCTCTTACGTTACGTGACACAACCATTGTTTAGTTAAGTACCAATGAAAAATCGATTATAGATACGAATTGAAGTTTCGTCATTTAAAGCCAAATTAAATATTTAAGTATGCTTAACTAAATAACCTCTAAGATGCATTTTAAGAAAATCTTATAGATACGGCTGCTTACCTATTGAATGATTTACGTTCTCAATTATAGCAGATGCAATGTCGCTGTCCGGCAACGTAGAGCTAGAAGAAAAATGAGATACGAGTACATTTGCTTATCTTGGTTATCGGATTGCCGTTGTAGTTGTAGATAAACGTTGGAACCGAAGATCAAGTTGAATTTTTTACCTTCTTTACAAACGACCAGAAATTTCTACTGCATTTGGGGCATTACAGGATTTTTTGTCTTAGTTTCTGGTCAAGTAAGAATGTTGTTCTTTTTATAACAGCGTTGCAATGGTGTCTGAGTAGCTTATGGTTTTTCCGATTTTCATTTGTAAGATGGAAAACTTACCTCTTTCAACCTGGTGGTTTCCTTACAGTTTGTATCGAACTTTTTGTTAGGTATTTTTATTTTACGCAACCCAAGAAAAATCTTTTCTGTATTCTTATCGGTGTCACTACAAAAAAAAATATAGTGACCAGTTCAAGATTTAAAAGTGAAGTATAGTCATAAATCTTCAGAGCAGACGCACATTCGAGTCGGATATCTTAGTTAATTTTCTTGAGTGTACTTTTAGATTACGATTCGGAACTTTAAAATTAACGCGAGACAAAAGGTTCAAAGTATCGATATTCATATTACCATCAATAAGATTAACAATAAAAACAACACATAAATAAGAACGTCTGCGCTCCAGACTGGGTAAATCTATGAGTTTTAGACGGCTACTTTATGAAGGAAGATTCAGTGGATTCTGCCAGCCTAAGCCTGTAAGTGGAAGTTTTATGAATCTTTTTTGAAATTATTTAATTCTTATTTTGTGGCAACTGTCAACAGGGAGTCCATACCTGGCAAGCATACTCTATAATGGGTCTGACAAATGTGGTAAATAGTTGTTTAATAACATAGGGATCAGAAAACTGAAGTGATTCCTCTTTTAATCCAACCTAATATTGAATTGGCTTTATTGCATGTCATATTGATATGCTGTGTGAATTCGAGTTTTTTTTATCAAACAATACACCAAGGATAGATACATAATTTGCATTTAACGGATTTACGGCATTGAAACTATAGTCAAAAGATAAAACGGACAATTTTTTTTGTAAAAATTATAATCTTACACTTGTCGATATTTAACAACAAATAATTACGTGCACACCAATTGTAAAAAGCACTTAGATCAATTTGAAGCTTTTCACAGTCAAGATTGCTAGAGATGGATTTAAATATGTTAACATCGTTTGCATACATACGACAATTAGAGTACTTTAAAACTGAAGGAAGATCATTTACAAACAATAAAAAAGAACTGGACCCAAATGGCTAACCTGGGGAACACCGGAATTTACGACAAAACTATTTAAATGGTAGCTATCAAAATTCACTAAATTTGATCTGTCAAGTAAATAAGATTTTAGCCAAGCAATGAATTTTACGCTGAACTCATTTTATTAAGCAAAACTCTATGCGACAGTTTGTCAAATGCCTTACTGAAATCTTTAAGAAACGATACGGAACTCCGCTAACTCCGTGAGTAGGGTGACAGTGGAGAGGCCCTTTGAGAAACCATGTTGGTTATGAACAATAAACGATTTCGTGTAAAAACTTAATCTTTTGCAAGCAATTGCTTGAAAAAGTTTGGGAATAGCCGACAGTTTAGCTATTGGACGGTAATTAATAAATTGATCCTTTTCCCTTTTTTATGTAGAGTAATTATGAAAGATTGTTTCCATACATGAGGAGACAAATGATTGACACATTTTTTCAGAACTGAAACTGGTACCCCATCAGGATCAGACGCGTCATTATCTTCTGAATTAGCTTTAAATTTCATAATATCGTCAATAGTTATATGAAAATTTATATCAGTCAAGTGAGAATATGATTTCAAATGACCAAATAATTGATCATTTTCGTCAAGATTATCACAGTTTAGGTTATCGCAGTTCGAATAGTTATTACAGTTAGAAGAATCGCAGATGTATGCACTTTGATAAAAGTCAGAAAATAGTTGTGTTATGATTCGTGGGTCATGGTCTGAGATATTGTTATGCACACGAACGGACGGATATGGACTAGATTTTCGTTTGCTATTAATAAAGTTCAAAATGGAATTAGGATCCATTTTTAAATTACTTTGAACCTTTTGTTTGTAATAAAATAAAGATACTTAATACTTGATTCTCTGCTGAAAATATTTCTGGCCTCAAAATAAATATTAAAATCGGTAACTAATCAAGTTTGTTTGTATTCAAAGCATAGTTTACTGTTTCTCAATCTTCGCACTCATCCCAGCTAGGAGCAAGCGATTTTGATTCAATAGATATTAGAGGAACCATATAAACAATATTTGAACAAGAACAAAGGCATGACTAGTCAATTAAAGACAGCAAATTATATAAATTGGTATAATCAGTTTTTTTTTTTAAGTTAAATTTAAAAACATTGTCAGGATCTTGATTATTCATTTCAAAGTTCTGAATAGATATGGTGAGTGGTGGGTGATGAGAGTCTTCGTTCACAAGAGGATTAGTTGATCTGCCAAGTTGTGTAAATTAAGTCGAGGATCTTGGCGTTAGAGTTTGTGATGTCGTTTATTTGGTGAAGACCAAGTGACGTTAGAATGTCAAGAGTTTGAGAGTCATCCATTGATAGATTTCCGTTTGGAACCATTGCGTATGTATCGGGTTCCGCGTACGCTGCACCCAATATTTTTTCGCAATATTTTTTTTGTACTTACATACATACATATATCTACTTTAATGATCAAGCTTTTACATAAATAAAACTTTTGAACTTGATATAAGATTTTTTTTTTAAATAATAGATACTTATAAAACACAACAGTTTTAGATTTTGTTTAATCTATGTGTAATACTTATTGAAGCAATAACTACCACAGCGATTTCGATGGAATTGTTTAAAGTTTATTTCTTTTACCGATGAAGAGATTTATGAGCAGCTTTTGTGCAATCCACCCCTTTACACGCTAATTTTTTTGTATGATAGTTCTTCCCTTATTTTAAGCGCCTTCACATGGTGAATTAATTTATTTTTCGAAATTTAGTTTCTCCTTCGTTCTTTGTCATGGAAATAGATTGAAATAGATTACTGCCCGATTTTACGAAGGACTTTTAAACATTTAACAGGCTTTTAAACCTTAAAATGGGATGTTTTGGTTTCACCAAGAGCTTTTAAATTAAACAAGCTTTTAAACACCCTTATAAACTAAATGCCCATTTTTGGCTCAATAAATTTTAAAAGTGTCATTGAAATGTCATCAAATGTAGATAACAACAATTGGATATACCTACAGCAGCTGAAATTATTGTTTTGTAATATTTTAGTTTTCAATTTTTTAAGATACAAATACTAATAATTAAATTATCTGTTTTTTATTTAGAATAAAATATAAAATAAATCTTCATCGAACGATAAAGTGCAACAAATAGTTATTCGTCAAGCAAGAGTATTCCTGGGTTCACAGGAATTGATTCTCCGACTATGACTACAAAATGAGGTTCCGATTTTCCAAAAGCATATGTGGGTCAGTTGCTGAATTTGTTTGGTCGTCATTAAGAACGGATACAAGCTCGTCAGTGCAATAAATAAAGTGGTTATTACTTAAGTATCTTATGCCATCTTATGAATCTTTCCAAATATGTATATTTGTTTTTGCATTTCGTTTTTTTTTTGTTCTTGCATTTCTTGACATTTGTTTCAACACATAATGCTTTCTCATTCTTTCTCATACATTTCGATTGTTAGAAAGAAAGAACCAATTTCTTTTTTACAGGGATTTTAACAAAAATTCCCTAAAATTTCCCTTTTATAGATTGGTGAAACTCGAAAGATTTAAGAGTCTCATAAAATTTAAGAGGATTTTTGATAAAAGTGCTTTTAGTGTTTGTTTATGAAATTGGCCATAAGTCGAACAAACCTACCGAATCCGGCTATGACATTTCCATTGCCTAATGGAGTTGAGTGTGATAAAAGGAATTTAAATTACCCATCACATACGTCATACAGTTTTTTTATGCTTTGCGTCGTTTAAGCAAAGGACGCTTGTATTATTTAAAATGTTCAAAATAATTCTATGCAAATAGGAAGGCGTAACACTGTAGGCAAACTCTTAACAAATAAGACCGGATTAAGAAAATCACAACCAAAAGACGTTGTTTGTGCTTATGTGCTTATTATAAGGATGTACCCCTTCCGGCGAGCCCAAATTGGAGACAATTTTTTGTTTCCATCTACATAAGTATTTTGTATCTATGTAGTTTCTAATTGAAAAATTGTACACCCATATGATTTTGGTAAACCAAAAAAATGGTTAAGGAGAGGTTGAAAGGAGCCCATCATATTTTCAAGTCAGAAGGTGTAGCCTGTTTTTTGTTGTTTAAATTCATTCGTAAATTGTAATTTTGTGTTTCCTTTTTTATTATTTCGGTCCTTTTCCTTGATTATGACATTTCTTGAGTGTACAAAGCCATGACCTCGTCTTTAAATGGTATATGCCAAAACGAGGATCAAGATTTATGTACAAATGTGGGAGCCGAGAACGTGAAGGGTTGTTCGTAGCGGTCGCAAACAAACACTATATACGGTGCATGCATGGAATAATGAGTTGGTTTATGCTGAGTGGTATACTGAAAACAGCAAATACTTGACTCAGATCTTCATCATACCATCAGAAGGAGAACCACTTTACAACATGGCATTGGGATATTATTTGGGAGAAGGATTAAGGATATACATTAACACGAGCGTGGTAAAGCTAATTAAAAACTTAATTGGAGCGCAAGTCCTCGGTGGAAATATAAATATATGAAAAAGATGCTGCTGGATAATGAGAAGACTGCGAGGATAACCAACATTGTTGCATGTGGTATATTCCATTGTTGATTTTTTCTTTTTGAAAACAAACATTTGTTTTAAGAATTGAAATAAACTGAAGAAAGGGTGGATGTCAATTTTTTGTTTAAAATCTGGATTTTGATACAAAGTTGTTTTGCCTTTGATATGTATTTATCTAAAAGCCCACCCGAATGACTTCAAAACAGTTGAACAAATAACTTAAAAAAAAAAAATTAAAAAAAAAGTACATATAAGGTAAGTCTGTTTTCCTGTTTTGCTTGCTTAGTTATTAAAGAATTGATTCAAATGCACCTAATAAACTTAAACTTATTCCAGGAAAATTAAACAAAAAATGACCAAACTTCGAAAAAAATATCGACAAGGCTGTATTTTAGTGAAGAGATTTATTTGTATTTGTATACCATTTCTGAAAAAGTACCCTTGATTTAGATTTGGGCTAGAGTTAGTTTTTACTTAATTTCTCAAAAAAATATAATATTTTTAAGAAAACTGCGAAGGTAAAAACTATAAGTTATGTATGTTATTCTATACCAAAAATATTATGTTACTTTTTGTTCGTAGAATGAATAGATTTTGAGAAATCCATCCAAAAACTTATGGCATGGTGAATTTAGTCGAACAAATGTAATAAAATGA
The DNA here is from genome assembly GCA_963931855.1 of Philhelius festivus. Taxonomy (NCBI): domain Eukaryota; kingdom Metazoa; phylum Arthropoda; class Insecta; order Diptera; family Syrphidae; genus Philhelius; species Philhelius festivus. The sequence continues at coordinate 136,648,236 of OZ007555.1, read as the reverse complement.
CATTTTTTTTAGCTAAACTTTTTCATGGTAAGTGTTTGGGTGCATCTCCTTATTAAAAAATATATAGTTTTTGAGACCGTAGGAGTTAGAGAAAGGCTGATATTTTGAAAGGGGTGGTGTTTTTTCGTTTTTATTTAAAAACTCGTTTGAATTTCATTTCATTAGAAATATCTTTGAGTTTGGTTAGTTGATTTGTCTCTAAATGACATGAGCCAAAGTCTGCATATGCAACGTCTAATGCATCATATGTTTGCCTATGTCTTATTTGTTGGAGTGGAATAAAGTTTTTTTTAGATTTTTATATAATAATTTATATTTCTCTTAATCACCTGAAGAATGGGTAATCCATCGTGAATATCTACCACATAATATGCGATCAATGGAACGCCAAAATTCGAATTGTCTGAGCAGGAAAACTTGCAAGAACTTCTTATCTGTTTCTTCCTCTTTTAATGTACTATTTTCCACAACACCACGGTATTCTGGTATCCTTGGTATCCCGTTTCTGCCAAAACTTTTTCACTGTTCCTTTTTTTTTGTTTCCAACGCTCGTCCTCAATGAAACTCCTTATGTTAGAATTTGCTTGCAGCACAGTTTGCTGTCAATTCGACGCAGCCAGAAAGTGTCATGGCTCCTCCGGTTCTTGAAACGATTTTATTAAAAGAATCTTTTCGCACTCGTACAGTTGCAATAGTATTGAAGGATCTCGGTGTACATAAATCCCCTGGCCCAGATGGTATACCTTCTATTGTTCTCAAAAGGTGTTCTTCAACGCTGGAAAATCCACTGCATAATCTTTTCCATCTTTCCAATTCTACCTGTCTCTTTTGGGGTGAATAACAGTATTTGTCCAGCCTGTCCATTAGAAAAGAGAATCTTCTCCCCCCTTAAGCTTCTGATGAGGTAAGATTATTGCTCTTGATATTTCAAAAGAATTTGATGGAGGTTGGTACAAAGCTCTCTTGTCGAAAAAGCGTGCATTTTGTATTGATGAAACTCTTCTTCGTTGGAAATTATTGCTCGAACCACTCTATAAAATTTATTTTTCATAAATTCATAATAGCTGGTGTGCCCCAGGGCTCCGTTTTATCTACGACCTTCTTTCTTATATTCATTAATTATATTTTGTCTGAAACTTCGAATCCATTAAATTGTTTTATTCACGACAGTTCTCTCAGCTTCTTTGATTTGTTTTCAAATTTACGACATAGCCCCTTACAACAATGTCAAATGGGGAAACTTAAACCGCGCAGAATTTAAGGCTTCAAAAAGATAATGCTGTCTTCTCTCGTTAAAGAAAAAAACCCACCCCTATGTTGCAATCCTTTAACAGTTCTTGCACTGAGTAAAACAAATAATAGCTCTCAGTTCTCGGTATATGCATCACAGTTCACCTTGTGTGGAAAGACCACATATTTGACTTCGTCGCGTTGCAAGAAATTTCTCACTCCTTCTGATCTGGCTGTAATCTATACATATATGGCCTATATGTATCCAAAGCTAGAGTACAATTCCCATATTTGGGGACATTCTCTAATAACCCACTTGATTCTCTTAGAATAAAAAAAGTGATTTAAAAATTATTGGTGATATAACTATAACAGAAACACTTGAACCTCTCAAGCAATGTTTCTTGTCTTTTATTATTTCAACGTTCGTTGGTTTTATAAACAATGTTCTGGTGAAATATCCAGAGTCCAATTTCGGATGTGCGTAATATCAGAGCTTCTCATTTTTTTTCTAACATTTTTTTTCTAACATTACGATATTAATACCAAGTTTGAAAGAAATCAATTCAGCGGCTTATGCCGTAGCACAGTGCGGCCGAAAGCCGCTTTTTGCGGCCAAAAGTCGAAAAACGTAGAGAATGATCCACAAATTGGTACATAGGGGTTTTTGGGGTCACTGATTACGAATCTGTTATCAGAATCAGCAAATTCAAAATGGCCGACCTAATATGGCGTCATGTCATACGAAAAAACTTATCAAAAATGAAATAGTTAGGTATAAAATTTTGTTTTGATATTATTAGGGCTTGAAAATTTATTAAAAATGAACAAATTCAAAATGGTGGAATGCTATATGGCAGTATTATATAACAAAAAAATGGAAGAAAATTATTTATATATTTTTATTGAAATCGAACACAGTAATTTATAAATGATAAATTTAGAAATACAAAATACAATATGAGCAAACAATATATACATATAAGTTAATCCGATATTTACATGAAAAAGTTTTCATTGCCCATCTCGTAACAGTCACAATCATCTACATCTGTATCTGCTTTAGAAGCGGAAGAGCTGTCAAAAGATTGTTGTTCATCTTCTGTTTGATTATTTACAGGTGGAGGCGCTAACAAATTGATACAGTCCTTAGACAAAGATTTAAATGGTTTTAGAGGTAATTCCCGACAACTAGATATTAATGGATCGGATACGATTAGGAATCTTTTAAAAACATCCTCCATTGTCTTTTGACGATAATGGTTTCTTGCGAAAATAGCTTGATAGATTTAAAAAATTATTACATGCTTCTTGTGCATCTTCCGACATTTGACAGATAGGTAACACTGAATATTTTATTATTTCGGGGCCATGAATTAAAATTTTGTGAACTAACGTGGGCATACAACACCAGGGATATTGTTGTAAATTAAGGTACTAGGACGGTCTAGAACGCCAAAAACGGCACGATTTTTGGAAATTTTTTTCTCGAAAACTTTACTATAGATAATAACTTATTTGTTTTTAAATAAGGAATACATGTGTCAAGAGTACAAGAACATTTTTTTTCTGTTCTTATTTTATAATTGTGGCCGAATTATAGAGGGCGCCAACGTTGACTCATCAATAAAAACATTGTCCCATTGCGGGCAGATAATCTCCGGATCTACTGAACCGATTTTCAAAAAACTTGTTACAACTTGATTGTCTTTATGCTTCTAAGACAATTTACCACAATTTGACCAAAAAGTTATGAACAAAAAAATGGCGACCCAAAAATTGCCAAAAAAATTTCCAAAAAAAAAATTATTTTTTCAGAGCTTGAAATTTTTTCTTTTTTTTTTTTACTTTTAAAACAAATTGTGGTAAATTGTCTCGTAAGAAACCTTCCTTAAAATAACCCACTTTGTTTTTTTTTTCAGTCCAGCCAATCCTGAGATTAGCTGTCCGCAATAGGACAATGTATTTTTTGATGAGTCGACGCTTGCGCCCTCTATAATTCGACCAAAATTCAAAAGTTTAAAAAAATTTGTATTCTTGACGCATGTATTTATTATTTAAAAAAAAAATTATGTTATTATCTAATAAAGTTTCCGAGAAAAAAATTCACAAAAATCGTGCGTTTTTGGCGTTCGAGACCGTACTAGTACCCTAATGCACAAAAAAACTCAACGGGCAGCTACGGGCAGCTGAATTTCATTTTATTTGGTACACAATACTTTTATTAACTATCTTAAATAGCTTTGAGAACAAGAAACAGCAAGAAAAAAATGTTTCCACTCAAGCAAATATTTTTTTTTTGTTTTTAAGTAAATAAATAGTGTTGACATATCTCTGTCTAACAATGTACTATTTAGGAATTTTTATTCAAAAATTTTTTAACTTATTTTACGCACCTGCAGATATTGAATCCATTTTATTGCAATAGATTTGCTTGGAAATAAAAACTTTTATACGTGTTTTGATGGAAGTGTCCATTAGCCTATCTTAACGACTCGTCACTACGTTAACTTAGCAGCCACATTCAGGCTAAGATTATGAGGGGGATTTGCGGCAAGAGATTCTACTAAGAACATTTTTCGTCTCCTAGGGGTCTCCTTTAGACAGCCTGATGACAAAAAACGCCTAACTCAAAACTTTTATTTTGGACTTTAGCCTTTTGGCCGCAAAAAGATGCCATCGGCCGCACTGTGCGTAGGTCCTATACAGATATACAGACAGACAGATGGAATTGCCGGACCTAATTTTTTCGTGCTCTTGATCATCGAAATGGCAACTTTGATAATTTTTTTTTCAAAATGCAAAACATGTCCTATAGCAACTACATTATATAGCAAGTACAAAGAATTAAGCAATATACCAATTTGCATGGTATTAAAAAGCATTTTCCTTTCCATTATTATTTCAATCAAACGTACTTTTTGTGAATGGATCATTATCACGATTGGCCATATATTTGCATTATTGTATGTAAAGGCTGAGTCATCTAGTGGTTTCTATTTAAATCATAAGTTATTTTGATTTGACACTGACAGCTGTTTTCCGCTCAAAATCTTGATAGAAAGTCAGTATCATACCTCCGCGGAACAAAATTAGTCACTTTACGCTCTAGCAACGTTGGGAAATATTGAAAAATTAGTTCCAAAGTGAGTGCTGTGTAGCCCAAATAGTGCGTATTTTGAAAATAAGTTTTGACGGAAATGAAGCACTTACCGCACTTCCTGTACGCAAGTGTGTTTTAAAGCCCATCATACTGAGGAAAACTGGAATAAGTACAAACAAGCTAAAAAGACCTGTAACATTCATATCCGAATTAAATTTATACATGATCAAAAATTAAGTAAAAAAATACTATTATGTCCTAAAGGTAGTACAAATTTTTGGTCAAATCTGTTACCCAAAAAATAAACGCTGGTATGCCTCAGGGCTGGGTTTTGTTTCCGACACTTTTTCTTATGTTCATATATGATGATTTTTACGATCAGCTTTCCGTTTTTACGATCCCGAGCACGATGCTTTCAGTCATCAAGTACTCTAGCATTTACGTTAGCAAAGTTGTTAAACTGGAGATTTTGTATTCGTTGCCTTACATCGTATCTGGGAGCTGAGCTTCAAAGACTCTTTTGACTGGAGCATTGTTGTCTTTTGAGTCAATGTGGTCAAGGCAATGTATAGTCAATCTGTTTTGACTTTTTCAACTCCATCCACATATTGGTGCAGCTCATATTGTTCTCTATTGTATATTTTCCGCTTTCCTCCAATATAAATGAACTCCTTTACTACTTCGAAACTGATGCTTTCAAACACACAGGTCTGGAGCTCGTATAGAGCTCCTATTGACGATGAATTTGACTTTGAAGTAAAGGAAAAGATGGTGAGGCTGGACTTGAAATTCCGCCTGCAGGTTGAGAATTTGACCGGTGGTCAATGTGCCGGGGCGAAGACACACAGGTTCTTTCCAAGTCAAGACTTGCATAATGGCTCAAGAAGCACACATAGTTCGATCAACGGATATTATATGCCAAACTTGTGTTCAATAGCTCTGACTGAAATTTTTATAATGAATCTAAACAAGGACGTATATGCCTCTGTGCACAGCAGAAATACGAATGTTAAGCCGATGAAAAAGATCAATGGTCTATCAACAACCATCTTACATAGTTATGAAGTTTATATTCGTTTGGGTGACATTATAAAGACTAGGAACGGACGATTGTTCAACTGATTATGTATTATCTACATATCTACGAATCTCCATAATATCTAACCCAAAACTTTACGATACAGTGTCATTACGAAGAAAAGTAGTACAAATTTAGACACCAGAATTGGTTGTCATTGGAACCATGTAGACAAAAACAAAACCTTTTTAATGATAAAATTTTATCAAACATTCATTCAACGACGTACTTAATAGCTTTTGGTAAGACTTCTACACAATGTAAAATACACCCCTATACATATTTGACAGTTATATTATATTCCCCTAAAGCAGTTTGAAATCTGAACCCTAAAGGGACACCGCACGTGCGGTGAATTTACGTTATTTGTCCTATTCTCCCGCTCTTAAAACTAAGGTAAATACTTTTTATTGCAAATTATTCGCAGAGCTAATTATAATAAATTGAGAGTTCCCATAAGCAAGTATTTGTCAACATAAAAAGGAAAAAAATCTACAATCAAGATGCTTCACTAAGGACACAAAAAAAAAAAGACAAAATTAATAGGTAAATGTTGCTGAAATAATTTATCAGCCTCGGAAGACTTTCAAAAAGGAAGTCCATAAAAAAGAACTAATTTTTGTGTTCGTCCTTACACAAAACGTTGTATTTTTACATTAAAAAAGAAAGATACACAAGGCTTCTCTGTTTTACATTCTTGATCCTTTTTTTAAACCCTAACCAAATAGCGTACCGCATTGTTTTATGTTATGACAAAAGGAGAATAAAATGCAAATAATTCTAATGTGGTTCTCATGTCGGGAGCATTAATGTACACAAGCTCAAGCTTAAGTTACAGCTCTACAACTCTACAGATACTTGTATCTTTGTCGAGCTCTATCTGTTTATCCCTTTGAGGATTTTTTTGAATCCGCTCAAAAGAGTAAACGGGTAAATAAATTGCGTGTTCTGTCAGTGTTGTTTGTATGTATGTGCTCGTAAAAGAGGGAAAAAAGGATTCCCGACAAGACTGCCCCTGAATCAGCATCTACAGAGTCATTGGCATCGTTTCCATAGATAAAACCAAAAGGGTCTATGTACCCTCTCACTCGCCAAACAAACATTATTATTTATTACCTAAACTAACATACATTTATACATAAATGATATCAAAAAAGTATTAGGTACCACTGACCGAAGGCAAAATGAGACCAAGTAATTACTAGAAGCACAAAAATAATACAGATTAGGGTGACCAACATGATATGTTCCAAAATAAATGTAAAATTACCTTAAGTGCAATATTTTTGTTATTTTTTTTAACTTTAGTTTTTATTAATCCAAGATTTTTGTTTTAAATAAAAAAAAATATTTGCTCTATGAATAAAAATAAAACGCATGACTGGATCGCACAAACTTGCTCTTATGTAAAAGTACTTTGGAGTTTAAAATACATTTTATAAATACAAAACATGGGTTTAATAAGATAAAAATGTTCAAATGCACGGAATGGCCGTCTGATTCCCGGTGAAGTATGAATTTATGCAAACAAAGTCTAAAAATCTTTTTATTATTAAGTAATTTTTTATATAACAAATTTCTTTAACATTTTTCGAGAACAAAATTTGGGATGCCAATTTTAAGTATTTAGTAGTATGGATTTTAAGAAATAATTTCAAAAAATAATCGTTCACTCGTCTTAAAGATATTGGCTCAAAATTTTAATTGAATTAGTACGATGCTTAAGCTGTTAAACGAATATGCAAATTTTAATCGAACATAGCATCATACTTTCTCTACCCTTTTATTAAAGTTAAAATCATCGAATACCTTCTTTATTTTTTTAGTATCGTGACAGTTTCATATGACTCTTTGACATTTGCAAACATCAAAAAAGGTTCGTGTACTTACTTTTTTACACGAAATGTCATTGTTTTAGGCGTGTTCAGAAGCAATTGATTAAGACAAATCAGGGTTCCAAAAGTTTAAGTCACTTGTTAGCTTAAGCTTGGCTTTAATTCATAAGCTAGTGTGTGACTTATGAATTAAAAAAAATTTAATTCACAAGTCAGTTGGTGACTTGTGAATTAAAAAAATTTAAATCATAAGTTTCTTAGTGACTTATGAATTAAAAAAAAATAATTCAGAACCTACTAAGTGACTTATGAATTAAAAAAATTATAGTCATGGGCAAAGTAAGTGACTTATGAATTAAAAAATTTTAATTCCCAACCTACTAAGTGACTTAGCAATTAAAAAAATTTAATTCAAAACCAACTTAGTGACTTATGAATTAAAAAAAAATTAATTCATAAGTTAATGGATAAATGCTGATTAGAAAAATTATGAAATGGATAATTTATAAGCTAGCGTGATAATCTTATGATTTAAAAACTAGATTTGAAAGCTAAAAAGATATTCAAAATTAAAAATTAAAATTAAATGTTATACTTACTGAGTAGGTACCAAAAGTTTCGAAGTGCTTAATTAAGAAAACGGAATGTTTTTTTTTTTCAATTTTATTGAAAATACACATTGGATTAGTTTCAGGTTCTTGAAACAATTTTACAAGAAAATATCAAATAATCAACTCATGTAAAATATGAAAACCAAAAAATTTAAAGGCATATGCATAAAAATATGCACTCACGAAATTTATATAATGATAACCCATCATTTCCTCAACACAAAGATTTTATCAATATTGCTTTTTATTTAATTGGATTATAAGGACTGCATAAACGGCAACTCCCCAAAAATTCTCCAAAAGCTTTCGTTAATAATTAAATAATTATGTATTCAAAACAAGCTTAAAAATTTCCAATTTACCAACTAACTTATGAATTAAATTTTTTTTAATTCATAAGTCACCAACTGACTTGTGAATTAAATTTTTCTTAATTCATAAGTCACTTACTCCCTGATGACTTGATTTTTTTTTAATTCATAAGTCACTTGGTAGGTGGTGAATTAATTTTTTTTTAATTCATAAGTCACTTAGTAGCTTAGGATTTAATTTTTTTTAATTCATAAGTCACTTTGGGGGTTGTGAATTAAATTTTTTTTAATTCATAAGTCACCAAATATCTTATGAATTAAATTTTTTTAATTCACAAGTCATCTATAGACTTATGACTTAAGGATTTTTTAATTAAAAAATTCGCAACCCTGAGACAAATCTTTTAAAACGATACTAGTTAGAAAATGTTTAAAATTAAGAATGAGTTAGTAAACTACTTTAAAGTTAGCAAATTGTTAAGTAGTATCATATTAATACCTTGATAATAGGCTGTTTAAAATTTTGCGCCATTGATTTTTCAAAAAAAAAAAAAAAAATTTGAATTCTTTTTTCAAAAAACTCAAAAAAACTTGGAACTAAGAAAAAAATTCAATTTCCCTTCTAGAGGCTTACCAAAGCCCTTAAGTAACAAGATTTAAGAAAATAGGTCCAGTGGCTTATGTTGTAGGGAGAGGTACAGACATGCAGACATACTGAATCATGTTTTTTGTGTACTAAATTTTACTTAAAATTTGTATACAAAGATGATATACAAATTGTTAGTATTTAATAAAATACATTTTAAAACGTAATTTAAACATTTTATCCTTTATCCGTTTTCAAGATATTGAATTTTCAAAAATAAATTTGTATTATTTTTTAAAATTCCAAAAACAATTTTTCAGAAAAAAATTTAGATTACCTATATTTTTTAAATGCAAAGAAGCTGTATAAAAATTTTGGTTAAAATCGTTAAATTCGTTGATGAGAAATTCGAAAATCAAAAAAACGGTTCTATGATAGGTACCGTTATTAACATTTTGCCTCAAAAATTTTTTTTACCAAAATGTAGTCCATGCCCATAATATCACAAATCATTTTTTTTTATCAAAACCGTTAGAGCCGTTTTCGAGATAAATAAGACTTTACATTACGGGTGTATGGGTGGTACCGTTAGTTTTACAGCTAAAAAGAAAATTTCAATTTGTCCGCTATGGAAGCACCGAAAACCCCGAGTACCGAGTTTGAAGAAAATAGCTCCAGTGGCTTAGGCTGCAGATCGAGGTATAGGCATACAGCCATACATATGAACAGACCGACAAATGGAATTTACGGATCCACCTTATTCGTCTTCGCTATCATCGTAATGCCAAATTTGATCAAAATCTCGAGTTCGATTTTTTTTTCCTAATGCAGAATTTGCCCTATAGTACCTATGTCGCAAGTAAAAAGAAATGATTATCATCCGATTATTTTCAGATCTTTACAATGTATTCAAATCTTGACGACGAAACAGCTGGGGTAAAATAGGATATGATTATGATTATCATTTTGACGATTATGTTTCTACCACACTTTACCAATCGTAATGGTACAGAGAGATTCCACATCCATTACTGATCTTTGAAAAGCGTTCGAAAGCCTTACACGAAAAAATATTTATATTGCCATACGGTATGCCCGCATATACCTTTTATTAATACTACCTACGGAGTCAGTTTATATACTGCAGGAAGATTGCAAGCTTCTTAAAAAAAAATTAAGTGGAGTTTAACAACCAACTACGACAAACACCGAGAAACCAAAGGATTGCAAAATTTCTAGAAACGTTTTTCAAGTTAACTTCACTAGTTAGAAAGTAGAACCAGTTGACAGATCTCTACATCTAGGAAATACTGTTCAAAAAGAAAACCGCGTTGGTTTTACCTATGAAAAGGCAGTTGGCGAATTGTTAACGCATAAACTGTCATTGGTATGTCGCACCTCCGCGCTCCGGTGCAATATCGATGTTAGCGCAATTTTTTATGAAATTGAGTAAAGAACGCCTTAATTCCCTAAATTTCAAGTCATATAAGTGGTCAAATCGACGTGGTTGTGTCTTTGCTATTACCCAAAAGAGGCCACTTTTTTGTTTGACACAAAAGCTATAACGTTATTGTGTTTTGATAAACAAGAAAACTTTAAACGTGGTTCCTCAACATTTAGGAAATACATGCGTCGTTATTGCACCGGAGATACGATGTTTTGAAGAATTTGAAAAAGCAACTTTTATAATTAGTATAAGAAACTAAGCTGCAACACTGAAGAAGGGGAAAAAGTACAAATGTTTGTCTTTGTTACATCTTCAAAGTATTTTATCAGAATTCTTTCTCAATTCTCCATAGCAACCAATCTGTGAAGGCGACCACTTAATTGATTGACAAAATGATGTTCAACATAGTTCAAAATTCCTAATAAATAGCCGAAAAGTGGCTTGGGCCATAGACTTCTTCTCACAAGAGTACAAGTCTGCAAAAGCCTGATGGAATAATTCCAATTATGCTTCAAACCTCTAAAGACGTTATTATACCGTTTCTGGTGGAAATATTCAAGGGATGTTTAAATATCACTTATATTTCATCGAGTTGTAGAGTTAATGCCATTTTCTTTCCGAAAACTGGCAACTGCACTGAACAGAAATATTTTAGAAAAATTAGCCTGTCTTTCTTTCTTCTTAAGATCTTAGAAAGACTGATAGAAACGCATATTCGCCTCAAACTAAATGATAGTGATAGTCGCAGACCCAACATGTACACATAAAGGACAAATATGTTGAGACGGCACTTCAAGTGGTCAGCCCGATTGAGAAATTAATCCACTTTAAAGAATTTACCTTAGGAGCATTCGTGTCAAGGAAGAAGGACCTTTCAACAATGTTGGAAATTGTGCGATACGACAAGCTCTAGACTCTGTCAGCATTGACCCGATGTTGTCAAACTGGATTGACTCCATTCTTCAAACTAGAATTGTTAATGCAGAAATGGGTGACCGCCAGTTTACGTGTGTAGGGGTACACCTAGAGAGGTGTCTTATCTACCCTTTTTTTTGACTTCTGGTCGTAAACTAAATTTTAGTTAAATAAGGGCAAGGCGGTGATAAAATCGGGCTTACGCTGATGATATTGTGATAATGCCATCAGGAAAATTTGTCTCCACTCTCTGCGAGCTCCTTGACAGGCTCAATAATTGGGCCAGTAGCTGCGGACATATTGTCAACTCTCATAAAACAAAACTGGTTCTATTTACGAGGAATAGAAACATTCCAAATTTAGATCCCCCCACTATTAAAAGGACACCGCTGCATATAACTGGCCCAGCTAAATATTTTGGTTTTGTTATCTATCGCAAAATAAACAAATTCAGTCACCCTTCGATGGGTCCTGGGATATCGTGACATTTATTGAAATGAAATGGCTGATGAACTGGGCAAAAACGGTCAATCACTTGAACTGACCGAAATTGTACCCTGAGTACTTATGCCACTGGAGCACGAAAAGTATGCAATTCCCCAAAGTTTCCTTAAGTTCGCAAATAAGAGATAGTCAATAATTGTCACCTGTCGAGTTTGAAGGAATCTTTGGCCAAAAATGTAAGCAAAAAACAGTATCTACTTAAACTAAGCAGACTTCAATTGCCTTTCTTGGTTGTAATCTTTGCGGGTCACAACTCAATGGTAACCCAAATGAGCAGAATGGGCGTCAGCACATCTGACTTATACGGAGAGTGTCAGAGCAAAGAGATGGAAAAGGGTTCACCTCAAACCGATGAAAAATACACGTTAAAAAGACATGAATCGCTATACTTCTAAAGAACGCGAAAGAATTGTTTTGATTTTTTTACGAAATAATTCGTCGTTGATGTTGGCTGAGAGAATTTCGCCACAGGTTTCCGGTCGTTCCCTTGTACCTTGTACCCCTTGGCATAATGGTTAGTGCGTTGGGCTGTCATGCGGAAGGTCTCGAGTTCGATTCTCAGCCGCTGCAAGAAAGTTTTTTTTTCATGGGTGTACTGCCTCTTGCGAGAAATTGACAAATTATCCAAGAGTTTCTCTTTTCATGGAAAGTGCTGCTCCTTAGTCGTTCCAAATCGGCAGAAAATTGTAGGTCCCCTCCGTTCCTGGTAACACGCACTTTATCGCCTTATTCTTGTTTTGAGTGATTTGCATTGGCATTGGCATTCCAGACTTTTTTTACGTTTTTTTTTTTTTTTTTTGAAGCCGCAGGTTTCTATTTATGGCGATTCATCATTCAGAACCATAAGTCTTCTGAACAGTTCAGAATTTCTAAGATTCTTCTTCTGACAAAGAAAGGCCTTAGGATTTAATTTCAGAACTAAAATCAGATAAAACACAAATCGAAAATGCTATTGCTCGAAGAAGAAAAAGGAGAAGACATCATAGTCACTTTCCTAAGAAATTTGACAGTTTATCGGTCTTGACAGATTTTCTTATCAACTTTATACACATGTTTCGATGAATTTTGATAGTTAATAACTTGACAAATACAGGAAAAACTATACCTAGGAGGTTTTTTTATCCACAGAATTCGAAGCCATCTATCGGTGGAATTTGACACCTGGTTAATTAATAAATATCCACGGAACTTATTGGGATGATATTTTTCGTGGGAAATTTGATTGACAAATGTTTTTCTGAAACAAAATCGAAAATGCATTCTGGGTTTAATTTAAGAATCAAAGACCAAAGGCGCTCACACCCATCGAAAAGTTATGCCAGGCTATCAATTGGAAGCAGTATCAAATCACTTTTCTTCCGAGAAACCAAATAAAATTTCAATGGCGGAAAATCTGTTTTCCATCTAAACTAAAAAAACCGAAACGGTAACTCTTACTCATCATTATGATTCAATCTTGTATAATTTGTCAAATTTCACGTCATCCCATTTTGCTACTCACCTGAAAAACTCATTTTCGTCTTTGTACCATTTCACGGAGTTTAATGTGTGCCCACTCATATCATAGCTGCACGACAAAGTCACATTATCCCGAAAGTCAACAATTTCTGGAACATTGATGTCAGTCACATAAAGGCCGTACACGCCTCCAGCGCCTCTGCTTCCACTTCCATGTTGAAAATCTGAAAAAAAAAATATGTACATATATATTTCGCTCATACGTAAGAGTGAAAAGGAGTAAAGGAGAAACGATGTGAATGTTGTGCATATCATGAATACGAAGCAGCAAGGGATTCGGTAACGCTATTTGCATAAATCTAACTGACATGTAACACTGACAGCGTTTTGTCACATGTAAGGGGAAAACCATATCCCGTCACTTCATTTATTTTCCCATTCTCATTTCCATTCCCTAGATACTAACAGCAGATTGCCTTATCGGATACCGGTACCTCAATCCACTTTTTGGTGGGTGGCGAGGGTTTAAGAGCCTTTAAGAGCACTGCTTATTCTTTTTGTCACTTGAGTGGATAAAGAATGCAAAGGCGCAGTGCGTAAGCGTAATCGAGCGTGATGTTTTTAAACAGAACAAAGTATTATAGGTAGAAGGAATATTGTACAAAAGCCTTGGAGGCACATTTATATTATTATTTGCCATAAGGCAGAGCAATCTTCTCATGTAAGCTGTGATGAGAGGTGTTTAAGGCTTTTATAGAAAAATGCGTTTTGACACTTACATATGCGTATGCCAATTGATTGAGACCCATTATTGAAAATTGTTTCGGGCTTTGACTTCTGTGACAGATGAGAAAAACACTTTATGAGAAATTGAATAGGTACTCTTAGACGTCTATTTGCAGAGACTTTTGTAATTGTCCTGTCTAATGCGTTGGCGTTGGAGTAATAGCATCGTTTAAATTTCTGACAGTCTCACGCATCATGAAGGCATCATTAGGGAAAACAAAAGGATTTTTCGTTATTTTTTAAAGCAATAAGACCAAGAGTCAAATTTTGGCAGTGGATGTTTAGCTAAAATTAACAAAGGTGGGTGTGCTGATTGATTCACATTTTTAATACAGACAATGGTCCCCTCCTCTCATTTTCACCATGTCTTCAAATCGTAACCTGCACGATCCGAAAAATATATACAACTCAAGAACTAGGCTACCCTCGAGAAAGAAGTAAGTTAAGTCCCGTTCACTCTTATTTGATTTGTGTAGGTGTCATGAATACACACTATCTCTTTTTTGCTCGGGTCCACTTGTTAATGTATTTTTGTTATTTTTTCATTTGACTTAAACAAACACATGTGTACACCACCAAACGACTTTCAAGCTTTGTTGTTCTCTTAAATGGATTTTTCGTATCTCACTCCCAACTCCCAACCATTAAGAAATAGTGAAAACTCAAAAAAAAAAGCAAAAACCCTTAACGAAATAAATATAAATAACGTGAAGGACCTTCAAGGACACGATGAATGTTATGGTTGAAGAAAAAAAAAGAACCACTAAATTTAAATCGACAGAACTGTCCTGTTTCCGGTACGAAGAATCAGTGAGAACAGTGGGAGCGATTTGAATAAAAATGACAACGGGGGTGCGATGGGGTATGGCATGAGTATCATGTCACATAAACTTGTTATTTCTTTTCGAGATTTGTTATTCTCAGCATCACTTCCCTGCATGGCGGTGTTGATGTTGAAGTGAGAATATAAAGTTCGTCTCTGTAGGCTATGTAGTTCATCCTTTCCTGCTTTCTCAGTATACTGCACTTCAAGGCTCTATCGGCAGCGTTAAAGAGTCGTGTTTCCTGCAAAAGACGAGCCTTTTTTGATTTCCTCTCAGACTCGGTTGTCGTTGTCAATTTTATTCATGCTCGCGTTTACCATCATAACATAAACATCGTCCCCTCCGCTTTGCTCTGGGCTATGTGATGTGGCCGGAAATGGTGTGAAATTTCGAGCTGAATTCCTCCATTATACTTTCTTCGGCATCAAAGTGTCATTTATATAAGTGCTTTGTGTTTTGATGGATAAGAGAGCTGGTTGGCTGAAGGTTCTGCTTGTAAGGCTCAAAACCATACTGTTTACGTTACTTCTTTAAAAAGGTCGTCCATGAGTTGAGTTAGGGAGAGACTTTTACAACTATCATTTCATCACATGAATTCCCATACATATGTACATATGCATATATTTTATTTCGGGTCATATAGTTCATACAGACGTCTTTCTCTGGATGACGTACTTTTGCAAAATGTTTTATGGACACCAGGGCAATTTATTCATTTTTATGCCTAAGGGCAATAAGAAAGGAAAAGGATTGTTGTGTTGCCTTTGAAGGAGTATAAGCTAAGATTGCTAGATGGGTGTCATCAGGCTGAGTAAGTGAGCCGTATCGTCATAGAATATTTTGAGCAAAATTCTTGTATTAGGAAACTGACTATGCGGCACCAAGGATGTGTCTATTTTATTTGAAAAAAAAAAAAAAAAACTATTCCGAAGAGTGAAATAAATGGAAAGCGTTTACGATGTGACCTGAAATAACGTTTTATATTAACCTATGGTATCAACTACCCAACAAACCAACAGACGTTGGTTTGTTTGGGAAAAGCCATTTACTGAGAACAGATTTGTACGTAG
This sequence comes from Philhelius festivus, assembly GCA_963931855.1. Taxonomy (NCBI): domain Eukaryota; kingdom Metazoa; phylum Arthropoda; class Insecta; order Diptera; family Syrphidae; genus Philhelius; species Philhelius festivus. Next base: position 136,632,478 of record OZ007555.1, on the reverse strand, counting down.
GTATTTGGGTCAAAAATCAAATTCTGCTTTAAGAATCTGTCTTACTTAAGTCCTACTTTTAAAATACTTTTAAAATTATTTTACAGATGAAATAATATGAGAGGAGAAAATATCTTGGCGTTAGGAACGTTTCACAGATTTAAGAAGATTGAATTAATTTTTATACCAAAAAATGTGAGTCTTGTATATTGATGGTGGACTGTAATTTAAAAAACAAAATTTCATTTTCGATAAGTGACCAAGATGCCAGACTTTATTCCTTTGAAATATCAAGTGAAATAATCTTACTTTTTCCACAACGATGTAATGATTTGTTCCATTGTTTGATTAGATAAACCATAAAATCATAGCTGGGCATTAACTCGTTAATCCGTTAATCGTTAAATAACGAAGTTAAAATTTTGATTAACGGATTAACTTTTAAGTTAACTTTTAAAAACACGTTAAATCCGTTAATCCACGTTAAGTCCGTTAATCGTTAATCCAATGCCTACTACTTACCTCTCGGCGCGAAAAACAGGTTCAGAGAAGTAAGAGACAAGTGCCGTGCGGCGCGTGCCACGAGTGAAACAAAAACATCTAGGTACGTATTATATTTTGACGGCGCGTGCGAGTGAGAAAACTGCGAAGAGATTCGTTTCGTTTGATCATTTCATTATGCCGGTCGTCCACTATGTGCGCGATAAGTTCAACCAACTTCGTTCAACTTTTTATTCAACTCTTTCGTTGGATAAACGAATTTACAACCTCTTACACTAGTGCAGCAACTTACGTAATTCACGTTGAGCAACTAAAGTTGAACAAAATGCGTTTGGAACCCCGTACACATAATTGACCAACTTTCCCATATGTTTATTAACCCCGCACACCTAGTTGATCAACTCTTAAAACTTATTCCAGTGTTGAATAGCTCCGTATACCTGACCAACTTACTCAAATGTTGAATAACCTCGTACACTAATTGATAAACTTGTTCGATTTTGACAGACAATTTTTTTTTTCGAGTTGATCAACTGCGTTTTCGATATTGTTGCTCAACCAGTTAATGAACGAGTTGATACCTTCGTACACTTGACCAAGGATCACTCGTTGTGGAACGCGTTGAACGCACCACGATAAACAAAAAACTCAAACGTCAAACCTGAAATAATTTTGACTTCAGTTCGGTACATACATTTATTGTCGACGCACGCCTTCGCTTTAAAATATTCTTAAATTTGTTCCGTATGAGTATGATTTCCTCTAAGAAAAAAGTGGCTGCCGCATTAAAAAAAAGCCAAGACCATTCTGGGTAGATGATTTTTACTTGAGTCGCGAAGAAAATTGTTTTTTCAATTGTTTCACATATGAGAAATTAAAATCGATTGATCCCACCGCGCCCGTGAATTCGAATTCAAAGTTTAGGCAATTGCATTTTCGAGGAAATTTGAGACCAAGCCAATTCCCTGGCATCTCGATTTTTATAAGAGGGGCTCTTAATGTCCGATATATTGGGCTTTTCCTCAATTGCTGAAATCATTTGCAAAATTAATTCCGTGGTCCACTCTGATTTTTTATCACCTTCCATGACGAAAAACCAAAATAAACTACAGTTTGCAAGTTGCAACAACTGCAAGTTCATGGCAACGCAATAGTTCAACCACATTTCACAATATTACGTCAAGAAATCCCAAAGAAAATTAAAAAGTTGATCAACGCGTTGAACAAATAATGTGCAACACATTATCTTGAAAATATGTTGCTCAACGTGTTGATCGAACATTTTCAAGGAGCAACACGAGCTCGTACACTACCCGTACACTTGTTGCGCAATTCGTTGAGCAACGGCCAACAACTAGATCCAACCCGTTGGTTGAACAGAATTGAAGGCACCGTACTTTAGAGTTGAATGCGTTGAATTCGAAATTTGTGCGTTGATCGCCTAGTGGACGACCGGCATTACTTAGCGCCGCGCCGGTGCTTAGAGAAAAAAAATATAAAAAATGCAATTTTTATCACATGTTAACGGATTAACGATTAACGTTAACTTGCGTTAATTCTTCCGAAATTTAACGCTTTAACGTTTAACGAAGCTAACTTTTTTAGTAGCGGATTAACGATTAACGAAGTTAACTTTTTGATTAACGGTGCCCAGCTATGCATAAAATCACCGGTGGACCTATTGTTACGAAAGCCATGCTGGCGGTCATTACGTAGCTTTCGTTCCTCAAGATATTTCTTAAGCTGATAATTGACCAGCGTTTCCATGACCTGGGAAAGATGGGACGTTGGTCAAGACACTATCTCGCAAGGTGGAATTTGCGGCAAACTACCTTACGAACAATATATCTTTCTTGAAATTATGCTCGAGGATGAACTGAAAGGACCGGACCGGGTATCACAGATGAACTGGCTACTTCGAGTGAGCATTGCAAGAAGCGTTTTATTGCCATGAAACATTCCAACGGTCGTTTAAGATAGGTCTCTTTACTATCAGTTTCAACGCTCTATTCTGTTTTTTTTTTTTAATAATTGAAGAGCAGTTTGGGGTGCACCTTGTATTCGGCGTATAATTACCTAATAAACTGTATTCAGATCAGAGGGTGATAAAAATGTCTTATACCGATAGAGAAATCGTAATCATTTAGCAGCTTGGTACAAAACTACGAGTATATCAAACTCAAACGCAATAATCTTAATTTCTCCAAAAATAAATGTAAAGAATTGTAGCTGAGAAGGCGAATAATGAAAACACGGAAAAAATAGATTAATTAAAAAACGGTACTATGTATAGACTATATTTCCAAAAATGTATTCTATTTTCATGATAGCCCAGAAGAGTTAGACTTTGAAAAGCTATCAGAATTCCGAAAGATGAGGGCCAGGCTTTCTAACAATTGATAACAAATGGAATCGTTTCATAACTTCAAAGAATAAATATACGCCGGCCTTTGGAATTTTTCTAGGGTTTTTTCTAGCTTTTGCAAATTGAGTTCTCTTGTGCCATGTAACCTCACCATAGTTTATGAAGCATCTCACCATCACAATGTACATCCATTTGATGTTGGGCTTACAGCCCATGGGCCATGACTTGCCTGCAAGTCCTTGCAAATAATTAGGGCTTTTATGTCTCTCACGACTATTATTCTATTAGCAATTATGTATAAGAGATCAATAAACAAAATAGACAGAGGAGAGAGGACTTGTGACTCGGAGCCGAAGAAGGACAAGGCGTCGTCGCCGGTGTCGTTCATATCAAATGTATTGAAAAAGGTAAAACTATCACCAAACCATATTATACATAGTTGCTGGAACGATTGCCGATCACATTTAGAGAGGAATATAGTTCTAGCTATAAGAAATTATGTGGAAAAATAAATGTTTTGTTTTGCCAAATAAAAATTTTGTATTTAATTTTTGTTTTTTAATTTTGCACTAAGAAAATAAATTTGATATTAAATTATTGCCGGATTTAACATAATATGAAAGGTTACACCGCTCTTTTAATTTAAAGATTCTGTTGAGAAAATAATTAACATCAACTAACGTGTAGGTACCATCCGGTTGTTGAAAAACAACAAGGGAGATTCAACATTATTTTTAACAGTTTGTTTTGCGATATTTGTAACCTTCGAAATGACTTAAAAAAGTGAATTGCTAGGAAAGGAACAGTTTTTTTTTTGAGTGGAAAAGATAGTCTGAGTCTTAAAAGAATTTATCTTGATCTTCCAATCGTTAAAATAATCTTTAAATGTATTGAAACCAGATTGCAGATTGGTTCGTTTAATAGAACCAAGTGAAACCAAACAAAATATACAGACATCATCAATAAAAACAATTCTTTCACAGTCTTGGACGGATGGTAAGTCTGATGTAATAAGTGTATATAGGGTTGGACCAAGAACAGATCCCTAGTGTACGGGTGAGTTCATAATCGTCAGCCTAACTAAGAACTGCATTATCTGCGTTCATAAAGTCAGATTTTCGATCGAACTAACCTAGCTCAACTGCAGTACATACCGTTCATAAACGTCAAATTGTCGTCAGCGTCAGGCAGATTGTGCAGCTGATTTTTTTTGGCTGCAGAAGAGCGGAAATTTATAAAATTAATTTTACAGTCACCAAGAAGGACGAAGAGGCACTGTATAATAATCAGAAAGAAGCTTACATTGAATGTGGACCTTGACATCCTAAAATGACTACGGAATATATCGCCAGAATACTTTGAAACCACCTTCATTAAGAATGCATTTTTTGGCAATAAAGTCAGGCCTTTTTGTTTACTGCAGACATTCTGCATTGTGAGTGCATTCACAAATGCATTAGAAAAGAACTGATTGTACTAGCGCAGATTTTCTGCGTTTATGAACACACCCTACTCCTGCAACACAAACAATAAAGGGTTCTGATAAGAATTTATTAAATTAGATAATAAAATTTATCGGCGACAAAAGGAATTTAAAATTTGTGTAAGATTCATGGGAAATTTATACATAAAAAAACATTGTGCATCCTATCAGTACTTTATCCATTGATTACGTTATAAGATTAATGCAACGATTTTTGTTTCATTCCAATCCATTCACGAAAGGCAAAATTTAGGATCATGGGATTGTTTCTTTGTTTTGTTTATTGTTTTAATAGTTTTTTCTTTTAAATATTTGTTCTTAAAGACTTAAATAAAAATAAAATAAACAAAAAAATTTGAAATTTAATATTTGTTTCATTAAAAGAACAAAAATACTGATTTCTTATTGGTGTACGCCCAATTTTGGGAGTAATTGTATTTATTTATTTATTCATTCTTAACTTTTCAACATTCAATAACAATTTATGTTTTATTGTCAAAAGTTAATTGAAAATTACTTGTCAAATTTAGGTCAAATTCAAACAAATTAATATAATTAAATTAATATCATCAAAAAATAGATTATAAAATTTATATAAATTTTGTTTAGAGGAGAAAATTATTAGTCCGATAGTTTAAAATTGTTTGAGGAATATTAATTTAATACGAGACAAAATGTGCAAGGAGTCTATTTTTCCATTTATTAATTTAATAAAGTAGATATACAAAACAAGAAATCTTCTGATAAATGCCTTCAGCCGTTTGCACCCATTGCTGAAAAGAAGATCAGGTCTTAGCCAACCAACAGAGATATTAATCTACAAGCAGCTCCTGCGACCAGTGATCAGCTATTCCTTCCCAGTATGGTTTTCCATCTTGAAGGCAGCTATAGAGGAACTTCAACTATACTGAGGAACTTCAACTATACTGAGGAACTTCAAGATACTGAGGATCTGCACTGGACTATTCTTCGACCGTCAACGACAGAAACACTACAGGAACGAGCATCTCTAAACAGAAGCGAATTTAATCCCACTAGACAAATATCTAGTTCATTCAATGAAGAAACTAATGGGAAACATCATCGACCAGCTTATGAGAAGGATGACCACAGAGCAACGACATCCCAAACCCAGGTACCTCAGTGTGATGGAAACTCTGGATGACAACGTAATCAGGGACAATGAGGAAGTAGTCTCGTTCTACTCTGACATTGGGTCAGCCTACCACCGTGGCTAGACGTCATCTTTGCCCACAACCCATAATAATCACCACTGACAACCGGGAATGAAAACCCTGGGGTCAATACAGTCAACCAACCTTTTAAATTTTATTTTTTTCGTCATGTAAATTTTATATAAACATAATTAAACTTAAGTCACTATGATCCAACAAATGTAAATTTTCATGCATATGTGGTACATATCTCATTGGTTTTAAGCCAAATTGTGAATAGTATGTTCAATAAAACAAAATTGAAATTGATCATAGGGATTATCCCACCATAAAACCCTAAGTGCAGGCTTATGAATTCCAGAATGGGACGAACAAATGTCATGAAGATCTGCTATGTAACTAAACCAAGCATTGAGTTGGCACTGTTATTTAAGGTGTTGATGTGTTGTATAAATTCAAACTTAACGTACCTCAAGAAAGTCAAATGTCTAACACGTAATAATGCTGCATCATATAATTAAAAGAAGTTTAGGAAATCTTCCTCGTAAAACTCGTAGATTTACATTTATTGACATTAAGAAAACAGTTACGAACACACCATTAAAAAATGAATTAAGATTACATTGGACTTCTGCACAATCACAAGAATTTAAAATACGAGTAGTTATAAAGATAGTAGCATAAATCGTCTGCATACATGACACACATTGAGTGCTTCAGCACAGATGGTATGTCATTGATGATTAAAATAAGAAGTAAAGTACTAAATAACTGCCCTAAGATATTCCAGTTTTAATCTGCTACATATGGAGTGATCTCCCACCCACGAGGGCACTAACAACTATCCAACTAATAACATATAGGAAATAGAAATATTATTGGTGGACTGTACTAGTCTGGTATAAAAACAATCTCGATAGATAATTTGACTTCATCTCTACATCATACTCTGGCAACTCTATTGTAATTGAAAGTAATCACCTTCTTTATACTCTTGATCTTTTTCAACCTCGTCTGTTTATTTCTTTTTCATATGAAAAATGTTATACTGGGAATGCTCCCGAATATTATTTCAACTTTTGTAAATCCAACTTTCTCAAAATTAAACATGATTCTCAACAAAATTGAATTGAACTTTACTCATGATTCAATGACGCAGTAATTTTTCTACTTCTCCACCTTGGTATAACCAGCAAACTTAGAGCTCGTAAGCTGAGAAATAAATTGTGGTAGAAATACTTGAAATCCAGATCTCATAACGACCATCTCACCTTTGCGAAATACTTTACAAAGATTCCCTTACTGGTATGCAATCATCGATCAAATAGAATCCTAAATATTTATTTGCATTCAATATCATTAAAAGATAATCCGATGGCTACTCATCCTTCCTAACATATAATGAGAATTCTTCTTCTGATCCAGCAGAAATAACCAATTTTCTTTGAAACTTTTATAAATAATTGCTTACTGATTGTGACATTGAACCAGATGCTCAAAATTTCCACTATTTAAAGAAATCTTCTGAAACCATACTTACAATTCCGAATATTCTACCAGTTATGATAAAAGACAAAATAGAAAATCTTAAAGATGACTTCTCAGCAGGTCAGATAGAATACCGGCTACCATCCTTAAAAAAATGCATAAATGTCTTCATCCAACCGCTAACTGAAAGCTATCCATTTTACAAGGTATCATTCCTCAGTCGCATCGTTTATAATTCCTACCGAATTTAGCAAAGCTTTCGACAAAATAAATTCAATGGGTTGTTTTTATAGTTGAATTCATATTTGACTAATAGAAAATATGTCGTTCATTTTCGATCATTTTTTCCCTTCTTTTTGATACACCTTCAGGTGTACCACAAGGTAGTCACCGTGGTCCAATGTTCTTCATCATAGCAATCAACAATTTATCTATATATGCGATCGATATGAAAATCTTTAATGTTTGTGCTTCATAGCAATATCTAGACAAATTTTTCTTATGGTTCGAAAAAACTTACTTGAACTCAAAGTGAATAAATATCACAGCTTGACGTTTTCACGAAAATATTAATATTAAGTAATATTAATTGGTAATATTGACTGCCTTGGTCTTTTAAGTCCGATTTTCTCAAAAACCAATCGACGAAATCTTAGGTAAATTACCCTTTTGTGCATTCCTTTTTTTACTAACTACACCAGGCTTAAATGAGCGGAGTGAGCTGAGCTATTGAGCTGTTGGTTGATTGAGCTGTTAGTTGAGCTAAGCTGTCATTGAGCTGAGCTCTTTGTGGTGCTGAGCTGTTGGTAGAACTTGACTGTTGGTTGATTTGAGTTTAACTCAAGATACAAAGAAGAGATTTTTTATTTAGAGCTAACTTATGCATCTACTTTTAGTCATTTAAAACAAAAGAATATCAAAAATCATAGTTTTGAATAAATACAAAAATGCAAGAACAAAATACAACAAAATAGCTCTAATTATTTTTATTTATTCATATGTAACAAAAGTTGCATTTCGAAATTTTTGTCTTTAAGTTGACAGCTTTTTGGGGTTACGGCGATTTTACCAGTGCTGAAAACCTTTCACTGCTTGGAACTGCTTCATGGTATTCTAAGAAAATATTTTAAATTGATCCGAACTGTTTATTTAAAAAAAAATGTTCAAGTTTTTTCTCGATTATTGTTGAGATTATTTAATATTTAAGCAGCAACATTTAACGACACTTCCTCATCCTCTTCTTCTGAATCCCAAAATGATCTACTAGTTCCAGTTGTGGATTTATTGTGAAAATGAAATTTTGCACGCACGGATAAAAATAATATTAAGTAGCTCAAATTTAATCAAATTTGATTAAAACTATTTTGTTTCAACTTTGTTTTTTCTGATATCTTATATGAATCTTCTCGCACAAAAACGCTAGAAAAAGTGGTCAGAAAGCTTTTAAGCGAAATATTTGCATGCGAGAAACTCGCAACACTCGGATCAAACATCCCTTCATTGTGTGCACGTATGTATATAAGGATAAATGTAAATAATTTTTTCGCACACAAACGATTTTCGTATCGCATCAATTTGTCGCACCACTGTACGCGCAGCCTTACTTATCGTAAGGTCTATGAAAAAGCAGTATATTCTTGAACCAGTTCTTGAGTAACATTCGATAAGTTTTCGTTGTAAATTGTACATAATGTAAATATAAAAGGTTTCACAAATGGCGCTGGTAAATTTTGACGGTCTGTGGTAGCAATGTAATTTAGTGAAATCAATGTTTCATATAATTTAGTGACATCTGTCAAATCAGATGTTTATTATTCAGTTTCTGATGCAAAATCACTGTGGCAAGTATCACGATTGAACAGCACGTCCAAATAATAAAACTTTATTCTCAAAATAAGTGTTCGTTAGTACATTACAAACGTTGCGTGCGTTGCACCCATTGTACGGTAAACGTGGTGGCTTCTAACACATGCGACTTTTCAACGTTTCGTGGCCAAATTTAAAACAACCGGTTCGTAATCAATCAGCCAAGATTCATAAGTCATTGCCGTGGTCCGTGAAAGTGTGGAATCCTCGCTGTGCACAAGAACTCGGCCATTCGCAGATTTCAACTTGCCGAATTTTTCATCGAGACTTGGACCCACACCGGTATTAGATCCAACTGATCAGAAACTCAAACTTCATGACCATAGACAACACGATATTTTTGCTGACTTGAAAGAGGACCCCAATTTCGGCCAAAAATCATCTTTAGCGACGAGACATAGTTTTTGGATGAATGGCTGTGTTACATTGTAACGAAGCGTTCCATGCTACTCCACTTTTTGTTACTTTTGTATTACTTTACTACCGAGAGTTGTACTTCACCAAATTCGATTCACAAGCACCATGGACACATGACGTCACAGGAAAATCAACTACATTGATATTTTTCGCTCACCACTTATACATACATACATAGTTCACATTCAGTGTTTACTGAAAAGTCATCATGAGGACCTACTTGGGTGAACGGAAAGTACCCTTTCGATCATACACACAGTCAGGCGGCATAGTAAATTGGTTGTATCAATCATTTGAAATCCAATCGTAGACAAGTGCAGACGAATTGGTAATCTTAGCTTTTCTTGCTTTTGCGGAGCTTCCCCCCACCAGGTAAGGAGTTTCGTGGAAAGACAAGCTAGGTAGGTGAAATTGCCCAGCTATTTCTTATTAAGACTTCCCCCTCACCAGTTCGAAGTTTAACGTTCTAATTGCCACCAGGGGCTTCCGTACCTGCTGATCTACCAGAGCCTTTAGCCTGTTGTTTAGTGCCACCAGGGGCAATTTTTACCTGCTGATTAGTGCCACCAGGGGCGTTTAGTACCTGCTGATCTATCAGAGCGTTTACTGGCTGAACACAATAGAATGCTGCAACTGGAGCTGCAGCTGCAACTGGAAGAGCTGTCAAAAAGTGTCGTACGTACTTTTTTTTATGCGCCCACAATGAGGCTGTACAGCTTTCATGTTTTGTTGTCATTTGTTGGATCAGGTGTTGAATCTTTGGCAAATTGTAAATATTTTAAGTAATTGAAACTATAAAATGGACACTGAAATTGAAGATTTTCGTCCATTATTTTAATTAAAATTTAACCACGAAATCACAATACAACAAAACAACACTTAAAATCACAGACAGATATATAAAATTTGAAATGTCAAAAATGCTGCACGAAAAAGTTAAAAGTTCGCCAACTCTTGCAGCACCGACTGCAGCACCGACTGCAGTTGCGTTGTGTTGTGTTCGTAACATTGAATTTACGTGTATTGAATATTTTGACAGCTATTCCAGTTGCAGCTCCAGTTGCAGCTCCGTCTCCATTGTGTTCAGCCAGTTAGCCTGCTGTTTAGTGTCAGCAGGGGCGTTTTGTATCTGCTGATTAGTGCCACCAGTGGCGTTGTACCTGCTGATTAGTGCCTCCCAGGGCGTTGTACCGTTAGATCCCGCCATAACAACAACAATGACAATGTATCCTCATAAAGTTACCGTATGGTGTGGGTTTTGAGTCGGCGCGGCGGCGTCATTGGTCTATACTTTTTTCAAAACGATGTTGGTTATGTGGTCTTATGGCCCAAATTGAACCATATGGACCTAGACGACATGTGATTTCAGCAGGACGGCGCTAAGTGCCATATTGCGAAATCCACGATTGACATTCTGCATGAACGATTTAATGGTAAGCTATTATTCGCAGAGGTGAAGTGAATTGGCCACCAAGTCATGCGATTCGACCCCGCTAGACTCTTTCTTATGGAGTTTCCTGAAGTTGAAGTCGCAGATCATTGTGAATAAAACAATCGACCGATGCAATTAAGGTAAATATAACAAAGACCATCGTTCAAATTCAACCAGATCTATATGCGGACGAGTCATCTATGTATATAGTAATCTATCATTGAAAATGGGACTTCTCGTACCCGTGCCACCGTAAGAAGCCAAGGCGGGCATTTAAACGATGTCATATTTCATACATACAAACATGGTTTACATGGGCCTTTCGAATAAAAAATTGTGAGTACTTCACATATAGCTTGATTTAATCCATTTCAACATCTACTTGCCCTTATTGAAAAACACTTTAGTAATTCTATATTTTACACATCTAGTTACAGGACTGTGCGGCCAACCCCAGTCAATTTAAAAACACAGACAACTATAATCGAATCCATTATCTTACATTGATGTTCAGATGAATGATTTTCTGGTACATACCTCCTTCACACTCAGTTCAATCAAATCAAATCAATTTAAATAAACTTAAACTGCAGAAAAATAAATGTTTAAATAAATTAAATTGCATGCGAAAATTTGCCACTTTCATATTAACCATTACAGCTTTCAGGGTAAGACCCACATCATCGGCTTCATAATAAGCATAACCTTAGCTGAAATATACCACCATGAACTTTAAATAATAGAACTCTGTAAAAAAGCCAAAATAACAAAAATTTTCGCCTCAAAAAATCCCACAAATTAATTAAATCAAATTATCAAGTTTCCCCAGACATTACGAGTATATTATCTACAAATTCACAAATTCAACAATGAAAAAAAAAGTTTATTCAAATTCTAAATGCTAAAACTTTCCGGCAAATGCCATTTACCTAACTGTCAAGTTGGATAAAGAGCACTTCTTCACCTCCAGTACCGACCCGACCTTAAACATCCCCCAAACAAACAACTCAAGCATAGTTTCAGGAAATTTTAATTCCGCTTTTGAGATGTCAGAGTCACAAACTTAAACGATGATGACGCCAACGCCAACGTCGACGGAGAACGTAGAACAAAAAAAAAAAAATAAAATCTGTTGGGAAAATACGTTTCAATTTGTCGATTTCTCTTACCATAAACAAAAGTCAGCAACAGCACCAAAAATACCGACATTTTGCGCCAAAAGTCGATAGTCCAAACTTTCTTCCTCGGTGGAAATTATACACCCGAAAAAAAATGAACTTAAGAAAGTAATTAAATTTTAATTGGGACGCACATTAAACCATAATCACAGGAAATTATAAATTCGCATTTAATTCACTCACGGCTGTCACGACCACCGATTTTTTTTCTCCTATAATTCCCCCTTTTGCCAAGGCCGATACTTATTCAACTTTAATTAGATTATAATTACTCAGTTTGGAAACAATAAAACTCATACATTTAGTATGTCTCCGCTTATCCTTTTAGGAGAATTAAAAAAGGACTTCCGAACTAAATCACTGTCAAGGTTTCAAGAGCGAAAGTAATTACAATCTCTAACACATAAAATCATTCCGTTGTTTGCGGCGGAGAGTGCGAGTAGAAGAAGTTCGCAAACACTGTTTTCTGACGTCATATTAATTTTATTCCGATTAGCTGGGATTTTTTTTTTACGCAATCGAATGACACAAAAGCTTATTGTTATCCTTATGGCATAGAAGGTAGGCAAAAGAGCTCACTCACGCAAGGACAAGTTAATTCCTCCAAACGGAAACACGAACCGAAAAAAGCATAAGCCAAACGGATCGGATGGCGTAAAATTTATCCGATATATTGTCATGAGTGTGTAAAAGGACAATTTGCCTTGGGACAATTAGGGACCTATTAAGGGAGATAAAGGTCCTTTCAAGAATTCATGGCGTAGAATTCAAGATTCATGATAAATTTTTTCCTCTTCATTGCGTTTAATCTTTGTGAACGATGTCATATTTATCATGATAATTAACGGATATGTTTAATACATCGCAAGTTTACACAGCTTCGGTTGAATTTTAGGGTGGTGGGCTGAATTCCTTTTGTTGTTTTTGAACTATCACTCACTACTTGACACGAGAACAAAAGGATAGAAAACAAACTGTAAAATCCTTTCACCAGCTATTCTGATTGAACCATACAATCTGACTGAAGTACCATGGACCGTATGTATAATCGCTCAGTGAGCTCTTGAATTTACTTTCGTTGATGCTCCTTCGATATTTCCTGGCCATGATTTTCTGAGGCACATAGTCTTCCAAATAATCAAAAGTACCTACTCTCTCGATGTTGGGAGCGAGGAGGAGAATCCTATCGCATTGTGGATGCTATCTAGGATTTCAATTCGAAGGATGTATTTTGCTTTAAATTCATAGGAATGTTGTATGGAGGCTGAGAGCGGCAAAGCTTTTGCTCAATTTTCGGAGTTAGTCGGTTTTCTGCGTGCACGCAGGTTTTCGGCGATGCTGAATTCGAAGGAAGAGTTTGAGAGTGAAAGCTGTGTTGTCATAGAGAGAATTCGAGAGCAGATTTAATTTTCAAAATTTTTTTGTGTTCAGCTTTTTTGAAAATTCGGGGCTAGGGCGCGCCCTGTGTACCAGTTTACTAATAGAGATAGACAAATATATCTGAAAGCTTAAAGTCTTTCTACTTGGAGTACGGATCTTGAAGAAGATTATATGATTTCGTTTTTATTTTAAAAATTTGCTTAGCTCTTTTATAAAATGAGCTTGCGAGTCTTAAGACACGTACTAAATTATGACTGTTTCTATGAGTTTCTGAGAAATTAAATTTTAAAATATATCAAAGAAATATCATGCAAGGTTCTTTTTTTTTGTATTTTAATTTTAATTCTCTTCACACTGAAACCTTTTAAATCAGCCAAAAATTTCACTTAAGGTTATATTTGTTTGGATTTTCCAAATACTAGACAAAGTATCCGAATTTTTGAAATGTAAAGGGATTACTTGGTGGATATGGGAGATAGTGCAACTGAACTGATGTGACCACTCAGAATGTATGTAACTTACTCGGTGCATTGATTAGTTTACAGCATACAAGTTGGATTGAAGATTTAAAGCTGAGACATTTGTGCCAGAAAGTCAGTAGATAACCACCTTTTGGTGGTAATGAAAGAACAACTGATTCAGCTACAACCGTAGGGGCCTGCTTGAATTGCTACTTGTCATTGTTTTAAGATTCAACATTTTAACTTAATTTTTGAGCTCGTCAAATATTGGGCTTGCAGCTACTACAAAACTGAATCTTTCTTCGTCTAAAGGCTATTCAAAATGTTTTATATCGGAGAAAAAGGACAAAGCTGGTAAATATCTTAAGAAATTTTGTATCAATTATCCAAAAACAAAAGTGATTTATAAAGGTCGGGTGGATGTTGAAATGGAATGAAATAAGTTGTGAGCGAGGTATTAACTTAAATGGACCATAAACGCCATAATGAATAAAATATGACATCGTTCAAATGCCCGCCTCGGATTCTTTACGGTAGCACGTATCCAAGAGGTCCAATTTTCAATGACTTTTCCACATACATAGATCCGGATGAGTTTGAGCGATGGCCTAAGGTTATACTTACCGTAAGGGCATTGGTCGATTGTGTTTTACTCACATAGACCTGCGATTTTAGGTTATCCCAAAATGAAAAGGTCTAGCGGGGTCAAATCGCATGACCTTGGTGGCCAATTCACTTCGCCTCTACGAGATATAAACTTACATTTAAACCGTTTATGAAGAATGTCAATCGTGGCGTCCGATGTTTGGAACGTAGCGCTGTCCTGCTGGAATTCCATGTCGTATAGATCCATATGGTTCAGTTTGAGCCATAAGATTTTCGTTATCATTGTTCTGTAGTGCTCGCTATTGACGGTGACCGTTTTCGAAAATAGGACGGGCCAAGGACGAATTGTAGGCTGGCGAACCTCGGTGTCGTCCCAAATATTGTCAAACCGATCGTCAAAAATTTGGCTACCAAGCTCCAAAAAGTCGACTGTGAAGGAACACCATGTCTACCGGAAAATAATCGCAACGTGATACGTGAGCAACGTTTGCACTAACAAACACTTATTTTGATTATAAGATTTATTATTTGGATTGGACGTGCTGTTCAATAGTTTTACTTATTATAATGATTTGCCATCAGTAACTGAATAATAAACAACAGATTTGACGATATGGCCGCCACAGACCTCCAAAATCTACCAATTGAAGCATTCTTTAAAGATATGCTTGTTAAGGAATTCGTTAATAGACCAAGCAATAAGAGGGCTAAATAAACAAAATTATTAAAAAACTAAAACCTATTCAATTGAATTCTTCAACTTTTAACTTACAATTTCAGAACATTGGAACGAGTCTGAGTACCAACTTTAATGCTGTGCCTTCATCATCTTTACTAGATGGAGATGACTGGAACTTTATCATTTTATTATCAGAATGTTGGTGGTAGGTTAGACAATGTATTTGTGTCATTCTCTTCATTAACTTATGATATAATTATTTTAACTGAAACATGGTTATCTGATAATCACTTAACAACAGAATGCTTACTAAGCTGCTATACAGTTTATAGAAAAGATAGATGTAATTTGAAGACGAAAATGGAAAGAGGGGGCGGAGTTTTGATTGCGATTCGAGCGTCTTTGACAAGTAATTTAATTGAATTGGAATCAAACTCTACCAACTCGGACCTTGACTTTGATCAAATATAGTATGCTTGAAATCAGGTTAATCTGAACTTTTTGTTATAGTTAGCAATAATACTCCAAGGAGTAATTTGGATATTTATAATATTCATTTAAATAATTCTAAAGTTATATTGGAAAATCTAAAATTTTCACAACATATTTTATTTGAAGGTGATAGTAATATTGACTGGACGTTGGACTTAGATGACAAATGTGGAAATCGCGGGAACTTTCTGGAGCAAGTGCACCTCCTAGCTAAATATGATCCTCTTCTAATCGAACACCTGACAAAGATAAACCTGGGAGCAAGAGTTCCAGTTTCGTGTCTATCTCCAGAAACCCAGAATGAATTGATAAACTTACTGGGACAGCAAGTTCGATCCACCATCATCCGTCGCATTCAAGAAGCTAAATATTATTGCGTAATCTTCGACAGCACACCAGACATCTCCCACAAAGACCAAATGAGCCAGGTAGAATCTTTCATCGACTTCTTCGAACCAAAAGGAAAAAATGCAGAAGATCTCAGCAACGATATAATCGCGAAGATAACATCAGATGGACTGGACGCACAGAACTTGAGAGGACGGGCTTTTGACAACGCTGCCACAATGTCAGCGATCCACAATGGAGTTCAAGCCCGGATTAAAGCACTAAATCTAAAAGCTACATTCGTTGCATGCACAAACCACTCACTCAACTTGGCTGGAGTACACGCTGCTTCGTGAGGTTTTTTGGAACTCTGGAGAAGCTATTTGCCTTCTTTTCTGCATCAACTGCTCTGTGGAACGCTTTGGTTGCCGTCACAGGTCAAGCAGTGAAACGAGTCACTGAAACGCACTGGACCGCTAGACATGAAGCTGTCAAGAGGCTTAAAAATAAGTTTGAGGAAGTTCTTAAGGTACTGGAGGAATTGAAGGATTCATCTCAAACTTCCGAAACAAGATCGGGAGCCAGACTTCTTCTGACAGTCATGCAGTCATTCAACTTCCTCACTTTTCTTGCCTTTTGGGCTGAAGTGCTACCTGAAGTAGATGACGCACAGATTTACCTGCAGCAACGAGGACTTAGTGTGGATAAGTGTGTTCAGAAACTCTGCGCTTTAAAAGCTCTTCTAGTGGAGAGCAGAGACCGTTTCGTCCAAGCCGCAATCGACTTTGCTAAGACTCTCTGCGAAAAACTCGGAATCGAACTCAAAACGAGAAGAATTCGCAGGAAAAAACGCATGCATGGCGATGAATCCGCAGATGCAGCTTTGTCCCACGAGCAAGAACTCCGTGGATAGGTGTTCGCATCATTTGACGCAAGATCATTCAAGAAATGATGAATCGATTCCAGCAAGTTCAAGAAATAGCAGACAAGTTCGGATTTTTGACGCCAGAGAAACTTTTGGATAGCAAGTACGAGTATGATCTTTCCCATGTATTAGAAGACATCGACAAGGATGAGTTTCAGATGGAGCGGAAGCGCCTCCAGCAGTTTGTAGCCAGTTCTGAATCAGAGGAAGATATAAGAAGCAAAAGACCACTGGAGCTCCTCCAGATCGTTCAAAAACTGAATCAGTGAATTTTGGTTCCAAATATAGTCATCTTGATTCTATATTCGACTTTGGCAATTAATGTCGCTAGTTGTGAGAGAAATTTTTCGAAGTTGAAGCTAATCAAAAACTATCTCAGATCCACTATGAGCTCCACTAGACTATCAAACTTGGCTATATTGTCGATTGAACAAGAATTGGCTGCAAATATTGATTTTGACAAAGTTATTTCTGACTTCGCTGCTCGTAATACCCGTAGAATCCGTTTGTGAAACCGCTGATCCTATTTGACCTTCAATATGCAGGTGGGTTTGATAGCGTGCTTGAGTAGCATGGCTTGTCCGGGGCTCTGCGTACTTTGCCTTTATTGCTACGGATGCTCCATGCACTAACGTGTATGGCTGCTGAAGTGGTAATGTTGGTATGATGTTCTATGATGTTACAACTCATCTGAGGAGTACGCATATCTGGACGTGGTTTCTACTTCGATCAGGTCTAGAGACGTGTATATCTAAGGCTGGCAGGCCTTGAGTTTTGCGAAGCCCACCGGATGCTATATTCTGGTTCCACGGGAGATAGTTGCCCAAGGCTTGTGAGCAGTATGTGTTCGGGCTCTCCTATTCTATCTTCGGATAGAGAGGTGCAGCTGTCGCATACAATGCAAGCATTCCATGAAGTCTGTGAACAATAGCGTATCGTCTTCGGGCTCTCTTATTCCGTCTTCGGATGGTGAGGTGCAGCTGCCGCGTGTGTGCTCGCTTTCTTCAAGCTATCTATGAGGTAGGCCCCCTTAGTGGGAGTATCGTGGTGGCGTGGTTTATTCCAAATGCGGAGACACACGGTTTCCAAGCGTGCCTGGATTCAAGAGGTGTTAGATAGACTTCGCCTCATAAACAAGAGGTGTGTTCATGCCTGCAACATGTCACAGCATTGCGACCGAGATGGCTTCAGCTATGTCTGGGTTAATGGTCAGGACCCAATCTGACTCCGATGGAGGTAGGCCTCCCGTGGGGTAGAGCCGGTAATCGGCAGGTACTAACGTAAAGCCTAAAGACGATCCTTACCTTCAATAAAAGATACATACCTCATTGCCTGTGAAATGATGTCTCGAAATTTAATTTTAATTAAGTATTGAATGGGGGCGGCAAAATGGGTCTCCCGGCCCGGGCGCCGAGATGGCCCGCTACGCCACTGAGTCCGATTTCCCTGTAGTTCTAAATTCTATTCATAATAATGCTATTGATGAAAGCGTATATTGTTATCATTGTTTAAAGACTGAGTTTAATTGTTATAAAACCATATACGATTTTAGAAACACTAACTTCGATGCAATGGTTGATTATCTCT
The DNA here is from genome assembly GCA_963931855.1 of Philhelius festivus. NCBI lineage: Eukaryota > Metazoa > Arthropoda > Insecta > Diptera > Syrphidae > Philhelius > Philhelius festivus. Next base: position 136,614,137 of record OZ007555.1, on the reverse strand, counting down.
TATCCATTTCTTGGCATAACAGTTTTTGTTCTTCGGCTTTAGCTAACGTGTATTCCTCTTTTACTGATATTTTTAAGGGTGCTATAGAGATATATGTGCCAAAAACCGTCTTAAAACAAACAACTGTCCAATTTGGTATAATAGGAGATTGAGCAATCTTAAAAACAAAAAGAACAAAGCTTATAAATTATACAAGTCAAATATATGAAATGCAGAGGTGCATCTTAATTACATCAACTGTCAACGAGAATTTGAATATCTTAACAATTTTTTGTATCGTAACTATCTCTTATCTGTTCAAAATGATTTGAAATCTAACTCTAAGCGTATTTTATTATTTATTATTCTGGTATGTATAAATTAAACTAAACTTTACTTTAGTTTTAAAAAAATATATTTTTGGAGGCTGAACCTCTTTATTTCGATTACAACTTAGAACTAACTACAAAATGTTTTACTTAAAACTATCTAACCTACTTATGCCTCTATGCTGCGGATGTTCCCACAGGTGGTGTTGTGTTGCAGCAATCTCTGCTACGTGCTGGAATGCAAATTTGTTCTGGTTGTTCTTGTTTCCAGACGCAGCGTCAGCGAAATTATCGTGAGAAGGCATCATTAATCATTTCCACAATTTTTGCAATTGTTTGCCTTAACTCCTCCGCCCTCTAAAATCGAACGTCCTCGTTCGATCGAACCATTTCAATATGTTGGGGAAGGTCGTTTATCCCCAGTGTCCTAGGTGTCGGTGCAGGTTCGTTTTTATTACTGCTTGTCGTTATATGTCCCTTATTTTCTCCTTCAGGTTCTTCATTTTCGATGTTAATTTCCTTCTTGCAGATGATAGATGGAATAACTCCTTTTTTCCAAAGGGTGATTACGATGACCACTAGTATTAATGTTAGTAATGATAACACTGCCGCAGATTTTTTTTCATTGGCTACTTTCAGTTCTTCTATGTATTTGATGTTCTTTGCTTCTAGTTCTTTAAGCATTTCCAGAGAAAGCAACTCTTCTATTTGGGGCTTTATAGCTGGTGGTTGTAGCATGGCAGGAAGTGGATTATGTTCCGTCATCTCTGATTCTTGGAAGATGTACTGTTGGGCTCTAACGGTGGCATTATGGAATTGTATTAAGTATGTTCCATTAAGGGGGATTTCGCTTTCATCGATGTAGATTTTGTCATCAAATTGGTTTAATAGCACCATTCCAGGTGTGATCTCTTCTATAGCTGGAATATGTTGGTTGTTGATTTCGGTGCAGGAATGAGGCTTACTAGTCAATAAATTATTAATACAACTATCTTTACTTAAATCTATTACGTCACTATGTTTACATATTGCTAGTGAATTGAAAGTCTTACATTTAGTATTAATTCCATATGAATTAGTATTACATTTTAAAATTTCGTTAAAATTTGTTTTAACAGCAGTTTTTCCTTTTTTTACTGGTTTTATAAGAATTCTTTTACATGTTTCTTTTTCTGTCGTTAATAAACTTAGAATATATAAAATAGATTTATTATTTGAAGCAATTTTTACTTCTGAAAACTCGATAGCTTCAATTACATTATAATATGGCATGTTTTCTTTATTTAAAATATCTCTTATTATATTTATTTCTAAATTAGACAATATATAAGTATTTATTATTCCTGCTCTTGCCCATTGCATAGAGTATTCAATATTTTTTACTTCTTCTCTTAATGATTCTAACTTAAACTTGAGTTCTAACATAAATTCTAGTTTTACATTTTCATTAGATTTTAGTGCTTGAATAATATTGTTCGTAACATTACTTATTTCATTTATTCTATTATTAATTAGATTATTTATGATTCGTTGTTTATTATTGTTTGCAAGAGCGTTGTTGACTTTGTCTTTCATTATTTTAAAATCGTGTCTATCCGGAGTTCCGGCAATCCATTTCCAGGCAGAGCCCAGGAAATCTAAGGATCTCTTTCCTCTGGATTTGGGAATAAGTCTGTTCAAATGAGATTGAATGTGTTTAATTTCGGCGGATAGGATAGGTAAAATGGAATCGGGTTGGGGTTCAATCTTCGACATCATGCGACTCAGTTCGTTGAGTGCCTGTTGGTAATCCTCGATGTCTATAACATGCACCAGTTTAAACGTGCCCATTTGTAGTTTGGCTGTTCCAGTATCGATTGCTATCAGCTTAGCGTTCGAGTAATCTAGCATCTTAACGTCACATAGTGCAGACGTGGCAAGAAATCTAAAATTAATGTCAATTACGGATTAGGGATTTGTGGACTATTTTACCAGATTTAGTTAAAATGGTTGTTTTTCTATTTTCAGAGACTGTCTCCTTTCGATATCGTCGATTTAATTTTGAACCTATTCTTTTATTCTGTCTAACATAAACAATTTGTCCGGGAGTAAATGCCTTGATCTTATGCCTAGATTTGTTATGGTAATGAAGATCAGCAGCTTGTTTGTCTTGAATTTTTTGTATATTGTCGATTCTGGCTTTTTCTAATAATTCAGGATTTGAAGTGACTCTTCGTCCAAAAAATGTCTCAACTGGTTTTTTTCCAGTAGTTGAGTGTATTGAGAAGTTGTATTCTAGAACTGCGCGTTCTAGTAGTTCCGTAAAGGATCGATGAAGGCCTTCAGTTTTTAAGCATCTCATTATTTCAACGAGTGTCGAATGGAATCTTTCGACTTGGCCATTTACGTTACTGGAGTATGGCGGTGTTGTGAATACCTTAATTTTTAATTCTTCTTCTAACATGTACCCTAACGAGACTGAATTAAAAGCTTTTTCGTTGTCGATTACGATTGTTTCGGGTAAACCGAAAGAAAAGAGGATCTCCCGTAAGGGTTGCCGTATGTCTTCTACTGCTTTAGATTTGATAACCTTAGCATGAGCATACTTTGAAAACTTATCGATGGAAGTTAGGACAAGATTATTCTCTGTAGAGAATATATCGATATGAACGATCTGGCCTGGGAATTGCGGAATTGGAGTTTCTTGTAATTCCGGCTTACTGGGGTGCCTATCGTATTTATTCTCTTTACATACAGTACATTTTTTTATTACCTTCTTAATCTTTGTAGCCATTCCGGGAAAATAGAATTTTTCCAAGATTTGCGCTTTGTTTTCGCGCTCGTTGCGATGTGCTCGCTTATGCGTATCAATGATTATTTCCTCCTGTCTCGTTTCATTAATTACATCCTCAACTTGAAGTTGCGTGAACCTAATTCGAAAATTTTTGAAATGAAGTGGATAAATCTCTTGTACCATGCCCATTATTCCTTCGACCGTTTTGATACAATTAATTACGGAGGGATTCAGTATCTTTTTAAGGATTTGTTTGAGATTGTCTTGATTGTATGTCGGTTCTGTGATTACGTGCCTATGGTAAGTGGGAAAAATTATATGAAAGGTTTGGCTAGGAGTTTCACCTATTTGGAGAAGGATTTGGTTTTTAAATACATTAATTGGGGTTTCGATACTTGGAATGAGTTCATGTGGTGAGCTTTCATCACTATGCTGTGTCGTAGATAAAGCATTAACGTCAGATACCTTTGGAGCTCTGGATAAGGCATCTGCGACAACATTCGTCCTTCCAGGTTTATACTTCAGTTCGTGGTTATATTCCTCAAGTATAGATTTCCACCTTTTCATTTTGCTGTTGTTATTCTTGTTGCTCAAAGCAAAAGTAAGGGGTTGGTGGTCAGTGAAAATTCGGACTTTAGCGTGACCGTAAAGGTCTGATTATTCCATCATTAAGCAGTTGTTCTACTTGCTTTTCGACTTCGGATTTAAGAGAATTTGGGAAAGGGTAGTAACGAGTATATACGGGATCATCCGTGGAGGTTCTTATCTCAGCTACTACTGCTGTTGTATAAGTTAACCTTTCATCAGGTTCAGAAAATAGGTTTCTGTTGTTATTAACTATAGCACATAATATTTTCCTCTGTTAAGCTGTTAGATTTTCAGAATCTACAGCAATGGAATTGACGGCTTGTGATTTGAATTGCTTAATTTTTACATGTACCTGGTTTAAAATGGTCATAAAGCTTCCCTTAGTGTGAATAACGGCATCTAACGATTGAAGGCTATCGTTACCTAAGATACCGTCGAATGTTTTTAGAGTGGGCAGGATAAAAAATTTAACATTTAGATCATTTAATCCAAAAAGTTTCAGAAATGTATGGTGGCTGACTTTAACATCACCAGCTATGGACTTAGCATAGAAAATATTTTCATTGGGAATGATATTCTTAACTATATCAGGTTTTATGTAGTTCTTACTGGAACCAGTATCTATTAAAAATTTATATGTTTCTCCAGTCCTCGATCTACACTCAAAATATGGTAATGAGGACTGCGTTAGCCTAAAAAATGAATATCGCTGAATTCTAACAACTGGTAGGGTGCATTTTGATATCCTTCGAAATCAGAAGGTCTTTCCGCCGAAAGATCGTTATCCTGGTTTAAATTTAGGCCGCGAGTGAATTGTTCGCAGACTTGAGCATATGCTTCTTCTTCAGATAATGCATTTTCTTCGTGACTGGGAATTGTTTGATTTTCGTAAGACTCCAAACTGGGACTTATATGGTAATTTTGATGTCCTGCTGGCCTTTGAGCTGATGGCTGCTGTTGATAGTTCGGCTTCTGCGTTTGTTGGCTTGGGTTGAAGTGTGCTCTATGATATTGGTTATTTATGCCTTTTAGTTGATTGCTTCTTCCTAGCGTCAAAGGTTCATTTTTTATGGGGTTTTGGTTTGGAAATGGCTTATAGGCCTGAAAACGATTTTGTGAAAAATTCTGGTTATTATTTTGTGGATGAGGATTATTGATTGGGCGATTTCCGAATGCTGGAATTTGTTGTGCGAATGAATTGTAATGCGCTTGAGGACCAAACGTGGGACCTTGGTGTATTGGTGGATTAAAGGGGGGATATGTAGGATAGGAGGAATGAATTGGATTCTGGTTACGATACGGGTATGTACCGACATTCCGTGGCGGAAATGCATTACGGCCGGGATTGACTTGCAGTCGTGGAGTCTGCTGAATGAAGTTTTTCCGAACCGCTCCCTGATTGACTTGGTTAGGGTTAAGCCTGTGATGCTGGTTCTCATATTTGAGGCAGAGGTGTAGTGCTTGTGGTAAATCCACAGGCTCTCTCATTCCCAACAGATCCGAGAGATTGCCTCTTAGACCTCTTACAAATGTCTCGAGGGCCTTATCTCTGTAGGTTTGCGTTAAAATCCTCATCGCCTCTGAACCGATTTCCAAGCAAGATATTTTATTAATTATCAATGTCAAGTGGGAGTTGACTGCCTGATAGAATTGATGTACCGTTTGGTTACCTTGGACCAAGTTGAACATTTGGCATTCCAATGTGGTAACGTCACGCTTGTCTGCGTAGTGCATTGTGAGACAACGCACTATGCTTTCCCAATCAAGCGGCGTATTAAACGATTCGAGGGCAGCATCTGCTTCCCCAATGATTTTGTTACGGATGACATTTATAATGCCATAATATCTAGGAGTTCCCCTCGTGTTTTCGTAAATTTTCAAAACACGTTCCACGCTTTTCTTCCATGAAGAAAATTCTCCGGGTTCGCCAGAGAAATTGCGTAGACATCTTACGACGTCCGGAATTTTATCTAAACCATCTAAGTTGTTTTGGTATTGGGGCAAAATCGTCTGGTCCACGCCGTGAAGGCGTTGTACATCCGGTTTAAGGATGCTTTCTATAATTTGTTTGCCCTGCTGTTGCAGTACGCGACTGACTATGGAAGTTACCAGAGTGTCCAGTTCTGGTGTTGATCTGACCTCTGGAGCACCATTATGGGTAGTACCAGAGTGAAGATGGCTATTTGCGTTCTGATAATTAGAAGGAGGAATATTTATTGAAGGGAGTGGGGGTATTGTATTATTAATGAAAGGAAATTGACCTTGTGGTTGTATCTGAAGTAGACCTTGAGAAAGACCACCTTGCGGTGGACCACCTTGGTGTAAACTACCTTGAGGTGGACCCTGAGGAGGTAACTGTTCATCACCTGTACTTGCAGGACTTGCTTGAATGTCCGCTCTTGCACCTGATCTTGTAATCATTGTTTTTTTTTTTTTTTTTTTTTTTTTTTATTTTACTTATTTTGTTTAAATTATTATTATTATATATTTTCTTTCAATTTTAATTTTTTTTAATTCTACTTCTTAAAATCCTATTTTCACTTAAATATTTCTTTTAAATTACCTTTTTTGTTTTATTTTACTTTGAATTTATAAATTGGATTTTTTTTTTTTTTTTCAGTTTCAACTTCAATTGCTTTAAATCTACTTCTTAAAATCCTATTCTCACTTAAATATTTCTTCTAAATTAACTTTCTTGCTTTATTTTAAATCTACTTCTTAAAATCCTATTCTCACTTAAATATTTCTTTAAAATTAACTTTTTTGCTTTATTTTACCTTGAATTTATAAATTTTAGTTGCTTCACTTTTGACATTATACTATACTTAATATAATAATATAAATGTTTCTTACACTAATAAGTAGACACGTTCCATTGATGTTTCCATTGATGTTTCGTTTCCTTATTACTTATTCTAATGGGTGGGTGGTGCGGCTAGCGCTTAACGCAGCTTCCGTTTTGTCCAAAAGTTATTTTCTTTGAGACTACTTCGGGGCCTCTTTTCACCACAACACACGCGTTGGACCACAGGAATTTTTTCTTCGCAACACTTTGATCTTTCACGTCGTCAGTCCGCGTAAACGGGATTTTATAAAAACAACCGCGTATATACTTTGCGTTGTCAGTCCGCGTTAACTGGATTTTATTAAAACAATCGCGAATTTTAAAGGCCGACTTAGATTATTCCTGGGTCCCTGCTGCTCGGGCGCCAATTAAACTAAACTTTACTTTAGTTTTAAAAAAATATATTTTTGGAGGCTGAACCTCTTTATTTCGATTACAACTTAGAACTAACTATACAAAATGTTTTACTTAAAACTATCTAACCTACTTATGCCTCTATGCTGCGGATGTTCACACAGGTGGTGTTGTGTTGCAGCAATCTCTGCTACGTGCTGGAATGCAAATTTGTTCTGGTTGTTCTTGTTTCCAGACGCAGCGTCAGCGAAATTATCGTGAGAAGGCATCATTAATCATTTCCACAATTTTTGCAATTGTTTGCCTTAACTTATATAAGAGATGTTGTTACCAACCATATTAATTGTCCCCTTCTGAAAACTTTAGTTGCATCCATCGAGGGCTACACGTTATAAATTTTATCTTTACGAACAGTTTCACCGTTGTAATTATGGCCGAAATAAACCTATATCCCGTTGCAACAGAGAAGTCAATTTAATTTTTAACAGTGTTAACTTGTTTTTAGATGTTAATAGAGATTCTTTTAAATCATATGTTTTAAATAATCTTTAAATAGTTTTTCTTTCTTATTTACGTTTTGAACGTATTTTTTCTTTATAATGTTGTTGAAATTGAATGCCTCGGTTCCTATGGCCGTCTTCAATGGCAATCCTTTTGTCAGCTCATAAGAAAAAAGCGAATTTGCTTGCAGCCCAGATCTGATGGTCTTTATAACCGAATACTGGAACCACTTCTTACATCGTTTTGGAGAAAGTGATTGATGGGTCTCTTATTCTTTGGATTAGAAACTACTTTTGAACCGTTCAGTACAAGATATTTTGGGCAGTTTTAAGTCTGAAGTTCATAAAATAAATTTCTGGTGTGCCGCAGGGCTCCGTTTTGTCTCCGACTCTCTTTCTCATATTCTTCAATAATCTTTTGTCTAAAACTTCTCATCCATTAGATTATGTTGGTAACGAAAGTACTTTTAGCTTCTCTTATTCGTTACCAGATTCACGTCCTTGTTCTTTGGATGTGGATTTAGAACGGCAGCATTCAAATACTCAATGCTGCCTTATGTCATTACAGTCCAACCCACCTTCATGCCGATATCCTTGTCTGGCAATTGCACTAAGGAAACCAACCAGATCTCAATCCTAGCTATGTGCATCACCGAACACCTTGTGTGGATAGAATCTAGATAGGGCTTTAAAAATTATAGGTTATAGAACTAAAACGGACACATTTGCATCTCTCAATGTTTGTTTGTTTTTTATTGTAATATCTTTATTTGTATAAGGTGTCCTTGCATTCAGAGAATGCCGAACTTTAGATGTTTTGATATATTCAGAGATTCTTTATTTAGCCATACTACACAAATGCGAAATGCCTAACCCACCCAATAAATTTCATCTATTTTTATATTCCAACATTCAAAACCAATGTGCATCGGCATCTTCTCTTAAATCCTCTCCAACTTCCCTAAACACTTGCACTGTGCCCACACATTTTAGGGGTATTCATAACTCATACTACCAATCTATTGATACTTTTAAATTATTATCTATTTATTCCCTATTATCCGATCGAAAAATTTATAATAATTTTGTTCATTCGCAACCAATACAGACAAACCCTAAAAAGCTAATAAACCATATAATGTGAAGCCGTTGTTTAGCAGGTATCAGAACAAGTGAAAGTAGTTTTTTTTAGTATTTTTTCTCAAACTTATCACAGCAAATACCTGAACTTATGTAGGCTTAGGTCGTGCGTACTCATTTTTGCAACTGATATCCAGATGCGCTGATGGTTTTAAAAGAATCGGCAACTAAATTATAGAAAAACTTTCGGGTTGTGATACGAAACGTATCACAAAATACTCACGCACCTCCACAAGTTAAAAACAAATAGTAATAAAAAATCGCGCGAACAGAAGACATTTTACTCAGAAAAAACAAAAAGAAGTCTTCGCACACTTCAAAATAATTAATACTTCAATATTGAAACTTTAAGATGACTTTTTAAAATTCACAAAAAATAGAATAGACAAATAGTTTAAATTAAGATTTTAAACTTTAAGATTTATAAAAAATCTTAGTATAAGTTCGTCTAGCACAATGTACAGGTCACTTGATACTCTGTGATTTCATTCTAATAGTCAAGTGATAATGCACTGCAGATGAATATAACCTTATCTCAAATAATTGAATGTGAAGGTTAGTATAAGATTAAAAAAGCTCTGGTATGTGGGTATCTCAAGTGAAAGTGATTTAAAAACCTAAAGTCTTAGTCGCAATATCATGGTTTACACTTGCTCTATAGGGTAAGCAAATTTAAACAAATAAAACATAACCTTACAACGATGGGGAAGTCCGGCAATAATAGGTTTCGCCATAACGTCAGTTATGAGTTTGTGTCGTTTGTTTGTTCACTGTACTGTACATTTAGCTAGAGATTGCATTGGTCGAGCAATTTTTTTCTATTTTGGTACAGGAATTTAATATAATCTGTAATTCTCTTACAACTATAATTGTAAAAATGGGTGTTAGCTCTGGCACAATGAAGAACTCAGAAATAATAATTTTTTGGCGCAATGTACCCTACGTTAATAGCTGTGTTTTATTTTCCCCCAGATCTGATCCAGATTGGATCTTCATTCAAAATTACATGTATAACAAAAACAACACAAGGCCCAGTTTTGTTTGTATTTGTTGTTTTACATGTTATTTTGAAAACAAAATCCAATCCGGATCAGATCTGGGGGAAATTTAAACACAGCTAATGTCGATATTGTAAGACAGATTTGATAAAAAACAGTACCCTCATTACCATCTGCTTCAGGGCAGGATTTAAGAAGTCACGTGACATGACCTTGCTGAAACTCTGTACATGTTTGGAATGGTTCGTAAGAGCTATTCCCTATTTAGACTTTGCACCGAGGTGGATTTTTTTTTCGGGATCTCGAGTTCGGTCATCGTCGTAAAGAGTCACTGACGATAGGGCTTTGAAGTCCATGAAAAGAGAGAGAGCCTCGAGTTAAAACTGGTTGGTATTTTTAACTTCCCATAGGGAGTTATTGTAATCGGTCCGATTTGTCAAATTGGAATTTTTGACATTTCTCGACGTTTCAAGGTCCCTAGAGGCTATATCAATCATTTTTAGAGAGATGTCTGTGTGTGTGTGTGTACGTACGTTCGTACGTTCGTACGTTCGTACGTTCGTACGTCCGTACGTTCTTGTACCATTTTTCGTCGTCGATATCTCAAGAACGAGTAAAGATATCGACTTAAAATAAATTTTGTTTAATGGGTAATAACTTCGAAAGAGGCTGAAAGGGCGTTTATTAAAATTCAGTGAGTAGTTTTTTCATTATAACGGTTTAAGAAAAAAGTAAAAATGTTGGTTAGTTTCAAATATCTCACGAAAAAATAATGCTATTGATTTCAAATAAAATTTAATGTACTCAATATAAGGTCATACAGATTTGGTATGAATTTGGAAAAAAATGAACATACCGTTATTTTTTTAAATTAAAAAAACTGAAAAAAAAATTTCATAACCCAGATATTCTAAGAACGGAAAACAATTTGAAACTTAAAATAATTTTATTTTGCGAAAAATAATGTGTTTGACAACTGGTGAAAATTTCAAAAAAAAACTAGTTTACAGTTTTTTTACAAAAAATAAAAAACTATATAAGATTCTATTGAAAATTGGTAAAAATTGTTTTTCGACTCAAATTTCTCGAGAACTAGTAGTGATATTGACTTCTAAATTGGTTTATTTTATACATAGTATAATTTTGTACAATTGGTAAAATGTTGACAAATATTGAATTAATAGTTTTTTTTTTTAATAAAAAAACTATTAAAAATTCTAGTGAAAACTAGTTAAAATTGTATTTCAAGTCGAATTTCTTGGGAATGAACACCGATAGTGCCTTCAAAAGTATGTTGTTCTATACATCGATACCTTCCCGTAAGAATGTATACTAATAGTAAGCGACATTTCTAAAATTGTTCAGGAAACGAAAAAAACGAAGAAAGTTCTAGTTGAATCATAGTGTGCTAAGAGACAATTTTGGTTAAACTAAGTTACATCTAACAAAATTTTTTGTTGCTCACAATCAACATCAACAATCTTAATTTCAAATTTCTTTAAATAATTAAAATGCTTTTCAATCTTAAAATAATGTTTGTTTGAATTTTACAGCTAAAGTTTGTTTCGCTGAAAGTTTGGTTATTTGAAAAAAACTAAATATAAAGTTTTCAAGACCACAAATGGGAAGTTATCAGTGTGGGTCGCACCCAGCCTCTTTTTAAGATTTTGCTTAAGTGTGAGGATTGAGTCTATGGTCGATTTGCGGGGTAGCTGATTATAATATGAAAGAAGAGCTAAAGACGCTGATAAACCATCTGTTCCTACGACCTTGTTACTCTTTAGTTTTTTTTTTTTATATTCAAGCCTAAATCTTCTTTACTTATAAAATTGGTTTTTCATTGATTGAAAAAGAGATTGTTTTCTTGACATATTCATTTTTAAGCCTGGAAACCTTATCACCGAGTATTCCGAGGTGAATCAAAGTTAATCAATCGAAAGCCATTGTCTATTGTCGTTTCAAAGATGTTTTTTTTTTCGTTTTGTTTTTAATTCCTTTTTTATTTTCAACTCAACTAATGACTATCTTAAAGATAGACAAAAAAACTTATGGAAAACTAGCCTACTTTTCCAATAACTTAAAACTTACTTACTGGCCCTATGCGGGCGGTCTAAGCTATTTGAAGAGTCTGTGTTTATTATCATATTCGTCGATGATGTCTTTTTTCGAACTCCAGATAAGTTTCGTACACCTTCCAAGTGTTATGAAACTATCCCTAAATAGGTTGTTCAGCTTTATTGGTTAGAGTGAGTATGGCTTATCGTCCCCTTTCTGCGTTAACCTCGTAACTACATTTTTCGGCAAATTCGTTTTTTTATATAAAAACACTGTCTAGGGCTCACAGAATAATAGAGCTAAGTATGAATGTTAAAATGATTCATCTAACCTATTTTACCGTTAATTCTTTTTCCTCGTAACTACTCTCATGTTGTTAAGTTTCGATGAGAACCTCGTATGTACTTGGTGAGGCCTTAGTTTCTTCATTGTTAATCTTTTTTACACAGTTAACGACAAGTCAAAAGTACCGTTATTCAGATTTGGCTTTGAGGCAGATAATATTATTATTAATTAGGTACCTATGGAGTGAATTTAAGCTTTGTATGTGGCGTTTTTTGAGCATCAGTTTTATATACATATATTGGATTTGGCTTAGTATTAAGGTTATAAATTTAATAAAAATATAAAATAAAAAACACAATATGGATCGGTAAATAATATATGTATGATTGTATGTATGTAAATTAATCTCTTTTTTTTTTATATGAATACTCTTCAAAATGTTCTCGTTATCGTGTTGAATTAAAAGTCTTAACAAAGAATTTTAAACTTTAAGGCACCTGTTGGATGGCGAATTTAACAACAATAATAATATTACTGAACCAGGCACTTCTAAACCAGCAATTTTAAATAAACATGTTTTGGTGTTAGATGAAGCAAAAGGTGAACTGAAGTTTATCGAATGTGAAATCGAAGACAATATTCCTACATTAGACTACGAACACGAAGGCTTCATCCTTGATGATCAGACCGGACTATTTATTGAAACAAACGATAATCAAGATTCCATTACTTCTGATTTATCAAGCCTCATCAAAATCTTCCTTTGTTGATTATAACAGGTCTAAACGCAGAAACCTTCATGTAGATGAAAATTTCGGTCTTATTTCTAAAAAAGAAGGAAGAAAGGACAGGGTAGACCGGAGAAATGGAAGAAGAATATAGTCGCAAAAAGGAAAGCAATACTAATGTTAAAAAAAAAGGAAAGATAGTCGGGAAACAATAAAGACAAAAACGTGGGCTCAAGCCTCGTTGTGATTCCGCTAAGTGTAAAATGAGCAAGCATTTTAAATGTTATGAAATACCTGAATCGCAAAGAAAACAATTATTTAACTCTTTTTGGAAAAACATGTCTTGGAAAGAGCGAAAAGTGATGATTGGAGCTCTTGTAGAAAAGCAGTCCATAGCTCGCCGTACAGGTGGTGATAATTCAAGACGGAATTTAACTTTAAAATATAAGTTAAAAGTTGAAAATATTGCTTTACCAGTCTGCAAAAAAATGTTTTTAAATACATTTAATTTGGGAGAATAGACGGTACGAAATTGGGTTTTAGCAACCAATGACTTTGGAATTCCTTTTAAAACAGAAAAGTCGAAAACGAAAGAATCCGCTATCAACTTAAAAAAAAGAACATGTCAAAGATTTTTTAGCGGGCCTACCTAAGCTTGAGTCTCACGATTGTAGGCAAAAAACTGACAAACAATATTTTGATTTCAGCTACACATCTTTTAAAGATGTTTACAGAATGTATGAACAGTTTGCGAAGGGCAAATAATGAAAGATCATCGTATTTATCCATTTTGAAGACAGCACATTCTTCTAACATTGGATTGTATAAGCCAAAAACAGATCAATGTGATGTATGCTATAGTTTTAAGAACGGAAACATTGACCAAGACAGATATAGTCAACATATTAGCAACAAAAATAAAGCAAGGTTGGAAAAAGATAATGACAAAGAAAAAGCGTTAAAAAATTAAATAAATGCTTATACTTTGGACGTTCAAGCTGTCCAATCGGTACCTTTCATAGCTTCATCAGCTACATACTTTAAGCAAAAGCTCGCTGTGCATCAGTTTACTTTTTTCAATTTGAAAACATCAGAAGTTCATTGCTATATACGTATGGCACGAAGGAGAAGGTGGAAGGGATTCTAATGTTTTTTCTTCATGTGTTTTTCATGTTTTGGAAAATGTTTGTGATCTTAGTGTTCCAACAGTCCTGTTTAGCGATGGATGTAGCGCACAAAATCGAAACGTCAACTTAGCTAATCTTCTACAATTCGTGGCGATAAAACATAATACGACGATTTATCAAAAGTATTTGACGGTTGGACATACCCAGTTGGAATGTGATTCTGTCCATTCAACCATCGAAATAAAAAAGAAGTCAAAAGAAATGTACGTTTCAGCTGATTTTGTTAGAATCATAACAGAGGCAAGAAGATTCCCCGAACCCTATAAAGTGACGTCTTAGACTATACTTTTTTTTAAAACTTTTCCAAAATTAGTTTCTATAAATCCATTAGACCAGGCTTTAAAACGGGTGATCCGCAGGTATGTAACAGATGTTAAATGCATAAGATATGATTCCACGGGTATGTATTATAAACTTGATTTCGACAATGATTGGATATTATCTCCGCCAAGGAAAGCGAAAATAGATATTTCAAAAACTATTTTAAAATCACTTTATGAAAATTGCAAACCTTTGCCGTTAAAAAATATAACGACTTACAGAGTTTAAAGAAACTACTTCCAAAAGATTATCACGGATTTTATGATAACCTTAAATTTAATTCTAATAAAGAATAGAAAGATTTTGAGATTTAATTTTGTTCCCTTTTTAAGAATAAAATCTGTTAGGTACTTTTATTGAATATATTTTTTAGTTCATAAGTTACTTGTAAATACATGCTTATAAATTATGTACATAAATAACATGCATATGTATTTAAATAACATATCCCTTGAGTTGTATCTTGATATTTAATTTAACAAACCATTTCATCAAACATTGAATTCGCTTTTCAAATAATTTTAAAATTTAATATACGAGTATTTTAGATATAAGATTTTATATGAATTAAAACAACAGTATTTCAGTTTAATCTGTGTATTTTTTTATGCTTCAGCTATTTTTCTAACCTTGAGTTTAAATTTTCAATTATTTAAATTTATTTTAAATAAGAAAAAGAACCTCGTATCTGCATTTCCGTAAATCAAAACAAAAGAGACGGATACTCGTATGTAACAAAAACAGTTAAAACAAGTACTTTTGTGATGTCCTAGCAAAATTAAAACTAGGAAATACTTACAACTGTAAAATATAAATAGAAAACAAAAAAAGTATCGTTATTAGGTTCCATTGACGGAAACTACACGTTTTTTTCGTTTCCTGAAAAATTGTGTTTTTGTAGATACGAGGTTAACGCAGAAAGGGGACGTTATGTTTTTACAGCCGGCGATTAGTTATCGAGTTGAGGGTTGTAACTTTTGTTCTTATCCGATTTCCCACCATGAGTCAAGATACATAGCATGTGCAACGGCATAAACGGCTCTTCCGATTTTCTTTAAACTTGGTATAGATAGCATTGTTAAATTTTTACCTCCACAAATTTTTTCTTTTTATTAAAATCAAGGTAGGTACAAACCAGAATAACGGTACCTGCCTAACAAATTTTTTTCGAAATTTTATAAAAAAAAAAATTTTTTTACAGATCTATTAAAAAAATTTAAAAAAAATCCTTTAGTTACAGGTAAAAAATGCTTAAAAATAATTTCCGAAAAATGGTTATTTATGGAACTCCCTTACTTTTGATTAGCTCAAAAAAGGTAAAACCAAAAGTTTGAAAAGTATGTATTACGATTTAAAATTTTCGAAAGTTTTTTTGGATGTTTAAAAAATGTTCAATATTTTTTTCAAAACTCAATATTTCGGAACCTTATGCTCGATTTTTTAGGACTTAACAATTTAAAGTTTTTTAATGCAATCTACCAGCACGAACTTGCTGTTATGTAAAAGACTAAGAATTTTTTTTAAAAATAATTTTTTTTAGAGAAAAACAGTTCATAAGCTTAAGATTCATTTTCAAATTCAGGCAAATATTAGTTTAAGCAAGAACTTAAAAAAATAAGCTTTTATATACAAAATTTTTGAAACATTTAAAAAAAAATTGGTACGTCAACTTTAAGTTTTTCTTACTATACGAATAAAAAACTTTCTATTATTATACCAAAAAAAAAGGAGATTTTTTTTTAAATTCAAAAAAGATTTCTTGTAAGGTATAGAAATGCAATGTTTTTTGAACTTCTTAGAAGCTTTTATATGAAAAAATTCATTAAAATCCGTTGATAATAAGAAATAAAAATAAATAATGATAAATTCAAAATTCGAAAAAATTCTTCTATGGTACAGTCAGTATTATTGTATTATTTTTTTAATTATCGTAAGAATTAATCGAAAGAGAAAAAATTTAGCAAAATACGATTTTTGAAAACCATTTTTTAACATTTGTAGTGTGGGTACCGTTATTTTAAAAATATTTTTTTTCACATATTGTATATTTTACTATGAAACTTTCATTTGTAAAGTTTAAACAAAATCGAGCTTCAATTTGAAATATTGAGTTTTGAAAAATAAAATTTTGAAATTTTTTTTTTAAAATCTAAACAAATTTTTTTTTGAAAATTTGTATACACATTAATATTCAAACTTCTGGGAGCCTAAGCATAAAAAAAGATCAAAATCAGTTGTAAAGTTTTTGAGAAAATCAAAAACAAAAAAAATTGATCCAATCCATTAATGACCATTTTTTCGGAAAAAATTGTTTACTATTACCTAGCCTTAACTGTGTTCAAACATAAACATAGAGTACTTAAATATAGATAACCCGATGTGCATGTAAATAAATAAAGATAACACGGATCATCGTGAACATGTACTGACGGTTATATTAGATAAGCATAAAACCTAGATAAATAAGAATATTCATATAGATAAGATTAATATAAATTCATCTGTAAATAGTATTTAAGGAAGATTACGTCGTAAAATAAATTTAGTGGTGATTTGGAATTACACCCGAATTATTATTCAACATTGGTCCTTGGATTATTTTTAAAAATTTTCCCCCACCAGTGGTAAAAGATTTTTAAAATAAACGAACTAGAATCATAATAGCGTTGTCAAAGCTACAAATACTGACATAAAATAAAAATCATATAACATACAGTTAAAATAGCCTTGTCAGATTAACTGGTATCTATTACCAGGATACTTTCACACTTTCGAATGATGCATCCAAATTTGGAATGTTTGCGTGCTTACGGGATTTTTGAATCCATCCCATAGGATTTAAATCCGGACGTAACGATGACCAGCATTCGTAAATCATTTCGATCAAAATAAAATGCACGACTGGATCGCACGAACTTGCTCTTATGTAAAAGTACTTTGGAATTTAAGATACATACATTTTATAAATATAAAACATGGATTTAATGAGATAATAATGTTCAAATGCATAAAATTGCCGTCTGATTTCTAGAAAAGTATGAATTTATGCAAACAAACTTTAAAAAATCGTTGTATTAATAAATGCATTTTTTATATAAGAAATTTCTTTAAAATTTCTCAAGAAAAAAATGTGGGATGCGAATTTTAAGTATTTAATAATATTGATTTTAAGAAATAATTTCAAAAAATAATCGTTCATAGGTTTTGAAGATACATATTGATTTTTCAAAAAAAAAAATTAAAAAAAAAAAACCAACAAATATTTTTTTGAATATTTTTATATACAATATTATTTTAAACTTAAGGGGACTCCTGCTGAAAATTTTTGGTTAAAATCCTTAGAGCCGTTAATGAAAAAGTGGAAAATAAAAAAACGGTTCTATAACAGGTACCGTTAATAACATTTTGCCCCAAAATTTTTTTTGACCAAAATGTAGTCCATGTCCATAATATCACACTTAATTTTTTTATCAAAATCGTTAGAGCTGTTTTCGAAATAAATAAGATTTTGCATTACGGGTGTATGGGGGGTACCGTTATTTTTGGAGCTAAAAAAAGAATTTCAATTTTTCCTCTAGGGAATCACCGGAGACCCTTAACTACCGAGATTAAAAAAAAATAGGTCAAGTGGTTTAGGCTGTAATGAGAGGTACAGAATTACAGACACACTGAAACATGTTTTTTGTGTACTAAATTTTCCTTGAAATTTTCATAAGAAAAATTGATATGCAAATTGTTAGTATTCCATAAAATACATTTTATAACGTAATTTAAAAATTTATTCGTGTATCCGTTTTCTAGATATTGAATTTTCAAAAAAAAAATATGAATTATTTTTTTAAGAATCCAAAAACAATTTTTTCGAAAAAAAATTTTAGATTATATTTTTTCAAGTGCATAGGAGCTCCTGCATAAATTTTTTTCTTAAAATCGTTAAAGCCGTTTTCGAGATAAATAAGATTATGCATTATTATGAGGGGTACCGTTTGTTTTAGGGCTAAAAAAAATTTCAATTTCTCCTCTAGGGAATCACCGAAGACCCCTAAGTACCGACTACCGAGTTTGAAGAAAATACCTTCAGTCAGTAGCTTAGGCTGTAGTTCAAGGTACAGACATACAGACATACGGACATATGTTCTATAGTATTTCAACTTAATTGTCTTTGCTAAGAATTCCGTCAATACAATGAATGGGTCCAACTCTAATCCAAGAAAAACATCCCCAAACAAAGATTGATCCTCCGCTATGTTTGGCTACCGGTGAAATATATAATATTATTAAGCATGGAGTTTTGAAAAAAAAAATTTTTTTTGAATTTTTGATATCCAAAATATTTTTTTTTTTTTAAATTCGAATAGACTGTAGATACTATCCAAATTTTTGGGGAGCTGTAGCAAGAAAAATGATAAAAAATGGTTTTATCGTTTTTGAGAAAATCAAAAACAAAAAAGGTTCTAAGGGGTTACAAACAATGACGCCTATTATTAAGGTATTATTATAATACTACTTAACAATATGCTAATTTTAAAGTAGTTTACTAACTCATTTTATATATAACACTTTCTAACTAGTGTCGTACTAAAGCAATTTTCTTAAGAAATTGCTTCTGAACACACCTACAGTAAGGGTAGTTCATTCAAGAAATTAAGCAAACAGACCTGTTTTGATGTTTGTTTTTGTCAAAGAGTCATAATGAAGTTAGCACGATACTAAAAAAAGAAAATAGGTATAGATATTCCATGATTTTAACTTCAGTAATAGAGTAGAGGCATATATGATGCTATATTTGATTAAAATTTGCAAAATCGTCGTTTTAACGTAGTTTGATACTAAACACCTTTAACATCATACCAATTCAACTTTTGCACCAATGTTTGTAAAATAACAAACTCAACAATTAACAGTTTTTTAATACTATTAATAAGATATAGAAAATAATTTATACTTTTATCTAAAAATAACGTTACTCACCATACAAATAAAAAAAAAATGGTTTTCACAAAATTTATATTTTGCGAAAAGGGCACTTAAAACTTTTCGGTTTCATTATATTCGTACGTTCTATAATTCAATAAAACAAATTTTTAAATTAAGATATTACTGAACATTTTTTTTTGATTTTGGACTTTCTCATCATAGGCGTAATGGATTTAAATGAAATATTTTTTTTTGAAAAAGTTTCGAAAAGGTTAAAAACAATTGCATATAAAAATTAAAAAAACAAAATTAATTTTTTGTGTACAAAAATATATTTCTTTTAAAGAACCGCTACAATCATTTATAATTTTTTTCATTATGCATTATTTCATATTTTCCTTAGAAATCACAAGGTTTTCTGTTTTTAGCTCCAACTACTGAAATAGTTGCTTTAGCCGTTTAAATGTGAATTTTATGGGTTTGAACATTCATTTTAAGAATTCTAAGTTTCTTAAAGAAGAGCAAGTGCATGCGAGCCATTCGTCTATTTTATTTAGTGATGGAGTGGTAGTTGTAATTTATTTATCATTTTAAATTTAGTACACCTTACTTTGTGCAAGCTTCTTAAGCTTTTCTCAAAGTTCAATGAATATTGTAATTAAAGAAGAGGACGTTAACCAATATCTAGAGGATATGAACAATGACATTTTTAGTGATCCAAGCGATTCATGCTTTTACTTTAAGAATTTTTTTTTTTCAGAAATAACTTAAACAAATCGCTGTCCCTTATATTTGAAAGAAGTATTATTTTAATTCATCCCCTATCTATCTATCGTGCCAATACCCAAACTTTCATATCTACCGAAACTACATATGAGTATATTTGAGGCTACCGCGACAAAAATTACTCTTGATCTGACATAAAGTCCAATCGTCCGATGATCAAAAGTGATGTCGCGTGGGCCACTTAAACATATAATGGCCATTTACTTTCACTTTTTTTAATGAAGGGCAATCAGTCCCTTCCAATCTATTGTTATACTAGTAACAAACAGTCTTTTGGATAAAATCCGAAAAAGATCTTTAAAAATAATAGGTGACAGAAGTATAAGAGAATCATTTGAATTTAAATATCTTTTTGATGTTAGTTTCTTTATTATATTTCCTTTAATGTATATGTATCAATACCTAAAATTGGCCTATAATTTTTTAAGAAATATCGTATACAAGAACATAATTCATTTATAAAACTCCCACAACGATGTTTTAAATTTTACTTGCATAACTTCATATTTTCCCTAGAAATCATACATACAAATCATACTATCTTATGAGATATTTCAGCTAAATAAACAACGTATTTTTTATTATTTACATACATATGTATATGTATGTTTTTATAAATCCTATTTTTTAAATTACAAAGTACTTGTACATAAGAGCAAGTACGTGCGAACCAGACGTTCATTTCATTTTGCTAGCAGCTGAACGTGTTTTAAATTTCTAATCAAGAGCTCCTAAAAGGATTTGTAAGTACAAAATATCCGCTACTTTCCTCGCACCAAACATGGATGAATATTTTGTTTCAGCCTTTTTGATAATCATTTTGTTAAATTTTTGCATGAATTGAACATTTTGCTAATTATTCGTATCTCATACGAATACCAAATGTGTTTAATTATTGAGTCTATTCAAACCAAGCTCTCTATCTGCCCTTAATTTCAAATTATATTAAAAAATGATCAAAAAACATACAAGGTCAAACTTCTTAGTTTGTATTTTTGGCATGAATTTTTTAATACAGTGTATTTACAGTTTACTTGGCTTCTCAATTTATCAGAGGTTAAAATACTTTACAAGGATTTATTTTAGTAGAAAAAATGTTATTACCATCAAAACGCTTATAAGAACAAGTTTTTCATTTTTTCGACCAACAAAATACAAATATAAAATCTCATAACCCCATTCTGTCATTTTTATTCACCTCTGTCAGCCTCAAACTAAGAGAATAATTTCTAATCCATCAAGTTGGCCAGCAGAAGCAAGACATCACACATTCCCTTCGGGGACATTTAAGTAGACTCATAGAGTCATGATTTATTGTCCTTTTAGTAAATAAAAAAGTCATATTGTTAACTTTTCCATCCACCATTGCACAGTGGGGCAGTCTAAATGGAATGGTTGTACAAATCTTATTTTATATATTTTTTATTTTTTTTTAAACATAAATAAACCATAAGATCAATCCAATTTATTATTTTTATATTATGTTTCGGGAATGATCGCAAAGATTTCTATAAAATTTTATATTAACTAAAATCATTTAGCTTCGTGAAATGGAGGAATGACACCAATATTTTATTTCAAATAATTGAATAAAGGTGGTAAAAGAGTTCTGTGTTAAAGGGAGTCTATAAAGACAAGCTGGTCTGTAAAAGCCATCTCTCCCAGCTTAACAATACTGCGCTGTTCCTACCAACTTTGCTCCTCACCTAAAGGAGGCAGCGCTCGGCTAGAATAATTCTTCGTTTCATATAAGCAATGGTATTTTTGTCTGAATTTATAGCGGAATCCAGGTCGATAAAGCCCCTAGGTCCCAAGAAATTATACCTGTCTAAGGCCACTTTGTGTTCAAGACATCATCTTGGGTGGCTTGCTCTTATTATCCATCAAGCACAAGAGTGTCACTGCGATGTGTTTTTTCAATTCTGTTAATATAGTCGGAGTATCCGAGTACATACGAGTATTTAGACAAACTTTTTGTTGGTGCTAGATTCTTGCCTTATTTAAGGGTAAGTTCCTGCGCTACCAATAACGATCTACTAATAAATCTAAAAAAATTTAAAACTCACGTATGCTACGATAAAAGAATAATAATAAATGATAATGTGAAAGGAGAATCGTATTTTGGTTTGTTCATCGGTTTGCCTGTCGATGTCTTCGCCTTAGTCATACAGGGTGTCACTGCAGAGACAAAATTAATTCCTTTTTTTTTTTTTAATTTTATTGTTCATCAAATAGAATGCCGAGCTGCATGAAGTACCTCGATTCAATGACTAGTGAAGTAGATGAAATCTGCAACTTTTTCGCTAATTATTTTTATTCGGTTTAGTTATTGGACGCTCCTTCTGTTATGGAGATGCCCTACGTTGGTAGAGTTGTCTATTACTACGTTTATATGACGTATTGAAGCGCGCTTCAAGCTCGCTTCGACCCTTTCTAAACGGGTATTGAGTTGAAATGAGCTTCGTTCGACTCGATCTCACTCGCTCAGCGGTGTCGAGTCGAAATATGTGAAGAAAAACCTGGGTCGAGGAGTTGGCTTAATAAAATGTTTCAGAATCGCTCAACACCATTTCAACTCAACTCCAAATCGAGCTCTCAACTCAAATGACGAAAAACCTGGGTCGAAAATCCGACCCTAATCCAACTCGATCTTTCGATACTGCATATAAACGTAGTATAAGTCTATATCGGTTCGATTGTTCTCAGCCCTATGAAAATAGATCCAGTTTGAATACTAGTATAAGTGAAGAGCCCGATGGGACTCCAGCTATACTTTTAAAAAATTGTGCAATTGCATTAGCGGAACCACTTTCTATAACTTTTAATCTTTCTCTTGCTGATGAAGGCCAATTTTTTGATGATTGGAAAATTTCTTTTCTGCCTCCCATTTTTAAATCGGGATAAAGGCAGGAAATAACAAACTAAAGCCCTATATCTAAGATTTCAGCTACTCCGAAAGTATTTGAAAAATTATTTTTTTTTTAAATCAGATTATAACATCTGTTTCGAAACCACATACTATGTGTTTTTCAGCATGAGTTTGTGGCAGGTTGAGGGAACAGATCTAGCTTAAACGACTAACGTTATTATATCTTATATGACAAATAGGTGTAAAACTGATATTATTTGTACAGATTTTTCAAAAATATTTGACAGATCAAATCACCATGTTTTACTTCGTAAATTAGCTTCTCTAGGTATTCACTATCTCTTCTTCACTTAAGTGGTTATAACCATATTTCGTGGGTAGACTGCAAAAAGCAAAAACTAATAATGGGCCATTTAGGTCCATTACTATGTTTTTTTATTTGTCAATGACATACCATCTATTTTCATTGATTCGGCTTGCCTTCTTTTACAGAAGACCTTTAACTCTATCGCAAGATAAACGAAATGTCAAGTCTTGTCTTGTCTCAGGAATTGCAATCCAATTATATTTGATTAAAGTTTCAACAAAAGTAATGTTGAGCGAGTAAAAAGTAAAAAATATCTAGGAGTAATCTTTGGCCGTTTTCGAAAACGTCATCTGCATCAAAAATGCATTTCCAGAATGTTCTTAAACACAAACTGCAAAAGTCGACTGTTCGAAAACCAAAAACGAAATTTTCATGCAAAAGCATTATTTTCGATAACGCAGTTTGCTTAAGTCATATGATCGATAACATCATGTGCGGCGCAGCTCTGCAGTAAAAAATTCTAGTTGACGACAAAAATAATTGAGCTTCAGAAAATAGAGTTTAGATTGTCTTTTTTGTGTGTGGGGGTGAAAGTTGCCCACACAGCACATATATAGTAGCTGGTGCTGTCGTGGTTAAGGCTCAAGATTTTGATATGTCAGTCGATCGCACTCACAACGTTTGGAAAGCTGTTTTGCCCACGCCACGTAAGTAAATTGGTGCACAACATTATCAATTTCTTCATTCATGGCCATCTTGGCCATCACACAAATTTAATATTAAAGTATGAAATACGCAGTTCATAGATTTTTTGAAACGATCTCCGATTTCTCGGTATAAATTTTTGTTGCTTAAAGCCCAAAGAGTAATGTATAGGCTTTGTTCTAAGTCTGTACCTGGGCGTCCTGTTTTTGCCTTTTTCCATAAAGGGCTTAGTTCATCCTTCAATCCTTAGAATTAGGTATTCATTAAGAATGTTAGTTTTTATAAATTGAAACGGTTCATTTGGTTGTATTTACAAGAAAAAATTGCTTTGACATTCTGAAATGACCGAAGAATTCCTCATGCGAAGACTTTTCGATTGTTTTCATATAATTACACATGCGCATCGCGCCTTTGGAGTTTTACGACTCGAACTTCGGAGTTTAAACCAAATTATCTTTTTTTTTGTTTAAAAATATTTGTTTTTTGCTATAGTAGCACGTATTTAAATTTTTCGAACAATTTTCAACCACAATTTTGAAAAATTTTTAGCATCCATTTTTAATTTTGTTGACCGTGTTCGTAAACGTCAAACGCATTTGCAAGAAAATTCACTGACGTTGATCAAACAGGTTTTGTGCAAGCAGGAGGAGTGCATATTTGACCACAGCAATATTTAAGTAAAAAAATGACGATTATTTGACGATCAAATTGGCGTTGATTTGACGTTTTCGAAAATAGCCTTAGATATAATCTTGTCATTCTTACCTCATTACTATTGATATAGATATGTAAATCAATTGTTAGGTTTCATAAAAAGAGAGATTTTAAGTTCCCATATATTATTTGTCAACCGTTGCTGTCATTGATTAGTGGGGCCTGCATGTTGTCGTCTTCTAATTTATAAACAGTTTCATCGTAGCAATTATGTATAAATGAGCCTATTTCCCGTTGCATCAGGGAGGCAAATTTACTTATTTATGTATTAAGTAATATGTTAGCAATGATTCCTTTTCGTAATTAAGTATAATGTTATTTAATGCCAAATTTATAGGTAATTATTTTTATATAATAGTTGTATGTATGTATGTATCGGGTTTTTCAATAAGAGCGCTACAAAAGTTTTTTTTCAAATAAAACAAAAACGGTTTTGGATATTAATGAAATTCTTTATTCCTGTGAAAGTACGTTTGATGCCATTATGTATGGAACTCGATTTCTTTTGCATGGCCACCACAGGCACGCTTGCAGAAGTCCAGACGCTGAACCCAATTTTCGACGGTTTTCAAGCATAAATCGGCCGATACTGCTGCAATTTCACGTTCGATATTCGTACGAAGTTCATCAATCGTAGCTGGCTTGTTGGCATAGACCATAGACTTGACGTAGCCCCACAGGAAACAACGGTGTCAAATCGCACGACAGAGGCGGCCAAGCGACTGTGGATTCAAATTTTTCCACTAGACACTCAATTATTGATCTGCTAGGACGATTATGACGACCAAAAATTGGACGTAGCGCTCTTAACGTTGAGGCCACTGACTCCGAATTTCGGTAGTAAATTTTAATAATTTCGACTCGTTGTTGGCTCGTATATATCTTTTCATTATGAAATGGCAAACCTTACTGAAGAGAAATGTGAAAAGAGCGGCAGGAAATATGGCGTCGTTTGCTGTCCCTGTCGCTCTACTTTTGTAGCGTCCCTGTTGAAAAACCCTTTATATATGTATGTACTATGTACATATACACAAGTAGCACAGAATTACTTAACGAAGTCTTTAAGAATTCTAAATCGGTATCTGACATCTTCTATAAGACGGATTTAAATTCCTATTAAGTAGAGAAAAGGCGCAAGTGGGCGGTCCGATAGAAGGAAATAAGAAGATAAATTGAGTCTTAAAATGGTCTTAAATCGGAATATCATTCTTCTTAAATACTTCATTACTCCTTCTTAAACAGTTCCTTACATCTTCTTAAATACTTCTTAACTCCTTTTTAAAGAGCTACGGCAATTCTTAAAAAAATTATTAGAAACAATAAAAATAATTTTTTTTTATTATCTGTTTGTTTTTTTATTATTGTTGATTATATTCTATCTTTATGTGAATTTTTGCTGGAATGAAAGAATTTTAAAAGTTAGTTTTTTTAATTTACCTTTGTGCTTCCAAAGGTAGCGAGTCCTCTCGCTTGCCGTGCTTGTGCTCTACCTATTGTGCCACAGTGACACTTAAAATATCTTGTCTCAAAGTGCTACTCAAATAACTCTCTCGTGTTTTTAATATTATACTCTTTAAGAAGACTTAAATACGTATTAAAGAATTTGAAAAATACCGATTTAATACCAAAATAAAAAAGGAATGTTTTTAGAAGGATTAAAGAAGGAATTAAGTAACAAAAACAACCGATTTAAGAAATGCCAATTTAAGAAGTATTTAAGAATGCTTTAAGTAGAAGTAAACACACCATGTTAAGTTCTGTAAAGCAATACCTAAAAAAGACGAAATTAAGACGGAATTAAGTAGCCATAAATTAGCACACCTACCCAATAAAGAAGGAATAAAGTATGAATTAAGTATGGACATTTTGTCAGTTACATAAACGGATGTCATCAAAAAAGTCACATTTTAAATAAATGTGAATTTAACAATCAAACAGAGGCTAAAAAAAAATGAACATGAAAACGCGCAAAAGCGCGGAAAACTATAATTCCTAAAATATTTAAGTTAATTCAATGCAGTAAATTTTGTAAAATTTGTAGAAGTCTTTTTTATTAGATTGACCAAACAAAATACTAAAGGGACCTTTTATTTTCGTCCTTTAGTGAAATGTTTTTTTTTTTTAGGCAGTTTTGTTTGTTAAAAATATATTTAGCGCGTTTTGAAAATAAGTTTCTTAAATTTTGATTCTCAAATGCCTGTAAAATTAAAAAACAAGAGAACATTTAAGTAAGGAAAAGTTCTTTTTATTGGAATTCATCAAAACTTATTTAACAATGATAACAAAGAATACGATAGGTAAACTAAAGATCCTTTTATAAGGGTCAACAATTTTAGCGCCCAAAATTGTTTAGCTCCTTTTGAAAAACAATCCTATCTATTTGATTTCATTTAGAGAAAAATAGAGCTGTTTTGAAAATTACAAGCATTGTATGAAAAATAGCTTGTTAAAAAATAACAAACAGCCTCGTTTTTATCCTTAACTCAACATTAAAATAGTAATAACTTCTAAACTAGACCGTTTTAAAATACAATTTTTCCACCATTCTATAGCTCTCTTTGATACGCAAATTTTGGTATACCACACTCCATATTTTGAAAAAAGTGCCTTTAGCACCGTTTTGATTGTTAACTTCACAAATGCTATTTTAATTGTTGTTTGTCTTCAATAATGAAACAATCTCTTTTTTTTTAAAGATTTAATAAATTCGGTTTACACATTTTGTTTTCCATCTAAAACTAAAAGTACGAAAACGGCGTTATAAATCATACTGTTTCAGAAGACTTAAATACGTATTAAAGAATCTGAAAAATACCGATTTAATACCAAAATAAAAAAGGAATGTTTTTAGAAGGATTAAAGAAGGAATTAAGTAACAAAAAAAACCGATTTAAGAAATGCCCATTTAAGAAGTATTTAAGAATGCTTTAAGTAGGAGTAAACGCTCCAAGTTAAGTTCTTTAAAACAATACCTAATAAAGATCATATTAAGATGGAATTAAGTAGGCATAAATGTACATACCTAATAAAGAAGGAATAAAGTATGAATTAAGAAATGTGATACCGAAATTATACCATTTTGTGCTACTTGTGTATATATACCCACCAGCACTTAAATTATCTATTCATCTTAGTCCAAAAAATTGCAACTCATATGACGAAATAAACTTTAACTTAAACTAAAAAAATAAGCTGCACAACTGGGTCGTACGCACTTGCTCTTTTGTTCAAGTGACTTAAAATTTGAAACATAGATGTCACAGCAGAAACTGTTAAAAGCTTGATATTCATTTCTAAAATTGTTAAAAGGATTACTTTAACAATATGAGGCTAAATAAAAGCAATTTGAATTCCTGAATAAAGCGAATTTATGAAAACCAAAAAAATTAAATCGTTGGAGTTCTTTTTATGTTTTTTGTTTATACAGGGTGATTTGTGTAAGGTGCACCGAAAAGCTATAAGGAGTAGGTTGGGTAAGGACAAGAAAAAAATTTTATGGGAGAGGGTCTATTTCCCTCCGTTTAGGCGGGAGGAGCAATTTTCTAAGAAATTGACAGAAAAAAAATATTTTAAGAACAACAGGAAAAATTGCAATACCATGCCATGCCTTTTTCGAAAGCCAAAAATCTGTTCTTTAATTTTCATTTTAAATTGAGTTCTGTTTGTGAACAGTCTTTAAGAAATTAATTTTTAAACTCGAAATTTAAAAAAAAAAAAACAAAAATTAAAAACTAATTTCAACTAATTTTTTTTTTAAATTTTATGTAATTAAATATAATTTTTGTTTTCAAAATTCAATGCTCTTATTACTTTTCAATAAAAAACATAAATCCGGATGCTAAAACGTATCTAAGCTTTTGAGAAATTAAAAAAAAAAATTAAAAGTACTTTTCACACTTTTTTTTGGTTTTCAGAAGTTTGATCTGCTAAGGTCAATTATTTAATAAAAATTTTAAAATTGAGTTATTACTTACCATAGAACCACTTTTTCCAATTTTGAATTTCTCATTAACGGATTTCAATGAATTTTGTACAGAGAGTATTTTAAAAACTTTAAAAACATTTCATTTCAAAACTAAATAAAATTTTTTTTTGCTATTCGATACCTCAAAAACGGTTTTTTTTTTTTAAATTTAATTTTGTATTCGTACGATAATATACCAAATTTGTTTCTTAAAAATTTTGGATATAAAAGCTTATATTTTGAAGAAACCGTTTATAGTTTTTGTTCTTGCATAATCTAACATTTGCTTGAATTACATGGCATCCTGTTTTTAGCTCCAACTACTAAAGCAGATGTCTTAGTCATTTAAAAAAATTAATTTTATGCTTAGGAATATTCACTTTTAACATGTTAAGTCTTTTGCATATGAGCAAGTTGGTGCAATCCCGTAGTGTATTTTATTTGTTGTAATCAAGTAATTAAATTATCATTAGAGAATCGGATGGTTCAAAAAGACTAATGAGCAACAGATACGAGTACGTATACTCAAATATGAAGCTAAGCCTTTTAGTCGTTCCACGCACAGTTAAAATCTATACCCCTAAGGTAGTACTTCAGGGAAGTAGTCTCCCTGATCTTAGTCTTATAAGAAATAAAATGCACGACTGGGTCGCACGAACTTGCTCCTATGTAATAGACTAAGAATTTTAAAAACAGATGTTATTAAAGAAAACTGTTCATAAGGATACAATGAATTTTTTAAATTCTTTTAGTAGTAAGAGATAAAAACAGAATGCTATGCAAATATGAATTTATGCAGGAACAAAAATTATAAGTCGTTGTAGTGGTTCCTTAAAAAAATAAGCTTTTATGTACAAAATTTTTAAAACATTTTTAAGAAAAAATTTTGGTACGCCAACCTTAAGTTTTTATTATTGTTAGAATAAAAGTCTAATTTCCAAAAAAAATACTAAGCCGTTCTTGAGATATCGAATTTTTCAAAAAAAAAAATTACTTTTTTTTTCTAAAAATTGAAAAAATATTTTTTCTTAAGTTCTTTATAAAAAATTTCGTTAAAATCGTTATGCCGATAATGAGTAATTCAAAATTCGAAAAAATCGTTCTATGGTAGGTACAGTCAGTAATATCTAGACTTCAATTTTTTTTTATTAAATTATAGATCGTAAAGATTGATCAAAAAAAAAATTTAGCAAAATTCTCGCAACCGTTTTCGAGAAAAGTACGATTTTCGAAAATCATTTTTTAAAATTTGTATGGAAGGTACCGTCAGTTTTAGATAAAACAATTTTTTTTTCTCAAATCTTTTAGATTATGTTAAGAAACTTTTATTTGTCAAGTTTGAAAAAAATCGAGCATGGGGTTTTCGAAATATTGAGTTTTAAAAAACAAATTTTGATTTTTTTTTTTTAAATCCAAAAAATAAAAAATTGAAAATTTGAATATGTAATAATATTTAAACTTTGGAGGAGCTTTGGCATAAAAACAAATGATTTAAATCGGCTGTACCGTTTTCGAGAAAATCAAAAACAAAACAAATAGACCCAGAGGGGCTACCAAAAATAACAATTTCTTGTAAATATTTTTTCAACCATTAGCTAGTTTTAACCAAATGAAATTTTTCAAATTTTTTTTAAAAAATTCTGTGGAACAGTTTTTGAAAAAAAAAAAAATATTTATAAAATTTCGAAAAAAATCGTATGGCAGGTACCGTTATTTTTGGTCTTAAAAAAAAAAAAAAAAAAAAAAAAAAACATCCGGGGGAAAAAATTAAAACCCATATCTACCAAGTTTGAAGAAAATCGGCCGAGCCGTTTAGGCTGTAGTCGAACCGACAGACAGACAGACAGACAAAATTGCGAGACCCACTTTTTTGGTCTTCGCTATCATCGTAATGTCAACTTTGATCAAAATCTCGAGCATAACTTGCCTTATAGTACCTATAAGTCGCAAGTAAAAATCAAGGTTTTTTTTTTTTTATAATCTACACGCGCTCAAGGGAATATGATTACCCTTCAAATGTTTCAACACAGCGTGGGCGTGAAGTTACGGAAGAGAAAGGAGGATAGGAAAGATGTGTGGCATGATGTTCTGAGACTGAAGGTGGTTGTCTCAGATTTTTTTTTATCTCCAGGGATGGCGGCTGAACTAAAGCGGAGAATTGCCGTGTCTTTTTTCTATGTCCCATATAATTCGCATTATTTTATTCGTTTTTCATCCTTGTTGGGCATACTAGTTTAACTCAATAACATGTTGTTAGTGTTATGCCTAAACAACATGTAATGAGTAAACCAGCAACCCATTGATGACAATTTATAGAAGGTTTTGATAGAATTAAAGACGACATAGACGACGGCAGGGATCGAACCTGCGATATTGAGGTTGACAGGCGAGCATACAACCATCGCGCCACGGCCATCCTTTATTTTTTAATTTATGTATTGTAATTTATGTATGAAAGACATTCTTCCCACCACTCTGCCCCACTGTGCATCGCATCATTCTCTCGATTCATCTCCGTCTATTATTTTTTTTTTCTACATGCGATACCATTTACTGCACACAAGTTTGTGCACACATATAAGACATATAATTCTCTCTGGACATCATCCAGCCACACCTACATAATATTTCATTGCGAACACTAAATTTATAGTTTATCCTTATTTTCTTCCTTTTTTATCCAGCGGGTTTTTTTCTATTTCTTTTGTTTCAGTGTTGATTGTTTTTGCTTGTCCTGTTTGATTCATAGTCTCGCGTTATAGTTTCATACTTTATTTCTCCCTCGAGATTATAATTCCCTTCAGAGCCAACATTTCCGATTCTGTGGCACAAATTCTGAATAGACGAGTAGAACAAAGGGGAATCCCTCTTATTCGCCCACATTTTTGTGGGGCTTTCTGTGGATGGGGCTTCGTAGGTTCAACAAAAAGGATATGTGTGAAATTAATATACTTAGAGAGTTGATCTTGTTTTCTTTTCTAGTTGTTGATTTTTTTTTTTTTTTGAATGGAATGAGGCAATGTCTTGAAGTAGGTACGATAAATTTTATTTTATGATATAAGATAGGCGTGTAATTTCGTCCTGACATTCTGTAATTACGCAGAGAATGAAAATGAATGTTTGATTATTTTCGGTTTTGTATTCTGGCAGCAATTTTTTCGTAAATTTGTGTGTTTCTTTTTGTATGTACAAGAAAGCTATGTCCTATGGATCGGAGTTGAAGAAGGGAAACATAAATAGATTACTTAACCTAAAGTTATATTGCAATCTAGTGGAGGGGGACATTAAATAGAGCAAGAATAATGACATGACAATGTCGAGAGTGTGACAGGGATATCT
The DNA here is from genome assembly GCA_963931855.1 of Philhelius festivus. Lineage (NCBI taxonomy): Eukaryota > Metazoa > Arthropoda > Insecta > Diptera > Syrphidae > Philhelius > Philhelius festivus. Next base: position 136,582,454 of record OZ007555.1, on the reverse strand, counting down.
GGCAATAATGATAATAGTATTTATGTTGTTTTTTCCATTTTTTTCGTGTTCATTGCTCTTTTAAGGTTTTCTCAAATTTGTACATACATATAAATCTTAAAGGTTACATATATGTATGAGAAGCCAAACAACTATATAGATTTATGTGGAATATCCGAGAACGTGTACAGTAAGAAAATGAACAAAAACATTCTTTATGCCTTCGGAAAATCAAGTTTTTATGTCTTTTTTATATGAGCAAGTTCACCAATAGAGGTTTTGATTTTATACAAAACAGTATGTTGGTACACTGTAGCGTATACGTATTTTTCTTTATTGTTTGTCTCAATTAGAAGTAAAACTAATGAAAGAAGGAAGTTAAGATTTATATTTATTAAAATTCATCAAATACAAAATGGAAAAACATTACATAAAGTCATCTAATTAATACAGTTAGTAGAAGAATGTATGGCTTCGGAATTAAACTGCCTAATTGATACTGTTATTATGAAATATGCTCAATTTATAATTCATTTCAGGTTTTAAATATGTACGCCACGGTTGTACAAGAATGCAACCTTTAATGAAATCAATTAAGGTACTAGTATGGTCTAGAATGCCAAAAAACGCACGATTTTTGGGAATTTTTTTCTCGGAAACCTTATTAGGTAATAAACATAATTTTTTTTTAAATAATGAATACATGCGTCCAGAGTAAAAACAATTTTTTTTTTAATTTTCGAATTTTGGCCGAATTATAGAGGGCGCCAACGTCGACTCATCAAAAAATACATAGTCTCATGGTCGACAGTTAATTTCCGGATCTACTGAACCGATTTTCAAAAAACTTGTTGGAACTTGATTGTTTTAATGTTTTCTAAGACAATTTACCAGAATTCGACCAAAAAATTATGAACAAAAAAAATTGTTTGTACTCTTGAAGCATGTATTCATTAGGTGCGTTTTATTATTCACAAATCTATCTGAATCCGGATCTGGATTAAGTTTTAACATGTATTACAAAAACAATTTGGGATCCTGTTTTCTATCGGGATCTATTTCAAAGATCCAAAAATTAATTTTTACACTGTCGAGTAGATGGCTTTTTATGGTAAGGTAGTGTAAGCTATAGTGTAAAGAAAAAGGACAAGACATAATTTAAAATTTCCAAGCCCAAGGATAAAAAGAGACGGGCTTATAATACTGCTGTCAGTAAGATCCGTATCGTTTTATTTTCAAGGGAAGATCCCGATCCGGATCCAGATAGATTTGTGAATAATAAAACGCACCTTTTATTTAAAAAAAATATGTTATTACCTAATAAGGTTTCCGAGAAAAAAATTCCCAAAAATCGTGCGTTTTTTGGCATTGTAGACAGTACTAGTACCTTAAAAGATTGAATTCATTTAATTCACTTAGAGACCGCGACTTCAAATTTGCAATCACCTTGCACTTGACATTCAAATGATCGCAATCACTTTTTTAACCATTTATTACACAGCAACCAATTGATAACAATCTTTTGAAATAACATGCATTCTTTGAATTCTTTTGCACTCTTTGAATTTCTTGAAGTCTTTTGCATTCTTGTATTCTTGATGCATTCAAAAAAGGCAAATGAATTTAAAAGAATCCAAAGACTGCAAATAAATGCAAAAACTGCATTAGCAATGCAAATACAAACATTATAAAAGAATGAAAGTATTAACATAATGCAAATGAATGCCAAACAATGCAAAGAATGCATGAGTTCTCAGAAGATTGCAATCATTTGGTTGCTGTATAATGAATTGGAGGAAAAAGTAAGCGATGGATGTCAATGAATATAATCTTTTTATTGAATAAATATAATTTTTTTTAAAGATTGCATTCTTTTACAACCCTTATGCATGCAATTTTATGGAGAAAAATGGTTAAAATATTTAAATTATTATACTAAATAAGTCATAATGTTTGCTTATTTCAACTAGAGTTTTACTCCTGCATCGAATTGCTAACATCTGAATATACACGTACTAAGTTCAGTTTATGATGTTCTTTGTTGGCTATGGCTGAGATTTTACTAGCCGAGATTACATAATACCAAATTAAGTTCTTCGGGCAGTCGTCGTCTAGCTTTCAAAGCGAAAACATCGAATAAGAGCAAACGTTTTGTTGTATAGTGCTTTTTCTGGCAACATTGTTTGTCCCTTTCACACTTGTTGATTTGATTAAATATCACACCATAATTTAACGCAAACTCGTGTGAAAAAAAAAGAACCTATTTTTGTTCATTTTGATTAAGGCATGGGCCCGGGGACGGGCTCGAAGAAAAAGCCCCCTGGCTACTACGACAGTTTATCAGAAAACACGTCGTTTGAGCCGAGGGCAAAAAAAAATAAACATGTTATCGAGGACTTTCCGGAGCTCCCGTCAAACCAGAACATAAAAAATCCAAAGTTTATTGTTATCGCTGCAAAAAATGCAGAAACTCCACTCTCATCTGTGAGTATTTTTATGCTAAGAAGATCTATTGATTCAATAAGTACGTATTATGAAAGTATATCTCTGTTAAAAGATGGTAGTATACTTATCTTAGTAAAAAACCAACAAATAGCTGATAGATTTCTCAAGATTACAAATCTCGCTAATCAAATACCAGTAAATGTAACTCTTCACAAACAACTCAATTCATCCAAGGGCATAGTTTATGCTCCATGGTTAATTAATGTTACCGAATCTGAGATAGTCGCCGAAATGAAAACTCAAGGCGTATGTGAAGTATACAAATTTACAAAAAAAATCGATGGAAAAAATCAGCCGACAGGCTTAATTCTTTTTACTTTTGACCTGTACCAAGTCCCTCAAACAGGCAAAAGTAAAAGAGTACATTCCATCTCCAATGAGATGTCGTAATTGCCAGTTATTAGGTCACACAATTAAACGTTGCACAAAAGAAAAAGCATGTGAGCACTGCAATCTTCCACCTCACGATCCATTAGAATGTTCCCGTTTGATGTGTGCAAATTGTCTTGATAATCATTCATCGTCATCAAAAAGCTGTCCTAAATATATACAGAGTAAAAACATTCTTATTATTAAAACCAAAAACAAATGTAGTTTGGCTGACGCCAGGCGAACATATAACCTACAAAATCCCGAACAAAATAGCTCATCTAACATGCCTTATGCTCAAAGAGCAAGACTAGCTAATATTAACACTCAAACTTCTACCACAGTCTCTCCCCCAACCCATCAATCTTCTTCTATCGCCAATAAACTCAATCAAACTCCTGCAATTAAAACTACAAACGAAATAGTAAATTCAACTCTCTCTACACTCCAACCGTCAATTAGTACTGATTTAAGCACAACAGCTCATACCAGCATACCATCTCTCTTTAATAATACAGCTCATTCTTCTAGTCTACCAACCTCTCTCATATCATCACCCTCTAACACACAATCTATTCCTCAAAAAAACGCACCACATTATTATACGTCATCAATCTACTCAAACAATCATACTCATAAGCACGAAACACAAAACAATGCGACAACAGATAAAATCCCTTATTTAGACTCAATAGCTACTTTAGATAACATATTACAACATTCAAATAAAACTCTTCTTCACAAGACTGCTGATTCTGTAAACCAGAATGCAGTTAATACAAATGCCTTCCTCAATCAATATGAACAATTATAATAATATACCATCAACTTCCAAAACTCGGCCGATGCTTTCGTCTGCTGAGGTGGGAGCGAGCCCACCCGATCAAGGTTGGGACCGCACTCTCCTCCGCAGTCGTAAGCATCGGCTTATTTGCCCTAACAACTTCAACCAAAATCACTCAAAAAAACAAACATCTTATTATCTTAATATAATGCAATGGAACATACAAGGTTTCGTAAACAACTACGATGAACTAAACTTACTCATCAAAGAATATAACTCCGACATTATTTGTCTTCAAGAGACCCACTGCGCCTTTCAAATTCACCCAATGGTGCCTAAAGCATACAATGGGTATTTTAACAATTTCTCCTATAACACTACATCTAAGCAAGGAGTAGGTATTCTTATAAAAAAGAATATCCCCCACAAACTTATACAAATTAATTCAAATATACTTTCCATAGTAATTGAAATAAATGTCAATATTAAAATATCAGTTATTAGCATATACATTTTGCCAGATCAAATCTTTACATATAAAGATCTTGTGAACATAATCGATCAGGTTAACACCCCCTTCATATTAGCAGGGGATGTAAACTCGTGGAGTGAGCTTTGGGGATCACACATATCCAACAAACGAGGCTTAATAATAGAGGACTTTATCACTAAATCTAATCTTTCAATATTAAATGATGGATCCCCTACACATTTTTCAACACATAACACACTTACACATGTCGATATTACATGTTGTACGCCAGAATTGTTACTTAAAACATTCTGGCATGTTCTTAAAGACTTAAACAATAGTGATCATTTTCCGATTTTTACGTCAATTGAGCTAAGCTGTCACCAAAAACCACAGTCACACATTCCTAGATACAAAACCGAAAGCGCAGACTGGGTGAAATTTAAAAGCAACATCGAACAAGGCCTACCAGAACATAAATCACTGTGTTTAAATAAAGAAGCAGCTCGGTTCCTTAGATGCATCCGCAATGCAGCCAATAATTCTATTCCTCAAACATCACCAACATCTCTTAGAAGAGTTGTGCCGTGGTGGAATAAAGAGCTAGCTGGGTTAAGAGCCGAAAAGGTGACCACTTGGCGGTCTTTCAAAAAAAGACCAAACCAAGTCAACTTATTAGCCTATAAAAAAGCTAATGCTAGGTTTAGAAGACTGATGAAAATAAGTAAACTAAAATGTTTTGAGAAATTTACCTTTAGCATAAGCCCCGATTCTCCAATCAGCAACGTCTGGCAAAATATTAAAACCTTAACTGGTAATTCAAGAAACTCTTTCACAAAACCAATTCATACAATTTCTGGTCCAGTTACCTCCACCGATGAAATGTCTGAGGCTTTTGCCGAAACATGGTCTCTCCAGTCAAAATGTTCAAATTTTTCATCAGCCTTCATCATAGAAAAAAGAGACTGTCTAGCCGCGGCAATACAGCCAGCACAAAACACCGCTGCTAAGCGTATTGAAAATAACATTACCTTGGTAGAGCTAGAAAGTAGCTTAAGCAAAGTCAAAGGTACAACCCCTGGCCGGGATAGAATTTCATACCCGATGCTCAAAAACCTCCCATACAAAGCTAAATTAAAACTACTTGATTTATATAATGATGTTTTAAATAATGGTACAATTCCACAAAGCTGGAAAACGGCAGTCGTTGTTCCAATTGCAAAACCTAAAAAAGATATCGCCATGATCGACAGTTACCGCCCCATATCCCTTCTCCCATGCATATCCAAAGTCCTGGAGAAAATTATAGCCAACCGAATTTCTTGGTTTACTGAGTTTAAGAAACTCCTAAGTAGACATCAATTAGCCTTCAAACCAAATAGAGGATGTGTTGATGTCCATCTTCACCTTGACTACGTTATTTCTAATGCTCTATCTGCTCGTAATCACGTCTCTATCTTGGCACTCGACTTTGAAAAGGCATTTGATCGCATTGGTATCCACCTCGTTCTAAACAAATTAAAACAATGGGGAATTGGTCCCAAAATTTTTCAATTTATAAAAGCCTTTCTAACAAACAGGAAATTTTCTGTTAAAATTAAAACAAGCTTCTCGAAAATTGTTCCATTTGAAAACGGAATCCCTCAGGGAACTCCGCTTTCGGTAATTTTGTTTTCCATTGCTTTTGAAGATTTAAATACAATAATATCAAAATACAAAGATCTAGATCATTGTGTCTATGCAGATGATGCATACATTCTTTGTAAACACAATGACTTAGAGAAAACTAAAGCTTTGTTTTTAAATATAATAAAAGAAATTAAGGACTGGTCCACTATTTCTGGATCAAAATTGTCAATAAACAAATGCAAAATTCTCCATATATGTAGAAAAAAACAATGCAATAATATTGATATAGAACTTAACAATGTTAAAATAGAAAATGTTGTCAACCTCAATATCCTAGGACTAATTTTCAATAATAAATATAATTGGAAAAATCATTGCACTAATTTAAAAAAATCACTAGCAGCAAGACTTAGTATTATTAAGTATTTAGCTTCTAAGAAGAGTAAGGTTCATATTAACTCTCTTTGCTATATCACAAAAATGTTAATTTTATCGAAAATAGATTATGCTCTAGCTATATACGGATCCTGCCCAAAAACAATTAAAAATATTTTCAAACCAACGTACCACCAAGCTGCAAGGAGGAGTATTCATGCTTTTCCAACGAGTCCAATTAAAAATATCCTCGCCGAAGCTGGGTTACCAACAGTGGAAGAACGCTATCAAAAAGTAAGCGCCCTACTTCTACGTAAGCTAACTTTTCAAACCGGATCAGTGACTGACAAAGACACAATGCTAACCCTATCCCATAAACGAACCAGACGTATCCCTTCAGCAACCCATACCATCTTGGATATAGGCAAAAAACTGGAAATACCTTTTAGACGCCATCCCAAATACTCGCCATCACAGCCACCTTGGCTCTTAGACAGCAGCGCTATACTTTTCAGCTTATGCGAACTTAAAAAACAAAATACCAACACAGACATTTACAAACAAATGTTTAGCGCAATGGCATCAAAACTATCAAGTGAAGGTTGGAAACTTATATTCACGGACGGTTCAAAAAATCAACACACCACCACATTTGCAGTTGTATCGAAAGAAGGCAACATACTTAGACAAGGTATTTTTCCAAACATAACATCCATTTTTACTGCGGAAGCGGTTGGAATACTTGAAGCCATACAAAAATGTTCTAACACATCAGGGAAATGGGCGATCTGTTCCGATAGCCTCTCCGTTCTGAAAGCCGTTAGTAATCCCACACATAGCTCTGAAATAATATCCAAAATAAGAGATACCTTAATTACGAAGCCTGCCAAACTAAAACTTATATGGACTCCTGGACACGTTGGAATAAAGGGCAACAAGCTGGCAGATAAAGTTGCCAACGAGACCCATTTTGCTCCAGTTTATACTTTTTACCAACACTCCAAACGGGATTTGCAAAAATTCATAACCACCAAATTAAGAGAAACGGAAATCGTAGAATGGAAAGAATACCATCACCATTATTCTACAATCAATCCCAATAAAAAATATCCAATATACCCGACACAAAATTCAAAGGAAATGATTGCTAACTTCGTTCGGCTCCGACTAGGGCACACCAGTATTACACACCAACATCTTCTCAAAAAAGAATCACCACCCACTTGCCCCACCTGCCAAAGTAACCTCACCATTAGCCACCTGCTTGGAACTTGCATTCTCACCTCAAATAAAATTATTCAAAAAATCGATAAAAAAATAAATATTATAGAATTATTAAAAGAACCTACTCAATCCAATATTGTAGTTATAAACAGGATACTATATTTACTTAAAATTAAGCCATAGTTTCAATTCCTTTTACCAAAGAGCCGATAGTATTTTGCTGCTAGTGCTCTTTATACTAGTTATTAATAGTATATTTTTAATATGTTATTGATAAGAAAAAATAAATAAATAATAAATAAGTTCTTCGGTCTCAAAAACTTTCGTTTGAACATCTTCTTTAATGATTTTTATTAGGTGCATCTTGGAGTTAGGAAATACTGTAAATAGAATTATTTTTGTCAATTATGGTCTTTGTTAGAAAGCAAAAATCATAAGAACATTTGCAGAATACTTTTAAAGAAAGTTGTTTTTTTTTGCTATATAGTTTGGCCTTCTTCTATTGAGAGTAATAATCACCCATATTCTGAAACTCGTATTTTTTTTTTTTTTATAATCTACACGCGCTCAAGGGATTATAACTACCCTTTAAATGTTTCAACACAGCGCGGGCGTGAAGTTAAGGAAGAGAAAGAAGGATAGGAAAGATGTGTGGCACGATGTTCTGAGACTGAAGCTGGTTGTCTCAGATTTTTTTATCTCCAGGGATGGCGGCTGAACTAGTGCGGAGAATGCTGTGTCTTATTTTTATGTCCCTTATAATTCACATTATTTTATTCGTTTTTCATATTTGATGGGCATACTAGTATTACTAAATCACATGTTGTTAGTGTTATGCCTAAACAACATGCAATGAGCAAACCAGCAACCCATTGATGACAACTTTATAAGGTTTTAATGGAATTAAGGCGACATAAACGACAGCAGGGATCGAACCTGTGATCATGAGGTTGACAGGCGAGCATACATCCATCGCGCCACGGCCACCCGTGACTCGTATTCGACTATAGTCGTATATTGGTATTCCAGGAGTCGTATATTCGACTTCACTTGTACAAATATTGGGAAACGCAAAACATCGCATACGACTATTCATATTTTATCGATATTCCGAATCTCGTATTCGATTTACTTGAAGTCGTATTTGTGTACTTTATTACTCGTGTTAAATTTTCTAAACGAGACTTGTTTTTTTTTTTTTATAAAAATGGACAAAAAGTTAATTTAAGTACATTGGTACCTCTTGGCACAAAACTTAGTGCGTTAAACTGTCATGTGGTCTGAAGTTCGATTCTCAGCTGCAGGAAAAAGTTTTTCAGGAGTTTACTGCCTCTTGCAAGGAATTGACAAATCCTCTAAGAGTATATCTCTTGTCTTGGAAACTGCTGCACATTAGGCGTTCGGAATCGGCAGAAAATTGTAGGACCCCTCCGTTCCTGGTAACACGCACACAGGAATGGTTGAGAATTGTAAGTCACTATAGGTCCTGGTTCACTTCGAGCTGTTGCACCACCAAATTTTTTAAAGTACATTTTTTATTGGTTTATTTATTTGGACTCAACGTTATTAACGCGTTTATATAGTAAAATAATAAATCGTTCTCAATTTGAAGCTTTGGTTTGTGCATTGGAAGAAAATTTGGTGGTAGCAAGGGGCCATAGGAAGAGGGGAAAACTCAAAGCAAATATGTAACAGTTTTGGGCGGACCTTTCGATAAAACTAAATAGCCTTGCGCCACCCATCCGAAATGGTCCAGCTTGTCTTAAAGTAAGAAATATTTTACAAATTGTAATACACGCCTCTTTAGGTCTGCAATGATCAAAAGTATTTAGTTAAAACAGAAACTGCATCACAATAAGCAGCAATTTAAAGGCACAGGGGTGGTGAAATTACAACCATATGCTAGAGCAAATTTGAGGAGTGCATTGCTAACATTCTAAATTTAAATTGTTAATCCCCAAGGATCAAACATTGGAGTTTGGCAGCCTCCTCCTGTAGTCGACACGATAAATGCTGAAGTTGAAACTGACATAGTCCAAGAATATAACAAGGATTCACAAGCCAGTAACACCACTCGTACAAACAAAAAAAAAAAAAAAAAAAAAAAAAATAGAAGAAGGGCTATTTCAAATAAATGGAGCTCATCAGAATTTTGTTATAAATAAAATAATTTAATTGAAAAAACAACAAATGACTTTTTCAAATCAAATTTATTGATTTTGACATACGTTGTTTTTTTAAGCTTCTCGTACGCAACCTATACGACTTGAAGAATAACGATTTTGGATTTTGATAGATTTTGATACGAAACGAGTTCGAGTTCGACTACGAGTACGAGACAAAATACGACTTGTGGAATAGAAGAATGGAATTTTATAAAATTTGAAGCAAGTCTTGCTCACTGACAATCTTACGATGCGACACAGCTCGACTTTTATCACATAATAGAGAATGATATGGTAGTTTCAACCTCACTCATCTGGATTGTGTTTAAGAAAACTTTGACATTGAGAGACCAAACAAATATTTAGATTTTGAGGCTGCTTCTGATTCGTTCGTACAAGGAGAAGAAAAAACCTTTCCAGATCTATGAATTAGCCGAAGTAGAACTTTTCTTATCGAAACTTCAAGAAAATTGATTTTAAAAAACTACCAAAACAGAAAATCTCTACAAGCATTTGTTAAAAATTCAAGCTGAAAATAGTTCTTGCTGATGAATTTTTAGGTAGATTCCCAACTTTTGTCGTATAAATAAAGGGAAAGGACCAACTTCTTCTCTCACTGAATATTTCGTTAGCCCACTGCCCTTTAATGTCCTTAAGAAAGGTGACTTGACTTAACAAGTGACTTAACATTGAAAACAATAACGGGAACTATTGACTTATTATATTCGTTTTTAGTTGAATTCAAGTTTTTATTATTCATTTTTTAACTTTCATAAAAACACTTTAAACAAATAAAATGTCTTTTATTTAGGAATCAATAGGGAAGGAGCAACAATTCAAAATATTACGGTAAATGAAGTTAAAAAAATACAAAAAATGCACTAGAATTTAAATAATATTAAAATAAATAGGAGCCCATTACGGCTCGTATTGTGCCTAAGCCTAGTGACTTACAACTCTCAATCATTCACATGTGTGCCTGTTAGGAGGAATGGAGGGGACCTATATAATCTTCTGCCGATTCCAAACGGCTAATGACCAGCACTTTTCATGACAAGATATACTATTAGTGGATTTGTCAATTTTTCGCAGTTCACCCCTGAAAAACTTTTTTCAGCAGCTGAAAATCGAATAATATTATTGTCACAATCTTTCTTCCTGCATTTTCAATGCGGAATTTTGTTGGCATTATGTATGATCCGTGATCAATCTCTCTTCTTCATTTGACTTCTTGATTGAATTTTGATTTGAAATAACCGCAAATTTTTCACGTGTCTACTGTGTGTGCTTTGAAAGATTATCTTGTTATAGTAACTTTTTAGCTGAACTTGATTTTTAGCAACAAACCATATAATCGGCCACACTTATTTTTTATAAATTACCTTCTAGTCTCAAAAAGAAGCTCCCCTACATTTCTAAACGTAACCTTAATTTTGAAGTATAATAATTTTTTGAAGTTAACATTGTCTTTATCCCACACTTTGTTTGTTTCTGATACCCCTTGGCGTAATGGTTAGTGCGTTGGACCGTTATGATGGAAATCTGGCTCCAACTCCTGGCAGCTGCCACAAAAAAACAAAAATCGTTTTTTTAGAGGTACTGACTCTCACGAGGAAGTTACAAATCCTATAGGAGTTTTTATTTTCTAAGGAGTACTTCTTATCTAATATTATTTTTTCACACTTTGCAGAAAATTAAAGGTACCCTCAAATCCCTCCAACAACACGCAAACAGGAAGGGGGTTGGTAGTTTAGCTAAAATTTATATACCTTGATTCAAAATAGCTTTTATTGGCCTCCATAACACACAAAATAGCGTTTCATCTCAGGGCTCTCAATGGTACTCATTAGCACTTTAATCTTGGTTGGATAAAGTTCACATTGGATTTTTGTAAAAAAGTGACAAGGACCTTACTTGTCAACGGATCAATATTTGTGGATTGAAGGTCTAAATTCTTAAATACGCACCCAAAGTGTGAAAAGTGCTATTTTTATAAAATCTGAAGTTTGGCCTAGTTCTCCAAGACAAGATGGATTTTTCAAGTGTTGACCAAACCACTAACCTGAAATGGAAGTCAATGGTACAGTACAATCTTTTACAAAACTTTTCACATACTAAAACTTGTGCAATAATGTCCGTTTCAGCACCGCTATTTCCATCTACCTAAAGGATCCATCTCAGGCCTCTTCTTTTTTTATTTTTACAATTGATGGTATTGATGGGGTCATAAAACTATGTCGACAATATCGAGTTTTTCAAAACCATGTTAATGAGATCTCATCCTCTTTTTTGTCTGGTGCTTCAAAACTCGCTTGGACTACAATTTTGCCAAATTTCAATCGAACTCTTTTCCCTACCCTACCGGTCTTCATTTTCTTCATAATCAGTCCATTTCGAACGTGGAGTCGATTCGTAACCTTGGCATATTCTTTTACTGAGAGCTCAACTGCCTTACACCACAATATTGACGGATAGTGATCCCTATAAATAATAGTTGTTTGCCTTTTTCTGTCAAGTTTGGTCTTGGTATCCAGACATATTCATCATCAGAATTAAGAGCGTTTAACCTCGTATTCTACGATTTGCTTTTCATAGTATGTCCTGCTACGAAAAACTGAAGTTAGATCGTCAGCACAAAACACCAACTAATGGACTTAAGGTCGTAAAATCTATATTGAATCTATTTTTTAACTCTTGAGATTTTACCTAAAACGAATTTTCCATTTACCATCGAACACGCCCAACTATATGCTAATGCTCGAAAGTGATCTATCACCACTTTTCATAAAGACTATCAAGCTCCAAATTGATTATATACTAAAAGTCATAAACATGCCAGCAGAACGGCTTCCAAGGAAAGCTGTCCTTAATACAATTTAAACAAAGACAGGCTGCTACAGAGATTGGCTTGAATTAGCAGAATCTTGCGACATCACCCTGCACGAGAGGTACATAAGCAATTGGAAGCCGACTTTATACACTCTTATTGTAAAGTTAGACGGGCAAGCTAGGCAACGATATCTTGAAGAAGCAGGAAGTTCCATACATAGGGTAATTTACAGCCACCTGAATCATAACCTAAATCAAAATAACTACTTCAACGATCAAAATAAATGCAAAGAAATCAAAGGGCACGGTAGTGCCCAGCCAAGTTCTGGCACTACACCCTTTTTTACAGGAACAAACTCAGGCGACTTTTGACCCCTCCCTATCTTCAGTACCAATGAAGTCAGAAACTTGAAATTCCGAATATTTGCTAAGCTAGTCAAGCAGAGGCGCCTCACCAAATTTCAATTTTCTAGCATAAGCGGTTCCTGATATATAAGGCCTCAAAAATCACAAAAACCGTAACTGACTGACTGACTGACTGACTGACTGACTGACTGACTGACTGACTGACTGACAGATCATCAAAATTATGGAGCACTTCCCGACATCGTAGAATCTTGTAATTTTGCACAACGGTAGGTCTTGTCATGCAAGCAGAGGAAAAAATCGAAAATTTGAAATTTTCAATTCAGGGGGCGTGGTATCCGCCCACTTTCTCCGAATTTTGGAGCACTTCCCGACATCGTATTATGGAGCACTTCCGACTGCTGTAAAACGATGAAATTTGGTGAACCGGTAGGGCTTATATTGCATATAAAGAACCAAAAATAAACACCAAGGTTTTCCTTTCAGGGGTCGTGGTATCCGCCCAGTTCCTCAGAACTGATGTAAATTATATATGGCAAACTTCCGATTGCTGTAGAACAATGAAATTTGGTAGAGCGGTAGGACTTAAATTGCATACTAAGAAAAAAATATAAAATTTGAGATTTTCCATTCAGGGGCGTGGTATCCGCCCACTTCCTCAGAACTGATGTAAATTATATATGGCAAACTTCCGATTGCAGTAGAACAATGAAATTTTGTAGAGCGGTAGGGCTTAAATTGAATACTAAGAAAAAAATATAAAATTTGAGATTTTCTATTCAGGGGCGTGGTATCCGCCCACTTCCTCAGAACTGATGTAAATTATATATGGCAAACTTCCGATTGCAGTAGAACAATGAAATTTGGTAAAGTGGTAGGGCTTAAATTGCATACAAAGAAAAAAATATACAATTTGAGGTTTTCCATGCAGGGGCGTGGTATCCACCCACTTCCTCAGAACTGATATGTAAATTATATGGTACACTTCCGATTGCAGTAAAACAATGAAATTTGATAGAACGGTAGGGCTCAAATTCTATATAAAGGACCAAAAATAAAAATTGAGGTTTTCCATTCAGGGGGCGTGGTATCCGCCCACTTTCCGAAAAAAAGTTTGATTTGTATAGAGCACTTCCGACTGCTGTAGAATGATAAAGTTTTGTGGAAGGGTATAGCTTAATGTACATTCAAAGCGAAAAATAGAAAATCTAAGATTTTTCATTCGAAGTGTATTTTTATTGTCATTTTGAAACTATACATGCATTTTGAAATTTCATAACTTTTCTTAGAACTAGAGTGCTCGATTTGGTACTCTATGTTATGTTAACATTAATGAAAAAAAGAAAACATTTGCCTACCTGAAAATATTATGAGTTTACATAAAAAAAAACTCTTAACTGTGATGTGAACTATAATAAAACCACTAATTAGGCTGTTAATTGGTGGTCTACCTTCATTTAAAAAAAGGAGTTAAAATTGCAACAAAAACATCATCGCATCCTCAACAATTATTGCTTTTTTATGACTTTGAGCGGATGTAGGTACTAGTACGAGTATTTATAATTAAGGTAGGTAAGTTAGGGTAAGGTATCTTTCCAGGACAAGAAGAAACAATTGAAGCACAAATCAAAACAACCAATAACAAAAATAAAATATACCAAAAGAAATACGAAGCTATAAACTAAGTTGATTTTAGTAGGTAGAGTCCACCCTTCTATCATTCCGTATCTTTCAAGATTTTGACATGGCAAAATATTAAAATCTTTGCAAAAAGGAGTGAGATCAGACCAAAAACATATATGTTAAAAAAAGAGCCAAGTTCTTCTATACAAAAACCTTTGTCTAACAAGTCAGCCGTGAAAAGTACTGAGATCTAAAAGTACGCCAAGTTCTTACTTCATGAAGGTTTAATATCGAATATTTAAAGTAGAATAATATTGAAACAGCTACAATGTAATAGAGAAATTTTATTATTTAATGATTACTGACTAAAATTTGATGGGCTTACTTGGCAAGTTTTTTTTATGCCCAATTCGAAAGGTTTTAAAAACTTGACAAGTGAACCCATCAAATTTTAGTCAGTAATAATTAAATAATAAAATTTCTCTATTACATTGTAGCTGTTTCAATATTATTCTACTTTAAATATTCGATATTAAACCTTCATGAAGTAAGAACTTGGCGTACTTTTAGATCTCAGTACTTTTCACGGCTGACTTGTTAGACAAAGGTTTTTGTATAGAAGAACTTGGCTCTTTTTTTAACATATATGTTTTTGGTCTGATTTAGGTTACGCGGAGAGCTTGTCAGGCTGAACTATATTTTCCGTCGGAATGACTTGCCCATCACCACATGCAGTTTGTGTAATCTTGGAGAAAGGGAGGATATACATATATTTAATTTTTTGGGAAAATGTCCGATATACAGAGAAACAAGAAGAGATGTTTTTGGATGCGAGGCCCTAACGGATAACCAAATGGTTCAACTCCTCAATGAGGCAGATGTAAATAAAATGTTTAACTACTCCAAAATAGTACTATGTTACAGACAAAATATTATAAACCAAAAATTTCTAAAATCAAAATCATATGGGTTAATTTATGTATAAAGATGTAATTTATGTATATGTATATGGGAAATCCTGGGGACCTAGCCCAAAAATTATCAGGTGGATGTATTTGGCGATAATCAGACCACTACTAACTTATGGTAATTTGGTATGATGGAAAGCAACGGAAAAAAGCACGAACCTCAAAACTCTGACAAAAGTACAGTGACTTGCGTGCATTGGAATCACGTGTACCATGAGATCCACACCAACAGCAGGGTTAGAGGCGATACTCAACCTGATACCCCTAGACCTTTTCGTACAAGAATCCGCAGCATATAGCGCCTCAAGGCTAAGCCAGACTAATACCTGTTCAAATTCATCAGAAATATTTGGGTGATAGTATCATTACAGATTATACAACACCCGAACTTGAATTTTATAAACCATTCCAAACTGCCTTTCCAAGTAGAGAAGAATGGCTGAACAACCAAACCTACGCCAGTGAATCAGCAATAGCAATCTATACTGATGGCTCCAAAATGGACACAGGTGTTGGTGCAGGCTTTTTCTCAGAACCTCTTGAGCTAAACAACTCACTTAGGCTCCCAGATCATAGCAGTGTCTTCCAAGCGGAAGTCCTGGCAGTGACAACAGCTGCTAGATAGGTATCAATGATGGCGATACCACGGGCTGATATCACCTTTAACATTGACAACCAAGCAGCAATAAAAGCGATTTCTGCCACTGTGATAAAATCGAAGCTTGTCTCTTGCTGTCGCAAAGAGCTTAAGGTTCTTAGCACGCAGCACAACATTAGACTCTGCTGGGAACCTGAACACAGCGGCATACCATGTAATGAAAATGCCGATGAGTTGGCAAGACAGGGATCAGCGCTTGACGCTAGTCAAGCAGAGATGGTAAGTATCCCACTCTGCAACATTAAACAGAAAATTTCAGATTTAATTCTAAAGAAATCCAATGAAAGCTGGAGTCTACTTGACACCTGTGATACTACTAGGAAAGTATGGCCTTGATTTAACAAGCAGAGGACTGACAAAATTATGCAACATAGTAAGAAGTCCCTTCGCTCTCTTACGAGCATAATCATCGGACACAATTTACTGAAATGTCATAAATTTAAAATGAAACTAAGTACAGATGACCTATGTAGAGGATGAGGTGATCAAGAGGTACATGAAGACACATCACGCTTTCTCTGTCGTTGTCCTTCACTATGCCACCAGAGAAGGAAATGGCTTGGTAGTTACTTCTTTGACAATCTAGAAGATCTTTCTAATATTTCAGGAATTCACATATTGAACTTCGTCAATGCCTCAAAATGGCTTGACGGATTAACAGAACACTAGGTTTTTATAAGAAAAAAGTGATTACACTCACGGGTAATACAATGAATCTACATTGATCTAAGTGTGACGATAGTGACATCAGTTGTCAGCCCAAAAAACTAGCCTAACATATATGTATATAATTAAAAAGAAACGGAAAAATTAAGACAAATCATTAATCGTATAATATAAATACTATCGTTAAATTTAAAAGTCAATCAGGCAGATGGAAAATGTCATGCAAAATGATTAAAAAAAAAAACATTGTAATATTTATAATTTTGTTGTAAAATAAAGTCTTTCTATCTTCTATTTTCTATCTTCTTCTTCTATTTTTTAACTTAAACACACTGGAAGCACGGTGAATAATAGCCGATATACATACGACTAATAGGTGATTCACTCAGAGTCCACAACTCATCTATCTGCCTGTCCTATCCTCTTACTTACCTAAAGCTTCGTCTTCTAAAGGGTGGTTAAATTTTAAGGGCCGATGTTGATTTTGAATAAAACACAAATTATTTAGGAAATTATTAACATTTCTTTTTATTATGATAATAAGGTATGATTCAATGTATGGAACAAAATATCGGCCAAATGGCCGTCGCGACTTCGGTGGCACACCTCCATCCGATGGTCCAAATTGACGATGACGCTGAGGCATAATTGAGGTTCTATGCCATTAGTGTGCCGAATATCTCATCCTTTAGCTTTTGAATTGTTGCTGGCTTATCGACGTACACCTTTTCTTTCAAATAACCCCAAAGAAAGAAGTCCAACGGTGTCAAATCACATGATCTTGGCGGCCAATTGCCATCGCCACCACGTGAGATAACACGGCCATTGAATTTATCGCGCAAAAGAGCCATTGTTTCGTTAGCTGTGTGACAAGTGGCACCGTCCTGTTGAAACCACATATCGTCCACAACCATATCTTCCAATTCGGGCCATAAAACGTTCGTTATCATCTCACGATAGCGCACACCATTCACAGTAACTGCCTGACCGGCCTCATTTTGGAAAAAATACGGCCCGATGATGCCGCCAGCCGATAAACTGCACCAAACAGTCACTCTTTGTGGGTGCATTTGTTTTTCGAAAATCACTCTTGGATTATCATTCACCCAAATGCGGCAATTCTGCTTATTGACGAAAATGTTTATTATTGAAAATGTGCCTCATCACTGAAGATGATTTTCTTCGAAAATTGATGATCCACTGTTGCCATTTCTTGCCACCATTCTGACCATTGACGACGCTTGAAATGGTCAAGAGGCTTTAGTTCTTGAGTCAATTGCATCTTGTAAGCGTGTAAATGCAAGTTTTTATGCATGATGTTCATCAACGACGAGCGTGAGAGGTGCAATTGTTGGGCACGAAGACGAGTTGACGTGGACGGCTCTTCAGCCATACTGTCGCGAACAGTAGCAATATTTTCTGCAGTACAAGCTGCACGAGCATGCACTGGTGTTTTCACATCTCCTACAGATGCGGTTTGCTCAAATTTTTGCACGATTTTTCCGATTGTACGCACATTTGGACGATTAAATTGACCGACAAAATCACGAAGTGCACAATATGCATTTTGATTTGAGAAATGTCAAATGAAATGCAGACGTTTGGTTCACTTTCAATATCGGCCCTTAAAATTTAACCACCCTTTAAATCATCCTCCTACATTATCTCAATCTAAGTTTTAATCTAGAAGAAGTTTAGTAATTCTTAAGTTAAATTAAGAACTGAATTGTAAAAAGCCGAATAAATGTAAATTTTTATCCCCAACTAAATAAAAGATTTACACCAATCAAAATAAATACATACAGTACATTTAAATTCCTTGAAAATTATATTTGTGTAAGTATTTATCTGACTACAAAAGTTCTACTGCATGACAAAATACCGACAGTATGCTAATATTGTAATGTAAGCTGGTTCTTATCCACATACGACTTATCTCCTTCACCTGTTAATGAATGGTGTTACACTAAACCATCCCAAAGTCGTCGCTACAAGCACGTCTGTCACACGTTGAAAAAAAAAGAAGAGGGTAGTTTCATTTATAAAATTAACATTTCAAATTTTCCACAAAAAGAAGACACAAGATTTTCCAACATATAAAAAAACGTCAAAGGACTAACAATCGCAATTTACATAGTAATTAATAAAAGCGAAAGGACTAAGAGAATAGCTCAAAAATGAAATATCCCCAACAAAAAATTCTCGCTAACGTCTGGCGCCCAACGAAGAGTCATGCATATTAAATAGTTGGTTTTACATTTTCGTCTAGCTCTACGAATAAGGCTAAGTGTTACCATGGTACAGGAGCTTTTGTGTTACCTCTCTATGATTTAATCTTGTCTTAAAAAATAACTCTTCTTTGAAGTTCCAAACATCCAGACAAAGATGAAGAAGACAAGGACAATTCCAACGACGCAAGAAGCCGAGAAAGATAAGTTATTTCACAGAACTCAGTCCTTAATTTCCAATGTCATACATAGAAAAGCTATTTGAGAAAATACTTCCCATTCTACAGGAAGATTAGTAAATCAAATTAAGAAACATAATATGATTGGTTGTGTAGATATGTTCTTCACACTCATGTGGAGCGAATACCTTCAAAGAAAGATTACTTCATTTTTGGACGCATTAAACCTGAAGCTATATACAATTTTCCCTCTTCTATTGAATCGTGCTATAGAGAAACATCCTTAAACGGAATTAGTTTCTGAGACGACAAAGTGCCTCGGGGAATCCTTGACGAAACAATCAATATTATTAAGTATTACGAAGTTGTAGTCTATTCATACCCACACTCATACTAGTACACCTACGACCCTATATAGCTGCGGTGCAATATCACAGTCTTTAACATTATCTCCTTCATTAAATATGGATGCGGATAAATCTCATGAGAAGTGACACCTTCGTTGGATCAGAACAAAATATCTTAAATGTACATGTACATATGTATGTTTTCGTTTATTAATTGATTTTATCTCTTAACTTAATTGGATTATAAGCAAAGTTTTGTCGGAGATATGTTGATCTTAACATCTAATTGAGCAATAGTAATTTGTTGCGATTGGTCTTATTTGTACTGATTCAAAGAGTTTGTTGGTCTGTACTTGAACATAATTAAATCAAATGAAGACTGATAATTTTTAATCAATTTTTTCGATTTGATTCTCAGCTACTGCAAAAATAAGTTTCCCCCTGCTAGGAAGGGACACTAAATACTCCAAGAGTATATTTTATCACGAAAAGAGCTGCTCATTAGTCGTTCGGAATCGACAGAAAATTGTAGGTTCACTGCAGTCCTGCTAAACGACACACACAGGTAAGGTTGATAGTTGTAAGTCACTGCTCTCCAACGATTTAACGATTTTTATTGAACTCTTATATACATATTATAATTTGTGTTAACTTACAACTAAAAAAATACACTGGAAAATTTTAAAAACTTTTGGCACATATGGGGCTTAACCTTACACAATGTGTTAATTTTAAAAGAATATAAATATATATTTTACATGTCAACTTAATATTAGAAGTCGGGTGACTTTGATGTTCTCGGGGTGTTGTCGTTGGCCATCCTTCTCATTAGTTGATTAGGGTGATTGACGGTGTTGTGCACCAGCTTCTATGCCGAATTAAGAAGGTATTTGTCGAGCGGTAGTGTAAGGATCCTCGTTCCTGTAGTGTTTTGCTCGCTGCCAGTCGGAGTCCGGTGCAGATTCTTAGCATCTTCCTCTCGAAGATTTGGAGTGCCTTCATCGCTGTCTTTAAGATCGTGAAACAGACTGGAAAACAATAGCTGATAACTGGCCTCAGAAGTTGTTTGTAAATGAGCACCTTCGTCTGTTGGCTAAGGGTGTAGCCGGTGGAATGGCCAGTTGGCTTTTCTGAGTATATTAAGAGCGTCTAACCAGACGCTATCGAATGCTTTCTCGACATCCAGGAAGCATCCAACATTTACACGATGACTACTGAGACAGTGGCGTAGCGTGCCATCTCGGCGCCCGGGGCACGAGACCCATTTTGCCGCCCCCATTCAATACTTAATTAAACATAAATTTCGAGACATCATTTCACAGGCAATGAGGTATCTTATATTGAAGGTAAAATAGAATCAGCGGTTTCACAAATGGATTCTACGGGCCTTACAAGCAGCGAAGTGAAGCTCATAGTGGATCTGAGATAATTTTTGATTAACTTCAACTTCGAAAAACTTCTCTCACAACTAGCGACACTAATTGCCAAAGTCAAATATATACGAATCAAGATGACTTTATTTGGAACCGAAATCCCCAGATTCAGTTTTTTAATGAACTGGAGGAGCTCCAGTGGTCCTTTGCCCCTTATATCTTCCTCTGATTCAGAACTGGCAACAAACTGCTGGAGACGCTTCCGCTTCATCTGAAACTCGTCCTTGTCGATGTTTTCTAATACATGGGAAAATCACACTCGTACTTGCTGTCCAAAAGTTTCGCTGGCGTCAAAAGTTCAAACTTGTCAGCTATTTCTTAAACTTGCTGGAATCGAGTAGTCATTTCTTGAATAATATTCTCTAATGATGCGAACACCTCTCGACGGAGTTCATGCTCGTGAGACAAAGCTGCATCTGCGGATTCTTCGCCATGCATGCATTCTTCTCGTTTTGAGTTCGATTCCGAGTTTTTCGATTGCGACTTGGTCGAACCGTTCTCTGCTATCCACTAGTAGAGCTTTTAAAGTGCAGATTTTCTGAATACACTTATCCACACTCAGTACTCGTTGCTACAGGTAAATCTGTGCATCATATATGTACGTCATCTACATCACTGCAGCCCAAAAGCCAAGAAAAGCGAGGAAGTTGAATGACTATAGGCTGTTAGAAGAAGACTGGTTCCCGATCTTGTGTCGGAAGTTTGAGATGAATCCGTCAATTCTTCCAGTACCTCAAGAACTTTCTCAAACTTATTTTTAAGCGTCTTGACAGTTTCATTTCTAGCGCTCCAGCGCGTTTCAGTGACTCGTTTCACTGCTTGACATGTGACGGCAACCAAAGCGTTCAACCGAGCAGTTGATACAGAAAAGAAGGAAAATAGCTTCTCCAGAGTTCCAAAAAAACGTCATGGAGTTCACTGATTCAGAAGCAGCGTGTACCGCGGTTGCAACTATCATCTCCTCGATGTCCTCTGAAGGCCAGATTCTGTTTGGCTAAGAACTGGATAATATTCAACAACCGGTATAATACATCCTTCCACTTCTTCTCCTCAATTTCGAAAACTTCTGGTTGTTTCTGATCGATGGTTGCCTTACGGTTCAGGTGAACTTCCAACTCCTTCCATTTTAAGAAGCGCTGCTCACAGTCGAGGCTGATCTCATGGTCTTCGATTCTTGACTATAGCTTCCATCATTTGTTGAATCTTTCTTCAGATGCGAAGTTCGAGCCGAAATTGCCAAACAGCTTGCAACAGAAACAGTACAAGGATTACTTCAAAGGCCAATACACAATCCATGTTCGGAGAACCTTTTCACCGTTAGATAACGGTTTGTAGAACCACTCTCTGGTTAGTTTTCGGGTACCGCCTTTCGTTGAAGTCCCTGAGCGAACAACATCGCCAAATTTGGAATCGACGTGCTGTACTGAGTGTACTGAGGCAGATCTGCGATGCACTAGAAGCGTTCTGACTTCGTCGGTCATAGTAGAAGGTCAGCAACCTACATCGTCCAGATTCACATCTTTGGCTTCGGCAGGAGTAGAAGGCTCGATTTCAATTATATCTTCTTTGGCAACATCGAGGTTCACTTCTTCTGCATGCTTGTGACTAGATGCTTGAGGTACTTCTGGTGAGTCGACTTCTTCTTGACCCTGCTCTATGGTGGGATCAGAACGACTTCCAACTTCAATAACAAGCACGTCTTCTTCTGCCTGTAAAATAAGTTATGCATTCCCATGAATATTGGACGAAGGATAATTCTAGGCCACGCATGATTTTAGATGCCCCCGCCAGCGGTCTCGCACACATATGTTTCGCAACGCTCCCTTTCAGTTTCGCGAGAGTTTTGGAACATTCCGTTTTAGTTTCGTAAGTCGCGTGACAATAACGGAATGCGCTCTTACTTACGGCCTTACTCACCGTTTACGAATTCACGGAAATCAGCCGAGAGCGTCAACGACGAATCACAGGCAGGGTGGCAAATTTTAAATGTACGTCATTGTCGCTTGTTGACTTGTCAAACGTTCTGTCAGGAAAAATAAATGATCTGTACTCTAGCCGCTTCACCGGCGACATTTTGCCCGCCCCCGGACTTCTGCCGCCCGGGGTGGGCCGCACCCCCGCCCCCCCTATGCTACGCCACTGTACTTAGAGCTATGGTGGTGTCATGCTGGAACTTCAGGAGTTTGTGTAATGTAGAGTGCTCCTCTCTAAAGCCAAACTACATGACAAGTATTAAGTTTTTCTCGCTGCAGAACTTCTTAAGTTTCCTTAGTATCAGCTCTTCCAAAATCTTGCTGTTCCTGACACCATTCTTCGAGATCGCCATGATCTTTGTAGTTTTCCATTTCTTGGGGAAGTAGTTATTGTTGACACAGTTGTTCAAGATGATAGTTAAAAGGATCAATACCGTCTCTGGCATCCTCTTAATAATAAAGTTCGATATTCCATCTGGTCTTGTTGATTTCTTAGGCCTGCAGCTATTGATTATTTCAGCTATTTCTTCCCTGGTGCTCAGGTTTGGGCTGTCAACTGGGTCACTCGCTGGATTAGTTTCGCTAAATATCGTTCTGTCCGTGTTGGGTGCCAGGGTTTGTGCGATAGAATTCTTCACTTCATCAAGGAAGACTGGATCTGCAAAATATTAGGCAAATGCCTCTGCTTTGTCCTGTGTCGTTGTAACTTCTCCATTGTTGGTGTTAATGGTTTCCGGCATCGGTGGTGTTTTCCCAATCAGTTTATTGATGTTCTTGAAGGCATCTGGTCCAGGTTTGATTGATTGCAGTCTCTTGTTGAAGTTGTTATTGTTTTGGTGTTGGATGGAATTCTGCAACATAATGTTGACAAATTTGAGTTCACTCCATACTATCTGGTACTTGTTATTCGTTGTGTTCAGTTCACGCTGAACGTTTTTCTCAAATTCAACATTTTTCAACATTTGTTGAATATTAATTGTAAATTTTGATAATCTCGTAATCGTGAGAAAACCAAGTGGGAAATGTAAGAACTTAGAAAAATGTTTATCAGATCAAAATCAGTAATTAATTACTAATAATTAATTTGATTTGTTCACTGGTCAAGTTTTTAAAATCTTTCGAATCTGGCATAAAAAAAACTTGATAAGTAAGCCCATCAAATTTTTTTCAGTAATCATTAATCAATAAAATTTCTCTATTACATTGTAGCTGTTTTAATATTACGAGTATTCTACTTTAAATATTCTGCATAAAACCTTCATGAAGTAAGAACTTGGCGTACTTTTAGATCTCAGTACTTTTCACGGCTGACTTGTTACACAAAGGTTTTTGTATAAGAGAACTTGGCTCTTTTTTTAACATTTATGTTTTTGGTCTGATCTCACTTCTTTTTGCAAAGATTTTAATATTTTGCCATGTCAAAATTTCGAAAAATACGGATATATAGAAGGGTGGACTCTACCTACTAAAATCAACTTAGTTTATAGCTTCCGATTTCTTTTGGTATTATTTTTGTTATTGGTTGTTTTGATTTGCGCTTCAGTTGTTTCTTCTTGTCCTGGAAAGATGCCTAACACTAACATATCTACCTTAATTATAAATGCTAGTACCTACAACCGCTCAAAGTCATAAAAAAGCAATAATTGTTGAGAATGCGATGATGTTTTTGTTGCAATTTTAACTCCTTTTTTTAAATGAAGGTAGCCCACCAATTAATAGCCTAATTAGTGGTTAAGAGTTTTTTTTATGTAAGCTCACAATTTTTTCAGGTATGCAAATGTTTTCTTTTTTCATTCCTGTTAAAATAACATAGAGTACCAAATCGAGCACTCTAGTTCTAAGAAAAGTCATGAATTTTCAAAATGCATGTATAGTTTCAAAATGACAATAAAAAGACAATTCGAATGAAAAATTTTAGATTTTCTATTTTTCGCTTTGAATGTACATTAAGCTTTACCACTCTTCTAAATTTCATCATTCTACAGCAATCGGAAGTGCTCCATATAAATTAAACATTTTCTCAGAAAGTGGGCGGATACCACGCCCCCTTAATGTAAAACCTCAAATTTTTCCTCTGCTTGCATGACAAGAGCTACCGTTGTGAAAAATTACAGGATTCTATGATGTCGGGAAGTGCTCCATAATTTTGATGATCCGTCAGGCAGTCAGTCAGTTACGGATTTTGTGATTTTTGAGGCCTTATATCTCAGAAGCTGCTTATGCTACAAAATTGAAATTTGGCAAGGCGCCTGTGCCTGACTAGCTTAGCAAATATTCGGAATTTTAAGTTTCTGACTACATTGGTACTGAAGATAGGGAGGGGTCAAAAATCGCCTGAGATTGTTTCTGTAAAAAAGATGTAGTGCCTGAACTTGGCTGGGCACTACCGTGCCCTTTTATATTACTGACTACACCTACAATAGAACAATTTTTTCGAATTTTGAATTTCTCATTATCATTAGATCATGACGGATCTTAGTGAAATTTTTTATGAAAAAGTTTCTTAAATGTTTAAAAATATTATGTACATTGCAAGACATTAAAAAAAATATTTTTTTGAATTTTTGAAAAAAAAAAAAAAAAAAAATTACATTTTTTTTGAGAAAATTCAATATCTCAAAAACGACTCAGTATTTTTTTTGGAAATTTGATTTTGTTCGTAGAATAATAAAAACTTTAAGCTGGCGCACCTAATTTTTTTCTATTAAAATGTTTTTAAAATTTTGTATATAAAAGCTTTTTTTTAAGAAACCACTAAAACGACTTAATTTATGTTCTTGCATAATCTAATATTAGCTTGAATCACAGAGCATTCTGTTTTTAGCTTCAACTACAAAAGGAGTTGCTTTAGTCACACTTAAATGACGTTTTGGAACATTGACATTTACGCAAGACAAAAGGTTCAAAACTTCAATATAACCGTCTACTCTAAAGACTAGGAGATCAATAAGTTTAAGTTGGCTATTATATGGAGGAAGACTTAATGGGCTCTACCAGCTCGAATCCCTAAGAGCAAATTTCAGGAATCTTTTTTACATACGTTCAAGTCTTATTAAATGACATTAAATGAGTTTCAACGTGGCCGCACATCGGTGTTTGATGAGGCCCGCCGAGATGCCCCGAAACTGGCTACCACAGAGGATAACGTGTCAAAAATATACGATCTTGGCAGACCGCCGATTGAAGGTGCGCGAGATAGCTGAAACAGTAGGCATCTCAAAAGACCGCGTGGCTCATATCCTCTATGGGTATGAGAAAGCTGTCTGCACGATGGGTGCCGCGTTTGCTCACTCTGGACAACAAGCGCAACCGTGAGACTACAGCCAAATTGGTCGAATTGCACTACGAACTACTGCCCCATCTACCGTATTCTCCAGATTTGGCCCCGTGCGACTTTTTTTGTTAGTGGAATGAGGGGTCATCGCGGCCACGGGGGCCTACGAGTACTTAGCAGACCTAGGGAAAACCTATTTTTCGGATGGGTTAAAGAAGTTAGAAAAGGAGACTTTGTTGAGAAATAAATCGCCACTTTTCCAAAATGTTTGTTTTTCTTTTGTAGGCTAAGTACTTATCGGACCGCCCTCGTAGAAGATGTAAGAACTGTTCAAGGGACATCATTTTTAAAGGTGGAAGTATAGATCATTTTTATGTAAATAAAATAAATTATACTCGAACTTTTCTTCCGTACCATTACGATGCATACAGAATGACTGACTTTTATTCAAAATTCAGTTTGGTGTTAGTTTGAGCTTGGTCATCTTGTTGGAATGAAATACTCGTATGTTCAAAACCTCAGGTGCCGTTGAGTATCTTTGAAATATATTTCAAGAGACATTTCAATGGTTTGAATGTATAAAGGAAATGCTAAAAAAATGTTCATCACATTATCATAATTTCACTTTGATAAATTAAAGGATTTATTTTCTAATTCACCTTTCCTCACTTAAGCTTTAGAGATTATGAAAATTCACATAAATCATTTGAGACTTTGCTTCGTCCGTCCGTCGTCGCAAAACCACCAGAAAACGAAACAAAATTCATTTAAAATGAGTTAGTTAAACATGGCTTTTTGTTCATTTAAGCACTAAATATTTAATGCATCTGACAAGTGTCTTAATTGAATATCAATCAATCAAAAATAAAAGGACTGAAAAGCGGGACAACGACCAACACGATGAAAGCGACGCGACTACGACCAACGTGCTGATAGCTGATGTTTGCGAATTTCCAATGAAATTTGCAACCTCCCCTGATGTATGAGCTGAGCATATTACCAGGGATCCGTGGCCTGCCACAGTGATGACTGGTAAAAGGCACAAGGCTTTTGAATCTGGGCTGGGGTGACAGATTTTCAATTTGCCTACCGCTTTGGGCCTGACACAGGACATTCACATTTTTCTATAAATAAATTTAAACTCCACATAGCTCGGATTGTTCTCTTTTATAAATGCGCATTATAAGCATTTTTATTGATTTTCAAGGAAAGTATGAGAATAAAATAAATGGAGTTTTGCATCTAATAGACCACCCGTAGACTATTGTGTGGGTAAAAAATAAATATTATGTACGAGTATGTATGTACAAGCCTACATTTGTTGACATTTTTTCGGCTTGACGGAATTCCGTTTAATTTTTTTCCGAAAGAAAATTATTTGACAGTTTTTACGTACTCTACAGGGCAAGTAAAAATATTTCGAGGTTTTAGTCAACCATAACATTACGATGATGGGAAAGTCTAACAACGTGGGTTCTCCATAGAAATTGGGTAGGTATTTGTTCGTGTGTGCGTCTATACGTTTATGGTTCATCGAACTAAAGCCGTAGGAATGATAAAATCTGAAAGCCTCCCTCAAATTTGAGGAAACTGTCATGTGCGATAAACAATGATATTAGGAATTATCGAAACGCCATTTAAAAAAAAATAAATAAAATAGGATTTTGTTATAAGTAATGCAAGTTAATACATAAGTGTCAATGAGAAATACACATTAATTTAAGACATATGCATGCAAATTATAAAATAAACTAAGTGTCTGTTTCATCGTTGAATCTCATCATGCTGAGGATAACATCACCTTCCCCATCAAAGGAATATACATAGTTTAGTTTTATTAAGAATATAGAAGTACACTGAACCAAATTTGGTAGTCATATTGAAGAAAAAGTAGGTAGAATTGAAGAAAGGGTGATCAATATACGGTCAATGAAACCTATCCGTTGTTTTGAAGAAAATTTTGTTATATTCAAGAAATATTGTCATTTTGAAGAAATGCATAAAATTTTTCGTTATGGTGTTAAATCCACAAAATTTTGTGAAATTGATTAAATTTCGTGCTTCTTTCTTGAAATTATATAAATAAAAATAAAGTTTTTTATTAACTGTTTGGTTGTTGATTATTTTGGAGTTCTCTTCATTTTTCCTTTTCTGACTATATTCGCCTCTTTATGTGATTTTTTGCTGGAATGAAAGAATTTTAAATGTTATTTTTTTTTAATTTACCTCTGTGCCTCTACCGAGATTCGAACCCGAGTCCTCTCGCTTGCCGTGCTTGTGCTCTACCTATTGTGCCACTGTGATACATAAAATATCTTGTCTCAAAGTGCTACTCAAATAACTCTCTCGTGTTTTCGTATGAATTAAGAAATCTGATACCGAAATTATACCATTTTGTGCTACTTGTGATGTAAATACATACATACGTAGTAAAAAAAACTATTAATACAAATTTGTCTTTTCGAATAATTGCTTCATCAAAAATTAACAAATTGTTTTCGTAGATATGACAAAATTTCATTCGTTTGAATAAAATACTAAATCATTCATCATTTGAAGAAACCTTATTCATTTTGAATATTCAGTCTTCAATATGAAGAAAAATACTATGAAAAATTGTTGATTTGAATAATTGATTCTTCAAAAATTAACAAAATATTTTCTTCAATATCACCTACGCGATTTGGTTCAGTGTAGTCGCTTAAGTTTGGTAAGCCCAATCTGAAAGTTTAGTTTTGTAGGTCTATAGTCTAGAATAAAAATAAATACATTTTTTTAAAAAATAAATAATAAATAATTTAATTTACTTTATTAATTCATCCATATAAAGTTTCTTACTAATGATTGATACCGATCAGGTGTGACTCAAAGTTAGAGCTATTTGGTTCTATCGAGTTTTCAATAAAGACAAGCGCCAAGGATAAAACACGTCTTTTAGATTTTGAGAAAGTTGAAGATTACTACATGTTTCTCAAGTTAATATTTGTTTGATATATGTATTTAGTGGTTTAAAGTGGGCCAAATCGGCGCCGCCCGCCGCACAGTGGCCCGTTTTGACTTTTTTGGTTGCAAAAATCCTATCTTCAAAACGAATAAAGATATCACCATAATTCGTTTTTTATCCTGAAGGTAATTTCCAAGCCTATATAAGTGATGATTTTGAAAAAAAAAATTAAAGGGTGTTTCCGAATTTGGTGTTAAAGTAAGAAGTTTCGGATAAGGCGATTAACATAATTGCTTTTTAATTTACAAACGTCAAAAATCAATTTCTAAAGTAATCTGAGTAAAGGGACACTGTGGAGGAAAAAGAAAAAAAACCAATTCGAGTGAAACAGTGCGGAAAAAAGTAATCTTTTTTTAATTTGTATGTTATTTTTACTTGCGACTTATAGGTACTATAAGGCAAGTTATGCATTCGTAAAAAAAATCGAACTCGAGATTTTGATCAAAGTTGACATTACAATGATAGCGAAGACCAAAAAAGTGGGTCTCGCAATTCTGTCTGTCTGTCTGTCTGTCGGTTTGACTACAGCCAAAACGGCTCGGCCGATTTTCTTCAAACTTGGTAGATATGGGTTTTAATTTTTCCCTCCCGGACGTTTTTTTCTGTTTTTTTTTTAAGACCAAAAATAACGGTACCTGCCATACGATTTTTTTTCGAAATATTATAAATATTTTTTTTTCTCAAAAACTGTCCCACAGAATTTTTTAAAAAAAATTGTTATTTTTGGTAGCCCCCCTGGGTCCATTTTTTTTGTTTTTGATTTTCTCGAAAACGGTACAGCCGATTTGAATAATTTTCCTCCAAAGTTTGAATACTATTACATATTTAAATTTTCAATTTTTTATTTTTTGGATTTAAAAAAAAAATTCAAAATTATTTTTGGAAACTCAATATTTCGAAAACCCAATGCTTGATTTTTTTCAAACTTGACAAATAAAAGTTTCTTAACATAATCTACAATATTTGAGAAAAAAAATTTTTGTTGTATCTAAAACTAACGGTACCTACCATACAAATTTTAAAAAATGGTTTTCGGAAATCGTAATTTTCTCGAAAACGGTTCCGAGAATTTTGTTAAAATTTTTTTTCTTTTGATTAATCTTTACGATCCAGAATTTCATAAAAAAAAATTTTAGATCTAGATATTACTGACTGTACCTACCATAGAACGATTTTTTCGAATTTAGAATTTCTCATTATCGACATAACGGATTTCAATGAAATTTTTTTTAAAGAAGCTTAAGAAAAAATATTTTTTCAATTTAAAAAAAAAAGTTATTTTTTTTTTTTTGAAAAATTCGATATCTCAAGAACGGCTTAGTATTTTTTTTGGAAAGTAGACTTTTATTCGTACAATAATAAAAACTTAAGGTTGGCGTACCAAAATTTTTTCTTAAAAATGTTGCACTTAAAAGCTTATTTTTTTAAGGAACCACTACAACGACTTATAATTTTTGTTCCTGCATAAATTCATATTTGCATCCCAAGTAACATTTTTCCTCTCCTAAGATGCTCCAAGAGTTCAACTAGACTAATATAAAGGAGCTAAAAGTAATCTTAAAGAATACTTCTAGATAGTTATAATACTATTAAAAGTGTTAAATGGCCTAGTTATGAGAGGCTCTTCCTACTCATAGCAAGAACAGAAGTTTCTTTGCAATACTTGTTGTCTCCTTTATCGAGTTTTATTCTTCTTATGGGATGACAGATGTATATTAAAATGCCACTTCTAAGACTCTAATAAAGATCGGCAAAATCTTAATATGAGAATGCGTCTCTTCCAATGGGAGGTGGTAAAAAGAGAGCGATGTATTTGTAAGCTTTATAAAATTATATATCTTTCTAATTTAGCATCTTTTTTTAAGAAAGAAACAAAATACTTTTTAGTTTTGCGTGTGTATGTGTTATGTTTATGTCCAAAAAACTGATAGACTTGATATTTGTGATAGTATTTATTTTGTAAGTCAATTTATTACTATGTTATAATGGCGATGCATTGTTTTTATTGTTTTGCACATATGAGAACCGAAATATAAATGCGGTTGAAATTTTGTCTACTAATTCAAACATTTTACCTCGAAAAAAACCAGAGCGCCTTCATAATAATGCATTTTTAAGTTATTTCATTTATAATTTTTATCAAAAAAAGGGTTACCATGGATATTTTTCGAAACCAAATAAAATATAAATTTATTGTATGATGATATGAAACCGGAAATGTACAAAAATAATTTGACGGTCAAATTTAATACAAAATATACCCAAATTACACACTGAGAGGCTTATTTTGCACTTACACGAGAGATTAAATTTCAATTTTTCCCGTCGTTTTTTGGTATTACTTGTCACAAAAATAGATTATGAGGTTTTATTATCAACCGTATTAATAAGGCCATACGCAACAATAATTTTC
Source organism: Philhelius festivus (assembly GCA_963931855.1). Taxonomy (NCBI): domain Eukaryota; kingdom Metazoa; phylum Arthropoda; class Insecta; order Diptera; family Syrphidae; genus Philhelius; species Philhelius festivus. The sequence continues at coordinate 136,550,991 of OZ007555.1, read as the reverse complement.
CAGCAAATATAAATCGCGTATTGGACTCCAGGAATTAATTTCTCCCAAAAGCTGGAATTATTTTTATCATAAAAAGTAATATGTTAGGTGCATGTTTCATGACAAGGAATAGGTATAAAATGTCAGTATTAAATACTTTTTCTCACTCGTGCAATGCGGCATTACGTTGATTTATCTACATTATATCATAATCGTTTATTTCTATCTAAATATTATGCTGATGTTTTTTTGTAAGTAATCATAAGTACACAATAAGAATTCATTTCATTGATTCTTTCTTGTCATTTTTATTTGTTTCCTGTCAATAGTCACTCGTGTAAATGCGGCATTAGTAACATTTCAATTTCACTTGAACTTTTCACTATTATTTAGGTACAATATTAGGTGTATTTTATTCATTGCTGCATAGCTAGTGCAGCAAATTTCCCTCGCCAAACAATAACAATGTGAGTGCTGGCGAAAAAGAAGCTAGCAAAAAAAAAATTACAGTTGTGCTGGTGATAGAACTTTAAATTATTGAACATAATGTACATGTTTTGACATCAGATTTTGATATTTTCTATAATAATGGCCAACATTGAAATATAAATTTAAATTGGCATATGGAGTGAGTTTGATCGTTTTATTCGCACTTGAATGCTGAGCTGGCTATGCAGCAATGAATAAAAACACACCTATTGACAGATCTTCAAACATTGACACGATAAGTCCATTTTTTTCAGTGAATGATTGTTTTCCGTAGGTTAAATAAACCAATTTATTTTTTATTTATAACTGATAAAATGCTAATTTTGCAAGTATTTTATTAGGCAAAGCGATCATGTTTTTCGATTTTAAATCATTTTCTTAAAACTAAATTTTTCCTTCCTGCAGTACTAACATCTACTAAACGTCAGAAAGCAAAAATGATTTTAGGTTTGTTTTATTTTAATTGGGAAAATTATGTTCCAAACATGAGCAATTTATTTCTAACAGGTAGAAATTACACGAATATAATGCCAAATATTAATTTGAAATCGGAATCCATTTGCCACGATAAGTCTTAGAAGTCTTAGAAATAAATCTGATTTTACCAATAGAAAATAAACATTCAAAATGTTGTGGTAAAAATATTAATACAGAAAGAGTGTGACTTAAATCTTTGTTGTAACCGTATGCGTTTAGATATCATTCGAATAATAATGGAATAAAAAGCTTGCGTTGTATAAGTGCAAACAAAATTGTGCCAAAAACTCCACAAGCAAGGCAATTTGTTCTCATGTCTAATAGATGTCTATTTAATTTCAGAGAATATAAAAACTCCCAATAGAACATGAACTTTAAGTTGCTCAATGTGCAGTCAGCCTTACAACAGAGTTTCTTGCTAGCATGTGAAAGGGGTATTAAACAAATCGTGTATAAATGGTGTCAGCTGTGATGTGATTAATTTTGCTTTTTTATAATTGTTTGGAAATGATGTTGAAGTCTTTAGTTTATTTGTGGCCTAGAACTTCGTAAAATTGATTTTGTGTTACAAAACTAAGAATTTTTAAATTTGATAGTTATTAAAATATCCATTTATTTGTGTGTTTATTAAGAGAAGTGAAATGGTTAAAAGTTTTCAGTTTGGTATACCTCATTGCTTTGCTCTACAATGTACATACATATGTATGTAGATATGTATACATTTGTGAAGTCAAAAACGATGGCGCAGAAGTTTCCAAAACACGATGTGAATTTCCAAATCTTGAAATAAGTGCTTGTATATAAGTTTAACTTCATTGTTTTATAGATTGAATCACAATAAACAAATTACGGCAGTTTTAATATCATTTTTAATTCTCTGCCCCATCTTCCTTTATCTACTACAGAAATGTATACCAGAGTAAAGCATTTGTCAGTGTCAAACAGAAAACTTTTATCCATTTCACTCCGCCTAATAATAATAAAAATAAATAATTTTTTTTTAATAATAATTATTAAATGAATAAGTTTTTGTAATACAAAAAAAAATACGAAATACGACAAGATAAATATTTCAGCATTTCTTTACTATCAATAACCGAACCGAACGAAATAGATCATCTGTCAAACACTATTATGTTAACACCCTTTTCACATGTTAGCGAGTGACTTTCAATGTTAAGGCTGGGTGCACATCGAATAACTTAAAGCTTTTGTCCTTTGGGACAGTTTTCTTCTCAATTTTGTTCGCTCTTATATAAAGTACACTTTTCATTACAATTCTAATGGTTTTGAAACGCAAAAGCATACATTAAATATTTTAGAACCAAATACATAACCAGCGGAACTAATTTCTTAGGTTCTTTTAATTTTGATATTTTTTAAAAACATTTGCAAGAAATTTTAATCAGGTTAATAAGGTTAAGGTAAGAGGTCCTCCATTAAGTATTTTTACTTATCTCTGGATGTTCAACATTTGTGGTTTTGGTTTCAAATCTTTGTAATTTTCTGTGTTCGATACACAAATGTCAATAAATAAATCAAAACATAAAAATAAAGAATAATTGAATGTTTTGATGGCGCAGTATTTCTATCTTCTTGCCATTAATATTTGTGTGTTATGCCACATTTTTAAAAGTGACAAAATTTTATTTTTTACCAATCATAAAGCAGGATCATGACAAAAATTCGTATAAAATGACAGAAATAATTCCATTTTTGAATACCTGTAAATGCAGCATAAAAGTGGATTTACATGTTTTTGCATCTGCAAAACACAGAAAAGCAGAGAGAGACAGATGTGTGTCGAAACCCGAAAGTGGGAGAGAATACACAGGTAGTAATTACTCATTTTACTTCCCAAAAACTGCTATGACTTGTTGATACGAAACAATGCAATGAAAATTGAACTTACATCCGTTTTCTTCCATTTCGATGTAATGTTTTTTTTTTCATATCATGCGCTCGTCAAAAAAAATTATAGAAAAATGTGAAAATGTAGCAAATTTACAAAATGCAGACGAAGATACTGTAATAAAGATGAACATGTTCGTCTTTACTATAATCTTGATTTCTGCATTTCTCGAATTTCCTTTAATGCAGAAATAAAGTTCTTCATCATTTTGTTCTTTTCCCTTTATCTAACATATATGAATTCTGTATTCAAATGCAGATACATGTAAATCAACCATAAAACATTGATTTTATGCTGGCTTAAAAGTCTGACAAATTTTTCAATACATTTATAGTCTCATCTTTCAGAAGAGAAAACCAGTTGTCAGAGATTTGTTGGCGTTTTTTAATTTCTTCTAAAATTTCCTGTAAAGAGAAAACAAAATCGCTTGAGATTTTCTTAGTTTCTTTTGATTTGAATTCACATAACACATATTTTTTGAAAAAGTTGTTTATGTCAAAAAAATCTTCACATCATTAACAGAATTATTGTAATTAACCAACACTTAGTGCAGCATTAGGAATAAAACTTTTTGCAGGGAATTGTGCATGAAAATATGAAGTAATAAAGGCTCTAAGATGTAAATCTATACAGTTTTAATTAAAATAAATTATACGCTAGTTTTTTACTATAAAATAATTTTGATGCAATCGCAATAATGCGAAATAAAAACTTGAATACACCACCTAATAAATTTTAAGTCAGTGCTAAAGGTAAATTATTTTATTCAGTCCATACATTTTTAAATAATGGTAACCCTGAAAACATACAGAAAACCATTTTATCTGCATATTGAAATATGGCTGCCGCTGACGAGCGCTAACGCTTCCATTAACATCTTTATTCTATGAATAAGATTGCTAAGAGAATTGTTTCTAAGAGCCAAGAATTAAAGTTTTATTATGGAAACAGAAAACTTCTTATGAGATCTCAAATGCTTTTTTAAAACTTAAGTTCGCAGAAGTGTAAGCGAAACATAAACGGCTAAAATAAATGTATTAAACTCACCATTACGTGCGAGTGAGAGGAGAACATTGACGTGAGAAAAGTGAAGTTTTGTGAGTAGTTGTGCTCTTTGAATCAAAAGATAACTGTTCCTGTTCGTCGTTTAATAACTGCTGGTGTTTTTCAGTTCGTGTTAAGTTCGTTTGCATTTTATTCAGTTTATTTCGATATTCTTACTATTTTAAATAAATAAATTTTGTTCGGTCTGTTTTCTCTAAAAAAAGATGTTCAAAATTGTACAAACAATAGAAAGAGGGAGTATATTGTTGACTACTGTCCCTTCAGCATGGGAACAGGACGGCTTCCTTTTCTGGCCGACCTCAAGAAAACCAAAAAGTATGGCCAAACTACTCCGAGATCCGGATTCACACCCAGAACCTGGGTGGACGTCTCAAACTTGTTTAAAAAAAAGAGAGTTTGGCTCCTTCGAGGAGGCCGAAGCGGAAATTAACAGGATGGAGTCCAACAGTGATACAGATGGATCCATACTGCAGGCTCAATCTCCTCCGAAAAAGAAAAAAACATCCCGTTTCGGCGAGATTTATGGAGTTGACAAAAGTTTTGACAACATGTGTGAGACTAAGGTAATAAAATCAGCACTATCACGAATTCCATCGTAATCGGAAACTTGTTACGAATCCCGAAAAAAAAACTATTACAGAATCCATCTTAGTGGAAAATTTTATACAAATTGCTGTTACGAACGGATTTGATGATAGGTTTTCGTCGGAATTAGTAAAAGTTCCGATTAAGATGGAATTTGTGAATGGACTGAAGTATTATAAAATAAAACATAGAAAAGAACATTTTATTCTTTCAGGACAGTGACCAATATATTGATTTGAGTGACATTCCAGCCCTAGCAAATATTAATATACCGGAAATACAAATCGATGGGCATAATAGCTTTTCAGAGGTAAGAAAAGTCCAAATTCCTGTACGCAAAATATGCCAAGCAAAAGATATTAAAAAAATAAATGGAACTGCTCCAAAATGCATTAGATTATCTATTATTGCGGAAATAATTGATACATTTAGGGCCGTTTAAATCATTCTAAGTTACACTTGCATAATTTTTTTGTTAGTATTATGAATGTCTTCTGCTTAGGACCTCGGTCTTAATATTTAAATTAATTGAAGAAGCTATCAATTGTATTACAATTATCAATCTAAGAAGTTCATATTCTTAAGACCAATCTTCTCTCGAAATTTGTATTAAAATTAACCACAACGATTACAAATTCCGATAAATGTGCTGTGAAAGAAGTCAGACTCATTTACTGTTGGATAAACGTCAAAATTAATTTTGATTCCTTTACCAGCTCATCACTAAAAAAAAGTGAGTTCGTGTATTGCAACCAAATAGCAATAATTTTCAAAAAAGCTAGTTTTCAAAATTTTCGAAAGTCCATTCCAGCTCTGGTCTCAGTTTATTTGCTTGATTTTAATTCTTTAAAAAAAATTGATAAAAAACTCTTGAATTGAAAATTTACTGTAGCAATAATATAGATAATATTCGGATAAAAAATTCTACAATAAAATCTTTATTTTACTACAAAAACATAGGTGCCGATTATTGATGATCAATTAGGATTGGTTGAAATCAATGAACAGAATATTGCATTTGATTTTCCACAATTTATGAGAAACACTTCCGAAAACATCAAAGAGATCACCGAAAAACTAGATAAAATATTCAAAGAATTAGCGAAGCAACAAGTTTTCCACGAAATTTATATCGATATCATCACAAAACTCAACGAGAAACTCTCAGGCACACATCTTACAGAAATTTCATCTGAACTGCGTATTGGGATCCCCACTCTTGTGGATCTTAGGTTTCCGATAAAGTCCGAAGTTGATTTGGATGAAATGGAGCTTCACCTCAATGATCCCAAAAATATGAATGATTTGGTTTGTATAAATATCTTTCGAATTGGTTTAGTATTTTAAATTATTGATTTCGTGTTTTCTAATAGCTGCTTACATACCTACAAGTGTGCATGCAATTATTATGTTACACTTAATGATAGTTTTCGAACTCAGTTCTTAGTCATTTCCTCAGAATTATTATAACAATCTATTTGAAAAAGAATTTCCATTAATTGGAACCTTTAACGGCTTAGAATTTGGTTAAACAATATTTTTATTTCTCCAAAAAAAAACAAAAAACAATAATTTTGTAAGAAATTTAGTCGTCATTTAATTAACATAAATTCTGTTTTATATAAGGTGAAGTTAGATCACTTTAACATAGTAGATGCATAGAATGCGTTCATTTGCCAGTATTGCAGTTGTAGGTGTAATTAAATTTATGGAGGCAATCATCTAGAAGGATTCAAATTGCAAATACATTTATCTGTAGATTGATCTCGACACTCCAGTATGAATAATGTACTTATGTAACTGCAAGACTGAATCACAACAAATCCGATATCGTCTTTGGATTAGCTTTTATTCATTGTTGTTTTTTTGCTCTTATTTTATGTTCGGTATTTATAATATTATTTTGTTTTGATTTTTATACTTGCAACAAGTTTATTTAACACATCAAAAAAATTAAAAAATGAATGCAAACATAAGCTCAGTACAAGTACAATTCTTATCATTTTTGATGGCACCAATTATTCAATATAAAAACACCAAATATTCAAAACATAATACAAAGAAATTAAAACAAACAAAATAATTGAAAATACCGAACACAAAAACACTAAATAATACAACCAAACTGGTAGATGGTAGAACGCAAATGAAAATATATTCCAATTTCCAAATTAATTGACAGATATAGAAAGACAGACACACAGAAATATATTGCAACGAAAGAAGGGTTTACGAAATTGTCAGATACCAAGGATACTTCATTCATATAAAGAAACCTCAGCTGTTGTTCCTTTTTACCAACAAGCTGTTTCTTCTAACATACAGTGGGCCTAAATCCACCACACAAAGATAGTTGAAATAAACTCACCAGTAATTCGGTGATTATTTTAAAAATCGAAAGGACCCCTGTTTAGAGTGGGAAAATTGAGTTCCAACTGGTGAGTTTTATGTTGTATTCATTAGAATCTTTGAGGTGCCTTAACAATATCTGTTGTTATCATAGTTTTTTTATTTCTTAAGCAAAACGACACTATTGTGGCTAAACTCGGCACAGGTACTAAAAAGTTATATTGTTACCTCATAACCGAATACAACCATTTTCTTTTACTCATGTCACTACTTATATTCTTAAAGTAACAAAAACACTTGACGAGACAGAACTTTTCATGATTTGTATTCTCTATTCGTTTTCCGTTGGTTAAACTTAGGGATTTAGATTCCTAAAAAGAAGAGGAAAGGTAAAAATTGTTGAAGTAAATTTATTATCTTTGGGTTGATAAATCCTCAAACAAAACTAAAATAACTAATATGATATGTAATAAAAGGCTTATTTCTTAGGAATATTTATTTAGGAATTGATTAAAAAAAACGACATGGAGGATTAACGACACCATCACAAAATAAATGAATGGAAATTTTATACAAAGTATAGACAAGTAATAACACAAATAAACAGATTTTATTTTGTTTTTTTTTATGTTTCATCTCGAAAAGAAACTTAATTATTCCGAAGGTATTCAATAAAGTGAATTTGAATATCAACTCATTTATAAAATTATTAATTAGAACCTAAGTTTTCGGAACTTAATTTTAAGTAGAACTTCCAACAGGCAATTTTCAGATTTCGGATTTCTCGAACATAAGGCCATTTTCGAATTCAAGGTACATACATATTTTAATTTTCCGAAAACTAAATATTGGTTTCGACATCAATCGTTTTTATATAATAAAAAAATTAATTATTCAATATTCAGAAACTTGAACATATAACACAACTTTAAGATTCTAAGCAATTTGAACTTAAGTCGTCTATTTAATTAATTCTTTTGTTTTTTATTATTATTGTAATAAACATTGAATTAATATTACTATATGTTTTTAATACGTTTAACAGATTACAAAAATGAAAGATATTTGCGGTGAAAGCGGATTAAGAAACGCTGTTACTTCTGCCTATCAACTAGTTGACCGTTTCTTTACAAGGCAATTTTTAGTACACGTGACCTGGAGTGGAGGCAGTCGGTGTGAGGAAAAGAAAATTGGACTGAAAAATTTCAAAAATATTCTGAGTGCATTTACATCAGTAGTCAAACTGGCAGCAGGTTCTTTTGATGAACAAAAATGCAAGGATTTTGTTAGCATAGTTCTTCGAAACTCGAAAAAAAGAACAGAAAAAAATCCAAATATAGTTCCACGGGCTTCAGCACAAAAAAAAGTAAAAAACAAAATGTTCAACGGAGCTACTACAACTGACAGCAAACTTACTACTGTCAACGAACCTACAAATAATATCGAAAACATTTAATATTTAAGCTACCAACATTATTGTAATGAATTGATTTTGAGTTCTTCCGTGTATTGACTTTAAATTTTAAACGAGACTGACTGTTCCGCAAAACCAAATTAAAGTATGTTTAATTAATCGATTAGAAATCAGCAAGTTGCATGTATAATTAATAAAATATGTAATTTGCTTAACTCAAAACGAAATTTTCAATTGATGATAGTAATAAAAATACTAAAAAGTACCTTTGTACATATACGTACGCGCATGAATAGATTTTTATTTATTAAAATGAAATAATTATTCAGCAAAACATAAGCACAATATATACGTAATACACATATGTATATATTTATAGTAAATATTATTTATTGTATTATTTTACTATTTATTTGTTAAAAATAAACTTTTGAACTAAAATTCAAGCAAGTAATCTTTAAAAAAAAATACTTATCTACCTATACGAATGAATTAATTTAATTTATTGAGACTAAAAAGGCACAGAATTCAAATACTTTATATTATTTTTAACAATTAATTATTTTTAAATAAAAAACTTAACAAAATTCTGATTTTTTGTTTTTAATTGTGGTATTTGGAATTTATAGTGTTTTAACCCAAAGTTAAAGTTTTTCGGTAACAAATATGGAATCATCCAGAATAATAATTAAACTTGGAACTTGAGCATCAGATGCTACTTTTAGCAACGCAATCGTATTTTGTATGTAAACAATGAAAATTAAAATACTTTAAAATAAAAATATGTTATTTATAAAGAAAGAAAACACAAAAAGTATAACTTGCGGTTTGATTTTTATTGATTCAGTATCTAAGCAAAACGTAAGGGTAATAAAGAAATAATAAAAATTACATTATCTTATTTTTTCTTAAAAATATTTATTTTTTAGTTTGTGGTGTGAAGTAGAGGTATAAAAACATGTTGGTTGTCCCTGTATTTTAAAGAAACCATTTTGTGTTTTATATCATTTAAGCTGTATATTTGTTGGTCATTTTCCTTGCCATCTGAAGAATATATATTTAAAACCGAAGAACGAATTGGCGTCTCAAAAAAATTTTCTTGGCTTTTTAAACTGCAACCGCTAACAAATATTTGGTTATTTTTTCCCAACACAGCTTTTTTAAAACAAATTATTTTGTTGTTCTCTTTTGTAAGAAACCATTTGTTTTTATTTTCACTATTGAGTATACAACCAATTGAAAGATGAACGGTGTTATTTATTAAATTGTTATTTTTAGGTTCCTGATTCATGCCGCTGTTCGTTGGTACATAGCTCGATTCAGTCAATCGCCTAGCGACCTGCGCCAAAGCATTGTTTCCATTTCTTAACATATTTTTTATTTGATATAGCTTACTTTCAAACGGATAAGCATTGAATGTCGAAAGGATTCCCAGATATCTCACATCATCTACTACATGTGAAAGATTATGAACGTTACTTGTTATATGCTCTTCGCCATATATATCTCTATAGAATTCAATAAAATGCAAAAATAATTCGTGAGCCAAATTAAGGTGCATTTTGTATGCAGTTGAAGAACATATTGTGACAGCGCAAAAAAATACCAAAAAGTGCTGGTACACTTCTTGTGTCAAATGCTCTTTTAAAATAACAATTCCAATATAATATAAGAATGTTCGAAACTCCAAAGCTTTCCAATGGGCCAGGCAATCTAAGCCTCTTACAGCTCTGTGGAGTTCTGATGGCATTTTTATGTTTGTTAAATGCTGTGAAATACAAAAACTCTCCCGAGCGCTCCATTTCGTTCGAAAGTTATTGAACTTTCCATCTCTCCACCCAATAAGAAACCTTTTCATGATACCTAAATCTATCAAGTGTAAGGAATCTGCAACAGGAAAATTAATAATCATATCAAGGCCGGGAAGTTCTTCAAGGGGAGTATAAATTTTGTGATGCGAGTCACAATTTCTTTGACGAAATGCCTCATCAGTTCTTTTACTGCATTCGGTCCTTGGAAATATGTTGCAATGAGATATATATGAATATTCTCCAACTGTCGTACATTTTTGGCAACCATTCTGCCCGTTAAAGTTGATAACACCTATTTAAAATTCAATTAATAATTTAATTGATTAATGTTATTGATTTGTTTACCTTTGATAAATGCGCGAGCTGGTGAGTCACAAATAAAAGAGCGAATTTTAACTTTTATATTGACGTGATCGTTAACAGCAACACCATTTGTTAGAATTTCGTTTGCTTCGTTTACAAATGGTCTTATATAAGATTCTAGACTTGAAGGTTTTCCCTTGCCACTGTAAACTCCTATGACCATTGGTCGCAAATGAGGTTTTTCAAAAATATTGAATAAAATAGGCCAAAATTCTTGTTTCGAACTGTTAAATATTGGCAAACCATCAATGTTTATATTGATTGAAATACTTATTGGTTCATTTAAATCACAAAAGCATTGTTTTAAGCAAAATCCAAGGCCTTGGTGCCAATACTACCCTTCCAAACCCACTGGTTGAATGGTTGTTACAATCGGTGTTTGAAGTAAAGTTCTTGGGTCTTTTGGCAATGCATTGGGATTCCTTTTATTACATAAAAGAAGCAAAGTTTTCAGTGCAAGATGGCTGATATTAAATTGTATAGCCCATTCCCTTAAGTCTGTTCTATAAGCATGGTTTTTTATAAATTCATCCAATAATATGTTGTCCTCGTCATCATTTTCACTGCATGTAGAATCGTAATCATGGGACTGGAAAAGTAGGTACATACGTCTTAAATTCATATTCGTGAAAATTTAAACATTTAGCTAATTCAAGTTTCTGAAGGACCCAACATTTGCAAAGCAAAACATTTGCAAAAGCAATACTACGCAAATATACTACTTTTTATATTTTCACAAGCAAAAGGAATATACTTTATGCATTTTGGAACAAATCTTCTTATTTTTTTTTTAATTGAAATGTTGGATTCTTTGCACGATAACTTTTGCGAGATCTCAGAAACTTGAACTGGTGGATTAAATCCAAACATACTTCTCTTTGGTTTGGTGGAAAATTTGAAGTTTGCAATCCATCTTGATTTCTAACTGAGGTGTTTGGAACAGAATCACTTAATTCTAAGAAAGTAGATACTTTGGATTGTGAAATATCATTATCCAATGCAACAGCTTGAACTTTTTTTATTTCTTTTTCGCTTTTTTTGTCATTTAATAACTTCATATACGCTTTCTGAACTTTTCTTTTAAACGATGATGAACTTTTCAATTTTTTCCAGTTAAAGTTTTCCATTTTAATGAACTTTGCTTAAAACCGATTAATAAATTTTGTATTTGACTTCCAAATGTGACATTTGCGAAATTAGAAAATGGTTTTGTTTATATAAATCCTATAATATGATTTCAAACATTGGGAATCTCATAAGGATCCTACTACAAGGCTTTTATTCTTCGGGCTCTAGATAGTTTCTTTATACAGGAGGTATAGAACTGCGTTTCTTTTAGGGTTTTCATAGAAGTATACAATGACTAAAACTCTTAAATAAGACTTGTTATGGGATTATAAAGACATATTAAGAGCTGAGTTTACAGAAAAGGATTCTTTTAAGACTATAAGTTTATTGAATCTTATTCCAAGCAGAAAAAGTAATTTAGCTATAAGATTTAAGTATTCTTAAGCTGCAAAAGTACTTTACGCTTAAAATAAAACGGTAATGAAACCATTTTGCGTTTCATAATAAGATATTAATACTTAAGTATAGCAATGGGATATAAAAGAGCTTAATGGGAGTTTTTTTCAGATTTGAAGAGCTTAGGTCTGGAGAGTATGTTAGTTGGGATAGCATTCTGTTTTTATCTCTTACTACTAAAAGAATTTAAAAAATTCATTTTATCCTTATGAACAGTTTTCTCTAATAACATTCGTTTTTAAAATTCCTAGTCTATTACATAGGAGCAAGTTCGTGCGACCCAGTCGTGCATTTTATTTTTTTTTAATTTTTGATACATGCCTTAACGAAGATATAAGTGGTAATAAATAAGTTGTAAGCCTGTTAAATAGGTCTTCATTCTGCCAAATTTTTGAAACTTTGCACGTATTTTGATATTTTTTTTCTTGTAGTTTTTTTTTTGCACTCCTGGTTCCTGGGCTTCATCTGACAATTCTCGAAGTAGTAGTGATAGATATTCGATGATATTTTGACTATGAACCAATATTTTATGACCAGTAGGTGTGAGTAGCTTTTCAGGATACTTTAGTTTTAATAGCTCTGCTGTTTTCTTGGTATACTCTCCAAATTTAACTGCGTTCACTACTTATCTGCAATTCAAAATATTAAGTAATATTTTGAGCCTCGTTATAACCTGTCTATTGACTCTAGTTATTAAAGCACCTGATTGTTTAAAAAATCTCCTTGAAGTGTTTCCATCATTAGTATTTCCGAATCCTTGCTTTGGTTTATCCACATCAAGTTCAAGCTTGTCGAAGGGTAAGTTTCAGAATAAATTCCATGCACCAGATTCCAACATGCAATGGAGAGATTCCATATTCGTAGTCATGTTCGTCGTTCATTCGATTCATCTTGATTAATGAAGCTTTTTTGTGTCTTTTTATGAGACATGACCGCGTAGACTTTGTTTCTGTTAATTCGTTCAAAACTTATCCGTTAATCATAGTTAAAAATACTTTATAAAATATTTCAATGGTATATCCATTTTTTTTTTCAATTATGCAACTGCTCGACCTCGCGTTTTCAATTTCAATTTTCAATTTCAATTATTTTATTATATTCCAATTTTAAAGTTATTTAACAAACATTTCTCAAAATTAATAGTGGAAGTAAAATAATAATGTACATTCTTTAACTTAAAACTAGTGAAGAATGACATCTTAATAATGTAACAAATTAATAAATATCTGATGTGGGGTGACAATCAGTTATGAACAAATAAATAATTAATTTTGTTTTTATTTCATTTTTAAAAAATTAAAAAGAAAAAGATAATAACAAGATAATAAAAAAGAGCAATTAGATAAAAATAAATTAAGCAATATCAAGCAAAAAGATAATAACTAATTTAACATTCAATTGTGCTTATGATTAAGAAATACTTCTCAATAACACTTCAACGGTAGCAAAATCTATTGTAAATAGCCAGTCTTTAACTTTTCTGAGGAAGGAATGAAGATTAATATTTATTCGAATGAAATATGGCAGTTTGTTAAAAATTGAAGGAGCTGTGACGGTGTAGAAGTTTGAAAAGTGGGTTCTGTAAGCAGTAGGTATATTCACAAAATGCAAATTATTAACACGTAAACTGTAAAACTGATAATTTCTGCTAGGAATATTCCAACTTTGTTTAAAGAATTCTTTTAATACTTTGAAGATGTAAAGGTGTCTCATTGGTAAGATACTTAAATCTTTAAATAGAGGCCAGCTGTGTGCCAAACGATTTTTATTACAAATTATCCGAACTAAATGTTTTTGAGCTGTAAGTAAATGATCAAAAGAGTTATAGTACGAACCCCCCCACCTTGCAATGCCGTACTGCATTTTAGAGTGAGCCAGACCATAATAAATTGTCTTCAAGACTTGTTTGGAATAAAACTGTTTGATAAGATACATTTTCTGTGTCCTAAAACCTGCTTGAGTCTCTTGGACAAAATTCAAAAGAGAGCTATACAAATGATAGGTGACCCTTGTCTGACTCAAACATTTGAATCTCGAGAACCGCCGCAATGTTTCATGCCTATCATTATTTTATCGGTATTTTCATAAACAGTGCTCTAGTGAAATAGCCAGTTGCATTCCTCCCCTCAAACAATTCAACCGTAATACTCGAACTTCTAGGAATGCTCATCAGTTTACCCTTGAGCCCAATTTCGGACGTACTCTCAAGTACAGAGATTCTTTTTTCAGCCGCATTACACGAATGTGGAATGCTTTACCCGGCTCAATGTTTCCCACTCATTGCAATGTGCAGACATTCAAAATCAATGTTCATCGGTATCTCCTTTCTCATCCTATCCTATTTTCCTAATTGCTCGCACTGTGTTTAACATTATGAGGGTATTCATAACCCCTTGAGTGCGCGTATAATATAAAAAAAAAACAGCAACATATGGGATTTGATGGATTGCATCTGAATTTTCCAATTCAAATTGTAGTCGATTATAACTCCTAGATATTTGTATTGCTCCACACTCCCAATTTTAAAGCAATTTGAAGAGCAGTTAACATTACCAATAAAATTTCTTTTACCACAATTATGGACAGGTAAACAAAATTGTTCGCAGTCCTGTGCGTGGAAAAGAGATTAAAATCATATAAATCATTACCAGATAGTTTAAAAGAAATTAACTTTGTTTTCTCGCTAGGGATCAATTTATGTACTGTGAACCAGGTCCTCATGGTTTCTAAGTCCTCCGAAATTTTTACAATACACTCGAAATTCGAATTGAACTGATATGTATAGGCAATGTCATCTGCGAAGGCAGTGGATAAACCATTTAGATTTAATTCAAAAATGGAGTTTATGTAAATCAGAAACAACAACGGACCGAGAACCGATCCCTGTGGTACCCCATTTTTTAAAACTCTCGATTCATTTAAAATACCATCGATGCTTACTTTTTGTTCCCTGCACTTTAGATAAGAGAAGAATCAGTTGTATATAACACCCCTAAAACCAGCACGATATAATTTTTTTTAGCAATAAGTCATGGTCAACCATGTCAAATGCTTTTGTCATGTCAACAAAGAGCGCCATTGAAGATTTATTACTATTGATACCATTATATAATTCAGTACAAACTTTAAAAATAGCGTCCTCTGTTGACAATCCCTTTCTAAATCCAAACTGATTACAACTGAAGAATTTATTTTTATCTAAAAACAGAACAATGCGTGATTTAATAAGTTTTTCGAAAATTTTAGAGAAAGTTGGCAGCAATGAAATGGGCCTATAATTACATACATTTTTTCTATTACCCTTTTTGAAAAGTGGAATTATTTCAGCACATTTTAGATGTTCGGGAAACAGCCACTTAAAACACTTAAATTAAACAAGTGACATAATACGTCAGCTACATTTGGGCCAATTTTTTTCAATAAGATGCTTGATATACCGTCGCTAGTACTGGAGTTCTTGCTTTTAACGTGCAAAATTTCTTTGTAAACTTCACTTGAAGAAAATGGCTGAAAAACAAAGCTGTTAGATTGCATATTATCAGTGAATATGGATGAGATATTGAAACAATTGCATCCTGAAGGAGGTTCAAGAGACGGTTTAAGTTTTTCAGAAATATCGGTAAAGTATTCGTTAAATTTGTTGGATATCATCTTCGAATCGTCGATACAAATACCATCAATTTCCAAACTGTCAATGACTATAGGTTGTTTACTCTTACCAAGAATACTATCAACGACTTTCCATTCTTTTCTTATATTACCCCTAGCTTGTTCAAACGAATCAGAATAAAACTTATTTCTAGCCTCTTCGACCTTCTTATGAGCGGTTTTGCATAGACCAGTATAATATTTCTTAAGTTTTATTTTACGAGGATGCTTTCTACATTTAACTGCAAATCTATTTTTATTTTTTAATCTGACTAAGAAGATTATGACTCATCCATGGTTTTAAAAATTTTTTACTTCCCAAAGAATGTGATACCAAACTAGTACAATTTTGTATATGTTTTTGTAAAATTTCGAGGAACAAGTCAAAAGCAATTGATGGATTATTATTTTCTAAGTAAATTGGATCCCAGAATTCATATTTTAAGCTTTCATTTAGTAAATTATAACTATTATATATTTTTCTTTTACTTGATGATTGTTGCTTTTAGATGAAACTGTATTACATTAGTCCAGTCATATGATGATCTGTTATTTGTAAATCATAGACAACACTTCGAAGCAAATTTGAATTATTTTTTTTTAAGCCGCATAAATATATGACCAATGCAGGTCGTCGTCGAATAAGTGACTCGGGTCGGTTCGTTGATATAAATCTTGAGGCCATTTGACGCCATAAGAAACAAATATTTATGGGTATCATTGTCGTTTTCATTCAAAACGTCTAAATTAATGTCTCCTAATACAATTATATTTTTATCTTTACAAGTATCAAAGTATTATTTAGCTCATCAATGAAAACACCTTTAGCAAATTCATGGAATCTATACACGCACAACATAGTATACATATCATTCATAAAATTAAAAGATAACTTGATAATATCAGCGCTATGAAAACTAAGCTTAGACCAACTGCAAGCATAACCATTCTTTACGAAAACTGCTACACCACCAGATGAGTATGTTTCGTTGCAATTGCCAAACAGCGTATACCCTTCTATATTATAAAATTCTAATTCCTTCTCAAAAATCCATATTTCACTCAAGACAATAATGACAGGTAAATAAGAAAGTGATTCAATTTGTGTTAAGAGAACTGAAAAATTTTTTCTCATGCTACGAATGTTTTGATGTAAACAAAAACTATCATCAAAGTTTAGAGAAGAGACTGGGTATTCACATGCATTTGGGACTAAACACAAAACAGAATTAAGAGAGTTCATAAATTATCAAAATCAGAAACACAAATTATTCTTACTGGATTATCACCCTCCTTCTTCCGCATATAAACTGTTCCATTCTTAGTCCATACATATTTATACCCCTTCTCCCCTTTCAGTGAAACTGCAGTGTTGAGTAGTTGACGTCTTTGATACGTTAAATATTCGTTCACGTACATGTTTAAATTTTAAATGATGATTTTATCCTAATGTTTCATCTTTTTTGCCTTAAAAATAATTATAATTATAATTTTATGACACCGCAATAAGATAACTTGTCTACCTATAAATTTAAATATTAGAAAATTCTGTAATCCGGTTAAAAGCAATAAATAAATATCAATTTCTGGCCGTAATTTAGTCCTACGCTAAGACAAATACATACATACTTAAAAGTTTTATTAGAGATTTAAAAAAAAATAGCTATAAATTCCTTTCAAGAAACTTAGGTAGTAAAAATAAAATATGTTTTTCCTTTTCAAAAACAAAATCATTTCATTTAAATTCAATGCACACGAAACAAAGAACTCATATAATCTGAGATTTAATTTTACACTTAAAAAAGGCATGAACAAAATGACTGACTTCATCAAATCGAATCTTTTTACTGCAACTTTACGCAACTGAGTTTTTGGGTTTATGTTAAGAAGTATATAAGGATTTTTAAATTGTTGAGTTTGATTTAATGTCTCTTAAACCTTTTTTCCTGTTCAATTTAAAGTCGAAAAAGTGTGCAAAAAGTGGTGTTTCAAAAAACATAAGCCACGCAGTCGGGCACCAAAAACCAAATGAAATTTTTACTTGCGATATATGTAGGTACTACAGGGCAAGTTCTGCATTTCGAACTAACGGTACCCCCCATACACGCGTAATGCATAATATTATTTATCTCGAAAACAGCTCCAACGATTTTGATAAGAAAAATTAAGTGTGATACTATGGATATGGACTACATTTTGGTCCAAAAAAAAATTTGGGGGGAAATGTTATTAAGGGTACCTGTCATAGAACCGTTTTTTGATTTTCGAATTTCCCATTAACTGCTCTGAGGATTTTAACCAAAAATTTTCAGCAGGTTTCGTCTTAAGTTTAAAATAATATTGTATATAAAAATATTCGAAAAAATATTTGTTGGGTTTTTTTTGAAAAATCAATATCTTCAAAACCTATGAACGATTATTTTTTTGAAATTATTGCCTAAAATCAATATTATTAAATACTTAAAATTCGAACCCCACATTTTTTTCTTGAAAAATTTTAAAGAAATTTTTTATATAAAAAATGTATTTAATAATAAACGATTTTTTAAAGTTTGTTTGAATAAATTCATACTTTTCTAGAAATCAGACGGCAATTTTATGCATTTGAACATTATTCACCCTTATTGTAGCAGGCGTTTCGCTTGAACGAAAAATGTCATTTTCAAAGATTTGTATTATGAATGGCGTTTTAGAGTCGTTTATCGTTATTTTTCGAGTCGTAACGCCATACTCTGAGTGGAACGTAAGTTTTCGTATGAGAAATGTCACTCATCTGTATTATAACTGTCGTTTTTCTCGACTTCTACGACTCTCAGAACGCTATTTTTTATCGAATATAATTTTTCAAACGACTTATTGTCGAAATTGGATAAAGATGTAAGTTTTTTTTATTTTATTTTTTATTATATTTGTTTTATTTAAGGGTGAAAATAACTAACCCAATACAGATGCAGTATATCACTGAAACTTTTTTTGTGCTTGCAGCTTCCGCGTTAGGTCTTGCAGTTGAAACTGATGCAGTTTCTCAAAGCCTTCGAAAGATATTTCCAAAAACATTTCGAGAAGGAAGTCGTCTGTTAGGGTAAAGTTTCTGGTTTCTTTGTTGTGCTCTTCTTGAATTTCCATTGCACAACCCATAAACGAATAAAATGCCTGCGTATTCTTCTCTCGTAAGTAAAGGCATTTCAAAAAGCGCTCTTATCAAATTTGATAATCTGAGGAATGAGTTTTGAGTTTTTCTATTCTTTTATACTACATATTTAGTTAATTTACCCATTAAACAGTCATCCCCAAAATTTAACTTTCCCTGTGAAGGGTTATGATGATTAGGATTTTGACAGCAAGTCAAATAGGCATAAATACACTTTTTACCCTTTTTATAATAGACTAATAGCCCACAGCAATTTTTGGGTGTGATTGATAACAAAAAATAATTAGCATAATTAGATAGGCCTTTAGTAGTTATTTACAAATGTGAACGTCTTGCATGCTCTAGTGGGAGCAATAGTGCATAAGAGTGCATCAGATATGCAGTTCTTTCCAAAGTCTAAAAAATTGTGATACAAAATTTGCCATAACTTCAAAATGAAGAGCTAAGTGCCCTGATTGCAAATATCGCGGTTCAAGACGTTTTGAAGGCGGTCTTTTTCGTGCAAGAAGTACGCTATTCTTATCGCGTCTTGCAGGCAGAAGGCTGTCTGCAAAACGTCTTAGACCTCAATACTTGCAATCAGGGGGCTTAACTCTTCATTTTGGCAAAGTTGTTATCACAATTATTTAGACTTGGAAAGAACTGCATATATGATGGACTTTTATGCACTATAGCTCCCACTAGAGCATGCAAGACGTTCACATTTGTAAATAACTACTAAAGGCCTATTTAATTATGATAATTATTTTTTGTTATCAATCACACCCAAAAATTGCTGTGGGCTCTCGGTCTATGAGTACACAGTCTTGAAAATTACCTAAAAACTAACAATTCTTGGAAAACCGCACCAATTGCAAAGATTAGCAATAAAAGTAGATCTTCCAAAGTATGATAAAATGTTTGGGTGCACTTATTAATGATTTTTGTTGTATTATTGTTTTCTTTATCAGGTCAAAATAAGAAAACTTTATGTTTTTACCTCAAAGTCAAAATTTTTCTCAGGCAAGAAAAATTGAACACCATTTAAAATTGAATATCTGGCAACCCTTAAACATATCAGCTCAATTTAAACGTAGACTTAAAGGCTAGTTTTTCTACTCAAAATAAAGTCTAAAATAAAAAATCTCAGTACTGATAAAGAAATTGACCTTAACATGGATTAGGGTACACAAAGTTAGCCTTTTTTTACAAAGTTGAAAATCAGACTACCGTAGAACAATTTTTTTCTTAGAATATGATCAAGAATCACATCACAAAGTATGGCACACGAATTACAGGATACTGTGTATTGAAAAAAAAGCACAAATTGTTTTGAAATATCTGTTTGTCAATGACAGATTTTTATGTGGAACGCATGTTGATTCAAAACGCCTGGCGTTTAAGTATCGTAATACCGACTCTTAAACGCCTTAAAAGTGACTCGACAGAAGAAGTGACGACTGACGAGTGTCGTTCAAGTGAAACGCCTATTATAATAAGGGTGATTATCTCTTTAAATCCATGTTTTATATTTATAAAATGTATCTTAAATTCCAAAGTACTTTTACATAAGAGCATGTTCGTGCGATCCAGTCGTGCATTATATTTATTTTCCATTACTGGAGCTTCAAACATTTGTTATTCCAATGAAGATAGAATTTTGGCATTATAGATCCAACTGAAATATGAATATCGCAAGCACTTTTGCATAAACGGGCCACTGTGCGCCGCGCCGTCTAAAATTGAAAATTAATATGATAGTTTACTCGTATTATATAGGTATATTTCTCGCATGGTAATTTTCTTGCATGATAGTTAAGAAGTGACAGTAAAGCGAGAGAATAAGAATGCAACTGGCTACTTCGAGTGAGCTTTGCTTGTGAAAAAAGTGATAGAATGAAGAAATACATGAAACGTTCCAACAGTGTTCAAGAGATGGGAATGATTCCATGATAGCTCTGGATCCTGTTAGTTTTAAGATTAGCCAACGAAGTTCGTCGTTGACACACATGCCGAGTACTGAGAACTTTTTGGCTTCTTCGATGCAAGAGCTATTCAAAGACAATGGCATGAAGGGTACATTATCCTTCGAAGGCGATCGACAGCATTGAGTTTTCCAAGCATTACACTCCACACAATCTTATATTATATATAATGAGCTAATCATACGATGCCGTTGTGATTCGAAAGGCTATGGACGTGAATTTGGACAAGAGTATGAGAAGCTGAGGCTATAGTCCTCGGCAAAACAAAGAAGTTTCAGATAAGAGATCTTTTATAAAAAGGAGGAAGACAGTCAGCGAAAAAAACGGAGCCCTGAGGAACACCAACCAACCAACCAATAAAATTTTTTATTGAACAATCTAGAAGGTAACTTTTAATTCCAAGAATAAAGATTTCATTGATACCAAACGCACGCATTTTCGATAAGAGAGCTTGGTGCCAAATTCCATCAAATGCCTTAGAAACATTAAGTGCAATAATCTTACTTTCTCCGGAGAGATATTGTTTGTTTTCCCTCAGTAGATCTCAGATCAGCTTCGTAAGAGGTGTCATAACTGGACACTGTCTTATAGGTAGACACGCCGCATGACTCGGTGTACTATTAAACTATTTCTACAGGAGTTGCTTGGACGAGGGGGAAGAGGAAACAATCCCACACCTTCTTTGTACATGCCCTACTCTCTCTTACAGACGCAAACTTCATCTAGGACACTATTTCTATAATGAACCAAGTGATCTCATCAACACAGTTATTAAAAGTCTCCTCTCTCCTTCGTTTTATCAGAAGCTCGAAATGGTTTTAACTAGTAAGGAATTTTTTGTTCCCTCTTAGATCGTGGTACTCGTATCTCAATGGACCTCTACTGGACCATTGGAACGTTTGCTTCGAAAGTCGTATTACCGGTCATTAAGAAGCTTTCAATCTTCAAGATATTTCTTGAGGAGGAGTTAAAAAGGGTAACTTTTCTTAGGAACAGGCTAAAGAAATACTGTTTTTCAACTTCTAAGGAAGATTCCAGGACAGTAGAAATGAAGGAAAAGCTTGCGCAAATTGCCAGCGATGAAGAACAGCTGTTCAGAATAATCGTAGGTATACCATCAGGATCAGCTTATTTGTTTATTACAAGTTCGCGAAGCGTTCTTGCAATAATACGAGCTGCCTCATTGAATGATTAACGTTCTCAATTACAGGAGATGCAATTGCTGCCAGGCAACGTAGAGCTACAGAAAAATGAACTGCGAGTACATTTGGCTTATATGAGGACGTGAAGCTATTTATCGGGTTGTCGTTGTAGATGAGCGTTTTAACCGAGGAAGAAGTTAAATTTTGTACGTTCTAGACAAATGACCAACATTTTGTACTGTCTTTCGGATATCGCAAGATTTTTTGCCTTTATTTCTGGTCTTGTAAGAATCTGGTTCTTTTTATAACCACGTTGCACTGGTTTCTGACTTCTTTATGATTTTTCCCCAGTTGGGTTGGCTTCGTAAGGCAGTAAACTTACTTATCTTAGGCTGATAGCTTCTTTACACTTTGTATCGAATCAATACTTTTCTTTTTGGATTTATACTCTAAATTCTGTAAGGAATAAGAGTACGCATTCCAATCAATCACTTCTGTGATCACATCGACACTGGCATCAACGTCACTATCGACAATAGTGACCAGTTAAGGATTCGACAAAAATTGTATTAATAACGTCCCAGTTAGCTATGCTATGTCGTATTGCGAAACGGTCTTAGCGGAATGTTTCTCTTTAACTGGATCAATGGAACACGAGAAATTGGCGATATTACACAACTCTTGACTGCAAGCAAAGCTTACCTTTATGTATCTGCTAGTGCATCAATTTGTTTTTGGTTTTGTCTTCGGCCGGACATATCAAAACTTTTTTTGTCATCTTTCTAGTGCATGGGACCCACTCATTCATTAATTTCCTAAATAAAAAAAAATTGATGTACAGCCTTATATAATAAGCTTTGTTTGTCACAGCAAAGATCAAAGTTGCAAGGACAAACAACGCACCCATATAATCTTCACAAAAGAGATATAATATAAAAACAAACCTTTCTTAAGGAACTTGTTTACCCAAAATGGTCTAAATGAGCATTTATTCTTGTAATGATGAAATTATTTAGAAATTAAGAATACACATGGCTCCACATCTTTCACGATACCAAATAAACTTCAATAAAGCCTTCAAAACAATGATTGTATTCAAGAGATAGGAGGTATACTACATTCTGCCGTCTTTTCAAATCAACTACAAAATCTAAGAAAGTATTATTTGTTGGTTGATAATAATGTGTATACCTTACTCAATTCAAAGTTCTTATCTCAAATTGTCCACAAAATATTGATCATAAAAAAATACAGCATGATCCTGACATTATGATAAGATGACAGACTTCCAAAAACTGAAAGAACCACAACCAAACTATACTTTACTCCTTAGCTATGACTAAACAGCAAAACAAACACTAGTTTGATGAAAGAGGTACGAGTATCTCATGATTTTTGTTGTTGTTGTCTTACCGACTTATGACGATGTTGGCTCGAGAAAAACTCCATGTATAAACAACAATTCAACTTTCATCAACATTCTTATCATGAAAGCTTTCATTACATCAAAACCTCTTTAAAAATATATAACCACACTCACTCATCCAACATGAAAACCGTAGAAAAAATCATAAGGATTCCTCTGGAAAAGAGAACTATCTCATTCCAGGCAAGGACGAAAAACAAAAATGGGAATAACAAGTCAGTCAGTCGGTCCATTAAACGAAGTCATTCATTTTCGAGCAAATAAGCAGAAAACACGCTGCCAAAATTTACTCTTGTAATCCAAGAAGAAAAAAAGAAACTATTAAAGATGGAAGAAGACTAAGGATCATACAATGTCTATCTTTTTGTATTATCACAAAAACAAAAAAAAAAAACAAACAACAAAAAATAGGAAGAAGAAGATAGTTGGTTCCCGGCCAAATGGAGGCTTGATTCTCAACCTCCATTTGTGTAGAAATGTGCTCATTATTTTGCAATTCCGAAAGATATTGTGAATGGATGTTTGAGTGCTTTAAGGACTTAGAAGAAGTCGTCCTGTCTCTTGGTCTGGATGATGATGGTAGTGTGAGGATGATGACTCTGCGTCCACCGCAAGCCTGCGGTCATACGAACTTATTAAAATTACGAATAAGAATATTGTTGGTTGCCAAAAATTTTAATTCAAACTTAAATGAAGTGAGATGGGGTCTTACGTCGATTTCAAAGTTTGGGAAGGTTAATTATCTTCATTTAATTTCATAGTAAATTATTGTTTTCAATTTGTCGGCTAGTTTTTGATTTTGAATTTTGCAATTAATGTTATAATGTACTTTTCGCTGTCGGGTGGGACAACAGGAAATTATCAAAATTAGTTTTGCGGATGAAAACAACCCGAACATTATAAATTTTCGATCTTTCAGAAAACAGGTTGAGTTCATAATTTTAAAGATACAGTAATAATGTAATGTTTACGTTTTTTTTACATCTTTAACGTTATTTTTTTTTTTTCAAAAACATTATTTTACTAATTAATAATAAATCAAAATCTACTTTGGGTGTTATTTTTGACATATGAGTGGTATTTAAATACCACAAAGAGTTGTGATACTTTTTCTTCGTGGCTGAAGTAAGCTCCCTATACTCTGTTCAATTTATATTTGCAGTACAGGCCTTATGGGAGAACTTTTTCAGAAACACTGGCGCCTGTTGCTATTTGCATGGCACCTTAACTTAAGAAATTGACACTGAAATAAGAAACATAATCACTGAGTTACATTTAAATTGTGTGTGTAGTCTTCTTTGAGTTCAAGTACATCCCACCATGACCTATCTGCCCCCCCGGGTGAAAGGAGATATAGGAGGTTTCCAAGGTCTTAAGGTTTTTTATTGAACTTTATGTATACATACAATTGTAAAACTTAAACTTAAGGATAATTTGAATAAAATAAAAATTTTGTTGTAACATACACAACTTATAAAATGATTTACCCCCAGTTTCCAAGTGAGAGTTTAAACTTAAGTTCAGCTGAACCTGAACTGGAGATTAAATTTGAAGTTCAACTCATCCGGTTTCAGAGTCTAATATGAACTTCAGTTCTATTGAACGTAAGCTAAGTAAATTGTTTTCTCTTTCTATCTGAATAAAAGAAAAAACAATCAAGGACAGTTTGCTTTGTTTCAGTTGTGACCCGTGACAGGAAAAAAAAAATGAAAAATGAAAATAAATTCTATTTTAAAATGTTTGAAGGTGTTGTTGAACTGAAGTTTAAACGGCAGAATAGTGTCGTTTAACTTAAACCACAGAATGAACTCTGTTCAAGGTTTAAATGAAACTGTGAAACCAAATTTGTTGTTGAACTGAAGCTTAAACCAAAAGTGGAGTTTAAACTCCCACTGTGAAACTGGGGGTTATAAACTCAAAAAATTATAGCATTTATAATGTACATGGTAAAGTATTTAAAATTAAGATAAATTGGCTTGTTTTTTCTCTCAGGTTGTTCCGTCCCGGTTGTCCAGTTGGTGGTTGGTTGGTAGATGTTTTCGGCCACGGTGGTATATGCTGACCCCGCGTCAGCGTAAAATCGCACTGCTTGTTTGTTGTCGGTTGGGATCCTTTCTAACATATCCGAAGTAGTAAGATATCTAGGCTCTGGATGTCGTTCCTGGGTGATCATCCTTCTCATCAGCGAATAAACTTCCTTGCCAATAGCACGAGAAATTGGTCCAGTACTTTGATTTTGGCTTCTTCATAGACCAAGATTAGCCCTGTGCTTATCCTCACAATTTTCTTTTCGAAGAGTTGAAAAAGGAGATGGGTGACTGATCGCCAATTTGCAACCAACCCTAATTGACAATTTGTTTATTAAAAAAATACTTTGAATCAGAGTTACCATTGCCCAGTTGATGGAAATTCATATGGCATTTTCTTTGGGTTAAGGGTTCGGACTAAGGTTTTAAATTTCCGAAGTAAATACGGAAAAATATAAAGTAGACCAAAATTTGCGATGTAGTTTTAGGAAATTACAAAAAAAAAAACTAATTTTTTGAAACAAAATTTTTAACAAAAGTTTATTCTGCACTGGCAACTGAGGCCATCGGCTTAGACAATACAACAGAGAGAGAGACGCACAGAAAGAAAGATCAATAGAAGAAACGCATGCATATACTGTTGGTATTTGAACGGTCCTCCATCCAAGTACTAACCACGCACAATGATGCTTGATTTCGCTGATCGATGGGAAGCGATGCTTTTTTTTTTTTTTTTTAAATTCATTTTTATTTTTCATTTATCTTAAAACTACTTAAAGCTAGACAAAAATTCATGAAACTAGCCTAATTATCCAACCAATAACTTAAAACTAACTTACTGGCCCTATGCGGGCGCTCTAAGCTTAACTCTATCTTAAATCTAATGCCTTTCGGCCTAAAAAACTATCTTTATTTTTTTTTTGTTTTCTCGAGAAAATTTAAAAAACTCGGATTCTTTAACTTTTTATATTTTTTATATAAAACTTACAAACTAAAGTAAAACTAATTAAAACCTACCTAAACCAACTTAAACTACTTAAAATAAACTAAAACTAAACTAAAACTACTAAAAAACTAGAACAGCCACAGCAGCAGAGAGTTGAAATCATTAAATTTTCCACGGTGCTTACGTTTTAATGATTCCTTAACTTGATTTTTCAAAGAGAAGAAGATCCTTAAATAGAGTAGTAGATTAAACTTGTTCTCAAAATCGAAGTTGATCTACGTCGATCGAAGTAAAGTCCGATCCCTAGGGTTTTGCTATGCAACTTTCAGGATGTAAGCTTTTAAGAGCTTGTGATAGCAAATATTTCTACTTAAGAAAAAAAGGTGTTGACGCTTGGTGTTTTTTTGTTTTCATATTTTAGGTTTTCTCTCAAAATGTATGGAAAACAGTTAAAAATGAAAAACAATTGTTGGCTATTATCTCTTAGAAGGAGTTTTTATTATGAATTATGAAGGTTGACACTGAAAAACGGCATCGTTGTGTCGAACACGTTGAGAAAATGATTGAGCCAAAGATGTGGGAGATGGATTTCTTGCTGAAGGGGCAATGGAAAGCTGGATAATAAGCTTGAATGAAGAAAGCAGTAGCTGCAATTACCTGTCGGAATCGGGTTATTAAGTTTTTCTGTGATATATTTTTTACCTAGTAAGGTATCAGGCCTACTGGGGAAACTTTTAAAAGTAACGAACCTGCTATCTTAGCTCTTGGTGGTGTGGAAAAAGATAGATTCAATTTATTAAGGTCAACATTTTTGATTATAAAATGTGCGTATACCTATACATATTAATAAATAGTTGGTAATTCTATCGATATTTTTGTGAGATTTGCGGCAATTTTAAGAGCTTTAAAATAAAGATAGCTTATTGGAATCCATAATGGTTACACTGAAAGGCAAATATCCTATCTTTCCAAAAATAAATTGAACAGAGTATAGGGTCCAGGATTCTTTATTTCTTGGATTGCATTTCTTACACGGTATTTCCTCTTATTGTCCCCTTACAAACAATACAATATTTCACAAAATAGCATATTCAAGAGTTTAAAATAATAAACCTAAGGAATAAAACAGTCGAAAACTCTCTGAAGTCTGAGCCTAAAGGAAATAAATGGTCGTTTTTGTTATAGAAATAGAAAAGTCCCATCTCTAGCACACAAATTTGTGCATTGAGCCACTTTTAGAGGATCTTAAAGGATCTAAACGACAGGGTATCCTTACAGGAAACCCTTGTCCAAGCAAGTAATCTAGGGAACAATTGGTTGCAACTCACGGAGAAGAACCTTGTCTAATGAGCTACTTGAAGAGCAGCTCAGAGGATCGAAACGGTCGGATTAATAAAAACAAAATATTTGGTAGTGCAACGGCTGTCTACCATTCCATTCCTGTGTGTGTGTTACCAGGAACACTTTCAATACACAAAAATAAGTAAACAATTGAATGAATTAATGGTTAACAATAATTCAGCAAGTGGATTCACCTTAAATGCTGACCTTCTCATACGAAAATGTTTTCTACGAACATCTTAAGCTATTTGTACACTATTGGAAGATCTTACGGTATTGTCAGACCTGACAATGTCTGACATTTATCTACCAATGAGCTAACAATTAAGTTGTGTGTGTACACGGTTGGTAGAAAATCTACTAATCTCTTAGAATTCATTGTCAGAAGTTGGCTGACAATTTATTTTCAGATAGCTGGCCAAATACGTACCAATTAATTGTAAGGGATTGGTAGATTTTCTACCAACCGTGTACACGCACAACTAATTTTCAGTTTTTGTTGGTTATGGAAACTGCTTCATTTAAACCTGTCTGACAATAAAAAAATTTTATGATAATAAAAAACACACATCTTACAATTTCTTCATTGTCAGAACCGTCAGATAACGATTAAAATTGGTTGGACTGACAAAAAATTGTGTGTGTACACGATTATCAAATACCTTACAACTTACCGTCTTGCAATAGTCAGATACATTTTCTGACAATTGATTGCAAGATTACACGATTTTTAGCTAGCGTACACATGATTGTCAGGTTTCTTACAATTAATTGTCAGACAAATTTTCTGACAAGTAATTGTAAGACCACATGGTTGTAAGACATTGTTAGCATGTTTTTCACTGACAGATCGGACAATATTGTAAGATTTACCAATCGTGTACACTTAGCTTTAGAGATATTCATTTATTGTGTAAAAAAATCAGCATTTTACGGAATCTTCCTGAATACTGATTTACAATTTATTCTCGTACTCCATAGCGCTCATCTATTGTGATTTATGTTTTCTTAAGCTTTAAAAAAGGGTGCAAACTTTTTAATTAGATCCATTTAAAATATTCAAAATAACACTTAAAATAGTTTCCTGTCCATTTCAAATGAAACTCACGAAGCTATACCTTCTTCGAAACCTCTCAATCCAACCAGTTAAACCAGTAGTGCTAGAAGAATTATGGACTGGCAATTCATTAAGTCAACCTTCGCAGTGACATTATGCAACATAGGAATCAAAGAATCGGAGTTGTGGTTCAATGAAGATCACTTATCAAATGTTGGAGTTCCTAATATTTTTCGATTTTCTCAATGAAAACAAGCAAACACGTTGAAACAATTCATTAAAAGAGCAAAATAAAGCTATAGCATATGCACTCTTTATAAGTAAACGGTAGATCTTAACTTCAAATCAAATAACTTTGATTTCAATTTTCATTTGAGTAGAAACTCATTCAAAAATATGTTAAATTTTTACTTTTTAACAAATTAAACTTATGTTAACTGTAATTATGTAACTAGGCTATTATTATGTTTATACTTCATTAGTCTATTTGAGATTGTTAACTCTAATTGATGTAAATAAATAAATAAATAAATATTTTTATTGTGGTTTAATCGCATTGTAAACATTTTTAAATCTAATGAATACCCTGAAATGATACTAAGACCCATTTGCTGATACAGAACATACATACTTATGTTTCACATAAACTCTTATGTGACAGTTTAAGTAGAGGAAAAAGTAGAACATAAGCGCTTAGGTTGAACATAAATATTTAAGTTTCGTTCAAGCAAATAGCCCTGAGACACCTAACTGCAATGGATACTGACTGGGCAGTATTTATCGGAACATGTGAACGCTTTACAACACGTACTAAATGGCGAGAGTCTGTTCTCATCCGGTATAATGCATACTATGTACCGAGATCGAGAAGATACTGTGTTAAGAATCAGGCGTGCTAAAACAATGAAGGAATCCGTCCAGGGTTCGGACTTAGGTTTTAAATTTTCGAAGTAAATACTGAAAAAACTGAAGTAGATCCAAAATTTTCGAAGTAGTTTTAGGAAATTAAATTATATAACTCTGATTTTAGACTTGTAAAAAAATTGTAATTAAATATACCTGTTTTAAAGTAAATTTTCCATCAACTAATAAGTATTTTTGTACGAATATTATCAATTCAAAAGGTGGCTTATAAATATCTTTACGTTTTTCTGTAAGTGATCTTGAAAGCATTTAACTTTCCACGGTGCTTAGGTTTAAACTATTCCTAAAATTGTTTTTTATGTAATACAGAGTGATCAGCGCTGTCTCTAAATATGTTGGTTAAGAATTTCAAAGAGAAGTAGATCATAAAAAAGAGAAGTAGGGAAGTAGATTAATTTTTTTTCTCAAAATCGAAGTAGATCTACTTCGATCGAAGTAAAGTCCGAACCCTGAATCCGTCGATGGACAAACGATGCCTTCGATTATAACCATTTATATTTTATCGCGAACTAATGTTAATCCCCACTCTATAACGGACAGACATTTTGAGCTAACCAGGAGAAAACAAAATTGAGGTTTATAACCGCCATAACACAAGTGGGAAAGGCTTTCGCTTCGCATTCAATGAGAACAGAAGATTTACTTGCCAAAAATGCATCAGAAAACAGTTTCTTGCCCGATGATTGAACTATCCAGCAGATCAAAGGATATCCATGCTATGCACTTCTTTTGAATGACTCAGAAATATTCTTTTCACGGATCGGAGATCGTTAGATAGTAGTTTTAACTAAGGAGCGTGGAACTTGCCGATTCTCTTCATTATTAATATACCCCTACTGGTTCGACAGGAATAGCTTCTTTTACGAACTTGCGTTTATCCGTTGCGTTATTAGACCATCAGAATTCTTTTGCAGCGTTACTTCGAGAGGATTCGGAGATGTCTAGAAGTTAAAAATCAGTTGACACGAAGCTAGAAAACTGATTATCAGACAAAATATGCAAATTTACTGACATAAAACAATGCAGCTGGGTAAATATTTCACGGATAATGAAATTAGGAACACTCTTCTCAACATAGTCTCCTTTTAGCCTAATACACTTCATCCCACATTTCTCCAGTTTTTTGATGCCCTCAAAATAATACTTATTTCTCAAGCCCCGCAAAGAACGATTACCCCTTTATTCCACCCAAATTTCATACCTCCGAGTCATTTATTAATGTATGGAAACAAGCAATAGTAACACGGAGCTAAATCTGCAGAATCAGGGGAGCTTGTAACATAATTCATGTAATTTTCTATTCCTCACGGTGATTATTCTCTCTCGGTTTTAATGCAAAATCAATATTCACTTTTTCCATTTAAACAAAATTGCTCGAAGTCGTTTTTTAAAATGGCTGCAACACAGTGGCGTAGCGTACCATCTCGGCGCCCGGGGCGGGAGACCCATTTTGCCGCCCCCATTCAATACTAAATTAAAATTTAATTTCGAGACATCATTTCACAGGCAATGAAGTATCTTTTATTGAAAGTAAAATAGAATTAGCGGTTTCATAAACGGATTTTACGAGCCTTACGAATGAGGCTCGTGAGACAAAGCTGCATCTGCGGATTCATCTCCATGCATGCGTTTTTTCCTGCGAATTGTAGGTACTTGTTTTGAGATCGATTCCGAGTTTTTTTTTCAAAGAGTCTTAGAAAAGTCGATTGCGGCTTGGACGAAACGTTCTCTGCTCTCCACCAGGAGAGCTTTTAAAATGCAGAGTTTCTGAGCACACTTATCCACACTCAGTCCACATTGCTGCAGGTAAATCTGAGCGTCATCTTCTTCAGGTAGCACTGCAGCTCAAAAGCCAAGAAAAGTGAGGAAGTTGAATGACTGCATGACTGTCAGAAGAAGACTGGCTACCGATCCGTCAATTCTTCCAGTATACCTCAAGAACTTCCACAAAGTTATTTTTAAGCGTCTTTACAGCTTCACGAGGTTCACTTTTTCTGCAGGCTTGTGACTAGATACTTGAGATACTTCTGGTGAGTCGACTTCGTCTTGACCCTGCTCTGTGGTGGGACCAGAACGACTTCCAACTTCGACGGCAGGCACGTCTTCTTCTTCTGCCCGTAAAATAAGTTGTGCATTCCCATGAATATTGGCCGGAGGACAATTCTAGGCTACTCACGATTGTAGATGGAGGAATCTTACTTACATTGGAATCACTTCCGCTGCTGCTGGATGCCGCCGAAGACGTTAACGTAGCTTTTGAACCAGAACTAGAACTGAAATATTTCGCGTCTTCGCGTCTGCTTCTTTCTTAGCCTTTTTCTTGCGGTATTCCGCGCCGCTTCCTCTTTTCATTTTCATTTTCAAAAACTAGTTCAAAGATTGAGTGAAGTACTAAGTGCTTAGTTTTAGAAGATTCAACAGTACTCGTATAACTATAAACAACACAATCGAAATAACTTTCTGTGATGCGGGAGGGAGCAAAAACATTGACAATACGGAATGCACTCTTACGGCCCTACTCACCGTCTACGAATTCACGAAAGCGGTCAACGACGAACCACAGATAGGGTGGCAAATTTCAAATTTACATCATTGTTGTTTGTTGACTTGTCAAACGATCTGTCATGAAACATATGATTTCTACTCTACCCGTATCACCGGCGACATTTTGCCGCCCCCCTAGGCCTGCCGCCCGGGGCGGACCGCCCCCCCCGCCCCCCCTACGCTACGCCGCTGCTGCAACAACAAAACTATTTGGCAGATGCTTCTTGACAAATCAAATGATAGATTTGAGGTAGTGATAACACCCTGTGCTTCAATTTTCAGGGACTTAACGACCAGAGGGTGGAAATGAATTAATTACATATGGGGGATAATGTACTGCGACCTAGAGATCTATTGGTCCCCCTGAATGGTGGGCAAGGTCAAATAAAATTCCTTTCAATGAACGTCGTATGTGATTCTCACTTCCGCACACATAAAATGATTTACCATAAACAAAGAAAATGTAGCTGTATTCTGGAACTTATGTATAAAAAATATTGTTTTGTTATTTAACGATGAAAATAGACGATAGACAACACGGGTGTAATTTTATCTGAAGGCATTCTTCATTCTCCCAAGCTCGAACCTGTATACCACCAATTTCCCTTAATAGTATATTCTTTCTTTTCGGTAATAGGGCAGGAAAGGAAATGGAAACGGAAAAGAGTATTCACAATGCATAACAATTTGTGTATGTAAAACATTTGTTTGTGTTATCTCTATGTTTTGTAGAAAACATTAACATAAGTAAATAAATTGGAATTTGTTTTGTAAATTTTCCATTCGGGAGATGATAGCTGATGCTTTTATTTTATAGGTTGGTTTGTTGCTCTTTCGTTTTCGAAGTGATGACGACAACTAGGACGAACAACCACGACTGCGAAGACGATGTTGAGTGTGGTGGTGGGTGGGAAAGGAGCGGAGTCGAAATTAAACAAACCGACCGTTGAAATTGTAGAATTGCTAAATATTCTGTTTTTGAATTTTGAAGGCAGACAGCGGGGGAGGGGTGGATGTTGAAATAGGGAGTCGTCCTTCGTAGTATAAATTAACAAACAGTTTTGATAAATATGCAAACATTCAAGGATTTTCACCAAACGTACTCGGGGTGAATTTTAATTTTTATTGAACATCGTCCTTGTCGTAAGTCGTTGGATCAGGCCTTTCAAACTCCCCCTTCGTCTATCATGTCCTTTTCCTATGAACATTATTTGCTCATGCCCTACAGACTGCTTGCCCCACACTGCAATATTATGTGCTATTAAGGGACCTTTCTGCATATTCTTATTCTAAGGACGAGCACTGCACGGAAGATATAACACTAACAATAATCACATTTAAGATACCTGCCTATTTAGTTTAATGCTAACAATTTAAGTTAATTACACTTACCTACTTTATGGGTTTCGGTTGTTCCTTTATTGTGGGATAGACAAACTCGTATTTGTATATTGAAAGGGGCGTCAGTGGGGCCAATTGTTGGAACATGTTAGTTGAAGCTTCCACAAGCACGTTGAGTTGGGCTAACATTTACCTTTACTACACTTACGAGCTTCTTATTAAAATGTTCTTTTATACATTTCATAACTGTCCACTCTCCCCCGAATTGAGGATTGTTAAATGTTAATGTTCTATTTCAAGGATGTGTGTATTTTTTTTTAGGGACAAGCAGGATAATTTTTTTTTGATTAAAGATCGAAAGATGTCACAAAAAAAACTTGATTGGATTTTTTTTAAATTTAGATTTCTTATCAATTTAGCACATAGGATTTTCAATTAAAAGCCCCAAGTTGAGAGATACTATGTGTATGGATAGCTTGATTTCTCAAATAAAGAGTTTTCCAATAAGGGCGGGTAGCTGTGTGTGAGGTATTAGAAGAATGTTTATTTTAATTGAAAGACCCATGCCACTGTGTATGAAATACGACATTAATCAAATACCCGCCTCGGCTTCTTACGGTGACACAGATCTTAGCGGTCCAATTTTCAATTACTTTCCCGATAGATCAGTCAGAATTTGAGCGATAGCCTGTGTTATGACCACGTTAAGGGCATTGGGCGATTCTAGTATATTCGCATAGACCTGCCACTTCAGGAAACCCACAAGAAATAGTCTAATGCGGTCAAATAGCATGACCTTGGTTGGCAATTCACGTTAACTTCAACCTCACCCTCAAATCGTACATATAGAACGTCAATAGTGGCGTCCGTGGCACTTGGCGCCATCCATCTGGAACCACAGATGTCGTCTAGGTTTATAACGTTAAATTTGAGTCATTAAAAATTGGCTATCATCGTTAGCGCTCACCATTGAAGGTGACCATATCACCAACGTCGTTTTCGAAAAAGTATGGACCAGTAACCGAAGAGTTGACTGTCAAGGGCCACCACGTCTAGCACTAACGAACACTCATTTTGATAATAAAGTTTTATCATCTTCTATGAATCTTCTAACTTGTTACGGTGATTTAACATTAGTAACCGATTAATAATCAACAGATTTGACAGATGTCACCGAAGCAACATGGCTGACATAGGTTGCCAAAATTTAACCGCGCCGATTAAGATTTTATTTGAGGTTTTTCAGAGAGGTTATATGTAAATGGGTTTTCAAAATTTTGTACGAACTTTTAAGACCCAATCAAAGAACTTTCGGGCTTAGTTCATGAATTACCTTGATCGAGGGAATAGAGAATTTTATCACAGAATTGAGGTTCAGAAGGTTTTACCAAAAAAGGTAGAAACACCGTCTCACGCAAACAGCATCGAGAATGATAACTGCTAGGACTTACTAAGATGCTACACTCAGAGAAATAAGTAATCATTAATAAATATTTTTTGACTATTTTCATAGTCCGAATAGCGACAGCTATGCAAAATAGTTACAAGATAGTTATTTATGACTATTTCTATTTGTTATTAACTTTTTTACTTTTTTTCTAGTTAATATTAACTATAAAGAAGTTACATACGACTTTTACAAATACTTATTTTGGTAATAACTATGCACATAGTTTATTTTGATTATTTTGATTATTTTGATTATATCGATAGTAGTTATCTATAACTATTAACTATACATATAGTTAAACTTGACTATTATATGCACATTGTTGTTGCGAGTAACCTCTAGAGGTAGGTAAAAAGAGAATAGAGTATTTGTAAACTGAATAAAGAAAGAAACAAAATACTTTTAGGTTTGTATGCATACATATATGCTAAGTCAACAACTACATGTTTGTGAAAGTGTTTATTTTGTAAGTCGATAAATTATTATATTATAATACTCGTAGCAATGCATTATATTTATTATTTTGCACATATGGGAACCGAAATATAAATGCGGTTGAAATTTTATCTACTAATTCTAAAATTTTACGTCGAAAAAGACAAAGCGCCTTCAAAATAATGCATATTTAAATTATTTTATTTATAACTTTTATCAGACAAAGGGTTACCATATATTTTTTTGAAATTACATACTTATATCTACTACACCATAGTCGTATTCAACTATTTTAAGAAGTCGTTTGTGAAAACAATTTATTCTACCTATTTAAAACTAATTTATTATTTTCTTGACTATTAAAATGTTAATATATGTTAATTAATGTTAAAGAATTGAGTACTTATTTAAGTAGGTATTTTCTTATTTTGACTATTAAAACGTTAAAACTTACTAATAAGTAGTCAGAATTCTCCATAGTCGCATTCAACTATTCTTAGTAGTGGTTTATTACAATCAAAGTATAAGTATTCAAAATAGTAGCACATTACTTTTTTGTATAGTCATTTATATTTTCAAATATTTCATAGGTTAATTCTAACTATATTTAACTATTTTTTAACTATTTTTGGATTATTTTTGATGAAAAATAGTCATTTCATAAATTTCATGGAAAATTATCAAACGACTATTGCAATAGTTACAAGAATAACTATTTTTTTTTTCTGAGTGTAGCTCGAATTCCCCTGTCAGACATACTGTACAAATGTACAAATCAACTACATCACGATGAAGGTATCTATTATGCCAACTTAAGCCTAACAATCTTCCTCATCCACAATGAGTGGACTGGGGGTGTCATTGCGCCATATTTCTTGGAAAATATTGGAAAAAAATGACTAGAGCGCGTTCTCGAGCGATGTTGCCAAACCTTTTTTTGTTGTTGCCAGACCTTTTTAATGGACACCAACGACGTTTACTTTCAACAGACTATCGATATTGTTAGAAAATCCCAATAGCAAAAAACCAATAGAAGAAAACATCGAAAGCTGTTACGGCATCTAAAAGCATGTTTGTAGAATTTATAGAACGCAAGCCAGCCTTACTAAATATTGACATAACTTTTTTACAAAAGGTTTTCTATCTTCAAATTTGCATAAGACAAATTTTGACTAAGATATCATTCAAATTTAATATTTAATCAAAAGACAAATGTATTAATACCATTATGTAAGGTATAATATGTTTATGTTCGTTTTCAGGGCACTTCCAGGTGAGATAACCATATTCGGAAATCGCTCATAGAAAATGTTTTTTTGTCATCGATAGCGCTCAACTTTGACAGTGATGTCCTGGCCAATATCGATCTCAAAGAAGTATGGACGGATGATGCCGCTAGCCCATTATCCACTGACTTTCTCTGGATGCATTACAATTTGGTGGATCTCGTCAGAATCAGAAATGGGTCTCGTCGCTGAATATGATTTTTAGGGCGCAAAATTTTATTCGAACAGAAGAACCCCTTTCGTAAAACTATTTAGTGATTTGCACATGTTCTTGAGCGTTTTAACTTCTCCGTGTTAATTTGGCAATAGACACTAAATAAATGATAGTCGATTTGAAAGATGCTCAAAAAATTGACCAAAATCACCTGTCAAATTTCAAAAATCCTTGTTGAAAAAACGAGGTATCCCAACATCTTTGAAGATATTTTGGGATATGCGTATATTTTAAGAAAAAAACTTTGTACAGTATGGGTCAATTTCCAATGTTGACATCCTTGTTCGGGGTTTTAAGAAAAGGCCTACTTTGGTCTACCCTGACCCATGTTAATAAAAATAGATCCGTTAATAACAAAGATAGAAACATTGTTTAGGACTTTGCTTAAGAAGATATACAAGTCTTTATAACTGCCTTGAAATAAAGTTGATATCTTATTGGGGTCTTTAGATATCCGATTTCTAAGCAATTATTCCACTTTAAGGTCAATTTTCTTCAGAAAATACGTATTTAGAAACGATGATTGAAAATCTTAAATTCCTTTTACCTTTTACCTGGTGTGGAGTATCACAGAATCTATGTGTTTTCCCGCAAACCTGCTATTGATTTTTACTTTTATTATTGTAACGTTCATTTAAAAAATAATGAAACGTTTTGATTATTACGCATTCTTGGGGAAATAACATGCACGACTGGGTCCACGAACTAGCTGCTATGTAATAGACTAGGAATTTTAAAATGAATTTTATTAGAGAAAACTGTTCATAAGAATAAAATTTTATTTTTTTAAACTCTTTTAGTAGTATGAAATAGAAACAGAATGCTATGTAAATATGAATTTATGCAAAAACAAAAACGTTGTAGTGGTTTCTTAAAAAATTAAACTTTTATATACAAAATTTTTAAAACACTTTTAAGAAAAAATTTTGGTACGCTTATTTAAAGTTCTTTTTTACTGTTCGAATAAAAATTAAATTTACAAAAACAATAATATGCCGTTTTTGATTATATTGAATTTCCAAAAAAAAAATAGATTTTTTTGTTAAAAATTCAAAAAAAATTTTCTTAAAGTTTTGAAATGCAATGTTTCTTAAATTTTTTACAAAATTTCATTAAAATCCGTTATGCCAATAATGAGAAATTCAAAATTTGAAATGCTATGGTAGGTACAGTCAGTAACAACTTGTTTTAAAATTTTTTTTTATTAAATTATAGACAATAATTGTACTCGGAACCGTTTACGAGAAAAATCCGATTTTCGAAAACCATTTTTAAGCATTTGTATGGAAGGTACCATTATTTTTAGGTGAGATATTTTTTTTTCTCACATCTTGTAATTTATATTAAGAAACTTTTATTTATCAAGTCTTAAAAAATCGAGCATGAGGTTTTCGAAATATATTGAGTTTTCAAAAAAAAAACAAATTGTAATTTGTTGTACAAATCCAGAAAAATATTTTTTGAAAACTTGAATACACAATAACATTGAAACTGCTACCTAGCTTTAACTAAATGAAATTTTTTGAATTCGTTTTTAAAAAAATCTGTTGGACAGTATTTGAGCAAAAAAAATATTTATAAAATTTCGAAAAAATTCGCATGGCAGGTACCGTTATTTTTGGTCTTAAAAAAAAGAAAAGAAAAAAAACGTGGCTCATATCTACCAAGTGTGAAGAAAATCGGCCGAGCCGTTTAGGCTGTAGTCGAACCGACAGACAGACAGATAGACAGAATTGCGAGACCAACTTTTTTGGTCTTCTATTTTGTTTTTTTAATTCAAAAAATATTTTTTTTTTAAGTTTTGAAATGCAATAGATAAATAGATCTTACAAATTGATTAAAAGAAAAAAAAATTTATTAAAATTCTAGGTGTTTTTTTTCGAAATTTTTGTTAGAATACAAGCAAATTCTGTTTGAAATTTTGAATACCCAATAATATTCAAACTTTTCGGGAGCTTTAGAAAAAACAATGATCAAAATCGGTTGTTCCCGTTTAGAGAAAATCAAAAACAAAAAAATGGTTCCACGTAGGTACCATTAATAACCATTTGTCGGAAAACTTTTTTCAACCAAAATCTAGCTTTAACTAAATTAAATTTTTTGAATTTTTTTTTTGAAAATCTGTGGAACAGAAAAATTCGTATGGCAGGTACTGTCTTAAAAGAGAAAAGTACTAAAAGTCGCCAGTAAAAATGAATTTTATGCTTATGAATAGTTTATCTCTAATGACATTCATATTTGAAATTCTTAGTCTGTTACATAAGAGCAAGTTCATGCGACCCAGTCGTGCATTTTATTTTTGTTTCTTTAAGACCAAATTAAACGGTACATTTCATAAGAGTTTTTTTCGAAATCTTTTGAAATTTTTTTTCTCAAAATCCTTTCAACAGATTTAATAAAATATTCACAAAATTTCATTTAGTTAAAGCTGGTTAGTGCAAATTTAATGTTCTTTTTAAGAAATGCTTGCTATTTACCAAAATTCAGTTTTGTCGGTAATTTTTTTTTTCTATTATTTTGCTGCGTTATAAGAATTATATTACGTGAAAAACTCAACGAAAATTTGATTATGCTTGCAAAATAACCTGAGCCACAATTTACTTTTGAGCGCTTAAGCAAAAAAATTAAAATTACCTCTTTAAAAAGTCTTGTGTTAAGGTGTTTGTATGATACTACTTAACAATTTGCTAACTTTAAAGTAGGTTCTTAACCTTTTCTTAATTTTATAGCTACTATAAGGCAAGTTATGCATTCGTAAAAAAAATCGAACTCGAAATTTTTATCAAAGTTGACATTGCGATGATAGCGAAGACCAAAAAAAGTGGGTTTCGCAATTTCGTCTGTCTGTCTGTCGGTTCGACTACAGCCTAAACGGCTAGGCCGATTTTCTTCAAACTTGGTAGACATGAGTTTTGATTTTTTCCCCCCACCACGTTATTTTCTTTTCTTTTTTTTAAAACCAAAAATAACGGTACCTGCCATACGATTTTTTTTTTGAAATTTTATAAATATTTTTTTTCTCAAAAACTGTAACACAGATTTAAAAAAAAAAAATTCAAAAAATTTTATTTCCTTAAAGCTAGGTAATGGTTGAAAAAAAAATTTCCAAAAAATGCTTATTTTTCGTACCCCCCTTAGAACCATTTTTTTGTTTTTAATTTTCTCAAAAACGATACTACCGATTTTGATAATTTTTCTTATGTTAAGGCTCCCCAGCAGTTTCAATATTATTATTATTGTGTAAGTATTCAAATTTTCAAAATTTTTTTTTCGGATTTAAAAAAAAAATCAAAATTTTTTTTGAAAACCAAATATTTCGAAAATCCCATGCTCGATTTTTTTAAAACTTGATAAATAAGAGTTTTTTAATATAAATTATAAGATGTAAGAAAAAAAAATTATCTTACCTAAAAATAACGGTACCCTCCATACAAATGTTAAAAAATGGTTTTTGAAAATCGTATTTTTCTCGAAAACGGTTCCCAGAATTTTGCTAAAATTTTTTTTCTTTTGATTAATTCTTACGATCTATAATCAAATAAAAAAAATTGAAATCAAGATATTACTGACTGTACCACCATAGAACCATTTTTTCAAATTTAGAATTTCTCATCATCAACAAAACGGATTTTAATGAAATTATAATAGTACAGACTTATAATTTTTGTTCTTGCATAAGCTAATGTTTGCTTGAATCACATAACATCCTGTTTTTAGCTGCAACTACTAAAGGAGTTGTTTTAGTGTATTACAAAATGAATTTTATGCTTATGAACAGTTTTTCTCTAACAACATTCATTTTTGAAATTCTTAGTCGTTTACATAAGAGCAAGTTCGTGCGACCCAGTCGTGCATTTTATTTTTTTTTAATTAGAAAAAAATTTTAGTATATTACTATTTTCAGCTCATTTTAAATTTCAAATTCAACTAAAATTATTTTATGTTTCCTTTTTGTTTTTTGCAAATACTATATTATTTATTATTATTATTATTTTATTACAATATAAATAAATTACATTATAATACAAGATTACAAAGCGCTAGCTACCATGACTTGCGGCTTGATATATTATAAATATTTGAGTTTATAAACAATTGGAGTATAAGTATAATGTATGGGGCTGCCGGAGACCCGCGGCCCGCACAAATAGCAGGACCGCGAGTCTCCGACAGCCCCTCATATTTCCCAATATGAACAATTGTTAGATAGCAGTTTCAATTTTAAGTATAGTTAATACTTTATATACATTTTTTATGTTTTCAACAGTGCTTGTTAATAAAAGATCGGTTAAGTTTGTATTAAAAAGGTTTTTACATAGATCATTTACTTTGGAACAGTTAGAGATAAGATGCTTAATTGTTAAGATATGACTGGATTGACATAGGTGGCATGTTGGAGGGTCTTCTTTTTTCAGTAGATGTATATGAGTTAACTGAATGTGGCCCAGCCGAAGTCGGATAAAACATTTGTTCATTGCGGTAGATGTTTCTGATGGAATCGTGATTGGTTCGCCTTTAGGGTTAATGGTCGAATAGTGGTGGTTGTAAGTGTTCCATTCTTCTTTCCTTTGGGTTTCGTAGTAATTATTAATTACTTTCAGGAAATCTCTTTTAGAAGGCGCAAGTTCGGTTATATTTGTTTGCATCGAGGCATTTTTGGCTGTACTGTCGGCTAAATCGTTTCCTTTGATACCGCAGTGCCCTGGTATCCAGAGGAGCTTAAGTTTTTTTTTGTTTTTAAAAATATTGTCACGTATTTTGGTGATAACAGGTGTTTGGTTTTTAACGTTTCCGATAGCATTCAAAGTGGAAAGGCTGTCCGAGCAAATTACTACGTTTTTAGTTTTAATGATTG
Organism: Philhelius festivus; assembly: GCA_963931855.1. Classification (NCBI taxonomy): domain Eukaryota; kingdom Metazoa; phylum Arthropoda; class Insecta; order Diptera; family Syrphidae; genus Philhelius; species Philhelius festivus. The sequence continues at coordinate 136,509,272 of OZ007555.1, read as the reverse complement.
CAAATTCTGTAGCTTTTACGATAGCATGTGCTTCTGAAGAGAAAACTGAAAAGTAATTTGGAAGTCTGATAGTGTATAAAACGTCTCCTGTCTCAGACACAACTGCTGCTCCTGTACCATTTTCAGACTTGGAACCATCTGTATACAAGATATCCCATGAGTTTGTTCTATATTCATGTATCTTTCCATGGAATAGTTGTGTGTAGGTTTCTTTGTTTGTGGAATCCTTTTTGAAAGTTGAGAGTTGGGTGTCTATTGTATTTGTTGGTACCTGCCATGGAGGGTTGTTGCTTAGAGTCAGTTTATTGATCGTTGGAGGAATACCAATTTTTCTAGCAGTATTAAGTGCGATGTATATGGTGGATGGATGTTTTGGTGTTTTTGTTCGCATTAAAATTTTGTTGGCATCTTCGACAATCGGTGATTTGAGAGATTCGCAAATTTTTGGTGTGATTCGAGCTGTTAGGAGGTCTCGGCGATGTTCGATGGATGGAAGGCCAGATTCAGTGAGGATGTTTTTTATTGGTGAAGTTGCAAAGGCTTTTAAGCTGCTTCTGATTGCTGAGTGGTAGGAAGGTTTGATGATTTGTAGTGTTGATTTTGAGCATTTTCCGTAGATAGCTAATCCATAGTCAATCTTGGATAATATAATGTGTCTTGTAATTTGAATAAGTGAGTTGGGATGGATAAAGCTATTTTTTGAAGAAAGAAATCTTATTATATTTAATCTGGTAGCTAGCTTTTTCTTAAGTACTATACAATGATTCTTAAAATTATAATTTTTATCAAGGTTTATACCTAAAATATTTAAGATGTTTACGTTTGGAATTGAATAATTTAGTATATTAATATTAAATGTGTTACAGTTTCTTTTTTTACAGATGTGTAAGTGTTTACTCTTAGTAGGTGAGATAATGGACCCTGAAAGGGAGCACCACTCAATTAGCTCTAAAATTATATTTTCAAAAAGTTGTTTAGTGCGACTAATTTCGTTACATTTCGAGAGAAGGATTAAGTCATCGGCATATAAGATGTGATTTACTTTATTATATTTTAATATAATTTCGCTGATATCGTTATAAGCTATAATGAACAGAGTCACCGAAAGGGGTGAACCTTGTGGGATACCGTTTGCTAAATTATATACAGTGGAGTAATGATTATTCGATTTGATTCTGAATTTTCTGTTGCACAAAAATGATTTTATAAATGAAAACATTTTGGGTCCAATCTTCCACTGTATAAGTTTATTTAGGATGATATGATTGCCGATCCTGTCAAATGCCTTTTCAAAATCAAGTGATAAGACAGACACATGATTTTTGCATGAAAGAGCTGAATTGATGAATTCGTCTAAGTGAAGTAGGGAGTCCATGGTGCTACGTCCGTTTTTAAAAGCAACCTGGTTTGGGCTAATGAAATTGTTCTTTTCTATATACCAAAGTAGACGTTTCGATATAATTTTTTCTAACAGCTTGCTTGTACATGGCAGCAAGGAAATTAGTCTGTATCCCGAGGTGTCCGTCAAACTTTTTGTCGGTTTGGGGATAGGAATCACGCTAGCGACTTTCCATACCTGTGGTATTATACCTTGTTTAAAAATGTTATTGTATAAGTTTAAGATTCTCTGTTTGAGAAGAAGTGGGGTATTTTTCAGCATGGGGTATGAGATCCGATCGAATCCTGGGGTCTTGCCTTTAAGGGAGTTTAGGCAGCTTTCTAATTCTAAAAAGCTGATTTCTTTTTCGATGTTTTTTGCTGATAAACTTAGGTTTTCTGCTTGCATTTCTCTGTTTGCTATAAGACGTTTGGAGTCGAGGAAAGTCGAAGAGAAGTTAGAGTCGTTAGCGTAGTTAGACCAAGTCATAGCAAAGTGTTCACATATATCTGATGGGTTGGTAAGTATACCAGATTCAGTAATTAATGTATTTATTTTAAGTGGAATGTGGTGACCTGTAAGGGATTTTATGTCTGCCCACATTTTTTTACTTGTTGAGTTTGGGCTTATATTAGATGTGAACTTCTGAAAACTTAGTTTTTTGGCTATTTTTGCTTCCCTGCGGAAAAGGGCATTTGCTTTGCGGTAGTTCACGAGGTTAGGGTCGGAGGGATACTTTTTGAAAGTTTTCCACAGAAACTGTTTATTATTCCGTAAAATAGAAAGTTCGGTGTTCCACCAAGGAGCTATAGACCTACGGGGGATGTTTTTTGTTTGGGGTATAGCTATGTTGGCTGCTGACCGCAGTGTTTTTGAGATTAAAGCTGTTTCTTTATTTATATTTGAAGATGGTGGTTTTTTTTTAGCTAATTCATTTATTTCTTTTTGATATAAAGCCCAGTTGGCTCGATCTGTTTGGAATTTAAAAGGCGTTGTTTTAAAGGAAGAGTTATATCCTAGATCTAAGTATGTCATTATTGGAAGATGATCGCTCCCGTGTAGATCGTCGAAAATTTCCCATGTAGCATATGGTAATAATTGTGGAGATATGGCTGTCACGTCTACGTGAGTCCATGTTTTGTGGGTCGAAAAATGCGTTGGACTGCCGTCATTTAATATAGCAAGGTTGGTGGTTGAGAGGAAGTTTTCAAATTCATTACCTCTGGCATTATTTACGGGGGATCCCCATAAAGTGTTCCAGGAATTGACATCCCCTGTTAATAAGATGGGAGTTTGGATGTTGTTCATAATATTGATTAATTCTGTGGAAGTAAATGTTTGGCAAGGGGGAATGTACAGTGAGATGATGGTGATCTTGATTTTAAGAGCAATTTCTATTGCTATTACTGAAATATTGGAGTTAATGGATAAAAGGCTATGGGGGATAAAACTGTGAATCAGTAATCCGGTACCTTGTTTTGATGTGGTGTTAGTTTCTAGGTTATGGAAATAAGCTTTATACTGTTTTGGGGGATGAGGGGAAAAATTAGCTTGAAGGTGGGTTTCTTGTAGATTTATTATTGAAGGGTTATAGTCATGTATCAATAATTGGAGCTCGTGCCAATTATTAAAATAACCATTTAGGTTCCATTGGAGAACCTTTAACATAGATTGAGTGTTATTGGGCTTTTGTACAGTATACGCTGAGTTATAATGCTGAAAGCCAGAGTTGGCGTTATAATTTTTGGTGTGAAGGTTTTTGCGACTCCGCTGGTCAGGGCCTGAGGCAACCGGGATTCCCGAGGTACCCGGCTGTCTCAGTCCCTGGTCAGCGGAGTCGTTTTTGTTGGTACATATTGTTGTTTTAAGTGCTTTCATCATCGGATTCTTTTTCAAAAGGTTTAATGTAGTAATTATTAGTTTTTACAAGTGATTGTGTGACATGAGATATAGGTGAAGTGAGATTTGTAGATGTTTGTTCTGTTTGACGGGGTGGTATAAATGGGGGTTTTAAAGTGTCTGTTGAGCTTTGTCCTGTTTTAGGTGAATTGGAATGTTGGGACGATTGGGGGTTGTTTGAATTAGATAAGGAAGATTTGGTATTTATAGAAGTAGATGGTGTGCTGTTTTTTTGTACATGTTGTACGTTCTCTAAGATTGGATTATTTTGTAAATGTGTGGTAGTTGTCTTGTTTTGTGTTGTGTGATTTCTTGGAGGTTGATTTGCTGCTTGCGCTGAAGGTCTAGAGTCGTGTGTTGCTGGTGTTTCATTGTTTATTAAGTTTGTTTTCAATTGAGATGATTTATTTGCGACCGTCGCAAAAGCTTGGTCAAAAGGTAAATCTGGGTTTAGATCTTTGTAAATTTGTTTTGCTTCGTACATAGTACATTTTCTGGTGGTTTTTATTTTCAGAATTTCTTTAGATTTTAAGAAACTTTTGCAGGTTTTGGAGGAAGCTGGGTGTTCTTCGGAACAATTTGCACAAAAAGTGCGGGTGCATGTGTGAGGAGAGTTTGGTGGAAGGTTGCAGTTTACGCAGGTGGGGTTATTTGTGCATCTTTTTGCTGTATGGCCCAGCAGTTGGCAATTTTTGCAACGCATGGGGTTGGGGAAATATTCTGATACTATACATTTATACCAGCCTATATTTACAGTTGAGGGTGGACGGAAAACATCAAAAGTGAAGAGGATGATACCAGTTGGAGTTGGTTTGCCTTCAGTATTATTTCTGGTAAATTTATAAACACTTGTGACGCCCTGTGACTTCATTTCCTTAATGATTTCATCTTCAGGAACGGTTGCGAGATATGGTGCGTGTACCGTACCTTTGGAAGAGTTTAGATTTGTATGTAGGGTCACTTTTATTGGGCAAAGGTTTGCTAAAGTTTTTTTTGAGAGGAATATGTCAGCAATCTTCTGCGATTTAACCAGGATAAGTAGATTTCCATCGCGTAGCTAGGTTATATACTCATAGTTAGTGCTGATACCATCTATTGCTTTTTTTAACAGAAAAACACTGAAGGAGGATAATTTTATATTATTGTCTTCAGGTGAGACAACTATAAATTTAGGGTTAGCACTATTTGAAGAGGTTGGGATTGAAGTATTAAGGTCTAGATTTGTATAATTGGATTTTCTTTTTTTTTTGGGTTGTATTCGGGATACGCATCTATTTCTAGAGGGGTAAACCGATTACCTGAAAAAACACGTGGCCCGTGGGCCATTATTGAACACTTCTTATCTCTTTTTTGTATGTGGTTTGCACTTACTAACGGGAGAGACAGAGAAAAAAGTATTTAAAAAAAGAAATGCTATTGAAATAGCGGGGTAGGTACACACGAATTCAAGCGAGAGACACACCAATAAGCGAAAACGATGTTGTCGGCTTGGAGGTTAGTCGGTGACTGACTATATTATATACACATACATATGTACATACATATTTCCGAACTTTGTTGTTTATCCAGCCTCGAGAATTATTTTTCATATTTATTATATTTTTTAATATTTAAAAACTATTATGCAAGATTTAAGGTGAATAAATACGATGTTAAAGCTGTTTTAGTATGAAACTAGGTTAAAACGACGATTTTGAAAATTTTAATCAAATAGACCCTTTTATTGAAGTTAAAGTCATCGAATACCTATTTAATTTTTTTGTATCGTGAAGTAAACAAAATATCGTGAAGTAAACAAAATAATATAAAATGTTTTCGGAAGACGAAGATTTCGAATTTTACTCCAGGAATAAGTTTGACAACATAACAGTTCAGTTCTTGGTTGAAAACCTGAAAATCAAAGACCGAATTACATGCCGTGGGACTCCAATTTCACAGAACTACAAGTACTAGTTTCATTACACTTCTTTGGGAGAAATAAATTGTGGTTGTCACTTTGACTTCTGGCAAATCAAATTATTAGGTCCCTTCCTCAGATTTAGTTTTGCTTGCTTTGTATTTTTTCACGAACTGTCATTGTTTGAACGTGTTTAAATATACCATTTTTAATGAAAGGCAATTTTTAATGAAAGGCAATTAGTAGTTTACTAGTTAGTAAAACGAAACACAGGCTTATGTGTTTGGTAGTTTTCTTATACGAGCATAAGCCACCTTATCCGTGTTTTAGTTTGGCCTTAAGACTATTTTTTTTGTTCCTTCTTTTCACGTGTTCATTTCAAAGTCCATAATAAGTACATATTCATTCTACAACGATTTCTTGCGATACGATTAATTTTCTCAATGCCAGCTGGTTTAATTGTTTCTTTAAGCTTCTGAGAAGCGGGTACTTGTATCGGTTGAAATATCATCCGTTTAAGACACATAGAAATGTAATCTTAGAAAGTATTCATTACAACAGAATCAGATTGGTGTGATCTAAGTTTTTCTTGCCTTGATAATGTGTCAGGTTTTGTTATATCTATGTACTTGAAATCCCTCAGTTATTTGTTGTTTGGTATCTTTAAATAAACTATCGAAAACGAAACTTGTTGGCACTTTGGGAATTTGGTTCCTGAAATTATAAATTTTTCAAGAGATAAGATGTTGTACCTACATTTTTGTTTATTTAATGATTAACAGTCGGGTATTTTGAGTAAAAATTTACAGCTGTATTTTGATCTTAAGAGACGTTCGTTCACCAATTTTCATAAATTAATATACATAATTTTATAATTTTTGGAAATAAAAATACAACAATTTTTCATGAATTTAGAAGACTTAAAGAACTCCATCACCCTCTAGCAGTCCTGGTTTATTATAAAGAAATTTGTTTTTTTTTTTTTGTGTGTCCTACTGATTATCTTGAAAACCTCTTGTTTCCCATTAACCTTTTTTTTTTTTCTAATTTTGAAACATGAATGTCTGACACCATCTTTCATCCGTCGTTCTTCAAGTCGGGTAAAAATGCCAAAGGAAATACCTTTTAACACAGAAGGTAGTAGCATTCTAAATACTTCTTGCTTCTATCTACTCTACCCACTTTTAAGAGCACAATGTCCTTTTTCCAAAAAAAAAAAAAAAATAATATGATAAGGGTGTAAGTAGGTACTTTTTATCTGCCCTGAGGGAAATAAACGAAATGCTAATAAAACCATTAAATCTCTTTTTCGTCATTCAACGGTTACAGCTCATTATTGTAGGTACGTTTGTGTACTTGTTATGCTGAAATGTCGCACTATATTACAATATAATGGTAATAAAGCTCCCGGTAAGACCTGTGGTAGGTAAGGTAAGTAGCTTTAGCGCTGAGACCCATATGTCCTGTGGGAAGCTAATGACCGGTCCTTAATTCCTGTCGGTAAATGGTGATTTTGTGTTACAGAGATAAAAATTTTTGGTCCACAAGCTCCAAAGTATAATATTGGTATTTGCAACGACATGACGACGACGACGACGTCGCTAAATAGCAAGAACAAGACTAACATGGAGAGTTTATAAAATTATGGTGACCATCCAAGCTTTGTTACGAGCACAGTATTTTGTTTTTACTCAATACGGAAAAAGAATTAAATTTTATACTTGTTGTTTATGCTGTTTAAGAAACATATAGTGCTCGAAAGTAAAAGTCCTTATTATTTAAATTTTAAAGTTAACAGTTCTCGTTTAAGCAATAAAACCGACTCTAGTTAAATCAGCCTTTTAGTTAAGATCCTTTGTTTAAATTTTACTTAATTTTAAACAACTTAAAGAACTCGTCTAAATAAAACATCAGTAAAACACGCCTAATTTTGACAGCTAAGAAAATCAAACAGAACGAAAATTAAAAAAAAATAATAAAGCAAACGCTTACACTTTTATTTTTAAAACAAAGTGTATTGATAAATAATTTGTCACAGAAAAAGGTAAAATTCATAAAATATCTATATATGTTATTGAAAAATGTAATTATTTATATAGAATTAGACTCTATTTGAGAAAAAACGAAAACGAATAAGTCCCTAGAATCAGATGTTAAGGTCAATGGGGTTCTAAGGAATCAGTTTTCAATTTCGTCCTGATCACGAGATCATACCAACAACTCGAATACGAAAACATTGTTTGTTTATTCTTGGTTGTCAAGTGCTGCAAATCAAAAGCTGACAATTATTGCGCTGAGCAACTTTATTATTCAATGCACTGCATTGAACCACGGATTTTTATAAGCGATCTGAAATCGATATGGGTGACATCAAAGAAGCATTCCAAAATTAAAATACAAAGAGTAAATCTTGGATTAAGGGCGATACTTTTGGAGATTACAAACGATTCGTTTTGCCAATTTCGATTATAAGTGCAAAATGAATCTTCTTGCGTCTTAAATAGGTAAACTACAAAAATAAAATGCACGAACGTGCTCCTATGTGAAAGACTAAGAATTTCAAAAATAAATGTTATTAGAGAAACTGTTGATAAGCATAAAATTCATTTTTTTAATGACTAAAAAAACTTCTTTAGTAGTTAAAGGTAAGAATAGGATGCCATGTGATTCAAGCAAATATAGATTTATGCAAGAACAAAAATTATAAGTATTTGTAGTGGTTTCTTAAAAAATAAGGTTTTATATAAGAAAATTTTAAAACATTTTTAAGAATAAATGTTGGTACGCCCAATTTGAAGTGTTTATTATTGTATGAATAAAAATTAAATTTACAAAAAAAGTATTGAGCCGTTTTCGAGACATTGAATTTTCAAAAAAAAAACAAAAAATTGATTTTTTTTTTTCAAATTCAAAAAAATATTTTTCTTAAAGTTTTGAAATGCAATGTTCTTTAAACTTTTTAGAAGCTTCCCTCTACGAAATGTAAAATCCGTTGTGCTAATAATGAGAAATTCAAAATTTTAAAAAATCGTGCTATGGTAGGTACAGTCAGTAATATCTTATTTTCAATTTTTTTTTTTATTAAATTACAGATATTTAGAATAATAGAAAGAAAAAAAATTTAAGCAAAATTCTCGGAACCGTTTTCGAGAAAAATACGATTTTCGAAAACCATTTTTTAACATTTGTATGGAGGGTACCGTTATTTTTAGGTAAAATGAATTTATTTTTCTCATATATTGTAGATTATTTTTCCAAACTTTTATTTATCAAGTTTTGAAAAATCGAGCATGGGGTTTTCGAAATATTGAGTTTTCAAAAAAAATTTTGAAAGTTTTTTTAAAAATCCAAAAAATTTGGTTTGGAAAATTTGAATACACTATAATATTCAAACTGCTTGGAAGCTTTAGCATACAAAAAAAGATCAAAATCGGTGGTACCGTTTTTGAGAAAATCAAAAACAAAAAAAAATGGTCCCAAGGGGGGTACCAAAACTACTCATTTTTTTGAAAAAATTTTTCGACCATTACCTAGGTTTAACTAAACTAAATTTTTTGAATTTTTTTTAAGAAAATCGCAGGGACAGTTTTTGAGAAAAAAAATATTTATAAAATTTCGGAAAAAAATCGTATGGCAGGTACCGTTATTTTTGGTCATAAAAAATCAAATCAAAAAATATCCGAGGGTAAGAAATAAAAACTCATATCTACCAAGTTTGAAGAAAATCGGCCGAGCCGTTTAGCTGTAATCGAACAGACAGCCAGACAGACAGACAGAATTGCCAGACCCACTTTTTTTGGTCTTCGCTATCATCGTAATGTTAACTTTGATCAAAATCTCGAGTTCGATTTTTTTTACGAATGCATAACTTGCTTTATAGTACCTATAAGTCGCAAGTAAAAAGTTAACTAATCCTATACAGATACACAAAAACGCATAAATTATGAAGGCCTGCAACGTTTTTTTTTGTAAATATAACAAAGATTTTTAAATATTCTCTCAGTCTAAGCTTAAATTCATAAATAGTACAAACAAAATTTATTTACAAAAAAAAAAATAAAATGCTCTTATGTAAAAGTACTTTGCGATTTAAAATACATTTTATAAATACAATGCATGGAATTGCCGTCTGATTTCCGGAAAAGTATGAATTTACGCAAAGAAAATTTAAAAATCGTTTTATTAAAGTAATTTTTTATATAACAAATTTCTTCAAATTTTTCTAGAACAAAATTTGGGATGCCAATTCTAAGTACTTAGTAAATACAATATTATTTTAAACTTGAGGGGGCTCCTGGTTAAAATTTTTAGTTAAAATCGTTAGAGTCGTTAATGAGAAAGTCGAAAATAAAAAAAAAACGGTTCTATGACAGGTACCCCTAATAACATTTTCCCCCAATTTTTTTTTACCAAAATATAGTCCATGTCCATAATATCACACTAAATTTTTTTTTATCAATCCCCGTTTTCGAGATAAATAAGATTATGCATTACGGGTGCTAAACAAAAATTTTAATTTCCCCTCTCAACGACAGGGGCGAACGCAGGTGGGGGTTTTGGGGGTTCAAACCTCCTCCGAAACATGTGGAATAAAAACAAAGTTTTATTTTCGTGGCATAAATTCTTCTATATCTTTTCATAAAAAATTTCCATAGTTAAAATATTATTAACGTACGGCCCAAGAATAGGAGTTTCTGGAAATAAAAATTGAGGCAATTTTCCTTGAAATTCGCAAAAATTTGAAGTTATGGTCAATGCTTGTACTTACTTAAACAGGGATATTAAATAAATTATAAAGTAGGAACAAAAGTAAGCAACTTTATTTATAATGTTATATTCATACCACAATTTCTTTAAATGTTAGTAATGAATGCAATAAGTAATTAAATAAAAAACAGCAATATTGCCCCCATTATGCCCCCGTGTCACAAGGAAATCGTTTTCAATTTTCCCCCACAGGTTTTTTTCTTAGACCAAAAATAACGTTACCTACCCATACAATTTTTTCGAAATCTTATAAATATTATTTTTTCTCAAAAACTGTCCCACATAATTAAAAAAAAATGCATAAAATTTCATTGAGTTTAATCTAGACAGTGGTTAAAAAAAATTTTATTTTTTGGAAGTCCCAAAATATTTGTACCTAAAAATAAAGATACCCACCATACAAATGTAAGAAAATTGTTTTCGAAAATCGTATTTTTTTTAAACAGCTTCGAAAATTCTGATAAAGTTTTTTTTTATTTCGATTAATTTTTACGATCTATAATTTAATAAAAAAAAAATTTAAAATTAAGATATAACTGACTGTAGCTACAATGAATCGTTTTTTCGAATTTTGAATTTCTCATTATAGGCAGAACGGATTTGACTGAAATTTTTCAGGGAAAATCTTCTAAAAAGTTTAAAAAACATTGCGTTTCAAAATTTGTTATCTCAAAAATGGCTCAATATTTTTTTTGGGAAATTTATTTTTTATTCGTACAATAATGAATACTACAAGTTGGCGTGCCAAAATTTTTTCTTAAAAATGTTTTAGGAATTTTGATGATATTATATGAACCAAATAATGAAGGCCATTTGTAAAAGTCCGTAGTAAAAGTCTATGTCTAAAAATTAATAAAAAAGTATATTTTCCAACTTTTGGTAACATTATTCAAATTTGTCAAATGGGTATCCGTTGCAACATCCATATGATTTTTAGCGATTAGCTATATGAAATTGTTCCAAAAGTCCCTATCCCTAAGAGCCAATATTGTGTCGTTATAAAATATTTATGTTAATAACAATAAAGATCATGTAATAAGCAAGTACATACAGTAAAGTAATAAAATAATATATTTATAAAAAATTGATATTTTTTTCTAAAACCCCTCCGAAATTATTTCCTGCGTCCGCCCCTGATCAACGAAGACCCTTAAGTATCAAGTTTGAAGAAAATACGTCCAGTAGTTTAGGCTGTAGTCCGAGGTACAGACATACAGACAGACATACAGACAGACAGACGGAATTGTCGGACCGACTTTATTCGTTTTCGCTATCATCGTAATGTCAACTTTGATCAAAATCTCGAGTTCAATTTTTTCCAAATGCAGAACTTGCCTTATAGTAAAAATAAGTTGTATACAATTTTATTCACGCAATTTTATTTTCTTTGGCTGTATTCAGTTTTTAATACTTTTTGTAATAATGCAAAATTTAAAATAAAAGTTAATCCAGATAAAAATAGAAACTTTTCTGAATTTCAAATTTCTATACTGCTGGGTTATGAAATTAATTTTCAATTTACATTGAAAGGTTTTACATGTGCCGATTTTTGAAGTATAAGTGAGCGGAAAATATCAGAATTTTTCCAGACTCAAATGATTTTCAGTTTCGCATACTCTAGCTTTTCGAAAATGTTGAAAATCTTCAAAAATTGCAAAAATACATACATTAAAAAGATAAAGAAGTGTTTTGCTGGTTTTAAATTTAGACCATTTCTTTAACGTTAAAATATACTTTATATCGTTTAAAATTAACAAAAATTCGACTCTAATTTTAAAATTTTATTTAAAACAAAACTTTTTGTTTTTCGATCTAATGAAATTCTACAAAGCAAAAAGTTAGGAAACAATTGAAGTGGATCCAATTGAAAAAATTGTAATCCTCAATACTCAAGAATAACATTTCGACCTATACAAGTTTTTAGATTATTAAAAAATTATGATTATTCCAACCCCTTGGAGTTACCTAAATAACATTTTCGAGGTGGGGCTTAGTCATATACTTAATAAAATTAAAATAGTTGTTTTTATTTATCAAAAAAGTTTCAATTGTTCCGGTCTTCGAAGACATAATTCCTAAAAGAACCGTTTGGCAACACGAGAAAACCTGCTGGGACGGTCTCAATGATTTTTTCAGAAACGTTAACTGGTCACTATGCTTCCTCGATATCGACGTTTACTCCAGTGCAATTGTGCTAACAAATTTAATTGTTTCCGAACAGGAAAAAAATCTATCAAAGCGAATTCATGGTTTGATTCGAGCTGCAAGGATTCTATTAGGGTCAGACAAGTAAGTTTTCTATATTATTTGCTGTCAATTCGACGCTCCCAGTCAGAGTTTCTGACTCCTCCTATAATTGAGAGCGTTACGATTTTATTACACAAATCTTTTTGACACTCATATATGTTCTTACAAAATAATTGAAAGGTCTCAATATACACAAATTCGCTGACCCCGATAGTACCATATTGTTCGGAAGAGGTGTTCTTAAACGCTGACAAAAGCATTGCATAAGCTTTTCCATCTATCTTGCTCTACTGGTCTCTTTCAAGGTGGATGGAAATCAGCATTTGTCAATCCTGTAACGAAATAAGGTTAATCTTCTTCCCCCTCTTACTAACGTCCATTTGCACTTACGTCCCTTCTTTCCAAGGTCATGGAAACGCTAATAAATTATCAGATCAAGAAATATATCTTGACGAACGAAAGCTTCTCAATAACCGGCAGTATGTCTTTCGTAGCAATAGGTGGTATATCGTATATCTCACCGAACAGTGGCACACATACTCGTACTTACATCGTTTTGGAGAAAGTAAGATTATTGGACTTAATATTTCAAAAGCATTTGATAGAGTTTGGCATCAAACTCTTTTACCGAAAATGCGTGCATTTGGTATTATGGATTAGAATGAATTACAACAGCTCAATGCAAGTTATATTTTATGTTTTAAGTTAGATTTTCATAAAATAATTGCTGGTGTGCCACAGGGTTCCGTTCCGACTCTCTTTCTGATATTCATCTATGAACTTTCGTCTGAAACTCTTAATCCATTAAATTGTTTTTCTGCCGATAGTACTCTCGGTTTCTCATATTCATTTCCAGATACATGTCTTTGTTCCTCGGATGTGGATTTAGAATGGCAGCGTATGATAGGCTTATTAAATTTTGATTTGATAGGATTGGTAACTGGAAAAACATAAGTCGCACAGAATTTTCTTCAAAACTCAATGCTGTCTTCAAACTTTAAAGCGCAAACCAATCCCCATGCTGCTATCCATGAGAGCCGAATAGCTCTCATTTCTCGGTATGTGCATCACAGACCAAAAAGTTATTATAGTTGATAGAATTATAACAGAGGCATTTGAATCTCTCGAGCTTCGCCGCAAAGTTTCTTGTCTTTCATTATTTAAATTATATTTATAGTTGCATTTCTCCCCTTAAGCAATTGACCCTAATACTCGCACTTCAGGGAGTGCCCACCAGCCCATTTAAGGATGTAAAAATATTTTATCATTCTGCTACATTTACAGCTATACCATTGTGTTTAGCCAGAAAATTTCCTTTATACACAGGTCACATGGTTGGAAGACTCACTCGTAATTAGACAGCAAATTATACCAAACTCATCAGGCTACCGTATTTGGAACGGTTTCCGATTTTCATTTGGTCATTAGTTTACCGCAAAATGCAAACTCCCGTGTCTACAAGTTAGTCAAAATTAATACCGGATTTTGTTTGGATGCCATTTATATGCCATGTTCTTGTCAAAACCCACATAGTTTTTACTAATAAAATAAGTTAAAAACATTTGTTGAAAAAAAAAAAACATTCAGGAGACTTTAATTGAAAACTAAAACTTTTTTTAATTCAAACTTTTTTTAACTAACATTCCAAGATCACTAGGGACAACATCCAGTGCAAACTAAACTTTTAAATGTATAAATTTTTTGGCAGCAGGACATCCATGGCACCTCGGCTCAGAAATTACTCATTTTTCATTGAAAATTCAATTAGAAGTGAAAAACTTTTCATACGTTATTACCAGAGAATCTAATAAAAGCGTTAAAGGTTGTGTTCTTCTGCTCACGGGGGATACAAAACTTTGACTGGAATTTGTGAAATGGAAATGGTGAGATTTTTATTATTTTTATGATTATGTTTATTACATGTTTATTTGACGAAAAAGTTGAAGTGATGAAAGTTTTCACTTTCAATTTTATAGAATTGCTAAAGTTTGTTAAATCTTTTGACGAAAGTGGGTCAGATATTAAAATAGTAGCTGAAAATGTAAATGGAATTTGAAAACCTTATAGCAACATCTTGAATGTTTATATTTTGGAAATTTAAAATAAAAATTTATTAACATAGCAACAAACCATGTCAGAAAGTACAACTGAACCGATAGGGTAAAGGCTGATAGACTTTAATGCCAACATATCACCATTCACTGAACAATAATACATCAACCAAATTGATCACATTGCAATCGATGCAGGAGAGCAACCCTGGAGTATAAGGAAATACTATGACAAGTTCAAATAGACTCTTCTCTGATTGAGTTTGTAATAAACTTTCTTAGCATAAGGCCATCAGAGAGATGTCACCTCTGACATGCTGGACTTAGCATTAGCACTACAATGCAATCCCTGCTTTGATGATGACAGAACATAAAGTAACAAAGGAGCACTGCATTGAAGCACTGTAGCTGCTTAGAAGCTCTATGGCCTAGATGGAATGAGATTTCTCACCAATCCGGTCTAAACGGCTGGGGATGAACTTTTGATTGATGATGATAAGAAATATATATAAACCATCTTATTTCTAGAATATTTCACATGTATGGAATCTCAGCTTTAAAGACCCGATCATCGTTCTTTATGAGAGGCTTACAAAATTGATTGAGAACAGGAATCATGTGAGCACTTTCCAAGCAGGGTTCTCTACCACATATTTGCACTTTCTACCATGGCAAGAAAATATATAAAAAAAAAACTACTGTTTTGTCGACTTCAGAGCCGCCTTTGATTCGGTCAATAGACAAAGCTTTGATTTATAACTGGCATCTCTTGGTCTCTCTCGAAAGTTTTTGATACTTTATTTTAATTTTCTACTTCAACAAGTGCAGCTGTTTGGGATTTGATTAATTTTTCCCAGCGGTTTGAAACATCAGCAGGTGTGCCTCAGGGATGTATTGTCGATCCGATTTTATTTGCTTTGTTTATGGACGCGGCATGTGACATTTTCCGGTTCCGTACAAAATGAAAAAAATTCATTCCTCACTTATCGTCTGTAAAATAAAATGCACGACTGGGTCGCACGAACTTGCTCTTATGTAACATACTAGGAATTTTAAAATCGAATGTTATTAGAGAAAACTGTTCATAAGGATCAAATTATTTTTTAAATTCTTTTCGTAATAAGAGACGAAAACATAATGCTATCCAAATATGAATTTATGCAAGAACAAAAATTATAAGTCGTTGTAGTCGTTTCTTAAAAAAAAGCTTTTATGTACAAACTTTTTAAAAGCTTTTTAAGAAAAAATTTTGGTACGCCAATTTAAAGTTTTTATTATTGTTCGAATAAAAATAAAATTTACAAAAAATAAATATTGAGCCGTTTCTGAGATATCGAATTTAAACAAAAAAAAAGTAAAAATAGATTTTTTTTTTCAAAAATTCAAAAAATATTTATTTTAAAGTTTTGAAATGCAATGTGTTTTAGACTTTTTAGAAGCTTCTCTATAAAAATTTTCATTAAGATCCGTTAAGTGGATAATGAGAAATTCAAAATTCGAAAAAATGGTTCTGTGGTAGGTACAAGCTGTAATATCTTAATTTCAAATTTTTTTTTATTAAATTAAAGATCGTAAAAATTAATTGAAAGAAAAAAAATTTTATCAAAATTCTCGGAACCGTTTTCGAGAAAAATACGATTTTTGAAAAGCATTTTTTTTAATTTTTTAGCATTTGTATGGTAGGTACCTTTATTTTTAGGTAAAATAATTTTTTTTTCTCACATCTTGTAGATTATATTGAGAAACTTTTATTTATCAAGTTTAAAAAAAATCTAGCAAGGGGTTTTCGAAATATTGAGTTTTGAAAAAAAAATTTTGAAGTTTTTTTTAAAAATCCAAAAAAAATTTTTTTGAAAATTTGAGTACACAATTCTATTCAGGTTTTTGGGGTGCCTTATAAAAAAAAAATTATCAAAATCGGCTGTACCGTTTTTGAGAAAATCAAAAACAAAAAAAATGGTTCCATAGGGGGTACCCTCAATAACAATTTTTTTGAAAATTTTTTCAACAAATAACTAGCTTTAATTAAATGAAATTTTTTTGTGTTTTTATTTTTAAAATCTGTCGAACAGTTTTTGAGAAAAAAAAATGTTTATAAAATTTCGAAAAAAATTCGTATGGCAGGTACCGTTATTTTTGGTCTTAAAAAATCAAATCAAAAAACATCCGGGGGGAAAAAATTAAAACCCATATCTACCAAGTTTGAAGAAAATCGGCCGAGCCGTTTAGCTGCAATCGAACGGGCAGACAGACAGACAGACAGACAGACAGACAGACAGACAGAATTGCGAGACCCACTTTTTTAGTCTTCGCTATCATCGTAATGTCAACTTTGATCAAAATCTCGAGTTCGATTTTTTTTTCGAATGCATAACTTGCCTTATAGTACCTATAAGTCGCAAGTAAAAATGAGTTTTGTAACATAAGTCGTATTTTATTGGTAATGTATACATAGTGCAGCAATGGAAGTCCGAATAAAATGCTTTTTTGCCTGCATATACACTTTTACTTTAAATTTTAAAGTTGGTATGCTTTGCATTTATACCCGTGTCAAAATCAGCTGATTTGGAAAAGAAGTAAAATAAATATGTAATTTCTTACAAAACTTATACAAATTGAAATGAATAAAGATCCAAAACAGAAAAGGGTTATACATAATTTCTGAGTTTTTTTTTAACAAATCATCTTAATTTAGTAGATATTTCAGACCAATTAAGTGAACAAAGTAAAAGGAAACGAAAACTTAAAATGAAATATATACCTACGAATAAATAATCCACTTTTGAATAAGCTAAGGGATGCGTTGGAAAAGTATACGTTTTTGTATGAAAAAAACGTAAAAATGTGGTTTATGATGAATTAACATCACTGACAAATTTGTTGTCAAACAAGTGGCAAAATTATTAATAAAATCAAATCTTAATGGCATGTACATAATGTACCCAAAGTCAAATAAAGGCTCGGTGTCAAAAAAAATCATTTTCATTTTCATTTTTAATCGTTTGGCATCGCAGCCATCCTTCGACGAATTTCATACTCTCTCGTGACAGATAGGGAACATGCACACGCATTAAGAGGCAACATTTTGACCATTTACTATTAAGGTTTACCGTCTAATCGTAAATTAATATTTCAAACCACATAATTTTGGCTCTTGTGAAAATTTACCATAAAATGAACAAATATCACCGAACACATTCTCAAATAATCAAAACCTGCCAACCTCACAAAAAATAAAACTTTTGCAACCAATTTGAGTGTCACTGTAATCCAGATGCTCCAAAACTTTATCAGCACTATTATGTGCACTCTTATTACTGCCTAGTTTATACGCACTATTCCTTTGTTGTTGTTTACTGTGTAAAATTTTACTGCGCTGCCTATACATTTCCCAATAAAAAACGGCTATAGATGAAACGTACAGTATGGGTGTCTCCCCTTTTGACGATACCAAAATCTACTTTTCGTTGGTTTTTAATATAAGCTTTCAGTTGTGCTTTTCGAAATAATCAAAGTAAAAGTAATTTAAGCACATCTTTGTAAATCGAAAATTGCCGAAATCACTGCCAAATGAATTTTTTTTTGAATATTTGTTCAAATTGTAAATGGTTTTTTCACTTGCTTTTAGAAAAATTTGAACTCGAGATTTTCATCAGTTGAGATTAACATTGACATTGACGAAAAAGTAGCAATTCCGTCTGTCTGCATGTCTGTACTTAAACCTGCAGCCTAGAGAAGAAATTGAAATGTTTTTTTTTTTTTTTTTCCTTCCATACAGCCATTATGAAATGACATCATTTGGGAATCAATTGGGATATCCCTCCTCTTTTATCATCGCTTATATAGAAGCTATAGCCATTAATTTCTTCAAATTTTCTTCTTCGAGCGGAAATATGCATACCTCAGTGTCATGGGACTAAAAGGAATTTCGTCCTGCCTTGAAGCGAACTCCATTTAGAGCGTTTAAAGAATGTTAATCATTTAAAAATGCAAAATGACTACCCATTTTGTCTTAATAATAAAAACGAAAAAAAGGAGTCCATGTGAGATCGTCGGGCTTAAACACCAGTTTTTGTAGACTTAAAAGCCAAAAAAAAAGCTATTTTGAATCAGGAAAAAAAAATGTTCACACTCCTTTGAGTAAGTTTCACATGATTTCATGTCAAAATGACATTAAGATACTACAAGGGCTTTAACCTGCTATCAACTAGTTCAAGCTTACTCCCCCTCTATACCTCATGTATTGTTTTTTTTTTATAAACACGCTTTTCAGGATTAGAGTGTTCGTAAAGTCGAAGTTGCTTAATTTCATCGCTTAAACGAGACCTCAAAGTAGTCATTAAATATTCACCTCTTATGGGTTCCAGGCCATAATGACTTTTCAGGAATGTTTAACGCTGACGAACTCGCTAAAATTGGAACAATGATATCCTTATTACCAGACAAGGCATATATAAAGGGTTTTTCAACAGGGACGCTACAAAAGTAGGGCGACAGGGACAGCAAAAGACGCCATATTTTTTGCCGCTCTTTTGACATTTCTCTTGAGTAAGGTTTGCCATTTCATGATGGAAAGATATACGAGCCAATCATTTAAATTTACCACCGAAATTCGGAGTCAGTGCCCTCAACGTTAAGAGCGCTACGTCCAATTTATGGTCGTCATAATCGTCCTAGCAGATCAATAATTGAGCGTCTAGTGGAAAAATTTGAATCCACAGGCACAGTACAAAATGTTCCCGTGCTAGTGAGACAAAGAAGTGCCCGTAGTGTCGAGAATATTGCTGCCGCTGAGGCTTCAGTTGCAGAAAGCCAAAATGTGTCTCTCACACGTCGTTCTCAAGCGTTGGGCATCTCTGTGAAATAAATAAAAAAATAAAATAAATAAAACTGTCGAAAACTGGGTTCAGCGTCTGGACTTCTGCAAGCGTGCCCGTGGTGGCCATACAAAAAAAATCGAGTTCCGTACATAATGGCATCGAACGTACTTTCACAAGAATAAAGAATTTCATTGATATCCAAATTCGTTTTTGTTTTATTTAAAAAAAACTTTTGTATCGCTCTTATTAAAAAACCCGATAGTTACTTCCATCGCCATGTTTAAACTTATGCTAAAACAAGATGCTATACAGCAAACAAACCTTAGGTGGAAAAATATCATCGCTGGTTTGGCGTCAAAACAGATTTGGCCAGTGGTTGATCTGAAGCGCTCCAGATCTTTAATATCTTTAAGCAATTCGCACATTGGCTCTAAAAGTCAAACAACTGAAGTGACTGGGTGATGAAGATTTGATTGTGCCAATGCTCCGACCCGGAAAATCTATGAGCCCAACCATGATGAACAAAGTGCATTACAGGAACACTGCTATATACTTAGTGGAAGAAAACCTCAATCAACATGGCATAGAAAACTTGATACATCTATCTAGGGATCGAGTGGTGAAAGAAGATTATTAGTTAAACATGCGGTGCATACCAGGCTATTATAAGCAGGGAAAAGAATTCTTGGACACCAATACAAAACGGTATCCCACCACATGTTCATGGAAGGCTTGATGAATGTTCCTGCCAACATGTCCGTTTAAATCTTACTCTTCTATGCCCAAGGATCTATGAGTAATCAGTGCAATCCAATTTCCCTACTTCTGAAGTTAAAAGGTATTATCATCGAATCTTCCTCACATGATTATATAATAAATATCTGTACTCCGGAAAGCTGGTTAATCGATCGTACGGAATTATGGCCAGGTAAGCAGGATTAAGGAAAATGGGGGGCCGGGGCTATTTCAAATTTGATGCCCCTTAAAAAGATATAAAGCCCAAGCAAGCCAACCCCTCATAACCCAGAGCGTCCTAAACCCCAAGCGAGCCAACCCCCAATACCCCGGGGCGCTAGGAGTCCACACGTCTCAGAGACGATGCGTCGAGGAGTTGACGCATCGAAAATCCAAGAAGCTATCCCCCAAGTGCTCCAACCCCCGATAAGATTAAGAATTTTTGATACCCGGGGCTAATTATTTATCAGGGGCTCCTCTTTTTAACGTTTTTGAAAAATTAAATGTGTTCATTTCGCAATCGCAAATAAAAAATCGTAAACCCAAAAGTGTTAGGTAAACCCACATAACCCAATTCGTAATTAATCCAAAAACCATGAACTCAAAACCGTCAGACCCCTTCTTTTTGATTATTCAAAACTCTAAAAATTAAAAGTAACAAATTATGTAGTAGGTACTTAGGATTTATTATTCAATTAAAGAAGTCAACTAGTCGTCAGAGGCAGTCGTCAAAAAAGAAAAGCAGCGAGTACGTTTGCATACTCGCGAGTCGCGACTGGATTTGAAGACTTTGCCCCTATATATTTTCACGGCCTCAATAACATGCTCTGACATGTATTCGTAAATTTCGTTTGTTTTTTTTTCTTCTCGAGTGTCGATGTTTTAGGCTTGGGTATGAAATCCCGCATCACAAAATCCCGATTCAGAAAATCCCGATTCAGGTTCAATACTAAATTGACAGCAAAGTATGGATTTTCATTTCCATAGTAAGGTGACTCGAATCAATCAGAAGCAAAGAGAACGAAGTTCCCTACTATTGTACTGGAATATTCAATACGAAGAAGACCGCTCTGATTTCGTTAATTTTTAATGAGCTCTGATTGGCTTAAAGCTGAAGACAAGTAAAGTATATGAAGTCTTGAAAGTATCTTGAGTCAAAAAAAAAAAAAAAATAAAAAATAAAAATATTCAAAAAAGTTTAAAAAAAAAAAATCATCTGATACATCACTCCCTACATCACGAATATGCAATTTTTAACTCGCTGAGATGCCTAGTTTAGCCAGAAATCACGTTTAAAAGTACGTTGGGTGGCCCGCTCCGCGAGACTTAAAGATTTTAACTCCCTTTTTCAGGGACACATCCGCTCACGCGACTCCGTCGTGTTGCTCCGCTTAGGGTATATTAAGTCGCCTGGCAAGCGCCAATGTTAACAATTTTTTTGATTAAAAGTACCTTGGGTGGCAAATTTTTGTCACGAAATATTTTTGAAAAAAAATGTCCAGAAAAATCAAAATTTCTTCAAAAACAAATTGTTGAAAAAAAAATTTGTTGAAAAAAAGTTTGTTGAAAAAATATTTTTGACAAAATGTTTAAAAATATTTTTGGCAAAAGTCCAAAAATATTTTGGTCGAATGTCCAAAATTAATTGGCCAAAACAATGAAAATCATCTCTCTAAAGATGGAGGATTTTTACCTCCTCGGATATCTAACAAGAACTGAATTTTTCCCGAACCAACAGTTCCTTAAATACTTTCCATTTGTTTAAAAATAGATCAAAATAAAATATTTAATTAATAGTACTAAAATAGTATTGAAAATCCCGCCAAATATTTCGGGATTTTGTGCGGCGAGATTTCGTTATTCTCCCGATGTTTTATCAAAACAAATACATTGCTTTTTAGCGCCTCTTTTAAAAAACTAGTACATAGTAAAATATTTCAATTCGAACACCTTTAAGTTGAACATTAATTTTTAGATATGCGTAAAGTTGAATTTTGCACAAGGGAGCGTTTCGGAAAATACAACTTTACGTACGTTGTGTCGAAAAAATACGATTCAATACTTCTGCGCTAAATTTGTATCGCCATTTTTCGCTTGTTAAACTCAAAACGGACACTAGTATCGAAACGTACTCTAATGCTCAATTCGCACATCTCTCTTAATCAAGAATAAATAAGGTACTCAAGATAATTAGTCCAGCATACTTCCACACTTCTCAAAAAAAGATACGAGGTATAGAATTCAATTTGTTTTTCAATCTGGCAACCCTTTGCTGATTTAGGCTGCATTGATTTAATATTTTTTGAGTTTACAGTTTTGGGTTAATAGCGACTTGGGCAATGTGGGTTTGACTTTTTGGAGATATTAGCGAGTTGAGCTATGTGGGTTTAAAGTTTATGGGATTAATATGGGTTTAACATTTTTGGGGCATATAGCTTTCGAGTTTGGATTTTGTGGGGTCAACTAATTTTGGTTTTTATTTTTGGGGTTTATTAGATTGTACAGTTTGAATATCACGGTTTTAAGGTTTAAATTTCTTAATGGGATGGGGCCCTCGTTTCCGCGGGGCCCGGGGCTTCAGCCCCCCCTAGCCCCCCTATTAATCCGGGCCTGCAGGTAAGTAGTCTTATAGGTCTGAACACCGTAAACAGGTATATTGGGAACATAACTGTTGTATTCAAGGTGTTTCGTAGTAGCTGTATTCCCTAAATGGCTAGTATGTTCGACGGATATAAAATTTCTGGGCTCTTCTGCATGTTCTTGTTCTGTAACGAGTTTTTCTAGTTTCTCACAAAGATTCTGAGTAGATTTTCGCGCCCGCGTTTCTTTTATGTGGGTGTTGAGTCAAAACGGGCACGGAGTACAGCCATCGTTCCTTCTGTGTTCGGCCCTAAGCGCGTCATACGTACTATCAACTCCACTTTGTTGAGTAGGTAAATCCCACCTATGCTGGCGAAAATGTCAAAACTTTCTTCAGTGTTTGACATTTTTGTTTTTATTATTCTCTTGTCTGATTTTCTTATTTTGATTTTAATCACTCTTCTCGGGTTGGCTTAGCTTACATATATCTTTATCGTCAGTCCTTCTTATGGTTAATATCTAAACTTTGATCTTCAGGTTTCGGTTTAAGATCGAAATTTTGTATCTTCATGTTTCGGTTAAGATCTATAGCTTGATCTTCTGGTTTCAGGTTTTGGTTAAGATTAAAATTTCGATCTTCAGGTCTCGGCTTAATAAAATTTGTATCTTCAAGTTTCGGCTACGAATCCAGCAAATCACAGACGAATCTGGCAAATCACGC
The DNA here is from genome assembly GCA_963931855.1 of Philhelius festivus. Classification (NCBI taxonomy): domain Eukaryota; kingdom Metazoa; phylum Arthropoda; class Insecta; order Diptera; family Syrphidae; genus Philhelius; species Philhelius festivus. The sequence continues at coordinate 136,486,177 of OZ007555.1, read as the reverse complement.
ACGAATCCGGCAAATCACGGACAAAAACAATGACGTACATCCTTTGCTGATAAAGACTAATATGGCATTCCCAAGAATATATTTTATTTCTTTGCCCACGAGAACTGGCGCTATTCTCAATAATTGCGTTCTCTCATCTAGAGGACTTCTTCCTAAGATCTTACATTCTTACATTGTAATCCCACCTTAAGCCAAGCAATATTATACATTATGCAAAACAGAGCCAGCAGATTTTTACCCGATGTAATTTCGATTGATTGCCTGCAGCAAGGATTGATGGTCACCACTTCCTTGACGACACGGACTAGTTTATATTAGTGACAAAAAGATTGTCATTGGTATTTCCTGTGGTTTCTCTTCACCTCATTTACCGCCTTAATTCATGTTCGCTGGTTTTCTTTCGTCTTCTACTCTCCGAATACGTTCAAGGAACTACAAAGTGCCAGGAAAAAATTGTCGGAAACTAGTTCGGTACAATAGAAAAAATACAAACCCCTAAGGTGCTCATCCTTGTACTTTGGTTGGTCTTTTTACATCTTCACAACTTTCATCTCCTGTTTTGTGGAATGTCGTATGAAAACATTTATGTTTCCTCCAGGGTGCTCCGGCGACAACCAACCTTTGTAGTGTATTTTTCTTTTATTCCATATTTTTTCGTTTTGGTTCGTTCTTTCTATTTATTGTGTTAAGGGTTGAGCTCTAAAAATTGAACGCCTCTCCTGACCAAAGTACAATCTGGAGAGCCACCCAGCAACCATCAGGCAGCAACAGCAATCCCATAGTCCAAGTTCCTCTATTCAGTGGACAGTAAAAAATTGTTTGTCCTTTGGCCATTAACAAAAAAAAATATTATCCTACGAATACTATAAATACGGACAAAGCACAAAATTGTTCTCTGATGGTATAGAAATGTCCTTTTTCGTTAGATTTAATATAAAAGCAATTTTTCATGGTGAACGGTAACGGAAATCACTTTTTGATTGATTTTCTCTGCCTTTGGGTTAATTAGAATAATGGCTGCCGATTTAATTTCTTTTCCTGCTGTTTTTGAGTTTACTGTGGATTTCTTTTTTCTTACGATTACTTTTTTCTTCTGGAACACTTGAGCTGGCTCAATGACCCCCTTGAATAGCGAGGGTTCTTAAAAGTATACTGTTTGACTTATTTCCTCTTTCAAAGCTCAATCCAAAAGAATCGGCAACATAATTTCAATGAAAACGTCTGGATGCGACCTGATTTTTTTGTTTTGCTTTTTATTTAGCTTTGTTTCAATGAAATATAGGGACTCCGTTTGGGTAGGTCTGGAGCGAGTGTATTCGTCATTGTTCTGCCATTTTGGGATTATTAATGCTCTGAGAAGTTTTTTTTTTTTTTTTCTTGAATGAATGAACTGTTTTACTTTTTCTCCGATATTCTGGGATACCTACCTACATTGAAGTTTGTTTAAATTTTTTTTTTTATGCCAAATATATGTAGTGATGGCCATTAAGATTTGCATTTAGATGGGAAGTCATAATAAATATGGAGGTATGCAGTGACATTAAAGGTTAACAAAACCTTAGAACAACATAGGTACAGTTACTCCTAATGAAAAATCATTATTTTTTCCCTTTTAACGGATGTTTTTTATTTTATTCTTATTTAAATATTTAAGAACTGATATCTGAGGAAACAAATATGAAAAACGATAAACAAACAAATTAACAGTTAAAAACTAAAATAAAAATTCGTTTTAACTCACAAAATTGAGCGTTTATTTATACAAAACTTAAATTAAAACAAAACACAAATTGAATATTTTATGTGCTCTTAATCGGCGAGGTATTCATTCTACAAGTTTTAGAATGGAGGAACACTTTCCCACACTCATTTTAATTTTTTGCATTAACATTTTTATGTTTCTGTTTTTAATTCTTCGCATCAAAGGGCACGGTAGTGCCCAGCCAAGTTCTGGCACTACACCCTTTTTACAGGAACAAACTCAGGCGATTTTTGACCCCTTCCTATCTTTAGTACCAATGAAGTCAGAAACTTAAAACTCCGAATATATGCTAAGCTAGTCAGGCACAGGCGCCTCACCAAATATCAATTTTCTGGCATAAGCGGTTCCTGAGATATAAGGCCTCAAAAATCAAAAAAACCGTAACTGACTGACTGACTGACTGACAGATCATCAAAATTATGGAGCACTTCCCGACATCGCAGAATCTTGTAATTTTGCACAACGGTAGGTCTTGTCATGCAACCAGAGGAAAAAATCAAAAATTTGAAATTTTCCATTCAGGGGGCGTGGTATCCGCCCACTTTCTCCGAATTTTGGAGCACTTCCCGACATCGTATTATGGAGCACTTCCGACTGCTGTAAAACGATGAAATTTGGTGTACCGGTAGGGCTTATATTGCATATAAAGAACCAAAAATAAACACCAAGGTTTTCCTTTTAGGGGGCGTGGTATCCGCCCACTTTCTCTGAATTGGTGTTGGTTGCATGGAGCACTTCCGACTGCTGTAAAACGATGAAATTTGGTAAATTGGTAGGGCTTAAATTGCATACAAGGAAAAAAATATAAAATTAGCGGTTTTCCATTCAGGGGCGTGGTATCCGCCCACTTCCTCAGAACTGATGTAAATTATATATGGCGCACTTCTGATTGGAGTAGAACAATGAAATTTGGGAGAACGGTAGGGCTCAAATCGCATATAAAGGACCAAAAATAAAAATCGAGATTTTCCATTCAGGGGCGTGGTATACGCCCACTTCCTCAGAACTGATGTAAATTATATATGGCGCACTTCCGATTGGAGTAGAAAAATGAAATTTAGTGGAAAGGTAGGGCTCAAATCGCATATAAAGGACCAGAAATAAAAATCGAGGTTTTCCATTCAGGGGCGTGGTATCCGCCCACTTTCTCCGAATTGGTGTTGGTTGAATGGAGCACTTCCGACTGCTATAAAACGATGAAATTTGGTAAAGTGGTGGGGCTTAAATTGCATACAAAGAAAAAAATATAAAGTTAGCGGTTTTCCATTCAGGGGCGTGGTATCCGCCTACTTCCTCAGAACTGATGTAAATTATATATGGCGCACTTACTATTGGAGTAGAACAATGAAATTCGGTAGAACGGTAGGGCTCAAATCGCATATATAAGAACAAAAATAAAAATCGAGGTTTTCCGTTCAGGGGCGTGGTATCCGCCCACTTTCTGAGAAAATGTTTAATTTATATGGAACACTTCCGATTGCTGTAATTAAGGTAGGTTTGTTAGTGTTAGGTATCTTGCCAGGACAAGAAGAAATAATTGAAGCGCAAATCAAAACAACCAATAACAAAAAGAAAATATACCTACGAAAAGAAATAGGAAGCTATAAACTAAGTTGATTTTAGTAGGTAGAGTCCACCCTTCTATCCTTCCGTATCTTTCGAGATTTTGACATGGCAAAATATTAAAATCTTTGCAAAAAGGAGTGAGATCAGACCAAAAAACATAAATGTTAAAAAAAAGAGCCAAGTTCTTCTATACAAAAACCTTTGTCTAACAAGTCAGCCGTGAAAAGTACTGAGATCTGAAAGTACGCCAAGTTCTTACTTCATGAAGGTTTAATACCGAATATTTAAAGTAGAATAATATTGAAAAAGCTACAATGTAATAGAGAAATTTTATTATTTAATGGCTACTGACTAAAATTTGATGGGCTTACTTGGCAAGTTTTTTTCTCATGCCCAATTCAAAAGGTTTTGAAAACTTGACCAGTGAGCCTATCAAATTTTAGTCAGTAGTCATTAAATAATAAAATTTCTCTATTACATTGTAGCTTTTTCAATATTATTCTACTTTAAATATTCGGTATTAAACCTTCATGAAGTAAGAACTTGGCGCACTTTCAGATCTCAGTACTTTTCACGGCTGACTTGTTAGACAAAGGTTTTTGTATAGAAGAACTTGGCTCTTTTTTTTAACATTTATGTTTTTTGGTCTGATAATATTTAATGGATCCAGGTCCGGTCTTAAAGGTGAAGTCCTAAGCTGATTCTTGGCGTTAAAAGTCAACCTGTTGGAAGTAGAACTCTGATGGTAAACTTAGCTTTTATCCTGATTGGCGCTTGTTTCTCTTGAGGATGTCAAGAAAATTTCATTTATCGATAATGGTTTCCATAGACTCGAAAGTTCCTGTACCACTAGCAGCCATTGAGCTCCACAACATTACACAACCACCTCCATGTTTAACGTATGGGTTTTTTTTTCAATTCTGGGTTTGGCTCTCTCCAAACGACCTGCCTACCATCAGAACCCACCAAGTTTATTTAAGTTTCATCAGTATACAAAACACTGTTACAGAAACTTTGTGGTTTATTAATAAACTTTGTAGCGAACTCTAAAGGCCTTGCGTGGCCAGGCAGCAAGCTGCAAGGCGGCAACATGATGAGCGGTGCTCTGTTCTGATATTCAATGCTGTTTGGGTGCTTCTGTTGAAACGTGCACGAGGTTCTTGACTAACCTTACCTTAGTGTTAAAACAAGCCTCTGTTCTGCAGAAATTGGTTTTATTTGTTTTGTAATTTTTGTGGAAACTTTTTCCAGCAGCAAATCAGATGCTTTTATTGACATTCGTATGTAAGTATTGCCTGAAGCGATCCTCATATTTTCGCAGACTATTATATAAATGGTGAAATTCACCATAACTTTCTCGTTTTTGGTTATTTAAATGAACACCAAGTCTTTTTTTAACGTAAAATAATTTTCCAAATTTTAAGGCGACTTTCACGAAAAACACTACCACGTTCTTAAAAAAGGTTTAAAAATTTTGTATCTCAAAGCTTACTTTTTTAAGAAACCACTACAAAAACTTATAATTTTCCTAGTATATTACATAGGAGCAAGTTCGTGCGACCCAGTCGTGCATTTTATTTATTATAATTTGGTAAGCCATTTCTTTTTATGTACGGACGTTTAGCATCCTGCGCAAGATCTCACCCTACCGACGAGCTAGTTTTCGTGCATAACGCAAGCATGCCTATCCTGGCATTGCTAGCTGAACAACTTATCACACTAGCTTTGGATTCCTGCAAGAATGTTTGTGTCATCTTTGGGATTGCTTAAGATCGCTTTTGGGTTTGATAGGACCAACTTCCATTACAAACTTTATCATTATGAACAGAGTAGTATACTAACTTTAGTTGTTACAATAGTTTTATGAAGGAAATTTAGTTCAAGGTCAGCTAAATGCTTTAAAAGTATGCAATTTACATATCTTACATTTCCAAAGCAAAATATACCTATTAAAATACTATTAAATACTATAAAGCCAGTTTTATTTGTATTTAAGTTTTCTTTACGGATTGTGAATGTAAGAATTTTGAAAAATAGTCCAAGAATTTCTTCATTAGAAATTTATATGTGAGTATGTTAAACATACATAGCAGAAACATTCAACCGCTCCAGGGCCATAGAGTTTTGCGAAGTATTTCGTCATGACTACGTCATCATCCCAGTCTTTCTGGATGAGAAGATAACCTTTATTTTTTTAATTAGGCCCAGTTAAGGGGTGCAGTAGTGATTGGCAGTCGAAAAAAACTTTAACGTTTGGCATTCAGTTTCAGTTTCCAGTTCAACTTAGGGTCTGGAATAACAACTAGATTTTTTGTACTGATAGAGAGCAAGAGTATTTGGCCGTTTTCTCAAGGTAGAGTGAAGAGGACTCTACTAAGTTTTTGGTAGTAAATAGCTTCAGTTCTGTTTTGCTTTGGTTAACACCTAGTCCAGAACTCGTAGCCCAGTTGCTAACTTTTCTCAAAGCCATTTCTGTGATTTCACTTAGCACAGGAGTAAAAATTTTCCCTAGCAGTAGTAGTACCAAGTCATCTACATACGCACACGCCTTCAAGCCACATCCTTTCAACTTGACAAGAATTTTATTCATAACTAAAAGAAATATAAGAGGGAATAGTACTCCGCCCTGGGGAGTTCCCCTTCTAACGTGCTTGGTCAAGTTTATATTACATAAGGTACCTAGAATCCTTTTGTCGCTAAGCATGGCTAAAACGCATTCCCTGGTGCACTCTTCTACACCAAAATTGTTGAGTCATTCCAGAATGGATTTGCTAAGCACGTTCTTCAAAGACCCTTCTTCATCTTGTTGCGGTTGCAGGAATATATTATGTAGAATATGTGACCTATATTCTTTAAATTTAATAGTTTAATTGTACAGACTACCTCATGAAGGGCCGACACGCAGTTTTCTTGGCCGATAGTACTTACTTTAGGTGGTACCTTACGAGATACCTGTCTGGTGAGCTAAGGAAAGCAACGGAGTTGCGTGAGTGCTACAGATGACCCAATGAGAGTGTTAAGATCCTTAGAACCAGCACGTATTGTTGATTAATAAATTGTTTGCTATAAGGTACATTCTGAAAATCGAACTACATATTTCTGCTCTTATACAAAAATTCTATTTTTGGGTGCATTTTTTTAAAATTTAAAATAAGGGCCATTTTTCATGAGAAATATAGCCCTCAAATTCGAATAGAAAAAAGGCCCAAAAATAAATGAATACTCATCCCAATTCAATAAAATTTTATCGATTTTTGTTATTCAGGTTTTTCATATAAAATCTTAGAGCCGTTTTTCATTCTTTCATGCAGTTTTCTGAACCATTGATCGAATAATAGTACTACAAAATAACAGAAGCCCAGCATTTTCGTACACATACTGGTTTGTTCTTATAATGCACATTAATAAAATAAAATAAATTTTACTAATCTTTCTAACCAACTTCTTTAGAAATAAATGAAAACATCAACGGTTTGATTTTTCTTTGCACATGGAATAACGTTGCTCATTTTCATGTCGCTTTTCATGATGAATTTAATTAACTTTTTGAATTTTCGTGAAGGTATCCCGTATAATATACTCGTAGTTTGGCATTGTTTGCAGGACTCCCTCTAATGAGATTCAACTCAGATCCTAGCCTAATGAAGTCACCTAGTTCTTACTCGCATACCGACAGGTTGTATGGGTATGTAGATGACACCCGAATGTGACATTTTGCCTCCGTAATTATTATGTGAGTTCAAGCAGAGGTATATCCATACACCACCATGAGACTCAGAGAGAAAAGCGAATACCAAATCCGATGATAGACCAGATAATTAACTCACTGAATAAATTAAGTTTTCCATGTCGTTTTTTGTTGGCGAAAAGGCTCATTGTTTATGGTTGCCAGCATATTTATTTATTGATTGTAAGTTTTAATTTATAAAAAACAATATAAGGATAAAGACTTTTTTATCGTGGTTCTAAGATAAAATTTTTAAATTATGATTTGTATTTCCCGACGACGCTTAAGCTTTGTTTATGGATCTAAGACTAACAAAAGAAAAGTATGGAATTTTAAGAAGTTCCTTAATGAGACACAACATAAATTTTCTCCCATCTTATAAGACCATAAAACTCACGAAAAAGCATCAGTTCCAGATAATTGTGATTTTGAATCATGACCAAAGTAAAGGGTGGTTAAATTTTAAGGGCCGATGAGGCTGCAAGCATGTTAAATAGGTTTTCATTCTGCGGCATCCTTAAAACCTTGCAGGTGTTTTTGTACCTATATTTTTTGTAGTCTTTATTTTTGGATTCCTGAGGTTCTTCTGATAGTTCTCCGATTGGTAACAACTGATATTCGATTATAAAGGGTAGTTAAATTTTAAGGGCCGATGTTAATTTTGAATAAAACACAAATTATTTAGGAAATTATTGTCATTTCTTTTTATTATGATAAAATGGTATGGTTCAATTATGTATGGAACAAAATATCGGCCAAATGCCAGCCGCTGTACCTCGGCGGCACACCGAAGGTCCAAATTTTCGATGACGCTGAGGTTTAATTGAGGTTCTATGCCGTTAATGTGCAGAATTATCTTATTCTTTAGCTCTTGAATTGTTGCTGGCTTATCGACGTACACCTTTTCTTTCAAATAACCCCAAAGAAAGAAGTTCAACGGTGTCAAATCACATGATCTTGGCGGCCAATTGATATCGCCCCCACGTGCGATAACACGGCCATTGAATTTGACGCGCAAAGGAGCCATTGTTTTGTTAGCTGTGTGGCAAGTGGCACCGTCCTGTTGAAAACACATATCGTCCACATCCATGTCTTCCAATTCGGGCCATAAGAAGTTCGTTATCATCTCACGATAGCGAACACCATTCACAGTAACTGGCTGATGCCGCCAGCCCATAAACCGCACCAAATAGTCACTCTTTGTGGGTGAATTTGTTTTTCGACAATAACTCTTGGGTTATCATTTGCCAAAATGCGGCAATTCTACTTATTGATGAATCCAATGAGGTGCAAATGTGCCTCATCACTGCAGATGATTTTCTTCGAAAATTTATCATCCACTGTTGCCATTTCTTGCCACCATTCTGACCATTGTACAATGTACATGCTTGAAATGGTCAAGAGGCTTTAGTTCTTGAGTCAATTGCACCTTGTAAGCGTGTAAATGCAAGTTTTTATGCATGATGTTCATCAACGACGAGCGTGAGAGGTGCAATTGTTGGGCACTACGACGAGTTGAGGTGGATGGTTCTTCAGCCATACCATCGCGAACAGCAGCAATATTTTCTGCAGTACGAGCTGTACGGGCATGCACTGGCGTTTTCACATCTCCTACAGACCCGGTTTGCTCCATTTTTTGCACGATTTTTCCGATTGTACGCACATTCGGACGAGTAAATTGACCGAAAAAATCACGAAGTGCACGATATGCATTTTGATTTGAACGCCCATTTTCATAATACTCGTAAGTCTGAATAACTTTAACGCGTTGCTCGATTGTGTATCTTTTCATGGTTCAAATTGAGTTACTCTGAAATTGAGAAATGTCAAATGAAATGCAGAAAAAAACTTGACGTTTAGGTGTGGTTCACATTCAATAATTTCCTAAATAATTTGTGTTTTATTCAAAATTAACATCGGCCCTTAAAATTTAACTGCCCTTTATAATCGAATATCAGTTGTTACCAATCGGAGAACTATCAGAAGAACCTCAGGAATCCAAAAATAAAGACTACAAAAAATATAGGTACAAAAACACCTGCAAGGTTTTAAGGATGCCGCAGAATGAAAACCTATTTAACATGCTTGCAGCCTCATTGGAGCCTCTTATTTCTTCGCTAAGGCATGTTAGAACTGAAAAAGACCTCAAAGCACAATACTTTCCAGAAATGATTAGTTTATTAGAAATTGCCTCGGACTTTGACGAAAGTTTTCTAGTTTTTTATTGATTTTTACTTATTAATTTATTTATTCTCCACTGTCAAACTTGAAATATATTATTGAAATAATTTGTTATATTGACACCCTGCTTTTACTTTAGTTATTTACTGTTGACATTTCTTGAGGTAAAATATTAAGTCAATTCACAAAATGTATAGCCTTGGAAATTTTTTTCAAGCTGAACAAAAAAATTATCACGATATCTATATTTGTCTTTATATGCGCCACTGTGCCACGGCAGAACGTTAAAAAAAAACTTGGTTTATAAAATAAATATAAGAATCATTTTAGAAAAAACTGTATGTATGTAGATATACATACCTAATTACATCATATGTTAATCAACAAAGCCTTCCTGAAACCATATATCATTAATGGATAGTCCATGCAATTGACCAAATAAATAAGGTTGCGATAAGTCTCTTTAATGATGTTCATTAACTTTAGCTTGACCGTCAATTTCATTGACGAAAAAACGGCCCAATATGCCCGCAGGCATTAAAACCACAACAAACAGTTATTTTTTTGTTGATGTAATTGTGTTTCTTGAAGCAAAGGTGGGTTTGCAGTTGACCAATAACGCATATTCTGAACGTTGACGAACCCGTTTAGTGAAAATGCACTTCAAAAATGCACGCTATTCAAGGAATAGCGATATACATCGTGACCTTCAAATTGAAATTGTCACGGAGTAGTTAAAAAACACGCTGTATCAGCGATTGCGAAGTCATACCAACTTGGAAATGGAAACCGTCTTAAATGTAAGAGACAATGTTCGGAGTAGGACGTAGGACAACCAAAGCCTCATGACCTATTGGTCTAAAAGCTATTAGAAAGTCTTATAAGTTTAAACTTCAAAGTGATTTCAAAATAAGAAAACAAAAAATCATTTGTCGATCTTTCATAGATTGGTTCTGATCCCGTTGGTTTTGGTGCGTAAGAGTCCCACACTACTTGGTACCGAATATTACCAAGTGTCTTTTGAAGATTTCTACCGACAAAACAAAATAAAATGCACGACAGGATCGCACGAACTTGCTCTTTAGAAATTTAAATACATTTTATAAATATAAAACATAGAATTAATGAGATAATTGTTCAAATGCATGGAATGCGGTCTGAAAACAAAGTTTAAAAATCGTTTTATTGTTAAAGTAATTTCTTATATCACAAATTTCTTTGAAATTTTTAGAGAACAAAATTTGGGATGCCAATTTTGAGTATTTTGTAGTATAGATTTTAGGAAATCATTTCATTTTTCAAACAAAAACTTGGAATTTAAAAAAAAAAAAAAAAAAACAAAAGATATTTTTTCGATTTTTTTATATACAATATTATTTTAAACTTAAGGGAGCTCCTGCTGAAAACTTTTGGTTAAAATCGTTAGAACCGTTAATGAGAAAGTCGAAAATCAAAGAACAACCGGTTCTATGACAGGTACCGTTAATAACGTTTTGCCCCAAATTTTTTTTTGACCAAAATATAGTCCACGTCAATGATTTCACACCTAATTTTTTGTAGAGCCGTTTTCGAGATAAATAAGATTATGCATTACGGGTGTATGGGGGGTATACCGTTAGTTTTAGAGCTAAAAAAAAAATTCAATTTCCTCTCTAGGGAATCACCGAAGACCCTTAAGTACCGAGTTTGAAGAAAATAGCTCCAGTGGCTTAGGCTGTAGGGAGAGGTTTAGACATACAGAAAGACAGACGTAATTGCCGGAGCCACTTTATTCGTCTTCGCTATCATCGTAATGTCAACTTTGATCAAAATCTCGAGTTCAATTTCTTCCAAATGCAGAACTTGCCCTATAGTATCTAACTATATCGCAAGTAAAAAAAGTCCGATTGGAAAACCCTTTACTTTTACCCTTGCATTATTAGAAAAACTTCATACTTAATTTTTCCACTAGCTTCAAGCAGAACTAAAGAGATTCTCGGACATTTTCATACTATTTATGGAAAACTGTAACTCAATTTATAAAGCAATGGACATGTGCATGGGCTCAAAAGCCGATGAATGCTAAAATTGATTAAAACATATCCAATTTTCGCTTAAGAGAAAGAATAAAATTGTACAAACATTCCAATTTCATTGGCAACCACGACGGTCGGTCGTTCGCCAGCCATAATCCGATCAGGCTAGGCTTGCAAGAGTAGCTAAGCCGCGGGTGTTATATCACTTTTAATTATCAGCAAGTCGGTGTATTTGTGGAGGGGTTTTAGTTTTCTGACAAGCTTATCACTTCTGCTAATCAAAATTGAATTGCAGGGAACGAAGGATAGTGCCTCCGCCTACATCATACACATAAACCAGAGGGTGAAACAGTTAGGCGGTTTAGATTGTTTGTTCGTGCGTTTATGATTGGCGCTTGGGTTTTGGCTGATGATTTAACATCTGAATTAAGCGATTTCTTAAATAGAAACGTTTGCAAAACCCGATTGGATTGCATTCATTAGTGTGTGTGTGCGTATGGGTTGGGAGCTCACCTCTAATTAGGAGGATTTTCATTTTATGGCATCGTATGAATTATTTATGTACATGTTGTATATCTTCTACGCAAACAATGTGTGTATAGATTGAACTTCAAAAGTTGTCTTTTAATTGTCATGTCACACCTACTAACAAGGGTAGATATTTCATCTTAGAGAAATTAAAAAATAACAGTGGTTAAGTTGAGTACTTATGTAGCTTCGCTTGTCAATTAAATTTAATCGTATAAAAAATTAAAGTAATACAAAAAGGAATGATTTGTATTTACTTGTGGACAATTTAACAAGTACTCGTATTTATACGTTTGGGATTTTTTTAAAAAGGAAGTTAATGGTTTTCAACTGGCGTGTGGTGGACATGTTGTTTTGGTGACATCTGTTAAATGTGTCGTTTATTATTCAGTTGCTGATGCAAAATCACTATCGCATGTTGCACGGTTAAACACCACTTCCAAATTTGAATGCTGTTCAACATGTTAATGCTCACACTGTGTCTCTGGCATATTAAGGGTATACAAAAAACCCCTTGAGTGTGCGCCGATTATAAAAAAAAAAAAAGAAAGCCTTTTCCTGGATAAAAAGAAAGAGTAAATTCGCGAAGAAATTGCACTACCTGTTACCGTAATTCCCAGAGATTTTGAAGGTCGCCATAGCAAAGAATTCGGGTAATCAAGTCACCGAACAGAGCGTCGAAAAACAAATGGAACTTCGAAAGAGTGTGCCCGATGCCGAACATACGCGGCCCAGATGATTCAAAGAGCGGGGGATATATTGATGATGTAAAAGCAATGCAGAATGTGACAAATGTGTTCTTAAAACCAGCTATAATAGGTAGAAAAATGACTGACAAGGAAAACACACAAATCTAAGACGAAGCTAAATTGACTGTAAGTCAATACGACGCGTTTTTTATCAGGACAACGTGCTAAACCTGAATGTAAAAGACTTAACAAGAGTGTTATCCACCACCACCAAAAAGCATCAGTGAGATACCTGCGAGATTTAGTGGACTACACAACATCGCGTTTGGAACGATATTTGGAACTAGTTCTCTAGCAATGCCTCGAGAGCAGAGGCACAGGTTTATAGAGCTTGTACATATACATATACATAATTGGTGATCTCAGTTGCCTACCCAAAATCAATAATAGCAAACATTTTAAAAGGCGACAATAGATGCAAATATATTCTTGAGTTCCCTTCGTCTTAAGTGTTGAAATCAAATTAAGTACACGGCAAAACGTCCATTCTTCATCACCAAGATAGTAGAGACCAATACGGATTCGTTATATGTAAAAGAAGACAAGGACATTCCCAATGAAGAAATCGAATACATTGAAAACAAGGTCCGAAATTTTAAAGTAACGAACATTTACGAACATTTATAAGAGTCGACCACGAAATAAGCATTTTCGCAATATGGGGAGAGCTTTTCACGGAAGTTCTCTAGAGCGGCATGCAACGAGGATGTCCGTAACCAGCTTCTATTGACTTCCGACCCTTATCTCTGTAGTTAAATTCCGAAAAGAAAGATAAAAACACCATCGTTTTCAAAAGAAGCTCTCGAATTTTTCACTGCAAGTAACGATGATGGTCAAGAGAAATAAATATATATTTTTATTTTAATAATTTGCGCACACTTAAGGGATTTTGACTACCCGTAAAATGTTGAGCATAGTATACGAGCGTTTAGGAAAGTTGGAGAGGAATTAAAAGGAGATACCGATTAACATTGGTTTTGAATTTCTGAATATTATAATAAAGGAAGGACATTTTGAGTCGGGTAAAGCTTCCACATTCGTGTAGTGCGGCTAAAGAAAGAATCTCTAAATTTAGCAGTATGTAGGTCCAAAGTTGGGCTCAACGGTAAACCGATGGACATTCCCTGAAGCACTAGTAATACAGTTGAATCGTTTAAGAGGAGAAATGCAACTGGCTATTTTCCGTAACACTGTTTATAAAAATAACGTTAATATCATGAGAGATTCAAAAGTTCCGGTTATAGTTCTACCACCTATCATTTGGAGCACCTGCCCAAATATGGGAATTGTACTCGAGCTTTCTACGAATATACGCTTTAAAGATTACAGTAAATCAGAAGGGGTGAAAAGTTTCTTGCAATGTCGAAGGAAACCTAAGCAGTGGGCAGTGGCTCAGACGACGTCAAATATGTGGTCATTCCACACAAGGTGGGCTGAGATGTACATACCGAGAACTGAAAGCTCATGGATAGTGGGTTATGCTTTAAGGACAGAAGACAGAAGATAGGAGACTTCATGGAGTTTTTGAAGCATTAAATTGTACGCGGTTTTTGGTTACCCAATAAGCAATGCTATCGAGATCAGAATTTAATGAGCTTATCATACACTGCCGTTCCAGATCCACATCCGAACACGAAGGACCTGCATCTGGAAACTAATATGAGAAGCAGAGAGTACTGTTGTCAGCAAAACAATTTAATAGATTATGAGTTTCAGACAAAAGATCATTGATGAATATGATAAAGAGACTCGGAGACAAAACGGAGCACTGTGACACATTAGCATTTATTTTATCAACTTCAGACTTAAAACCATCCAAAATAACTTGTATTAAGCGGTTCGAAAGGTAGATTATAATCCAATGAAGAAGAGATTCATCAATACCAAATGTACGCATTTCGATAAGACAGCTTGATGTCAAACTCTATTAAATGTTTTTGAAATATCATATATACTATCAGATCCTTAGTGTACCTTTTGATAGGAAATCCATACTGCTGGTCATCGAGAAACTTTCATTCTTTAAGATATTTCTTATGATGAAATAATTCATCGGCGTTTCCATGAAAGGTGTTTTTTTTTTGTATTTAAAAAAAATTAAACTCAATATTTTGAAAACCCCATGCTCGATATTCTTAAAACTTGACTATTAAAAGTTTTTTAAGACAATATACAAGATGTTGGAAAATGTATTTTATATAAAAGTAACGGTGTCAATAAATATGGTTTTCGAAAATCATATCTCGAAAACTTTTTTCTTCCAATGAATTTTTACAGTTTATAATTTCAGAAAAAAAAAAACAAATTTTGAAATTAAGATACTACTGATAATACTTACAATTTATTCGAATTTGGAATTTCTTATTATGCGCAAAACGGATTTTAATGAAATTTTTTATAGAGAAGCTTCTAAAAAGTTTGAAAAACATTGCATTTCAAAACATAGTCAATTACATCAGAGCAAGTTCGTGCGACACAAATGTATGTTTTAAAAATCTGTAAGGCAGTTTTTGAAAAAAAATTATGATATTTCGAAAAATAGTATTGCAGGTTCCGTTATTTTTGGTCAAAAAAATAAAATGCACGACTGGATCGCACGAACTTGCTGTTATATAAAAGTACTTTGGAATTTAAGATACATTTTATAAATATGAAACATGAATTTAAAATGAAATTGCCGTCTGATTTCTAGAAAAGTGGGAATTTATGCAAAAAAAACTTTGAAAAATAGTTTTATTATTAAATAAATAAATTGTTTATACAAGAAATTTCTTTAAAATTTTTCAAGACAAAAATGTGGAATGCGAATTTTAAGTATTTAAAAATATTGATTTTAGGATTTTTCAAAAAAAAAAATTTTCAAAAAAACCCAACAAATAATTTTTCGAATATTTTTATATACAATATTATTTTGAACTAAGGGGTAATCCTGCTGAAAATTTTTGGTTAAAATCGTTAGAGCCGTTAATGAGAAAGTCGAAAATAAAAAAAAACGGTTCTATGACAGGTACCGTTAATAACATTTTGCCCCAAAATTTGTTTTTACCAGAACGTAGTCCATGTCCATAATATCACACCTAATTTTTTTTGATCAAAATCGTTAGAGCCGTTTTCGAGATAAATAAGATTTTGCATTACGGGTGTATGGGGGGTACCGTTAGTTTTGGAGCTAAAAAAAAATTTCAATTTCCCCTCTAGGGAATCACCGAAGTACCGACTTTGAAGCAAATAGCTCCAGTGGCCTAGGCTCTAGATCGAGGTACAGACATACAGATATACGGACATACAGGCATACAGACTGACAGACGGAATCATCGGACCCACTTTATTCGTCTTCGCTTTCATAGAATGTCAACTTTGATCAAAATCTCGAGTTCGATTTTTTTTCCAAATGCAGAACTTGCCCTATAGTACCTATATCGCAAGTAAAAAACGTGTGGGGGAAAAATTTAAAAATGTTATCTACCGGCCGAGCTGCTTATGCTCGCAGCAATCGGGCCTCTGTTACTCCACTACGTGGAAAATTTTGCGGAAGGAGTTAGGTGTGAAGCCTTTCAAAATACAGCTGGTGCAAGAATTGATTCCGAACGACCTACCACAACGCCAAATTTTTGGTGAATGGGCTCTTGCAAAGTTGGCCGAAGATCCACTTTTTTATCGGAAAATTGTGTTTAGCGACGAAGCCCATTTCTGGTTGAATGGATACGTGAACAAATAAAACTTCCGTATTTGGACCGTACTATCGATTCAAATAAAGATTTCATGCATTTTTCTGAATTTCATGTGTTTTTATTTTTTAAATTTCTTATAGCTCTTAAAAAATCACTCGTTAATATTTCCTACTGACCATTAATGTCCAATGATCAGGGCCTTTTTATTGGAATCTGAATCTTCAATTTTAACTTTCTAAGGCTCACGAGATCCGATTGCAAGTTGTAAAAAGTTTACTTCATAAATGCGTATTTATACTTTGAGAATTTTAATTTCAAATCCTTGTAAAAACATATTCTGAAGTCTATTTTAATTTTGTATCTGCGTATTTGGTTAAAACACAATTGTATGAAATAGGTACTCATTAATTGTTACCGCTTTTATGAAGTATTTTACTGAACTAAAGTGACCAAAATATCACTTAGACCACGAACCAGGAAATGAGTTTTAGAGAGGAAATTTATATTTTTGCATTTGAACATAAAGAAGTCCATATAGTTTCATATTGCTTTTCTAACCAATCAACCAACCATTGAAACTGAAACTTTGACCTTTAGTTGCTTTTATACTTTAAGCAATGTGTATCTCTTCATTTCACAACATGCCCGGTGAACTATGTTCAACAAGAAAACAACAGCAATATTATAAATTCTGTTTTCGAAAACTCCTTTTTATTTAATATAGATACAAATGGACAGTCAATTCCGCTTAACTGTAACATTCAATCGTCATTTTCCGTTGTCTACTACAGTTATCATGTTCACGGCATTGGATTTCTGATTATTAAAAATTATTAACCCACAAAACCTATCGAGGTATCCGTTCGGAAGAAGTTCCGAAACAATAATTCGTTCCGATTGGAACAACTGTCAAAAATTCTTTGCTGATTATACTTAATCGCAATGCATTGATGGGCGTCACATTTTATCGGAAAAATTTTCGATATGTCAATCGGACAGGATACCTCGATAGAAAATTCTCCGATTTCGAACAAATCGGAAAATAATTTTCTCCAAACGGATACCTCGATAGAGCTGCATATTTCAAAAATAAATTTGTGTAGAAATTTTTAGTCGCTAAATTATTAGAAATTTAGATTACGGTTCCATTTATAGCTTACAAGGCAACCGGCGCTATTGATGCAAGAGCGGAAAACATATTCCAACTTTTGGTTTTGGTACTTGATTTACCAATTATTGACACTTGACTTTGTTAGGGGTATTCAATAGGAATTTGTTAAGTTTATTATTGTGAAAATCTGCCATTGTTCAATTTATTTCTATATTGAATATTGTGTTCAAAACAAGAAGAAGTAAAAAATTGATGCGGTTCAACAACAATAATTTAATTATAAAGCTTATATTTATCCACTGAAAATCTCCTTCACCCTGCTGTCGAGCCGGCTGCTGTTAAACAATCATTTCGTCAGAGCAAAGGCTACCCTAGCCCTAGTCAGAGTAGAATGTATATGTCTGTCAAAATACGAGTACTAATTCAACAAAATTCGAAGGTACACTTTTACTCGCTAGTGGCTGTCCATGTGGCCCTACGATCACCAGCTTGCGCCAATTCTTTCTCGTGTTATGCCCTGAATTTAGGTCGCGAGGCATAAACGAAGTTGCACTAACTCAGTTCTTTGCATTGTGTCGTAACTATATTGAATTACAGAATTACAAGTAATCTAAGTCATCAATAGTGTTTTGACTTTGCAATTGGCACAAGAGAGGAACAACCTCAAAATGATTCGTGGACTGTTTGGTTATCGGCAAGTTTCGATTGGTGAATGTTCGCTTTAAACCAGGAAAAGTGCGAGTCGTCTTTAATTAAACAATCAAATAGTTAACACTAGTATCCCTTGGGGCTCCAGCCAACGAAGTTTTAACCAGAATAGTTTCAGATTTCTGAAAGTTGAATTTCAAATTCCAGTCATCATAATATCGCTGAATCTTGTCGAAGTCACGCTCCAAAAGTATTTTGATGCCCTCAACTTTTGGAGCTGTTCTGTACGCTATTAGATCGTCAGCATAAGCAATTGCCTGATTAAGACTACCTATAAGATCGCTGGTGGAAATGCTCAATAGAATCGGCGAGTTGACCGCTTCCTGGTGAAGACCATTCTTAATATTGAAGCGGTAGATGTTACATTGCCACTTTTGACAACAAACTTTCTACCATTGAGCATGTCATAAAGCATTTACTTATGCCGAGTCTGGCCCGTTTTACGAGTAGATAGAGACCCTCTAACCATATGGTGTCGAAAGCCTTCTCCAAATCAACCAGACAAGCACCAGTACACTGCCTTTTAGTTTTGTTCCATCGGATATCAGATACTAGTATCATGTCCTACCTTAAAACCAAACTGAGTACCCGATATGATATTGTTGGCCTCCGCCCATTCGGACAGAGCTCTATTAAAAACTTTTTCGAATACGTTACTGATACTCGGGAGAACACTTATCGCCTGGAGATTCGCCGGATTGGAGCTGTCCTTTCCCTTTTTCGGGAGAGGATGTACCACAGCTGTCTTTCAAAATATGCATTATTTAATGCCTTGTTAAATAGTGAGGTAGAAATGTCCACTGCCTCCGAAGGTAGATGTCTAAGTACAACGTTGGGTATACCACCGACTCCTGCTGAGCTGACTTCTTTTTCTTTAATTAGTCGAAGATGAGCTGGAGCTCCACCTTCGAAATTAACAGGGAACTGGGCTCGTTTCGCTCGGGGCTGATGGCGTTTGGAAAATGATTATCGTTGAACCCCGCGAAACCGTGGTTCTCCGATCGCCATTGCGTAATTTCAACTTCAACCTATACAGTTGCTGAAAGGCAACCCCCACCTTCTCCACTCTATCCTGCAGATCTTCGACAGTAAAGAGTTCGTCGTCCAAGACGGCATCCTCCGGATCTATACCTGCTATCAGAAGTATGTCTCTGTTTTCTGTCGTCCTCTGAATCTTAAGACACGAAAGATCGTTTTGATCATTCCTCCTAAAGATCTTATTAATTTGTGGAAACATACGCTAGAATTAACGGCCCGAATTCTGCTATCCCAAAACAAATTAATGGACAACCGATAGTTCTCCTTGATCAGTCGGTTGATGTTTTTAATTGACAACTTCAGTCGTCAGTTGTTGAAAGTTCTAGTCAAGTTATACAAGTGGACGTAATAGTATTAAAAAACCGGTTAAGGTTAAACTAATTGGTAATCTCTTAAAGTTACAGAAGTTTTAGTAAGATTTCTTGTGTTAAATGTAGTTTGTAGTTAATTCATAAATAGAACCATGTCCTATTGACTAAAAACTCTCAACTATTCATGCTAGCGTGTTGTAGACAGGAATAGAGAGGACAACCTTCAATATTCTGTGAGTCCGAATGACCAAAAGGTCGAACATTTTTCATGAAAGGAGTTATCACAAGATACAGTACAACAGACAAAATATTTACAGCGGCTGGGAATCGATTACGCAATAATCTGGCAATTCATTTTTTATTTAGTTGACAGATTGACAAAAGTGTAGTTCAAATAAGCAGATTCGACTGTATCCATCAGTGTTATTTGAATGCACAGATTTGCAAACGAACCATGAACTGCGGTTAATTCATGAAGAAAATTGCAATTCCATCTGGTAGCTTTTTTTTATTTTATTTTTTTTTTTTCTACAAAATGATGGTGGTGTGGTTTTGGTTGGCTTTCACTGCGGTATGCTATCCATGCCAGTTACCAACTGTCAGATGAATGTTAATGAAGACGTCGTAATGCAAGCAGCATCACTGAGCAGAGCAGAGAACAGAAGCGAACACAAGAGCCACGATGAGCAGACTGACATGAGGAACGACTTTTAGATCAACGAATGATTTAAAAACAAAATGGAAATTGCAAAAATATACATAAGAATTTTATTTTAATCCTGATGGAACAGATAAAATATTTAAACGAGCAGAAGTTGGGGCTTGAGATGAATAAAAATTGCATACCAAGGGCAGAGATGACAACCAACCGGGTTTGAGTTTGTTTTTATTTTAATATTTCGACTCTTGGTTACTGGACATTTGTAAATGAAACTTTGTGAAATCAGCTGAAAATCAATCTGTGATGCTTACAGAGCGTAGTTGTGTACTTTACCAGGTTGAGAAAAAACCAATTTAATGTATAAGAAGGTCATACTTCAGCATTTAAAAAACCAATCATTTCTCATGGTTTGCTGTCAGGTTTGTAGCGGGAAGGCAAAGGGCCGAATCCAACTCCGAAATCTGTTGCATTCATGCACATCTGAGGAAAGTTAAAGGTTTAAGGTTAAAGATATTAATTGACAGACAAAGCTTTGAGGATTAATTAAGTTCATGGTTGTAACAAGTAGTTTGGGTAGGTAACGGAAAAAATGTACTTCCAGTAAGAAGCTTAATCGTTCCTTGTGCCACATTTATTTAATTAACTTGTTTTTGAAAACTTATTGTTCGTTCCTGAAATGGAAACAAAGTAGAGGGGTTAATAATGATTCGAAAAAAAAGTTTCAGACCACTGAGCCTTTTAATTTTCTGTCAAGTTCGAACGACTAAGGAGCACTTTTCACAACAAGAGATACATATTGTTGAATGATATATCCCACCCTTGCAAGGGGCTGTGCAAAAATCCCTAAGACATTCTTACGTGTGAAATTGGGATCGACCCATACGTTAAAAGGCCCTTGTTTAAAGACCTGGTCCAAACCGAAATGAAGCAGCATTTATTAAGTATCCATTTTAAGATTACAATAAGTAAAGTGTTTTATTAAATCAAAAAGACTTTTATCGCAACTAATTGCTTATTTTCAAGGTGCAAGCAGACTTGTGCTGTTGTTTTTCTTTTCCAAAATAGATTCAATTCATTACACAAAATGGTATTATGTATGGACGTAGATGTAGATAATATTTAAGAAACCAGAATCATTTAGGGTTCTTAATTAAATACAATTTCAAACACAACTGAAAGTAAATTTAATTATGTATTCTAGCACATTTGTAAATAATAATAATAATAATGAGGAGACAATTGAGAATTAATTAATAAATTAACTTTTTTGCAAAGTTTTAAGGCTTCCTTTGGTTGAAAAATAAATTTTGTAGAAAGATAAGAAAAAAATTTAGTTTCCTACAAACAAAACATTTAAATAGCATTACTTGATCTGGCAAAAAAAGGACGACTTGATCGCTCGACTTGCTCTTTTAAACATAGACCTAGAATTTTTAAAAATTGATGATATTAGAGTTCTTAAGCGTGATATTAATTTTTTTAAAAGGTAAATGTATATTAATTTTCAAAAACATTTTTAAGAAAGTTAATTTTTTTATTTATTATGCGAATAAAAATTTCATTTCAACAAACTACCGATCCGGTTTTGAAATATTGAGTTTTCAATGTTAATATATTAAAATGTTTATTTATTTACAAAAATTAAATTATTTTTATTTAGGTTTAAGTTTATATAAACTCTACTGTATTAAAAATGTAAAATATAAAAAATGGTATGTAGTTTCCATTGAAAAAATTTATTTATTTACATTTATATATTTATTTATAACAATATTATATGTATACTATATTACAATTTATTGATTATTATCGATTGATAACGTGATAATATGATCGGGTTATAGGTTCATTTAGACTATAGTTCATCTTGTAACGGATTTAAAAATGTTCTAAGAAGCAAACTTCTATTCTTGAGGTAATCTAGGGCTCAAATACGAACCCAGAAATTGCGTTGGAAAATCCCATGTCATCTCAAAGGATATCCTCAGTCAATAATATACATCTGCTAAGGAAACTTACCCCCTGTGAACCCACCAGAACGACAAAATGCTTACAAGGTGTCTGGACCACAACCGCTAGGCATGCTCGCATGTTCACGAAGTAGCTCGTCGGAAGGGGGGTCTTTGCTGTTGTTAGGTCTAGACGGTCGTTACGAATTTTCATGCCTATTTATTTTATAAAAGCAAGGCCTGATTTGTTCCATAGGTTTATGAATCTTGAGTCCTGATTTGTATCGAGTGAAGGAGTTTTGGTGTTGTTGTACTCCGAGGACTTACCCAACCACATACTAACACCAAAACGGTGAGGTACATCCGTGGCTATCACTTCCTAAAATCTTGTTGTGATAACCCCTGACTATTAAAACGTCCTGCAAAATTAAGTTATAACCATCGAGAAAAAAAGTACTTCCTATAATCTTCACATCACCTAATAATTAATTTGTCAGGAATCTGTAACCAAATGTACCACTGTAAAAAAAAAATATACCTTACGGAAACAAAATTCCGTACACCATAGCTGTCATCTCGAATTTAAGTTGTCACATCCACCAAAAAAAGTTGTTTAAATGAAGTAATGCATTTCAATAATTATAATCAAAGAAAATCATCTCAAGGAAGAACGAAAAAAAACAAAATATTTAGCGGGTTTCGCTCTCTTATTAACTAACAGCATAAACTACATTACGTCATTAATTTATTAAGAGAAGTTGTATTCGAAAGAGATGGATATACTATAGACATGATAAAGTTGTCCCAAATTCATTATGGCAAACAGAATTTTATTAAAACGAAATTAAAAATTATTAGAAATGATTTCAAAATTATGATAAGATGGATAGAGATAGATTTCTAGATTTTCTAGATTTCGGATATTTTTCCTATGTATCTTACATTCTACATAATTATTTTAAAACACAGAAATACTTCTTTTCTTTTCTTTTACTTTATTTTACTTTAATAGCTCATACACCAAATTTTGGTTATTTTCATTTATGTATACATATACATAATGTACTTTGTTTTATATTTTATATAGGTTATTGCAAGGAATTAAAAAAAAATCAATCAATCAGATTATGAAACAAATTTCATTCAAAATATAGTTTGTGATAGTAAAACTTACCAAAAATAAAATTTAAAAAAACTTACAAGATGACAAATCCTTTATATTGTGCGCACAGCATTTCGGGCAGATTATCCTTTATTCACACCTGTTTATTTTTATTTGAAAAGAAACGAGATTTGATTTTTTTTATTTGATTTTTTTTCTTTTTCTTTATTGAGCAGGTATTAATTAATTTCACTTAGCAATCAATTTTCTTTTATTTTCCTTTTAAACTTAACCATAAATGACATTAAAAAAAGTAATATATAGAAACTATATAAAAAAAAATATGTACAAACAAAATAAAATAAAACCGCTGCAGTTGAAATAATGATGATGATGATTTTTTTTCAACGTCATGAGAGGATCATCCTATATGATTTCCTAACGATTAAGGAGTTATTTTTTTTTCTTGAAGATGAGGACATCGGTTAAAAATGGACATTTAAATGGTGACGTCGCTGAATAGTTTTTTTTTTTCAAATTTTAGAAACTCGATTTTTTTTGCATTGGCAGAGTGCACGTGGAGGGTTGTTTTTTTTTTTGATACAGATTGCACGTGAGGTTAAAAAAAACCAACTTAATTGCTGATGTAGTAACCTTTTTATTAATTTTTGTTTTTATGAATTATAGCAAACATTTATTTGCGAAATGATTGAACTTCAAACAATAAGGGCAACACGTGGGTGAATTTTCCGCAATGATGTATTTTTTTGTTTATATTTATTTTTACACGAAAATATGTCGATTTCTTAGGGTTTGAGTAAATTCGTTTAGGTACTATCGTTAATAGTTTTTATTTTTCTCTTTTTTTTTACGATTTTACTAAAAATAATTTTCAGTTTATAAAGCTCGCGTCTTTTTATACCTTTTCCGAAAGAGCGGTCCGTGACTTCCTTTGAGTTCCACAATCCACATTGATGGCACTCTTCCGGGACCTCTGATATCAAGACGATTTTGGCCAAAGAAACATAATAAATATTTTAAAACTTATTTTTGAATTTATTAATAATAAATGTGAGGTTTTCAGACAGGTTTTCAAAATATCGGGCACCGGAAGTCCTCCATGATCGCATACACTTGCACCTATAATTGGTGTGGAAGCTAATTGTTTTCTAATTTTTTTTTTTTTTTGTGCAAACGATATGGTGTCTCTATATGCTGAATAGCTTTTTTTTATGGGAAAATTTTACTTTCTTTCCGATCGATTATAATCGATTTTAAGGGGTATTTATTGGAGCCTTGATTTTCTAAATGGATTTTAACAAAGATAATTCGTATAGAGATTTCCTAAAGTTCAATATTTTCAAAATTTAACAGCAACTTGCTTAAATTTAATTAAAAATTCACTGGGGCGTATGAGTGATATTTTTTTTTTTTAATTTACTTTAAAAAGCTAACCCTTATAGAGGTTTCCTACAATCTTGTGGCTGGGGACCAGAAAGAGAACGTCTCTATTTGTAAGATTTCTCTCAGAAACATAAGAAGGCCGATTCAGCAATTCGAGTGAATTATTCTTTGAAAAACCTACATAGAGTTTCTCTACAGCTTTTAAAAAAATTTAAATCTACCAATATGGACCTCGATGTACATATGTATATGACGGTAAGCATTCTGACCCAACACAAGTTTTCAATCTTCCTTGAATATTTTCTTTTCTATCAGAAGAGTTTTCATTAAAAGAAGACTATATAACGCCACATTTTTGTTTTTTTTTTATAATCAACTCACGCTCAAGGGAATATGATTACCCTTTAAATGTTTTAACACAGCCCTGTCGTGAAGTTACGGAAGAGAAAGAAGGATAGGAAAGATGTGTGGCACGATGTTCTGAGACTCAGATTTTTTTTTTATCTTCAGATCCATTATTCTAATGAAGACATAATGTTAAAAAAGTATAAATAGATTTTAAAGTATAACTATCTTTTAAAAACTATACAGCCTTCTGTTTAAAAGAACATAGAAGTGAATATGCTCTGGAATGATGAAATTAAAATGCGGTGGAAAAAACAGCTTGCTATCAAACATAACACCAAGGTCCTTACTTTCTTTCGATAAAATTTCGTTAACAAGACAGTAAATATAAACTTTTTTTTAACCTGTTTCCGATTCGACAAATGAGATTCCAGCTCTTTAAAAAACTGAAGGATCAGGCCTATTTCTTTGATTTCTTATTAAATAGAAGCTTATGATGAACTCTTAGGATGCGTTTTTTGATTGATCCTCCGACATGTTTTTTTTCTAAAATGAAAAATAATGCTTACTGCCATACTTTTTTTTTATCAAAATTTAAAAATATATTTCTAGCCAAATTCCTTCCGACAAATTTTTATAAAAACAATCTAAAATTAGTATTTAAGTAAAAGTTAAAAAACCTGATGGTTTGGAAAAAAATCGAAAAAAAATTGCTAATGGTTCCACCAATAGATAAATTTTTACTAGCGAGATAGGTAATATAGTGCAAGTTTTGCATTTAGAAATAGATCGAACTTGACAATACGATGAAAGTGGACACGAAAAATGTGGGGTCAGTAATTCCGTATAACAGTGTATTTTTCTGCATGTCTGTTTGTCTATATAAAGCTGGAGCATAAGGCTGCGCGTACTGTGGTGCGACAAAGCGATGCGATACGAGAAGCGATGCGACATAGTGCGCACAGTAAAAGCGAATTTGTGCGGTTGTGTTGTTAATTCCTTTATAATTATTGCCTCCAAAATTATAAAAAAATTTGACCACACAACACAGGCACTGAAATATGTAACAATATCTTACTCGTTTGATTTTTGTCTTTGATCGTCAAAACAAACAATATGAGCCTACTTGGACAAACTCGCTTGAAAAAGTGGTCAGAATAGTTTGTGTGCGAGTTGCATGCGATAGGCATACGAGAAACTCGCAACACTCGCATCAAATATCGCTTGACTGTGTGCACGTATATAAGAATCAATGTAAATATTTTTCTCGCACCAAACGCTTTTCGCATCGCATCGCTTTGTCGCACTACTGTACGTGCAACATTAGCCTGCTGAAGCGATTTTTTTGTAACCGTCTCACAGTACCTGTGATACAGCCGTTATGAAAAATCCCATACATGTCGAAAATGGCTCTAACGATTTTGATTAAACAAATTTTGTGTACCTTTTAGGTATGGTGTACACTTTGACGAAAATCTTAACAAAAATTTATAATTATACTTACACTTTCGACTTTGTGCAGATTCTCGTGTGAATTTAAAATATAATGGTGTTACAAAATTTTTGAAAAATATTATTTGGATGTTTAAAAAAAAATGTGTTTTTTTTGCTGAAAATTTAGTGACTTTAAGTGATTTTTTTTTAAATACTCAATACCTAATGTGTAAATCAAGTGAAAAACACTTAAGTCATTAGTTGGGCAAGTTCTAAGAACCCCTGTGGTGCCAACGCTATTGCAGTTCTTTATACCTTCGTTAGTTTATATTTGTTATATGCATCGTTAAGCGCAACCCACTATACAATCGAAGCAAGAGTGAGGATCATTCGTACCACGGCAGTGTATGTCCAGAAAATCATGTAACATTGAAGGCCCCCTTTTTCCAAAGGTTTTTATATTGTATTTTCTTTACTTTCATCCTTTATAATTTGTCCCTTTGCAATACGAATACCTGCTTTATTTTCATTTCGTACTTTTTGAATATGATACTTTGGTTCATTTGTACGTTTTAGTTCTTAAGACTCACATTCATTATCATCACAAAAGAAAGTATATACGAGTAGTAAAAAGCCGCAATAGGTAATCACTCATTAGCCATACAACTACGGTATTTGTTAGATAGGAATTCCTACAACCTTTGTATATAAAACTTATAGTACTATCAAGAAGACGAAAGATTGTGGCGACATCTTAAGGCTAGGGACTCCAATTGCTAAATTTGTCTTTGCTATATTTAATATTAAAATATTCTCTTTTTTACTACTTGTTTTGTAGGTTATCCTACTCTCCACTGTAAAAGCGTGCGCTGATTTCTGCGCCACCACCAAGCTAGCGTTCGCAATACAAAATCACGATGCATGATAATACTGTAGGTTATATATACAAAGCTACAACCAACCTATTACTATTTTAAGCAAATTGTAAATAAATTTAATCTAAACAAATAGATTTAAAAACCAATTTAAATTGCTCAAATTTTAAATTGATTTTGTAATAGTTTAAATCGATTGGAGCTTGAGTTAAATTTATTTTTTCGGGTTAAATCTATCTGAAATTTAGTCAAATAATTCTCCAATCGTATATAGCTACTCGTAGATAGATTTTTATCATACATTGAGATGAAGATTTGCAGAAACCAGAATTTTTGGGGGACTGAAAAATCAAAAATGGCGTTGCTTACTTGAAAAATTTTCTGAAGCTTGTTAAGGAAAGAATAAAATGCCCGACTGCATCACACATTTTGCTCTTCTCTTATGTAAAAGTACTTTAGAATTAAATTTTTTTTAAATATTAAAACATGGATTTAATGAATTAAAAAAGTTTAAATGCATAAAATTGTCCTCTGATTTCTAGAAAAGTTTGAATTTATGCAAACAAGAAACAAAGTTCAAAAATTATTGACCAAAATGTAATCCATGCCCATAATAGGTACACACTTAACTTTTTTACTTCCGATATAGGTACTATAGGGCAAGTTCTGCATTTGGAAAAAAAATCGAACTCGAGATTTTGATCAAAGTTGACATTACGATGATAGCGAAGACGAAAAAAGTGGGTCCGACAATTCCGTCTGTCTGTCTGTATGTCTGTATGTCTGTATGTCTGTACCTCGAACTACAGCCTAAACTACCGGAGGTATTTTCTTCAAACTCGGTAGTTAAGGGTCTTCGGTGATTCCCTAGAGGAAAAATTGAAATTTTTTTTTAGCTCCAAAACTAAGGGTACCCCCCGTACACCCGTAATACAAAATCTTATTTATCTCGAAAACGGCTCTAACGATTTTGATAAAAAAAATTAGGTGTGATATTATGGACATGGACTACATTTTGGTGAAAAAAAAATTTTGGGGGAAATGTTATCAGGGGTACCTGTCATAGAACGGTTTTTTTGATTTTCGAATTTCTCACCAACGGCTCTAACGATTTTAACCAAAATTTTTATGCAGGAGCTGCCTTACATTTAAAAAAATATAAACTAAAAATTTTTTCGAAAAAATAGTTTTTGGATTTTTAAAAAAATAATACAATTTTTTTTTGAAAATTCAATATCTTGAAAACCGATACACGGTTAAATTTTTAAATTACGTTTTAAAATGTATTTTATTAAATACTAATAATTTGCATATCAATTTTTTTTATGAAAATTTTAAGGAAAATTTAGTACACAAAAAACATGTTTCAGTGTGTCTGTATGTCTGTACCTCGAACTACAGCCTAAACCACTGGACCTATTTCTTTCAATCTCGGTAGTTAAGAGTCTTCGATGATTCCCTAGAGGAGAAATTGAAATTTTTTTTTTAGCTCCAAAACTAAGGGTACCCCCTATACACCCGTAATGCAAAATCTTATTTATCTCAAAAACGGCTCTAACGATTTTGATAAAAAAAATTAAGTGTGATATTATGGATATGGACTATATTTTGGTGAAAAAAAATTTGGGGGGAAATGTTATTAGGGGTACCTGTCATAGAACGGTTTTTTTGATTTTCGAATTTCTCACCAACGGCTCTAACGATTTTAACCAAAATTTTTATGCAAGAGCTGCTTTGCATTTCAAAAATTATAAACTAAAAATTTTTTCGAAAAAATAGTTTTTGGATTTTTATAAAAATAATACAATTTTTTTTTTGAAAATTCAATATCTTGAAAACCGATACACGATTAAATTTTTAAATTACGTTTTAAAATGTATTTTATTAAATACTAACAATTTGCATATCAACTTTTTTTATAAAAATTTTAAGGAAAATTTAATACACAAAAAACATGTTTCAGTGTGTCTGTATGTCTGTACCTCTCACTACAGCCTAAACCACTGGACCTATTTCTTTCAATCTCGGTAGTTAAGGGTCTTCGGTGATTCCCTAGAGGAAAAATTGAAATTTTTTTTTATCTCCAAAACTAAGGGTACCCCCCATACACCCGTAATGCAAAATCTTATTTATCTCGAAAACGGCTCTAACGATTTTGATAAAAAAAATTAGGTGTGATATTATGGACATGGACTACATTTTGGTCAACAAAAATTTTGGGGCAAAATGTTATTAGGGGTACCTGCCATAGACCCGTTTTTTTTATTTTCGACTTTCTTATTAACGGCTCTAAGGATTTTAACCCAAAATTTTCAGCAGGAGTTCCCTTAAGTTTAAAATAATATTGTATACAAAAATATTCGAACAAATATTTGTTGGCTTTTTTTGAAAAAAATTTTTTTTTTTAAATCAATATCTTCAAAACCTATGAACGATTATTTTTTGAAATTATTTCCTAAAATCAATATTATTTAATACTTAAAATTCGCATCCCACATTTCTTTCTTGAAAAATTTTAGAGAATTTTCTTATATAAAAAATTTATTTAATAATAAAACGTTTTTTTTTTAAGTTTATTTGCATAAATTCATACTTTTCCGGAAACCAGACGGCAATTTTATGCATTTGAACATTATTATCTCATTAAATCCATGTTTTATATTTATAAAATGTATCTTAAATTCCAAAGTACTTTTACATAAGAGCAAGTTCGTGCGATCCAGTCGTGCATTTTA
Organism: Philhelius festivus; assembly: GCA_963931855.1. Lineage (NCBI taxonomy): Eukaryota > Metazoa > Arthropoda > Insecta > Diptera > Syrphidae > Philhelius > Philhelius festivus. Next base: position 136,456,305 of record OZ007555.1, on the reverse strand, counting down.
TTTTTATCGAAATCGTTATAGCCATTTCGAGATGAAAGGTACCGTTAATTTTGAAGCTAAAAAAATTCATTTTCTCATACAGACAAATAGATATACATATTAGGGTTGTGCATTTAAGTTCACTTCAAAGAGCGCTCAGGTTAGTTCAATAGATTTTAATGAACTAGTTCGTTATTCCTTATTCGCATCCATATTGATGGGTGATTTTTTTATTTTCTTTTTGGCAACACTGGTTTTGAGAGCTCAGGCATGTTTCGTGTTTTGTGTTACTGTCAAAAAACTTCAGCTTGGTCTATAATTTAACCATGAATCGTCTTACAAACGAACAACGCTTGCAAATTATTGAATTTTATTATCAAAATGCGTGCTCTGTTAAGAAAGTTCATCGCACGCTTCTTCCATTTTATGGTCAGTTTAATCGACCTACCCACTAGGTGGACAATTTTGCAGAAGGATTTAGGTGTGAAGCCTTTCAAAATACAGCTGGTGCAAGAATTGAAGCCGAACGACCTACCACAACGCTGAACTTTTGGTGAATGTGCTCTTGAAAAGTTCGCCGAAGATCCACTTTTTTATCGAAAAATTGGGTTCAACGACGAAGCTCATTTCTGGTTGAATGGATACGTGAACAAGCAAAACTGCCATATTTGGAGTGAAGAGCACCCAGAAGCATTGCAAGAGCTACTAATGCATACAGAAAATGTCAATGTTTGGTGCGGATTATGGGCTGGCGGGCCGTATTTCTTCAAAGATGATGCGAATCGCTACGTTACTGTAAATGGTGAGCGCTATCGTGCGATGATAACAAACTTTTTTTTTGCGCAAAATGGAAGAGCTTGACTTGCATGACATGTGGTTTCAACAAGACGAATTGAGAGGCGAGTTCGATGAAAAGTTTAATTTACGTTTGGAGCCGGTCAATTTGCCGCCTAGATCGCCCGATCTAACGCCTCTATACTATTTTTTGTGGGGATATGTTAAGGCTCATGTCATGTCTATAGCAACAAACCCGGTTCGATTGATGCACTGAAAGCCAACATTGAAGCATTTATTGGTGAGATACCGGCCGAAATGTTAGAAAGAGTATGCCAAAATTGGACTAAGTTGACGAACCGTTTGAGGTGCAGCCGCGGCCAACATTTGCATGAAATAATCTTCAAACATTAAATTATATCGACCGTACTATCGGTTCAAATAAAGATTTCATGTATTTTTCTGAATCTTATGTGTTTTTTTTTGAAATTTCCGATAGCTCTTAAAAACTCACTCGTTATTTTTATTATATCTGGTTCATAAATAATGGGGTGAAATATGAATATAATGTAAGTGAAAACATAAAAATTCTCGTTAGCGTTAGCTCTTCAGGCTTCAGTTCGTTAATTAGCTACTGCCCTAAATGAACTATGAGGTGATCAACTCGTTCCCCTAGGTCACTCGTAGAAGTTGCTTTTGAACTAGTTCGTTTACAAACTACGCAACTGTAATAGATATAGACAGACACGGAATTGCCGGACCTACTTTTTCGTCTTATCATCGTATTGTCAACTTTGATCAAAATCTCGAGTTCGATTATTTCCAAATGCAGATAATACCTACATATCCTACATATAGCATTTTGATTGAAATTGATACATTCCCTTAAGTAAAATATAATAAACAATGAATGCGTTTGGTATGCAATTCAAAATAAAAAAGTTCAGCAAAATCAAACATATACTCGTACGAGGAAAGAGGAAAGAAAAACAAAATTTTTGGAAAAGTGCCACTTTATTTCTTAACAAAGTCTTCTTTTAGCTCGATACCCTTGATCCAGCGATGCTCCAACTCCTTTAACCCATCCGAAAAATAGGTTTTCACGAGGTCTGCAAAGTAGGCCTCCGTGGGGTAATGACCTCCTTATTCGACTCAAATTTCCGCCCGGCGAGTGATTTTTCCAAGTTCGCAAACAAAGAAAATCGCAAGGGGGCAAATCTGGAGAATACGGTGAATGGGGCAGCAGTTCATAGTGGGATTTAAGCGATTTTGCCGTAGTCAAACGGTTGCACTTGTTGTCCGGAGTGAGCAAGCGCGGCACCCATCGCGGCGACCGACAGCTTTCTCGTGCCAGAAATTTCATGGATAATGTGACCCACGCGGTCTTTTGATATGTCTACTGTTTCAGCTATCTCGCGCACCTTCAATCGGCGGTCTGCCAATGCGAGATCGTGGATTTTTCCATTTTTCTAAAAATCGTGGACAAGCAGGCTTCCACACGTGCTCAAAACAAAAAATACTACGACTACGAGTCCGATTCGTCTGAAATTTTGACGGTAGCCTTCTAAGAAAATGTACTATACTCTGTCCAACAAAAATATGCAATGTGGACAAGATAGGACGTTTACCTCGCATTCTGGCTACAGTAGATTGCATAAATCTATCCTTAATTAAAGCTCTCAAAGGGTTGTCGTAGTGTTGATTTTAAATGGGCCCTTTTTTAAAGCTCTAAAATCAAAAGCACCTCAACAGAAACCCAAGGAAAAAAAACTGAACAAGTTACCAAATGAACAAGGGTAACTCTGAATGCACATCAATATTTAATGGGAGTTGAAATTGAATAGCACCAACAGCCATAGGCGATAGGCCACAGCAATTCAGTGCACACTGCACACTCAGATGTGCGGTCAATAGGACGTCGTCAGCGTGTCGGGTCTGCGTCAGATGCAATCGAAAATTTACTGGCGTGCAAACACTTTTTTATAGAGGAGTTCTTTCACTTTAGTATGGTGAAAAAATATAGCACGCTACTGATTTTGAAAAAGCTCTCCCATAAGACGTGTACTGCATATTTTTGTTGGATGAAGTATAGACGATAGTAATTCCCTCTTGCGATTATGGGACCATCGGGCGGTGAGACTAAGTACTTATCGGACCGCCTTCGTAAAAGGTGGACAGCGGGAACTTTTCAAGTTGAAATTAAACTTGCTCGGATGACACCATCATCTGCCCTAGGAATAATTGGTGCTTATTTTCCATTACATGTCACATTATGACATGTATTACCGATACCGAGTGATTGACGAGTTATTGAAACAGCCACTGTGATGGTCAATGAAATAAATCTTTGAATGATTTAAGAACAAGGGATTAAAATTAGTGCCTCTAAAATATTATAGTAATAAAGACCCAAAATCCACCTTCACTTTATACACCTTTAAAGCAATTAAATAAACCTTTAAGGTAGCAAAGAGCGATGACAATATTTAAATAGAATCTTAAACAACTTTACAAATAAGATAAAATATCTATGTATGTTATTTTTGTTGTCTTTTAGAAATTTATTGGACAAATTATTAAGCAATTCACTAAATAACTTCACTTAATCTGTCTTCTCCAAAAATATATTTTTGTAGGTACATACACAGATATTTAAACCAAACATCCATGTCATCCTAAGGCGATGATTAAATCCCGGCTTAAACAAAGATAATGAAACACATATTAACAAAAACGCTTATGAATTCATGCATAATAAATGACAACCTCTTATATGCACTTTGGGAAACAGACGCGAAATTTCCGTTTACGTCATTTAGCTCAAATTAAATTCTCCTCCAGCAACCAGCACACAGGACGAACGAACAAGCGAGTAAAAGATCCTTTAAGCATAAAATGTATGTAAGGGCATGTATGTTTGAGTAGGAATAGGTACATACTGGTACATATGTGCACACCAAATACATTAATCATCATACCAATATCACTGCCAGGCAGGATTCGCCCAGCAAATATGCTTCTAGATTAGCAAACCAAATTAATTAACATATAATTAATAATGAGAAGGGATGTGGAAAGGGGTGGGCCGAATAACTTAGAACGAAGACCAGGACTCTCAACCATTACGTAGCCCTTTTCGTATGCCTACCATGTGTCAGAAACGGGGCACGGGTGCAGCGGTTCGTGGAAATATATTACCGAAATTAATTTCTTTAGCCTGTCAGATAATGGGGAAATTCCTTAATCGTTAACCCATTTCCCGATACCCATGTAAGCGGTTAGACATAATTTCATCAACTTTGACATTATCTTGTTGTTCCATTAAATTTAAATAGGGGTATAGCACCTTGCAAAACCAGCAACATTCTCTCCTCTCTGGGATCCCATCTCGATTCGATACCCCTAAGTGCGTTTGTCGAGTTGGTTTATCCTTTCATGTTTATTGAATTAAATCACCGTGGGAATAATATGCAACTCGTTTCAATCAATTACTCATGATGTAAAAGTAACTTTATGGATATACTAACATGGAGGGCTGAATTATAGCATAAAGCACGTTTAACAAGGGGAGGTGTAATCGTTTAATAAATTCTATTAAGTTTATTAATTGGATATGTATCGATTAGTTTCGATTGATTTCTTAGTTCAAATGTATTTAGATGGAAGTGAAGTGAAGTGAAATTTTTAAATAAAAATTAATAACTCTGATATCTTATTACACATGTATATCTATTAATAAAATAGATTTTAATTGAACTTCGGAATACCCTCTCAAGAAAACGGAGTCACTTCTAAGGTTGCTTAGGTACTAAAGACAAAATTTCTGTAATATTGCGTCTAGTCAATAAATTAAAGTTCCAATGGATCCTTATTCACATCAAATGAATTGATGAACTGAGTCCAACCAATATGCAACTTAATAACATTTTTAACCCTTGTACATTTAAGAAGTTTATTTCTAAGCAACTTTACTTTGGACGGTTTACCAATACCGTTACGAAGTCAATAAGTTACCTAATAAGTCACGAATATTAGTGGAGAACCAGTGCGAATGATAATCGACCAAGTAAACTCACTTGCCTACTTATCCGGCTCCCGATCCATGGGGGGTCTCTGCCTGAGATATTGCGGTCTTCCATCGGTTGCGATCCCTTGCGAGCTCCTTCCAATCGTTGAGACCAAGCGCTCTTGCGTCTGTAACCGCCTGGTCCCTGTAGCGGAGGTTCGATCTTTCTCATCGTCTCGAACCTGGGGACTGGGATTCGCAGATTTTCTTGGCTGGAGCATTGTTGTCCATTCGCTCGATGTGACCGAGCCAGTGTAGTCGTCGTGTTTTGGCTCTTTGGACTACATGCACATCTTGGTACAGCTCGTAGAACTCACGATTGAATCTCCTGCTCCATTCGCCCTCTTCCAATATAGGACCAAATATCCTTCGAAGAATTTTTCTCTCAAAAGTGCCCAGTATTAATTCCCCTTTTTTACTTATCGTCCAGCACTCGGCGCCGTAGAGTAGAACTGGTAAAATTAGGGTTTTGTATAGCGTGCAGTGCACTTAGTCTTTCGAGAAAGTAGTTCTGAACCCATTTATTTGGCCAAATCGAAGTAGCAGCGGTTCGCTAGGGTAATTCTTCGTCGGATTTCCACTAAGGTGTCGTTCGTGAGATTGATGTTTGTTCCGATGTACGCGAACTCCTTGACTACCTCGAAATTACTGCTACCAACAGTGACATTTTGTCCTAGGCGATGGACAGCTGAGGCTTTGCTTGTTGATAGCATATACTTTGTTTTGTCCTCATTAACTTCAAGACCAACGCGCTTTGCCTGTTCATCAATAGCTGTGAACGCTCCTAGCACATCTTGCTTGGAGCGGCCGATGATGTCGATGTCGTCCGCATAGCCAAGCAGTTGAAAAGACCTGTTGAAGATAGTGCCTTCCATGTTAACACCACTCTTGCGCACTATCTGCTCTATGACTAGGTTGAAGAAATCACATGATAGCGCAACTCCGTCTCTAAACCATGTGCACGTCTGGAATAGCTCCGATGAGCTGTTACCCATTTGCACGTTGTACCGCGTATTTTGTAACGTCATGCGGCTTAGCTGGATCAGTTTTTTCGGGATCCCGAGTTCCGACATCGCCAATAGAAGCTCTTGTCGATTTATACTATCATATGCGGCTTTGAAATCGATGAAAATTTGGTGGGTCTCGACTTGAAATTCGTTGGTCTTTTCCAAGATTTGCCTCAATGTGAATATTTGGTATATCGTTGATCTGCCTGGCCTGAAGCCACACTTGTACGTGCAGATCATAGTGTTGCAGAAAGGTTTTAGACGCTCACATAGTACGGTGGATAGGATCTTGTAAGCAACATTAATCATGGATATGCATCTGTAGTTTTTGCAGGACATAGGATCGCCTTTTTTGTAGATTGGGCATATAGAGCCATTTGAGCAGTCGTCGGGCATACTTTCTTCCTCCCAAGCTTGGTTGATGAGCTGATGCATGCACCCTATTAGGATATCTTCTCCATACTTGAAGAGTTCCGCAGGTAGACCATCCGAGCTTGTGGATTGCTTCCTTAACCTCTTCAGTTCACGTCTACAATTCCTTTCGCTGTTTCGAGGAGCTTGCGTACCGGTCCTATAACTTGATGCCAGTTGCTTGGATGTTTTGTAGAACCGGCGGGTGTTGGTGGCGGTGCTAGACTCTTCGAGATACTTGAGCTGAGAAGCTGCGGTTGCTCTTCTCTTTCTGGGCAGGGTGTTTTCTCTTTCCTTTTATTTTCACGGTACTCCTCTTTTGCTGCTCTTGTTTTCCGTTGCAGCATTTGCATTCGTGCATTTTCCGTCTCCTGTTTCAATACCGCGCATTCATTATCATACCACGGGTTCTTTTTTCTTGGTGGTTGATAGCCTATCGTGGACTCGGCTACCTCTTTAATGATGTCGCGATATTGGTTCCACTGGTTGTTGTTGCTTGTGGCTGGGGGTACGGCAGAGAGTTTCCCGGTCAATTGCTCACTGTGGTCTCTGGCTTTCTCAGGTCTGCTAAGGCATGCAATATTGAACTTCTTCCTTTGGGCGGTCTCCAAGATGTTTGAAGCGTGCCTTGCGCCAATTAGTACGTGGTCGATTTGGTTGGCGGTTTGACTATCTGGAGATCGCCAGGTTGATGTGTGTATCCTTCGACTGGGGAACCAAGTGCTACTTATCACCGTATTTCGAGCTGCAGCAAAGTCTATTAGTCGGAAGCCGTTATCTGTTGTCATTTCGTGGAGGCTGTGCTTTCCAACTAATCCGCCAAATATATTTTCCTTTCCGACTTTAGCATTGAAATCTCCGAGCACGAGTTTGATATCGTACTACGGACCAGCTCCGTAGGCTCCGTCCAGGAGGTCGTAAAACTCCTCCTTATTAGATTCCTCAGCTTCATCGGTAGGTGCGTGTGCACATCATATTAGGCTGATGTTTTGAAAAGTAGCTTTGATGCGGATCACAGCCAGGCGATCAGTAATCGGCTTAAAATTGATGACTTTCGATTTGAGTTGATTTCCCACGACGAATCCGCATCATAACATGTGCAATCTTTGATGATAGCTGTAATAAATGTCGCAATCTTTTCTTTTCACTATTCCTGATCTTATACATCGTATCTCCTAGATCGCGGTAATGTCTGCCTTGTACCGCGAGAAAACAGTAGTAGCACCTGGCGTGTAGAGTGTCCTTACATTCTTGGAGCATATTCGTAAATCGTAGTCCATTTTCGTTCCGGGTCTGGTTGCCATTTGAGGGGGGTCGTTATCTGAGGCTTCTTACGTCTCTCTCATAACAATGGGTATTTTTTTACTGTGGCCGGGTCGTTATCCCGACGCACTAACCTCCAATCTGTAGGGCCATGGGTTTGGTGTTTCAATTCTTTCCTTAGTCAACACTCGCACTTACAAATTTAGCAAGTCATGACATAGAGCCAAGAACAGTTACCAACGGCGGTTACCAACGTGGAGCGTGGAGGTAATGTAAGCCCTTGATTTGTAGGAAAAGATACGTCTCGAAGCCCTCAGTTCCTACAACATCCAACCACCAAGTAAACGCTTTACCAATAATCCGGGAGTGTTACTGTTATTGCACTATTTCTGCAGAGTTTATCTTGTATGCATAAAATGTTGGCGGCTTGTGCCTTGTAATGTTAAACACAGTGCGAGCATTTAGGAAACTAGGATAGGGTTGGAAAGGAGATACCGTTGGTCTTGAATGTCTGCACATTAAAATTAGTGGGCAATATTGAGCCGGGTAAAGCATTTTACATTCGCGTAGTGCGGCTAAGAAAAGAATCTCTTTACTTGACAGTACGTCTAAAATTGGGCTCAAAAGTAAACTGATGAGCATTCCTAGAAGTACGGGTATTACGGTTGAATTGTTTCAGGGGAGGAATACAACTGGCTATTTCACTAGAGCATTGCTTATGAAAATAGCGGTAAAATAATGATAGACATGAAACATTGCGGCAGTGCTCGAGAGATACAAATGTTTCAGTTAGATAACAATCACCTATCGTTTTTGGAACTCTCTTTTTTGAATTCTTTCCGAGACTCAAGTGGGTTATTGGAGCACATGCACAGATATGGGAATTGTCCTCGAGTTTCGGAAGATCAGTAGGGGTAAAAACTTTCTTGCATCGGCGGAGAAAACCTAAAAACAGCGTTTTTGGCAATGTCAAATATGTGATCACTCCACAAAAGATGGTCTGTAATGCTCATACGCAGAACTGAGAGCTGTTCAGTCACCTCCATGCAAGTGCCTTCCATTCATAGTGGCATTGAAGGAGGGTTATGCTTTAGCGACAGTACGCTGCATTTAGTTTTCGAAGCATTAAATTCTACACGATTTTTGATTCCCAATTGGACATCCCATTGTCAAGATCAGAATTTCATGAGCTTATCATACGCTGCCGTTGGAAGTTCCATCTGAAGGACAAGGATGTGAATCTAAAAACGAATATGAAAACCTGAAGATACTGTCGTCAGCGAAACAATTAACTGGATTAGAAGTTTCAGACATAAGATCATTTATGAACATAGAGAAAAGTGTCGGAGACAAAACGGAGCCCTGGGACACACCAGCCCTTATTTTGTGGATATAAATTTGAAATCAAATCGGACGGAAAAAAAACCCAAATAGAACCTATATATGAAAATCTCTGAAGGAAAAGAAAAATACAATCACAAAATTACCCTTCGCACCTTGGTTCCGTGGTAAAGACAAGCCCAAGGAAAATACCCCCCCATAGGACCTACATATATGAAATCTCTGAAGAAAAAGAAAAATGCAAACACAGAATTACCATTCGCACCTTGGTTTGGGGGTAATTTACATTTTAATGCAAAGTCACGAGATGAAGGTCCACATATGAGCAAAGTTCTCATATGACATATGAGTGAATGAGAGTGTAATTTTAATGTTTAAACCATAATGCGCCAGTAAATTTAAAGAATTAATGGCGTGAAATTAAAACGACGTATATATTCTGTGTACTCGTACTCAGAGACTTACCTTTTTTTTTTAATAATAAATACTTATTGACAACACGAAGCAACGTGCAATTGTGCATTCATTAAAGAACTGCCATCGCGATAATAAATTTACCAATGAGGTTTTATTTCCCTCTTTTTTTTTATTTTAATTAAGAAATTATCTTTTTAAATTAAATTTTTTTGTTTACTTATTAATGTGAGTGCGCTTTTATTTCAATGCATATAAATGACATTATACGGAAATAAAATTGATGTTAAAAGCAACAGTTATAGTGAGAGATATGTTTGATATTTTAAAAGGAAAAAATATATACTATATGGGTATACCCGTACCTACAATAAGCCATCAAGTTTGGTTTGGTTTTATTGAACTTTGCAGATCGTTTCAGATTGAAGATTTTAATCAGAGTTGTTTTTTTGTCAATGCAAAATGTTGAAATTGTGAAATTGGAGCTCAGTTGGGTTTTATCGTTTTTAAATCATTTAAAATTTACATATTTTACATATTTACATATATGTACATAGTTGCTCAGCCGTTCTGCGTTATATATATTAATATTGTGGTTATATCAGAGAATATACAATCACTGACCTTTTGAGTATATATATTGCCAATTTTGTGTAATCATCAGCCTCCACCTCTTACGAGTCTTGTCATGAAAAGGGCTTTTTATCTTAGTCGTTCGGAATAGGAAAAAATGTTTGCTCAAATTATCCCTTTAGATTGCCGGGCAGTGCCTAATCATAAAATGGCACAGTCAGGTCTCTATTTGTATCTGGTCTCAAATGGGTTAGAGATTCACTGTGCAAAAAGATAACAGGAGAACGGTAATAATTATCATTAATACTATAATTGATTTTAGAATCAAACACGACTCTTACAAAAGGATTAGAATGTGAACGACAGTTTTGAAGTTTTTTCAATAAAAGGACGATTTGATGCACCATCAAAGGTGTTAGCGTGGTGGCTTCATACAGAGATTTGTTTGAGAACCATTTTTTATTCTGTTTTCGAAACTTATACCATCCGGACCAGCGGATTTATGAATGTTGAGATCTTTCAGGACTCTTGTCCCATAGAATCACTAACGCACTCAAGAATTGGGGAAGTCATGACACTAACCGGCAGGGTGGAATTTGCGGCGAACTGCCTTACAAACAAGTTACCTTTATCAATAGAGCTAACAAAAGAAGTGTCATTGACAACAAGCGTAGGAATCGAGGAAGAAGAAGAATTCCTCATATCTTTTACAAATTACCGAAAATTCTTATTGCCTTTGGGACATTGCAGTATTTTTTACCTTGATTTTTGATCATGTAAAAATTTGGAACGTCGAATATGGGCGTTGCAGGCCTTCCTGGCTTGTTTGAACTTTTTCCGTTTTCCCTCAGTTGGGTTGGCTCTAAAACACCAGAAGCTTATCTCTTTTTCCTTGATAACCTCTTTACAGCTCAAATCAAACCATGATTTATCCTTGGCTTGATACTTTTAACTCTATTCGGGATAAAATGTTTCATTCCCAAAAGAATAATGTTAGTTATCATATCTGCGCTGGAGTCTACGTCACTATCGAGGAAGCATAGTGACCAGTTAAAGATCTTGAAAAAGTTATTCAAACCGTACTAGTTGGCTTTCTCGTACTGCCATACGGTTCTTCTAGGAGCTCTTCCTCTAACTGGGTTTGTTTGACACGAGATATAACACTATGATTTGATGAGCCTAGAAGTGTCAATACACTTATTGTGCATTTATCAGGGTCAGAGGTAAGAAACAAGTCAAGAGTATTTTAGCTGCTCGACCATTAACGTCCGATATTCGAGTGGGCTCGTTGACAAGCTGAGTAAGGTGGTTAAACTCAGCGAAAATCTCAACACACATTCCTTCGGGTGTTGTCTGGCCAGAATGGAGAAGCCAAGAAGAATTGTGAACATTGAAATCGCCCGTAATAACGATTTCAGTGTGAGGATACAGGGAAACAATTCTTTGAATGGAGTCGGACAGAGTATCAAATGTTGAAACTCTATCCAGATTTGGGCTTCGATATAGAAAACAATAGTGAATGATGTGCTTATTAATGGAAAATTTAAACCACATAAAATTGAAGATGGATTTGGTGCAGTGACCATATTGTGGTAAGAACTGATATGCAACATCATTCCTAATGTAAATGGCGAGACCGTGGTGGGAAAAGAATAATGGCACCAAGCTATACCCATGAATAAAAAATTCAGCAGGATCGGAATCCTCACCTACTTGGGTTTCACTCAGTGCCAAAACAACTGGCCTGTTAGAAACAGTGTGTATATACACAGCCAGAAAATTCGCTCTCAGCCCACGAATATTACAATGGTCTACTCTAAAATAACCAGCCATTGCAATATAAAAATAAAATGCACGACTGGGTCGCACGAACTTGCTCCTATGTAAAAGACTAAGAATTTCAAAAATGAATGTTATTAGAGAAACTCTTCATAAGCATAAAATTCATTTTTTAAATGACTAAAAAAAACTTCTTTAGTAGTTAAAGGTAAGAATAGGATGGCATGTGATTCAAGCAAATATAAATTTATGCAAGAACAAAAATTATAAGTCTTTGTAGTGGTTTCTTAAAATATAAGGTTTTATATAAAAAAATTTTAAAACATTTTTAAGAAAAAATGTTGGTACGCCAATTTGAAGTTTTTATTATTGTATGAATAAAAATTAAATTTACAAAAAGATTATTGAGCCGTTTTCGAGACATTGAATTTTCAAAAAACAAAAAATTGATTTTTTTTTCAAAATTCAAAAAAATATTTTTCTTAAAGTTTTGAAATGCAATGTTTTTTAAACTTTTTAGAAGCTTCTCTCTACGAAATTTCATTAAAATCCGTTGTTCTGATAATGAGAAACTCAAAATTTTAAAAAAATCGTCCAATGGTAGGTACAGTCAGTAATACCTTTTTTTTCAATTTTTTTTTATTAAATTACAGATATTAAAAAATAATAGAAAGAAAAAAAATTTAAGCAAAATTCTCGGAACCGTTTTCGAGAAAAATACGATTTTCGAAAACAATTTTTTAACATTTGTATGGAGGGTACCGTTATTTTTAGATAAAATGAATTTATTTTGCTCATATATTGTAGATTATTTTTCCAAACTTTTATTTATCAAGTTTTGAAAAAATCGAGCATGGGGTTTTCGAAATATTGAGTTTTCAAAAAAAAAAAAAATTGGAAAATTTGAATACACAATAATATTCAAACTGCTGGGAAGCTTTAGCATTAAAAAAATGATCAAAATCGGTGGTACCGTTTTTGAGAAAATCAAAAACAAAAAAAATGGTCCCAAGGGGGGTACCAAAACTACTCATTTTTTTCAAAAATTTTTTCGACCATTACCTGGGTTTAACTAAATTAAATTTTTGAATTTTTTTTAAGAAAATCGTAGGGACAATTTTTGAGAAAAAAAAATATTTATAAAATTTCGAAAAAAAATCGTATGGCAGGTACCGTTATTTTTGGTCATAAAAAATCAAATCAAAAAACATCCGGGGGTAAAAAATCAAAACCCATATCCACCAATTTTGAAGGAAATCGGCCGAGCCGTTTAGCTGTAATCGAACAGACAGACAGACAGACAGACATACAGACAGACAGAATTGCCAGACCCACTTTTTTCGTCTTCGGTATCATCGTAATGTCAACTTTGATCTCGAGTTCGATTTTTTTTACGAATGCATAACTTGCCTTATAGTACCTATAAGTCGCAAGTAAAAATAACTAAAACCAAAACAGACGAAATCTAAGAAAATCACTGTATAAGACTAATTAAAAAGTTGTTTCAATACAACATCACTAAAAAGTGTTGTGCCTTTAGTAGTGACGTAGAATCGATCCGAACGCTAACATACGTAGGTAATTTTTTTTTTTGATTTATTAAAATTGTCTATTGTTGTTTTTAGATTTATTTTTTTTTTGTTGTATTGTTTGGTTTTATATTTAAGCGCGTCTGCGACGGGAACGGGGACGGGGGACGGAGGCACAACAGCGAACGGACGCAGAGCACGGCACTATAGGACATCGGCCGATCCTCTCCAAGATTCACTGACACTAGTACTAGTATTGTCTGCATACAGCAAACCACATGGTTCCTGAATCATACGATCTGTAAAAGGGAAATCATGAAGGTAAATGTTAAATAATGTTACACCCAATATCGATCCTTGAGCTATGCCCGAGAGAACAGCAATTTGTTCAGAAAATTTTGATCCTATGTATATAAACTGAGGTAAATCTGTCCTCTAGAAAATTTTGTATAGCTCAAGTAAGCCAACTTAGAAAACTTAAACATTATAAAAAGCCTTTTCGAGATCTATATCAGACCAAAAACATAAATGTTAAAAAAAGAGCCAAGTTCTTCTATACAAGTCAGCCGTGAAAAGTACTGAGATCTAAAAGTACGCCACGTTCTTACTTCATGAAGGTTTAATGCCGAATATTTAAAGTAGAATAACATTGAAACAGCTACAATGTAATAGAGAAATTTTATTATTTAATGATAACTGAGTAAAATTTGATGGGGGGCTTACTTGGCAAGTTTTGTTTATGCCCAATTCGAAAGGTTTTGAAAACTTGAAAAGTGAACCGATCAAATTTTAGTCAGTAATCATTAAATAATGAAATTTCTGTAGCTGTTTCTACCTACTAAAATCAACTTAGTTTATAGCTTCCGATTTCTTTTGGTATATTTTCGTTTTGTTATTGGTTGTTTTGATTTGCGCTTCAATTATTTCTTCTTGTCCCGGCAAGATACCTGACACTAACATACCTAACTTAATTACAGCAATCGGAAGTGCTCCATGTAAATTAAACATTTTCTCAGAAAGTGGGCGGATACCACACCCCCTGAATGCAAAACCTCAAATTTTCGATTTATTCCTCTGCTTGCATGACAAGACCTACCGTTGTGCAAAATTACAAGATCCTACGATGTCGGGAATTTCTCTATAATTTTGATCTGTCAGTGAGTCAGTCAGTTACGGTTTTTGTGATTTTTGAGGCCTTATATCTCAGGAACCGCTTATGGTAGAAAATTTGAAATTGAAATTTGGTGAGACTCCTGTACCTGACTAGCTTAGCAAATATTCGGAATTTTAAGTTTCTGACTTCATTGGTACTGAAGATACGGGGGGGTCAAAAATCGCCAGAGTTTGTTCCTGTAAAAAGGGTGTAGTGCCAGAACCGTGCCCTTTGATGTTACGAGTATATTCGATTAAAATTTCGTTGTTTCAACTTAGTTTCATACTAAAACAGTTTTAACCATGTGCTAATTCAACTAAAATTTTGCGCCTCTATGTTTAGACTTAAGCTTAGGTTTTTAGAATTGTAATGTCAGTCTTAAGAGACTTTAAATTAAGCTAGTAAAATCAAGCTAGCTTGAAGGCGGGAGGATCTTCCCCTTCTCTCCCTATGACGTTTGTTGTTAAATAAGTACTGAATAAAGTCTACTTATTATAAAAATATAATTATAAATTTTTAAAAACGTATCATTTTACCAATGTTAATGTTTACCATAACGGAACACAAAGTTGTCTTCAAATTTTCAAAAGCTTTTGAATTGATTAGATACTATACTACCTGAATTCTGAATGCTCGATTTAGACGTTTTAACATTAGGTGTGTTCCGAAAATGATGTATAGGGAGTGTTCCGAAATACCATTTTTGCATGTTCAGTATTATAAGGGCACGTTCGTATTATCATTTTGTTAAAAGAATTTTGTTTTTCGTTTTTGTTTCAAAAAAATTAAATAAAATATGTACTGAACAAATAATGAACAGCTTTTGAAATAATGAACATTTTTAAGTTTTTGAATAAAAAATTATCTATAATGAACATCTACTTCAAATAATGAACAGTTCCTTATAATAATGAACTGATGGTCACCGTCTATAGAGTTTAATTATCAAAAAGGGCTTAACCCAAGATTTTTACTTTTTGGAAGAAAATTGTAGATATGTACAGGTTTAAGGAATGCCCTTATTTAATTCTGTAAAAATACAATAAGTTTGCCTTTTGCTTAATTTTTAAAGGAATTAATACAAGATTCCGCGATCCCAAAATTGTAGAAAATCATAATTATACAAAATTGTTGCCCTGGTCCATTTCAGACTCCCCTTAGCCACTAGGTATTTTTTTTTTGAGTTTGTTACCAGTTGACACAAGTCAACATGCGAATCATCTTAAGTAGGACAGCGATAGTGTCAATGTCAATATAGTTCTATTCTATTCCGCTTCTATTACCCTTATCTGAACAACACATGGTCATCAAAACAGCAGTGCAGTGTACCTTCAATACTTACAATGTTGCACTGGAGGACTTTTATAAACGTCGGGTATTTTTATATCGACTCACTCCCTTTCGGCTGCTGGCTTAATAGAATCAGTTTTAGCAAGGAGCTCTGCTTCTGCTCCCGCTCAAATTCATTGTCCTTTTCGCCTGCGATTTTATTTCATTTGTTTGGAGTCGTTTCGCATAGATTGCTCCCCATTTACCCCAAGGTTGAATCATCCTGCATTTTGAATAAAACTGGTGGAAAATCCAATCCCTCTGACGGGGACGCAGCGGCCGGTGCAGCCAGCGGCGGAGTTATGGAACGGTTTTGTTGTATCTTCCATAATGGTCAAATATTTATTTTCCAGAACAGCGAAGGGCTTATCTCGTTAGCATGCACAAAAATATTCTTTTTGGAGAGAACCAGATCCAGTGCTGCCAGCGAGTTTTTCGCAAAATATCACCAGCAGTAGCAGTATAATTGCAGCATCAATTTTTTGGGTGGCAGCAATAAAGGGACATGAACCCTTGCACCAAAAAAAAACCAAATCCTTTTAAATTTTCTTGTGGCTGAAAGGATGAGGATTGTTTTTGTTTTTTCGCTGCATGCGATTTTGTATAAATAACCTCCAAATAAAGTAAAAGCTTGAAGTTTATTTATAGCCGAGTTGATTGCAATCGCTGAATTATATGTGATGCGAATAGCGAATGCAGCTGACCTATGGAATTTTTGGGAAATGTGGGGGGATTATTTGTAATCAGTCGAGCTCTTCTCTGCGAAGTGGCAGCTTCCTTTCATACGGCTTTTCATTGCCCTTAGAGGGATCATAATATTTGAGATAGGAATATTCTTTGTAAAAAATTCAAGTAAAATACGGTATGTATAATGCATCCTTAGAGAAAAATCAAAGCAACCCATAATCTTTTTTGTACCTTGTTTGTTTATAATTATTTTTTTTTTTTTTTTGCTTAACAGGTTTCAATTATTGGGGATTTGGGAATTCAAAAGCTCATTAAATGGATTTTATTCAATGGCCTATTCTGTTGAATATAAAAAGAGGGTTTTATTTTTTATCTACTTTAACTGACGAAAAAGAAAGATTTTTTTCTTTTCACAAAATGAACAAAACAAATACATACATAAGAATAGAAATAAATTAAGTCGATTAGAAAATTTATAATTATAACAGTAAATCGCAGCCATGTTTGATATTTATTGTTAATAGTAGTAGTATTTCAGTTGATTTTCTTCTTCGATAATTAGACAATGGTTTTTGTTTGGTGAGTGTGGTCTGGATCCTCGAGCCCTAATTGACTCAGGTTCAGATGCTACTCTTATACCCGAATCTTCCGCATGGTTATTGAACCTAACACGACACCGAAAGTTTGTACAGGCGCTAAGGTTAGGGCATCCCATCAGTCAAAACAATGTTAACATAAAGTTTATTCCAAAAATTTGACTTCTGAAGACGCAAACAAGGCGTTTGTCTTTAAGTCGATGACTAGCCTTCTTCCATAAAATAATACGCAATACGTTTCTCCTCCGATTGGTATGAAAATACTCTTATTACTCAAAACACTCATTTGGAATAGAATGACTTACATATAAAACAACACATAAATGTCCAAAAAATTTTAGAGACAGAGACAACTCCATTCATGTTCTTACCGCCAGAAGAAGATGTAGCATGTGAAAAGCATTTTATATAAACGGCCAGGCGTCTGACCGGTGGTTTATCTTCAACTGAACTCGTTTCCAGCATTGCATAAGGCGTTTTTCAACTCTGGAACGACGATTTAAAGATTTGAAAAGGAATCAAAACTCCAAGAAAGCGACAGCCAATGTAAAACGGAGTATCTTATCTAACAACACATGAAGACTCTGAAATCACTCATTCATTACTTCCTTTCCCATCATGCCGTGTCTAGGACTACCCTGAAGTTATGGATCGTCTTTGAAGCAAAAGCGAACAATGGAACATCTTTTAATCAACACCTGATGGTAGGTCCTACAGAAAAATGTTACTGATATTTGGGATGATTTCAATACTCACAAAAAAGTGGGAATGCATCTGCATTTTCTTCGAAAAAGACGATATTATGTTTTTACACACAATCCCCTAATTCTTAACGCTCTTAAAATGAATATTAATTAATTTTCTTTACAACATTTCAATTCATATCTATTGCTTAACGCCCAAGGCTTAACTTTAGGCAATTCGATTAAAGCAAATACTTCCCAAAATTCAAATAGGCTCCGACATTTTGGACAGACAACACTCGAAAGATGGTATATAAGGAAAAAGATCTTTGTTGAGTTTGAGTTATACCATTTAACCGAGCTTGTGGAAGAAACAACTCGAATACGTAACGTTGAAGGTCATTCTGCCAATACGATTGATCTGTTCCTCACATCTGATAATGATAAATACGATATTAGTTTATGAGCTCCTGGGTACGTCCGACCACTCTATCTTATCGGCAAATTTACAATGCTCTACCAACACAGTTAAAGAAAAAAATCCAAATAGAACCGTTTGGCAATATGGGAAACCCAATTGGGATGGTCTAAATAACTTTTGTCGAAATTTTAACTGGTTACTATGCCCCCTCGATAGTTACGTGTGATTCAGTGGTGGTATGATAACATCAGTGGCTTAGCGTGCCATCTCGGCACCCGGGGCGGGAGACCCATTTTGCCGCCCTATTCAATACTTAATTAAAATTTAATTTCGAGACATAATTTCACAGGCAATGAGGTATCTTTTATTGAAGGTAAAATAGGATCAGCGGTTTAACAAACGGATTCTACGGGCCTTACGAGCAACGAAGTCAGAAATAACTTTGTCAAAATCAATATTAGCAGCCAATACTTGTTCAATCGACAATATAGCCAAGTTTGATAGTCTAGTGGAGCTCATAGTGGATCTGAGATAATTTTTGATTAGCTTCAGCTTCGATAAACTTCTCTCACAACTAGGGACACTAATTGCCCAAGTCAAATATTTACGAATCAAGATGACTATATTTGGAACCGAAATCCCCAGATTCAGTTTTTGAATGAACTGGAGGAGCTCCAGTGATCCTTTGCCCCTTATATCTTCCTCTGATTCAGAACTGGCGACAAACTGCTGAAGACACTTCCGCTCCATCTGAAACTCATCCTTGTCGATGTCTTCTAATACATGGGAAAGACCACACTTGCTGTCCAAAAGTTTCGCTGGCGTCAAAAATCCGAACTTGTCCGCTATTTCTTGAACTTGCTGGAATCGAGTCGTCATTTCTTCAATGATCTTCTCAAATGATGCGAACACCACTCGACGGAGTTCATGCTCGTGAGACAAAGCTGCATCTGAGGATTCTTCACCATGCATGCATTCTTCTCGTTTTGAGCTCGATTCCGAGTTTTTCGCTGAGAGTCTTAGCAAAGTCGATTGCGGCTTGGACGAAACGGTCTCTGCTTTCCATTATTAGAGCTTTTAAAGCGCAGAGTTTCTGAACACACTTATCCACACTCAGTCCTCGTTGCTGCAGGTAAATCTGTGCGTCATCTATTTCAGGTAGCACTTCAGCCCAAAATCCAAGAAAAGTGAGGAAGTTGAATGACTGCATGGCTGTCAGAAGAAGACTGACTCGCGATTTTGTGTCGGAAGTTTGAGATGAATCCGTCAATTCTTCCAGTACTTCTAGAACTTCCTCAAACTTATTTTTAAGCGTCTTGACAATTTCATTTCTAGCGCGCGAGCGCGTTTCAGTGAATCGTTTCACTGCTTGACCTGTGACAACAACCAAAGCGTTCCACGGAGCAGTTGATGCAGAAAAGAAGGCAAATAGCTTCCCCAGAGTTCCAAAAAACGTCACGAAGTTCACTGATTCAGAAGCAGCGTGTACCCCAGCCAAGTTGAGTGAGTGGTTTGTGCATGCAATGAATGTAGCTTTCGGATTCAGTACTTTAATCCGGGATTGAACACCATTGTGGATCCCTGACATTGTGGCAGCGTTGTCATAAGCCTGTCCTCTCAAGTTCTGTATGTCCAGTCCGTCTGATGTTATCTTCGCGATTATATCGTTGCTGAGATCTTCTGCATTTGGTTCGAAGAAGTCGATGAAAGATTCTACCACGGCGACCTTTTCTCCTTCGATAAGTATGTACGTATTGCAGAACCTGGCTCATTTGGTCTTTGTGGGAGATGTCTAGTGTACTGTCGAAGATTACGCAATAATATTTAGCTTCTTGAATGCGACGGATGATGGTGGATCGAACTTGCTGTCCCAGTAAGTTTATCAATTCATTATGGGTTTCTGGAGATAGAAAAGAAACTGGGACTCTTGCTCTCAGCTTTATCTTTGTCAGATGTTCTATTAGAAGAGGGTCATATTTAGCTAGAAGGTGCACCAACTCCAGAAAATTCCCGCGGTTGCAACTATCATCTCCTCGATGTCCTCTGAAGGCCAGATTCTGTTTGGCTAAGAACTGGATAATATTCAACAACCGGTACAATACATCCCTCCACTTCTTCTCCACACTTTCGAAAAGTTCTTGTTGTTTGTGATCGATGGTTGCTTTACGGTTCAGGCGAACTTCCAACTCCTTCCATTTCAAGAAGCTCTGCTCATGGTCCAGGCTGTTCTCATGGTCTCCGATTTTCGGATTTAGCTTCCACCATTTGTTGAAACCTTCTTCAGATGCGAAGTTTGAGCCGAAATTGCCAAACAGCTTGCAACAGAAACAAAACAATACAAGGATTACTGCTTATATTCGAAGAAACAATTTGAAACATGACCAAAATCTACGTCAAGCAATACTACAATGTCCTAAAGGTAGTTAAAAACAAGAATCGAATTTGCTTAAACGCCGTTTAAGAACCAAGCTACGGCTGTTTCGATCCAACGTCGAATCCGTTTTACTTTACGGTTGCAGCACTTGGAAAGTAACAGTATGTTCATTAATAGATGTCTACGAAACATCCTTAGGATTTTCTCCTTAGGAAAACGGATCAGGAACCTATTGACTCTATACGACGTCGAAAGTGGCAGTGGATCGGACACACCCTTCGAAAAGGTGAAAACTGTATTCCGGCTCATGCAATGCAGTGGAATCCGCTCACTCAAGAAGGAAGAAGTGACGGACGACCGGGAAGCTCATGAAATTTCATCTTTGTGATTAAATTTGTGTAGATAATATTTATCTGCTGATTCACAAACAGAAGGTTCCCATTTATTGTTGATATCCTATAGATATTTTTCGTCATTTCAGCCTTGAACTAATTTGTTCTTTTTTTCCTTGCAAAAATTAAGATTGAAGGGCACTAAAAAAAGCAGAATCCTTTTTCTAGATATTCCCACTTGTCCCGTTACAGTTCTGAGAATTATTAAGTTCCTTCCACTTTGTTGGTTTCTTCCGATAAAATATTTTCTTGTGACAAACAACAGAGGACATATCCCCTAAGATTAAAAAAATTTAAAACCGCCTTGAAAATAAAAAGAAATATTTAAACATCCCCTCGAAAAAAATACGAAACAAAAAATGTAATTGCATTACACTTTCGCAACGCAGTCATAAGGAAAACCTTGTAACAAATTGCAAAATGTAGGCCAAGCCACAGCACCTCAAGTGAAAGTAATACGCAAACTTGTGTTCCGAGATACAAAAATGATATCCTTTCTTTACCTGAGCCTGAGCTGGAGCTCACATTGAGTAAGGTTTTTGAGTGCTAGATACATTTACTATTCACTTTATATATAATTTTTTTCCATCATCATCTTCATCGCCTCCATGATGAGTTCCATCTACAGCTGTTGTTGTTGTAGTTCCCGTGTGACAGATTCCTTCAACACGTCATTGTGCGACGACAACTACACGGCGAAACATTTGCAAGTAACTACTGCATTGGCAGTGAACTCATTCATATGTTTAACCATGGCTACCCATATCCACCTAGTTCCGGAATTCAAAAAAAAAAAAGAAATAACAGGAAGCTAAAGCTACCGCAATACACAAAATGGAAATGCTCAGCGCGCATAATGTCGCAGCTCACAGATGATGTAGAATACGAGAGTTGTTGACAGAACTTCTTGTAAACACATCCAACGACGTTGTTCTTATTCATTCAATCAAGCTGAGTGGTTTTAAGGTAGCAGCAGCTGCTTGAGCCCCCAACCCGCTCGTTACCCCTTTGCCATTATATATATCAACCACAGAATAAGCACACTCTGTTTTACCTATACACGAAGCAAATCACAATCTGGAGTTAAGTAATAGTCTAGCATGTAAAGTTGCAAGGCTTTATGCTTATGTTGATTAAACTTGATCTTTAAGTTGGTTTGGAGTATAACTGTCAAAACTTAAAGTAGAGATGCAATTTAACGCCTCTCATGAAATCTTAAGGAGGAAGACAATCATATTTTAAACGTTCTGAGAACCCTCTCTTTTTACTATTCAAATATGTAGAGTTGCGGTCAAAATAGTAGTAGCGTAAATAAAATCATTGGTAACCCTTCGAGATCTTGATATAAAGAAATCCGCTGGTCCTGATGGTATACCCCCCATTCTTCTGAAGAGGTGTTCTTCATCGCTGGCAAAACCATTGCGTAAGCTTTTCCATCGCTTCTATACTGTTCTGGAATCTAACTAAAAGATGGAAAACAGCATTTGTCCAGCCTGTTCCTAAAAAAGGTGATAAATCATCAGCTCAAGAAATATCTTGAAGACCGAAAGCTTCTTTATGACCGGCAATACGGCTTTCGCAGCAATCGTTCCACTGGTGATCTGATGGCATATCTCACCGAAGAGTGGAACAGATCTTTACATTGTTTTGGACAAAGTAAGATTATTGCGCTTGATATTTCTAAAGCATTTGATTGAGTTTGGCACCAGGCTCTATTATCGAAAATGCGTGCATTTGGCATCAACGAAATCCTTATTCTTTGGATTAGAAATTACCTTCTAGATCGTTCACTACATGTTGTATTGGATGGTTTTAAGTCTGATCTTTACAAAATAAATGCTGGTGTTCCCCAGGTCTCCGTTTTGTCTCCGACTCTCTTCCTCATTTTTATAAATGATCTCTTGTCTGAAACTTCTAATCCACTTCATTATTTTGCCGACGACTTTACACTCAGTCGCACAACGGTATCGTATGATAAGTTCATTAAACTCCGATCTTTACAGCATTGTTAAATGGGGTATAAAAACCGTGTGGAGTTTAATGCTTCGAAAACTCAATGCTGTCTATTGTCGTTAAACCGTTAAAGCAAAATATACCCCCTATGCCATTGTCCTAAATGGCACTTGCATCGAAGAAACCTAAAAGTTCTCAGTACTCGATACGTGTGTTAAAGCCGATCTTCGTTGGAATGATCACATTCTCAAGACCGCCAAAAATGCTGCTAAATGCTTAGGATTTCTATATCGTTTATCGTTGTAAGAAATTTTTCACCCCTTCTGATCTGGCTATAATTTATAAGGCGTTTATACGTCGAAAACTCGAGTATAACTCACACGCTTGGACAAGTGCGGCACAATCTTCTCTGCATTTATTGGATAGAATTCAGAATAGGGCATTAAAACTGATAGGGAATGGAGCTATCATGGATTCATTCCCATCTCTTGAACACCGTCGGAATGTTTCATGTATTTCCCTGTTTTATCGCTTCTTTCACAAACAATGTTCACTCGAAGTAGCGAACCGGCTTCGCTAGGAATGCTCATCAGTTCACCCTTGAGCCTAACTTTGGTCGTACCGTCAAATATAGAGATTCGTTTTTCAGTCGCACAACACGATTATGGAATAACTTACCCGGCACAGTTTTCCCTCGCCGTTTCAACTTGCAAACATTCAAAACTAATGTTCATCGTCACCTCCTTTCTCTCCCTCCCTAATTTCCCCATCGCCCGTGCTGTGTTTAACATTATAAGTGTCTATAAACATACCCTTGAGCGCGAGTGAATTATAAAAAAAAAAAAAAACCTAATATAATCCACGCTTCACAGTCAAGACAATAACACATGGAGGATCCAGCATAATGGCTTGGGCATATCTTTCCTTCTATGGTGTTGGTCCTCTACACCGAATTGAAAGCATTATGGATCAGCATATTTATGTGAAAATCATGGAGGAAGTTATGTTCCTAATTTCCTATATGCTGAAGATGAAATGCCACTGAAATGGGTCTTTCAACAAGACAACGACTTAAAGCATACAAGTAAATTTGCGAATTGGTTCCAAGAAAAGAGACTTAATATCAGAGAGTAGCCTACGTAGTCTCCAGACCTCAACCCTATAGAAAATCTTTGGTGCGATGTCAAGAAGTAGGTATGTTGCTAGTTGTAAGACAACTACTAATACAGCCCTATGGGAAGCCATACAGCTATCTTGGAGGTACATTCAAACACTCGACTATCACTTATGGAAGAAATTGTCTATTAACTTTCCCTTTTGCAATACTTAAAGGTGGATTTTGAATACGCTACTACTCGTACTAGTATTTTTTTGACCGCTGTTTTTCTATATGACTTAGATAGAAGATTTGAAATAACCAACTAATTTATTGAATTTGAAAATGATTTTTTTCTGAAATTAAAAGCATAAAAAACATATATTTGAAAATCAGATGACTATTTATTTCTTTAAAATTAGTAGATTAATTTATTTTATTTTTTTTTGTGTCAAGAGGTTAACTACTATTATATTGACCGCAGCTTTATATACGAGTATGTATGCAAGGGCATTACTACCCAAATTTTTCAGAAATTTCAACTCCGAGAACATTAAATCTTATATTTAAGTTTTTATTAAGACAAGGTCATAGTCAAGCACACTCATACATCTGAATATTTCAAACTAAACATCCCACAGTGCAGCCGAAAGCCGCTTTTTGCGGCCAAAAGTCGAAAAACGTAGAGAATGATCCACAAATTAGTATATAGGGGTTTTTGGGGTCGCTGATTACGAATCTGTTATCAGAATCAGCAAATTCATAATGGCCGACCTAATGTGGCGTCATGTCATACGAAAAAACTTATCAAAAATGAAATAGTTAGGTACAAAATTTTGTTTTGATATTATTAGGGCTTGAAAATTTATTAAAAATGAACAAATTCAAAATGGTGGAATGCTATATGGCAATATTATATAACAAAAAAATGGAAAAAAATTATTTATATATTTTTATTGAAATCGAACACAGTAATTTATAAATGATAAATTTAGAAATACAAAATACAATATGAGCAAACAATATATAAGTTAATCCGATATTTACATGAAAAAGTTTTCATTGCCCATCTCGTAACAGTCACAATCATCTACATCTGTATCTGTTTCAGATGCGGAAGAGCTGTCAAAAGATTGTTGTTCATCTTCTGTTTGATTATTTACAGGTGGAAGTGCTAACAAATTGATAAAGTCCTTAGACAAAGATTAAAGTGGTTTTAGAGGTAATTCCCGACAACTAGATATGAATGGATCGGATGCGATTAGGAATCTTTTAAAAACATCCTCCATTGTCTTTTGACGATAATGATTTCTTGCGAAATTAGCTTGATAGATTTTAAAATGAATTATTACATGATTTTTGTGCATCTTCCGACATTTGACAGATAGGTAACATTGAATATTTTATTATTTCGGGGCCATGAATTAAAAGTTTGTTAACTAACGTGAGCATACAACTCCAGGGATATTTTGGTAAATTAAGGTACTAGTACGGTCTAGAACGCCAAAAAACGCACGATTTTTGGGAATTTTTTTCTCGGAAACTTTACTAGATAATAACATATTTTTTTTTAAATAATGAATACATGTGTCAAGAGTATAAGAACATATTTTTTCTGTCTTTATTTTCTAATTGTGGCCGAATTATAGAGGGCGCCAACGTTGACTCATCAATAAACACATTGTCCCATTGCGGACAGTTAATCTCCGGATCTACTAAACCGATTTTCAAAAAACTTGTTGCAACTTGATTGTCTTTATTTTTTCTAAGACAATTTACCACAATTTGACCAAAAAGTTATGAACAAAAAAATGGCGACCCAAAAATGGCCAAAAAAATTCAAAAAAAAAATTATTTTTTCAAAGCTTGAAATTTTTTGTTTTTTTTTTTTTACTTTTAAAACAAATTGTGGTAAATTGTCTCGTAAGAAACCTTCCTTAAAATAACCCACTTTGCTTTTTTTGTTTCAATCCAGCCAATCCTGAGATTAGCTGTCCGCAATGGGACAATGTCGACGTTTGCGCCCTCTATAATTCGACCAAAATTCAAAAGTTTCAAAAAATCTGTATTCTTGACGCATGTATTTATTATTTAAAAAAAAAATTA
Organism: Philhelius festivus; assembly: GCA_963931855.1. NCBI lineage: Eukaryota > Metazoa > Arthropoda > Insecta > Diptera > Syrphidae > Philhelius > Philhelius festivus. The sequence continues at coordinate 136,430,379 of OZ007555.1, read as the reverse complement.
TGTTATTATCTAATAAATTTTCCGAGAAAAAAATTCCCAAAAATCGTGCGTTTTTGGCGTTCTAGACCTACGGGCAGCTGAATTTTATTTTATTTGGTACACAATACTTTTATAAACTATCTTAAATAGCTTTGAGAACAAGAAATAGCAAGAAAAAAAAGTTTTCACTTAAACAAATATATATATTTTTTTTTCAAGTAAATAAATAGTGTTGACATATCTCTGTCTAACAATGTACTCGTATCTACTATTTACGAATTTTTATTCAGAAATTTTTTAACTTATTTTACGCACCTGCAGCTATTGAATCCATTTTATTGCAATAGATTTGCTTGGAAATAAAAACTTTTACACGTGTTTTGATGGAAGTGTCTATTAGCCTATTTTAACGACTCGTGACTACGTTAACTTAGCAGCCACATTCAGGCTAAGATTATGGGGGGGATTTGCGGCAAGAGATTCTACCACGAACATTTTTCGTCTCCTAGGGGTCTACTTTAGACAGCCTGATGACAAAAAACCCTTAACTCAAAACTTTTATTTTGGACTTTTGGCCGCAAAAAGATGCCATCGGCCGCACTGTGCATCCGTCGGATATCAGCTCCTTTTTACAGATTATAAAGGGTGGTCAAACCATAATGCAGGATGTTAATTGTGAGTCACACCTTAACGTCAAGTTTTTTGCCCAACTTAATTTGACATTTTTTTGTTTCAGTGTTTGACAAATTCAACCATGATGTTAAGATTGTTGAAGCCTTTTACGAAAATGGGCGTTCAAATCAAAATGCATTTCGTGCACATAATCGTCAGCATAATCGACAAAATGTGTCCGCAATCGGTAGAATTCTGCTCTAATTTCAGCAAACCAATTTATTGTTTGAGCTCATAAAGGACCGCGATTTTGATTAAACCTAGATTTTACTACCTGCAATCAGAGCGTATGGTTTTTGTCCATGCCACCCAATTATGGAACACATTACGGACAACAATTCAAACTGGCGCAAGCTGGTAATCATAGGCCCACACCCGCAGCCACTGGCGAGTAAAAGTAAAAGTTCGATAGTTCCATAGTTTTTGCAGTGGTCAATGCTGTTGCTAGCGTCAAGTTTGGTGTCTCCAATAACCGGTTTTGTATTTGGGGACTACGTATTCCAAAGACAAACTGATTGCGGAGCGCTGTCTCCAAATAAATCCCAAAATTGCAGTGTAATGCCAATTTGCGTAGTGCTATGCAATACTCTTCCACAGTCTCTGCGTCATTTTGTTTTCGGAGATGAAAACGATAGTTTTCCATTATCTCTAATGGAACTGGATCGAAGATTTCAGAAAGAACCTTGATTACTTCTGAATAGGTCTTGTTTTTAGGTTTAACAGGTGCTAATTTGTCGGAGAGAATATCGAAAGTTTCTTGACCCATGTAATCTAGAAGCAGGTGTATTTTTTTATCCTCTTTAGTTCCAACTATTACCATCGCACCTTCGAATCGTTCCACCCATCTGGACCATTGGGTTTTAGTTTTGTCGAATTGCTCGAACACAGAATAGTCAGCCATAATTAAATAATTTTTTTGCAAGTCCTCTTTATCTTTTTGACTCATAGCCAGTGCGCGATTTTTATATATGCAAGCACGTGTATGGAATGCACATTGACAAGAAGGTTATGTTAACATTTTGTATGTAATTGGGTGTGCGGATTGAATTTAGATTTTGTACGTAGTTTAACTTTTTAATTATTGTAAATATCTTGCATACGTTTTAAATTAATTGTATTTATAAGAAATTTTTTTTTAAGAAAAATTAAAAAAAAATATCAATTTCTGTCATCCTCGTCGCCACTAATGTAAAACACGACCTTCTTTTGTGGTGCACACTTTATTAACTTACTTAATAAAATTGGCATTAAGAATACTTAGGCTAGACTAGAGAGAGTGTGTTCAGTCATATACGATATTTATACTGATATAACACATTTCATTCTCCGTTTCCATCACAGTGGAGTGAGAATTTATTGCGGGCCTCACGTGCCTATTTTGCGAACTGTCACTCCTGATTCGAAGTGAAGTTTTTTTTCGGGCGAAACTCATAATAGCTTTTAAAATTTCTGGAGAACAAAAATTTTTCGGGGGAAATGTTTTCCGGGCGAAACTCACAATAAGGCTGAATAATTCAACAAGTCCAATAATAGTGGTAAGTCTTCTACTTGGCTGATTTATTTCAGTAGTATATAGAGTTTGTATTATAAAAACCTTCATAAAGATATAACAAATTGTCAGTTAACTCAAATTCCTTTTGATGGCATAATTTCCACCTCGATGAGTTTCACCTCGTGCGTCGTGGTGGGGTGGCTTATGTCTATTTCTCTGGCTTGCTGGCGATTTAGACAATAAAGAAAACTCAATAAGACCTTAAGTGTCACGGTCAGCGATCGAGACATCTCTTTTGCTCGATGTATGCATAGCAATTTATGGAGTTGACGTAATAAAAATAAAATAAGATTGCTAAATAATAAAGATAAAATTTTGAAAGAAAAAGGACATCAGTTGTAGTTCAAGCTATGTCCGAAAAAAATTTAGTGCTTATATCTTATCTCAGTTATCTGAGTAACGGATCCCTTGGTACTATTTATACAAATCTTGAACAATGTGATAAGGGGGTCAGGGCTAATGACAAAGGAAGCGTCTCTCTTGCTAAGTAAGTAGTCCTGGTCTAGCAATCGTAATTGATGGTCCTGCCCGGTACCTGAAATCAAAAGATTGCTGGGAGTTTCCCTCTGGGTTTTTGCTCCATTTGCTTAATTTGTTAAGCGCCTGTCATATTATTGGTGGTATTTTTAAAATAACTTCATAATATTAGTTTTTTTTTTTTTTTTTTTTTTATAATTTACTCGCGCTCAAGGGATTATGATTACCCTTTAAATGTTTCAACACAGCGCAGGCGTGAAGTTACAAAAGAGAAAGAAGGATAGGAAAGATGTGTGGCACGATGTTGAGACTGAAGTTGGTTTTCTCAGATTTTTATTTTATCTCCAGGGATGGCGTCTGAACTAAAGCGGAGAACTGCCGTGTCTTATTTCTATTTCCCTTATAATTCGCATTATTTTTTATTCTTATTCATCCTTGTTGGGCATACTAGTTTAACTCAATCACATGTTGTTAGTGTTATGCCTAAACAACATGTGATGAGTAAACCAGAAACCCATTGATGACAATTTTAGAAGGTTTTTTGTAATGGAATTAAAGAAGACATAGACGACGGCAGGGATCGAACCTGTGATAATGAGGTTGACAGGCGAGCACACAACCATCGCGCCACGGCCAATCCCAAAGAAAACAAGAAAATAACAAAATACCCTAAATGTGTACCACGGGGATAGTGATTTTGTGTAAATCCCCGCTAATGAGAGATCCCATGGTGTAAAAACCATGGACTCACTGTCACTGGGTAGGCCTTCTGTAAAGATAGCTCGAGGTGGCTGTGGTTACATCAATTGAGACACGCGATTGGCTATTGTAATCACAATAGATAGATAAAATAATTATATCCGTACCCAAGGTAGCACTGCCTACACAGTAAAAATTTGGAACAGTCTGGACTCTGGAGACGCCTGACTCGTACTCCGAAGACAAGACCAACGATGAAACATTTAGTAGCGATATGGAATTGGTTTGTTTAGGAATATAGTCTTGCACGGGCTGGCTGGAAGGGGGAACATGTCCTGGGCCGCAGTGCTTGGTAGGCCAAGTAGTGAGATTAGGTCTTAACGGACAGGTGCTCACTATAAACCCTATTTCAGTTCTGATGGTATAATTTAAGCCTCGCGTATACGTTCCTGGGTTACTTGGCATGAGTCACAAAGTTTGAATTCTCGTAAAGGAAGGTAATACGTTTAAGACGCTCAATATTTCATTAAGTTTTTATTGTTGTATTTTCATAATAGGACTCTTAAGGTTAAGACTCTAAAATTAAAATCGGTTCGATCAAAACTGCTAGGATGGCCGAGTTGTAAGAATATCTGCTTATAAATTTACTTTGCGATAATACTTTTCTATATCTCTGTACAAGAAATAAATTATGTAAACTATCCAAAAAAAATTAATTCATTCCAAAAAAGTAATCAATTCGAGAATTCATGTAAACGCGGAAAACCCTGATAAACCTCGGAAACCAGATAATTTTATCTCCACAGAAACGGAACTGTCAAAATTTGTATAGGAAAAAGTTTCTGCAGATCTGATAAGATTATCTCACGAACTTGATGCGGAAAGTGATGAACTAAACCTGATGAACTAAAGATATATCGATTGTGACTTTTAATTTGACATTTCACAAGAGCGCTAAGTCATTTAAAGCAATTTCTTCATACAATTTAAAAAAATCAACAGAATTACTTTTTAGGTTAAAGTATCGAATGAAATACATTTTTGATAAACAGTTTTTATGAGTTGATTTTGAGTTTGCCCACAGCTGAATATTTCTAACATTTACGCAAGTATTTTTTAGTCGGTATTCATGAAAATATTTTGCGGAAAGTTATATCTTTCTGCAAAGCGGAAAATTAACTCGCTGTATGAATACCCTTATTGTTGAAATTAAATAAATAATGAAAATAAACTATTTCCTTTTATTTGAAATAATACCTTAACACATGTTAAAATAAATATAAAACACTAAATCTCAGACTATACAGTTTTGCCAAATATATTCCCAGACGTTGCTTGATAGAAGATTACAAGAAACACTGACAATTTTCTTAAAATTGAACCAAAAGCGGTTCCTGCAAAATACCACTACCAAAAACAACAACATGACAAAAAGGATGTATTGCCCTTGCTAATCCTTTTGCAGGATGTCTTAGAGATTATTCCACTTGATAGCGCAGGTTCAAGGAAATCAATTTTGAATTTGTGTGCATGTTTTTTTTGTTTGTATTTGATTCCCTGCTCAGGATCTTTAAGGACACTCGTCGTATAGACAACTTTTTGTATAGATTTATAATAATTTCAGAACAGGAGGAACTCAGGATAGTTTTGGGTGGATTTAGAAAATGCAGATGAATCGATTTGCTGAAGAAAATTTTTATGGCTTTATAATGCTGCATAATCGCTTCGTTTTCTAGTGAATAATACAGGAGTTGGTAGGTCCTTAAACTTGCTAGCATGCCGTTTTAGTGTATTGAGAATATAAATTAAGAGTCAGTTAGAGATTTCCCTTTTAATTTGGCTGCAGTTTTTTTTTTTTTCTATAACTCACACGTGCTCAAGCGTTTTTTGAGACCCTTATACTGTTTAACATAGCACGAGCGATGGGGAGATTGATTGAGGGAAATTATGGCTGCCAACTTCAAATTGTGATTTTCATAAATAGGTGCTGTGCTATAGGACATACATTTTCGATTCGTAAGACCTTGCAATAGTAGTTTTTTATTTTGTAACTGAATAGGCAGCGCAGAAAAATTTAACACAGTAAACAACAACAAAGGTATACTGTGGATAAATTAGCCAGTAAAAATAGTACATATAATAGTGCAGAACGTCTGGATAAGAATGACGCTCAAATCAGTTTCCTCCTCGCAGTGAACATCGGGTGCCTACTACCTCAACTGGAGATTGGGTCCAAACCCCAGTGTAAGGTTGTTGGGGGTAGCAAACGCAAGAGAGAGTGAGGAGAGGTTTTCCCACTAAGGCATTACTCCATCCATCCAGGTGGCAGCGGAGGAATTCTCCAGATGGAATCAACGGTGTTATCTACAGTTCCAGTTAGGCTGAACTATATTACTTAGTGAATACCTTACAGAGATAGTCCCACATATATACGGAGCCTACACTAATTGTTTTATCCGGCTCCCCGTTCTTGGAGTCATACTTAGGAGCTGGCCTTCAAGGCTGGGAGCTGTGCCGTCTGGATGACTTCCCGCCCACATGAAATAATTTTATTTGCGAAGCAAAAACTAGCCTCGAATACAGACGCATTTACTGACGACGAAACATGCAACCGAAATAAGGACAACCAACTTAGAATCATTACGTGGAATTTTAAGTCCCTTAATAGTCCATGTGCAGCCTAACGATTAGCGGAAGCTCTAAACTGCTACAAAGCACATATTACCGTTATAACATTAAAATTTTCCGTGGAGATTTTAACGTCAAGCTACGAAGAGAAGACAAATTTGGTGACACAACTGAAAGATATATCCTGCATGACACCACCTTCGATAACGGATTCAGGTTGATCGACTTCGCTTTCTGGCGGGATATCAAACATATTCACAAAGGGACGTGGCGATCAATCAACCGTGAACCAGATTAACCACAATGAAATTGACGCAAGGCTTCAGTATAATGGCTATCCGCACGTATCAAGGGATTAACATTGACTCGGACCACTACCTCGTTGTAGTCAATGCAAAGAAATGCTGCGAGGAAGTTCGGCGTTGGACAGCTACAATTGCAAAAGATCGCCGGGTCTCTTTCCAATCTAGTCTATAACAACGCCTTAAGAAGTTCTATGCCGCCAGCATCAAGTATTAAAAACCAGTGGCAACATTGCCAAGCAGCCATCAGAGATGCCGCTTCTAAAGATCTAAAGTGCTGGGTCTTACACGACCACCACAATGAAACTCCTGGTTTGACGATGAGTGCCGGCAAGCGCATGCAGCTAAACAAAGGGCATATAAAGTAGCGCTGCAGTCCCAACGCTCGCTTGCAATAACACTTCTGTAACTAGCTCTCAAGGAAATGCAATTTATCTTGCAGCCTTGTTTTCTGCAAACTCGACGTTGCCGCATTTATGACTCCTCCTGTTCTTGAAAGCGTAAATGGTTTTATGGGACGAATCTTCTTTCGCAGTCGTACAGTTGCAAGAGTTGCAAGGATCTTGAAATACACAAATCCGCTGGTCCAGATGAAATATCCCCTATTATTCTGAAGAGGTGTTCTTCAATGCTGGAAAAACCACTGCGTAAGCTTTTCTGTCTATCCTATTATTCTGGACTCTTTCCGAGTGGATGGAAAACAGCATTTGTCCAGCCTGTCCCGAAAAAAGGCGAATCCTTCTCCCCCTCGAGTTACCCACCAATTTCACTAACGTCCCTTCTTTCCAAGATCATGGAAACGCTGATCAGCTTAAGAATATCTTGAAGAACGAAAGCTTCTTAATGGCCCGCAATGTGGCTTTCATAGCAACAGGTGCACTGGTCATCTGATGCCATATCTCACCGAAAAGTGGAACAAGTCCTTGCACCATTTTGGTGAAACTAAGGTTATTGTACTTGATATTTCCAAAGCATTATACAGGATGTCCGGTAATTCGTCTGCCATACCTTGGGATGTGTTTCTTGGTCATATGCTTAGAAAAAAATTGCGCTTTTTAAAATGCCTTCATTTACGAGAGAAGAATATGCAGACGTTTATGGGTTGTGCATTGGAAATTCAAGATTGTTCAGACCGTATTGTTTGCTAGTATTAGTACAAATATAGTTCTCTAAAATGTTGAGATATTCGATTTAAGCAATAGGATAAGATACTAAATATAAAGTTAAAATATAAAATTTGAAGGATTAGATCCTAAACAAATCTTTATTGCTATCGCGATTTACATAGGCTATTTTGCATGAAATTTTATTTGAAATTTTTAGTTTTCGTTGTAAGCCTCTCATTTCCCCTAGACAAAACGGCCTTGCCAAGGGTAGGTCCACAACGACAAACCTTGTTGAATTCGTATTCTTTGCCCTCTCAGCCTTAGAGAACGGAAAAGAAGTCGACTTTGTCTTAATCTATTTCAGTTAGGCTTTTGACAAAATCTCAAATAAGCTTATTCTATTCAAACTGTCCACACTTGGGCTTGAACCCATCATCTTAAGATGGATTTTTCGTTACCTGAAAACCCGTTACTACAAAGTTCGACTCAGATTTACCTTCTCTGATGATTTCTTAGCAGTGCCGCCGCTGGGTGTTCGTGCGCCCTTGTGCAAGAACCTTTAATTGCCGCCCCATGTCTCTCGTACACGGGGGTATTTACGTTGTATAAGTGAAAGTTTTATTTATTATCCATTTCGCAGTTGAAAAATTTAAGCAAACGTGCATTGTTGTTGTCGCGTTCCGAGCTACTCCAAATTCTTATACAATGAAGGTAGTCATTATAGCATATACATATGTACAGTTTTTGCATCCTTTTAAGAATATTTACTCTTTTTACTTGAGACTCATAGGTGCTATAAGGCAAGTTATACATACATTCGTAAAAAAATCGAACTCTTGATTTTGATCACAGTTGACATTACGATGATAACGAAGACGAAAAAACTGGGTCTCGAAATTTTGTCCCCACACTATTCTTTTTTTTAAGACTTCTTTTTTTTAAGCCCAACAATTACTGTATCTGAAGTAAGATATTTTTCGAAATTTAAAAAAAAAATTAAAACAATGTTGAACATATTTAAACAAAAATCAAAAATTTAAAGAATCGGTACAACCGATTTTGATAGTTTGTTTTATGCTAAAGCGCCCCAAAATTTAAAATATATTCCTGTGAATTAAAATTTTCAAAACTTTTTTTTTGGATTTCAATTTTTTTTTTGAAACTCAATATTTCGAGAACCCCATGCTTGATTTTTTTTAAACTTGACAAAGAAAAGTTTTCGAAAATCGTGTTTTTCTCGAAAACGTCTCCGAGAATTTTGATAAATTTTTACGTTCTATTAATTAAACAAAAAGAATTAAAATCAATATATTACTAACTGTACCGAACATAGAACCATTTTGACGATTTTTGAATTTCTCATTACCGGCTGAACGGATTTTAATGAATTTTTTTTTGGAAAATTCGATATCTCAAAAAAGGCTAAATATTTTTTTTTTGGAAATTTATTTTTTATTCGTAAAGTAATAAAATTTTTTTTTAATTTGTATATAAAAGATTATTTGACTTATAACTTATAACTTTGTTATATATTTATGTTTATATAGCAATTGCGAATAATTTTCTGCAACAAAACCATTTTCATATAAAATGCAAATATTCGAGTTCCTAGCACAGTTTATAATTTATGTATGTCAATTGGTAAAAACCAATAGTTTATAGCTTGGCAGAAAGAAGACAAAGTAGTTTTTGATATTTTTAAAAGTTTTTATTTTCACTTTCTTTTTGAAACACTTCATCATTTACTTCCGGATCTGGAAGTATTATATGTATATAATTCCTTGACATCTTAGGTATGCTTTGATGAAATTTCACATTTTGTGGCTTGTGTGGGAACTATATTTTGATATAAATAGAGTCTGAACTCTGAATGTCGATTGAAAACTTAAATTCGAACAACCATTGAAACGTTAAATTTCTGGGTTATTCTGATTTTGTTCAATCCGTTGACGTTTAAGTTATTTATCAATTCAGTTCCAAAATTAATTAAAAACTATTCGTAAATTCTTATTTAAAAAGAAACATAAATATTTAGAGACACAAAACATTTTTTTTTTTTTTTTTTTTTTTTTTTTTTTTTTTGTTTCCGTTGTAAAGATGGTTTGTTTACATTTTGCATCAGTAAAATGAGGAATGTTTTAAATCACCTTTTGATAATTTTGTTCTTGTAACCAACTTAGATTTAAGATATTTAGCTATATCATTGCAATCAGAATATTGATACCCATTCATAGAAAAATACGAGTAATTAGTAAAATTAATGTTTTCGAGACACTGTTTTTGTTTTATTTTATGGGAAATACATGGGCTGTAAATCTAAAAAAAATCAAAATCCTTTTCGAGTTTATAAGTCTGAGATGAAGGTTGCGTGGAAAGCTATTTCCCAAATGTCAATCTATGGCGACATGGCGTTAAGAAGTTTAGACTATGACTGCAATCAAAGAGGTTATTTGGTGTGAGAGGCGACAGTCGTAAACAAAATATGAATAAAGATTTGTGGTAGATTGTGTGCGGGAACTACGTAGTGAACGGTCAAATGTAAACAAATTCCGAAAGCTTAAGGAAAACTTTTGGAGTATGCCGTATAGGTTGAGTTAGATCTATCTCTTAATTTTCCGCCCCTAGACGTTGGCGCCCTTGTGCGCCGCACATTTCGCACATATGGTAGCGGCGGCCCTGTTTCTTAGCTATCTCCAGGTCCCAAAAGGTCAATAAATATTCCCATATTTCATTCCACACACAATGCCACTCTTTTACAACTTGATCCCAACAGTTTCCATGTCTGGTGTCTGAATAATTGCTTAGAGCAAAATATTTCCAAATGTCATTCAATCACGAAAACGTATCCAATCTACTCCCGGCCTCTTCCTTTTTCATTGTGAACCCATATCCACCGTTGAGTCAATTCGCGGCTTTTGTATTTTATGTGGATAGAGAGCTCAATTTTCTCACAGATACATATAGAAGTGTCCAACACTTCGTGGTCTATCTTAGAATAACCTTTTTATTCTACCTCCGTATCGAGACCGACTTCTATTAATTAACTTGAAAGAACGCTTAAAGAACGAAGAGTAATAATCGACGTTATCTTCATTCATCGACTTCTTTCAGCTTTCAGGGTTTCAGGGTCTACTGTTGACCGCACAACTCTCTTCAATTCCATCTCCTCTTATGGCTCCAACAATCCTATTACTCGCATGCTTCAGATCATTAATTGTAACATTAATTGTTTCTACTTCAACCTGCCTGAAACTCCGTTTTAGTAATTCTTCCAATTCACTCCAATCCTAGATTTATGTAAGAGTAACATTAAAAATTAGCTTGTATTAAGCCTAATAAATTGGTGTATTGTATTATTTTAACTGACTAAATTTGGAGGGTTTACTTGGCAAATTTTAGTACTCACAAGTCACAAAGTCACAATTTAAAAGATCATGAAAACTTGACCATTGAATCCCATACATATTGTAGTAATTTGAAATTGTTTCGATAGCATATCCTTGCCATAATGGTGAGTGCATTCAAGCAAGTGCATGTGATCCAGTCATTCACTAAATTTAATTAGGATCTATATCATGTAAATTTCCCAAATTTAATGTTCTTAAATCCCTCGGACATGTAAGAAAATTAGTTTGTCTTAAATCGGACTAATTTCAAAAGTAGAATAACCTCCAGCTCCATACGAAAAAATAATACAACAAAAAGAAGCTATATCATAATTGCCTTTATCACAAATTCTCTAAAGTTCCATATTCAAAAACCATTTTCCAACAATTCAATGATCATGTACATTTGAGGATTTTCTCATCGCACATATGGAATACCATGTTCCCAATAGAAATTTTTCATCTAAACTCAATTTGCAGTTACAGCAGACAGCAGGGAATATTGTACAAGCTCATACAGTATAAAACAAACTTTTTCAAGTATTGTTCGTTCAGGAAGCATACTATTCGAACTAAAAGAAAGTTCCAAACTAATACCGAATTCAATATTATGGCTCACTCCTCCTCTGTATATCTGTCCTTTAACAGGATTTAAATTTGAGTAAATTTCAATCAAAAGGACACTGAATAGCACTGCATTTGCAGCTCAGCCAAATTCAGCACAACCAGTCGAGTAATTTCGCCCTAACTGCCCACATTCCCACCATGATCCCTTTCTCCATGTTCAACGTCGTCGTGTCGTTTACATCATCATTTGGGAGTGCTCATTCTTTAATATTGTGGACCTAACTTAAAGTGGGTGTGAACGTGTGGTGTGGCACTGTGATGGATCCATTGTCATAGATTTAGCAACAAAATACATCCTTATTGCATTTCTCGCTCAGGCGGAAAGAACTATTTTGTGTTTTCATTTTGCCAGGAAAGGCTTAAAGCACTGTGTGTGCATGTTATGTAGACAGTCACATATATACAGAGAAGCCAAAAATTGTTTCGAAATTGTTTCGCATGATGCACACTAGTATGGGTAATTTCAAACTTACGAAACTTAAATCGTGCTCATTGATGGTGTACGATATGCTTATCATAAAGTGTCTTAAATTGTTACGATGCTAATTTCTAGCTTCAAAACTTATTTGCTTCCCCCAGCATCGTCGGTGTCCTGAGTATTCATTCACAAAGGAATTCACAATTACGTAAATAATTCCAATTTAAATTTCTAAATCCGGTTCGAATAAATAGAGTTACATAAAATTGTTCACATGTGGAATTGATCAATTACTTTTTGTATCAGTCAACATTGACATTTTTAGAGAAATAAATCAACAAACTACCTTTTAGGTAATGCAATCTTTAAGGGAGACCAACCCGGTCTTCTTTAAATGGTATAAGATTTATTATGTTCAAAATGTTTGCCCACCATAATTTTTCCGGACTATTGTGAACCATAAGCAAAGCAAATGAAATTCATCTCCAGAGACCTGCATGAACCTAATCATTTGTTAATGTGAACCATTCACAGTAAATTATTCACAATAAAATAGGTCAAATTGTATTGTCGCTATACTATAAACGATTAGAACTGCGATCATAGCAGAAAAAATCGTGGTTTATATTTTCTCAGAAGACAGCTTAACTCTTACAAAATTATATATTTAATTACTGCATAAGAACTGAGCATGTTGTGAATTCAATTGACCGATGTATCACACCGTTTTGAAGTATGAAGGAAAAAAAATCTGAAACTAAAAGAATTGGAAATGTTTTGTTGGCTGATTTCCGTGTTTTTTTGTTGGAAAATGTAAAATAGTAAAATAATTGTGCGGTAAAGTGACCAAATAGATACCATTCGCCTGGTAAGAATATGATTGTTTAACATTTATAAAACTCTTTTGTTGAATAGAACATTGTTTTAACCAGGGCTGTTGAATCTTATTTTTCTTAGGGCCTTAAATGTTTGTTTTCTCCTAAGAAGCTATTGACCCTTATAACTTTACAAGCAACTGATTTCTAAAAAAATTATATCATTGATGGCAAGTATAATAAAAAAAATGAAGTAGAAAATTCTGTAAGACTGCTTAATTTATGTTTACCCAGAAATATGCAAGATTGTTAAAATATCAGATGGACAGTTTCTACAGAATTTTCTACTTAATTTTTATAAAACTTGCCATAAATAATATAAGGCGCGTTTTATTGGTAATCTATATCTAGCGCAGTAAAACAAGCACCAAAAAAACGCTTTATTCACTCCTTAACTCACTCGTAATAATATCCCAAAATTGGTATCAGTGTATTATGTGCCAATACCTTCCTACTTGTTGAATCAACTTACACGGATGTGTTCGAAAGATTTGTAGGTATCTCGTTTTTAATCTGGAATTGAAATATTCCTGAAAATGTAGATCGAGTTGAAAAATTCATGAAAATTCAGATCGAGTTGATTTAGAATTTTTCTCACTATTAAATTTTGCCGTTCCCAGTAGAAAATTTCCAAAAATTCACTACTGAAGAAGTAGGTGTTTCCTCATGGAAAAGGAGCTGCACTCATGAATTTCCTACGGAATCATTGGAAGGAGGTTCACATTTTCTCGATGCATATTTTGTTGTGAAATCACTATATGCTCACGGCATCTTCGATTTCATAGGTAATATTTGCGTCTGAAAGAACTGGTTCTAGTGATGTGATGCTTTCCTCAATGGAAATAAGTTAATGAAAAGTGAGTCAACATTTAATCAATTGCCTCAGGAAAAGAAGCATAGAAAATACTGATTATTCATTACAGAAATGTGTACATATTTGAAGCCCGTTTTTTCAGTATTGAAAAAAGAAATGCATTTAAGGGATGTTTTACTAAGAGTAGGAATATGAATGAAATCATTATCCATTTCTTTTCGTATTTCATCAATAAAAGAAGTGCCCGAAATGTAGGCAAATTTATCGCTTGAATGAAAAAACAAATTAAATTTGTGTTATGTTTTATGTACGTATCTATGTTATAAACTATTATAATACATTTTAAAGAAGTTAGTAGATATATATGTCTTACATTGTCTTGTCTTGTTGTAAGACGTAACACAAACAGCTGGTCGAAAAACTCTCCTTTGACTCTTGGTAGCATTTGGGGAGCAGCTTGGGGATTAATCATCTTCATTCTCCTGTTCATTTGAGATCTAAGAAAAAGACGAATATGTAATTACTTTTTTCGAATCATTCAAAAGAATATAAGGAATTTACCGTTGGTGAATTGTTTTCCTTCTCGATGGTTATTATTTAACCTTTAGTAAATTCATCGAAAACACAGAAAACCCCTCACGACCGTTTTGTTTGATCTTAAAATCGACACTAAATCATTCCAAAACAAAAGAAATAACTAATGACAAAAAAGGACCTATTGAGCATCGCCGACCCATCACGGGAAAAACCAAAAAAAAAGGATTGTTTATTGCAGGTCAAAATCTCTCTCTCTCTTTTTCCTCTCAGCTCACGTAGAATATTTTGCCCAGCAAACGAAAATCATGAAAAAATACATTCCTTTTCCTTAGCGATATCACCTGATCATCATAGTTTTGCTCTATTGAAAGGTTGTTTACTGATTTTCAATTCCAAAGAAAAGAAAGGGTTGTTTTCTCTTTCACATCGCAGGCATTAAACACTCAATTGTGGATTACAATAACCACTGAAAAGATGCAGGAAAAATTATAACGTGTTCAGCATTGTATTCATTAATATTTACCTTCTTTCGAGAACAAAGCACAAGATGCAACTGGGATTGCAAACTACTGACTCATTGCATGACTTTCGATGAATGAAACCAATGCAGACCTTCTAGTCAATGAAAGTGCCACGTGATTTCCACGAGGAATTTAACTTTGTTTTTCCTTGAGGAGCAAATTTCCTACTGGGTTAACACTTACAAAAGTGCGAAAATATATCTTTTTTCTACAATCTACTCAAAATGTTCTCGTACCCCTATTGTTTCTATTGTATTTCTTAAGTTTTACATTTGTAAAAAAAAATTATTTTATTTGCTTTATACTCAATTCTTTTGAGTGTTGAAGATTTTAAACGGCCAATTATTATTAATGTAATAGTATCTATCTATAATACTTCTAATATATTTCCTAACTTTAAAGTAGTATGATGCTGTATTCGATTAAAATTTTTCAAAATCGTTGTCTTAACCTAATTTTATACTAAAACAGCTTGAATTTATTAATTCAACTAAATTTTTGTGCAAATTTTGTCAGTTGTCATATAAATTCAGCGTAATGCCGCCGTTACACGACATTTCTGAACAAATGTCAGTGTACTGATAAAAGCATACCAATCGAAACTATTTGCCTTCGTGTAAATTGATTCAATATTTTGTGACAAAATGAATGGCAGTAGTGTAAGACCGGAATTATCTTATGAATTAAAATTTTGCTTTTGAAAAAATAAATATTTCTTCTGTAAATTGCGGAACGATCACACTAGTAAAGCCAAAGGCACACCCTAAATCATGCCAACATATATTTTTTCGGAAGCCACCTAAACACCTACATACATTTCAACATCCGAAACTACATCTTCACTAAAATATTCTTTCCAATTACTAGCTTATTTTTATTCAATAATCGTTTGGTGTTGTTTTCAATGTTAGATTTTGCGATGTAGCGTATTCACTAACCAATAAAACGCGGCTAATATATCTAATAATAACAAAAAAAAATTCGATATCTCAGAAATCGGTCAATATTTTTTTTTAAATTTAATTCATATTCGGAATTTAAAGTTGGAGTTCCAAATTTTTTTCTTAAAAATGTTTTATAATATAAAAGCTTATTTAACAAAAAAAAAAAACGATAAGACGATTTAAAATTTTTTTCTTGCTTAAAACAATATTTACTTGAGAAATCACATGGCATGTTGTTTTTAGGTGCAACTCCTAAAAGAGTTGTTTTTGTTATTTATAAAAATAATTTCATAGTTATGAATATTTTTCTTTAGTAGATAATATTTATTTTTTATATATTTTATTTTTTTACATATGAGCAAGATCGTGAGATGCGATAGTGTATTTTATTTTTCGTGTTTTCTATCACCGTTCAACTTTTATCAATAGTGGCGAATGGTTAGTGTGTTGGACTGTCATGCAGGAGGTCTCTGAATAGATTCTTTTCAAAATTTTGTTAGGGGTGTACCGCCTCTTGCAAAGAATTGACATATCATCCTAGAGTACCTCTTGTGATAAGCAGCCTTACCGAGGTATCCATTCGAAAGAAGATCCGAAACTATGTTCCGTTCCGGTTGGACAACTGTCAAAAATTCTTTGCTGAATATAGTTTATCGCGATGCGTTGATGAGTGTCACATGTTATCGGAAGATCGTCCGATATGTTAATCTGACAGGGAGCCTCCGTAGAAAATTTTCGGATTTCGGACAAATTGGAAAAAAATTGTCTCCGAACGGATACGGCTGAAGAAGTGCTGCTCATCAGTCGTTCGGAATCGCCAGAAAATTGTTGGTTGAAAGTTTTGCGCCACTAGGTATAGGCTCTCTACCAGCCTTTACGGCCTCCTATTTATTTATTCATTTTATGCATTTTACTACTTTACTTAAAAAACTACCGTCAACAACAAATTTTATAATATATCATTTAAGTTGCTCGGGTCCAGCCAGAGCAGGGCTGTCGTTTCATTCTATAAGAAAGCCGTACTTCAAGAGAAAATAAAATGCACGACTGGATCGCACGAACTTGCTCTTATGTAAAAGTACTTTGGAATTTAAGACACATTTTATAAATATAAAACATGGATTTAATGAGATAATAATGTTCAAATGCATAAAATTGCCGTCTGGTTTCCGGAAAAGTATGAATTTATGCAAATAAACCTTAAAAAATCATTTTATTATTAAATAAATTTTTTATATAAGAAATTTCTCTAAAATTTTTCAAGAAAAAAATGGGATGCGAATTTTAAGTATTTAATAATATTGATTTTAGGAAATAATTTCAAAAAATAATCGTTCATAGGTTTTGAATTTAAATTTTTTTTTTAAAACCCAATAAATATTTTTTAGAATATTTTTATATACAATATTATTTTAACCTTAAGGGGAGTCCTGCTTAAAATTTTGGGTTAAAATCCTTAGAGCCGTTAATGAGAAAGTCGAAAATCAAAAAAACGGGTCTATGGCAGGTACCCCTAATAAAATTTTGCCCCAAAATTTTTGTTGACCAAAATGTAGTCCATGTCCATAATATCACACCTAATTTTTTTTATCAAAATCGTTAGAGCCGTTTTCGATATAAATAAGATTTTGCATTACGGGTGTATGGGGGGTACCCTTAGTTTTGGAGCTAAAAAAAAAATTTCGATTTCTCCTCTAGGGAATCACCGAAGACCCTTAACTACCGAGATTGAAAGAAATAGGTCCAGTGGTTTAGGCTGTAGTGAGAGGTACAGACATACAGACACACTGAAACATGTTTTTTGTGTACTAAATTTTCCTTAAAATTTTTATAAAAAAAATTGATATGCAAACTGTTAGTATTTAATAAAATACATTTTAAAACGTAATTTAAAAATTTAATCGTGTATCGGTTTTCAAGATATTGAATTTTCAAAAAAAAAAATGTATTATTTTTTTAAAAATCCAAAAACTATTTTTTCGAAAAAATTTTTAGTTTATAATTTTTCAAATGCAAAGCAGCTCCTGCATAAAAATTTTGGTTAAAATCGTTGGAGCCGTTGGTGAGAAATTCGAAAATCAAAAAAACCGTTCTATGACAGGTACCCCTAATAACATTTCCCCCCAAATTTTTTTTCACCAAAATATAGTCCATGTCCATAATATCACACTAAATTTTTTTTATCAAAATCGTTAGAGCCGTTTTCGAGATAAATAAGATTTTGCATTACGGGTGTATGGGGGGTACCCTTAGTTTTGGAGCTAAAAAAAATTTAAATTTTTCCTCTAGGGAATCACCGAAGAGTCTTAACTACCGAGATTGAAAGAAATAGGCCCAGTGGTTTAGGCTGTAGTTCGAGGTACAGACATACAGACACATTGAAACATGTTTTTTGTGTACTAAATTTTCCTTAAAATTTTTATAAAAAAAATTGATATGCAAATTGTTAGTATTTAATAAAATACATTTTAAAACGTAATTTAAAAATTTAATCGTGTATCGGTTTTCAAGATATTGAATTTTCAAAAAAAAAATTGTATTATTTTTTTAAAAATCCAAAAACTATTTTTTCGAAAAAATTTTTAGTTTAAATTTTTTCAAATGCAAAGCAGCTCCTGCATAAAAATTTTGGTTAAAATCGTTAGAGCCGTTGGTGAGAAATTCGAAAATCAAAAAAACCGTTCTATGACGGGTACCCCTAATAACATTTCCCCCCAATTTTTTTTTTTCACCAAAATATAGTCCGTGTCCATAATATCACACTTAATTTGTTTTATCAAAATCGTTAGAGCCGTTTTCGAGATAAATAAGATTTGTATTACGGGTGTACGGGGGGTACCCTTAGTTTTGGAGCTAAAAAAAAAATTTCAATTTCTCCTCTAGGGAATCACCGAAGACCCTTAACTACCGAGTTGGAAGAAAATACCTCCGGTACTTTAGGCTGTAGTTCGAGGTACAGACATACAGACATACAGACATACAGACATACAGACAGACAGACGGAATTGTCGGACCCACTTTTTTCGTCTTCGCTATCATCGTAATGTCAACTTTGATCAAAATCTCGAGTTCGATTTTTTTTCCAAATGCAGAACTTGCCCTATAGTACCTATATCGCAAGTAAAAAAGCAGTACGTAGCAGTACGGCAGTAAAATGAAACTTTTTTTCATAAAATATTTTCTTTTTATTTTATTTTTATAAAAAAAATTTACCTATCATTGAAATTTTTTTTTGAAAAATATAAGTTTTTTTTTCATCAAATTCACAATTAACGAAGAATTATACAAACGAAAACAATATTATTGAATTTTTTTATACATATATATATATGCTTTGGATTTAAATCTTATAATATTAATGAGTTTTATATATTTATGTACATACGTTGGAACATTTAAATAATAAGCAAAATTATGTTTAAATTGCATATGTCAAAAATAATTTATTAGTCTGGCGATCTCAAAAATAAAGCTTAAATGTAATTAAACAATATTATTATTATACAGACATAATAACATTTTAAAAATTTAAGTCTTCTTGCATCGATTTTATTTTAAAAATTCGTGTAATAGACATATTTTCTGCTTATATCAGGGTTCCGCTTTAGGCCCAATTTAGACGTCTTTAATACTTAACAGAAGATGATCATCATTCAAATTTATGTTAAAACTCAATATTTCGTAAACCACATACTATTTTATCTTAAAATAACGGCGCCTATAGAAATGTTAAAAAATATTTTTCGAAAATCGTATTCTTCTCGAAAACAGCCCTTAGAATATTGATAAAAAAATCCCTATACGATATACAGTTTAATACAAAAAAATCAAATTAAGTCATTACTGACAGTTCCTACAGTAGAACCATTTTTCTATTTTTTACTTTCTGGGCATTACTTTTGTTGGCATTATCATATCGAATTTTAATGAAATTTTGTATACAGAAGCGTTCAAAAAGTTTAAGAAACATTGCATATCGAAACTCAAAAAAAAAAGAAGAAGAATTTTAGAATTTTTAATTGAAGTACTAAATAGTGTTTTAGAAAATTTTAACTACGTATACATGAATGGCACGTGGTAGATTTTTGAAATTTTATGAGTTTTGTCCAAAGAGTTTATTCAAGAAATGTTAAAGCGGTTTATAGGTATGACGACAGAAACAAAAACAAAAACAAAAGGAGTGAGAAGAGAATAGAATAAATGGATCCGTATGGCTAATACCTTGTCGCTTTCAATTTGATTTTTGAGTATGTTCGTAGAGAAAAGTTTTTGAGTGCATTTATACAAAGCTTTGAAGATTTTGTATGAAAAAGTTGACGAGAAAAAAAAGTAGTACTTCGGCTATGTTTGCAGTACGGCAGTACGGAGCTTCAAAAAGCAGTACAAATACTGCAATTACAGTACTTCGACAGCCCTGGTCAAGAGCAGTTTTCAATACTTATGGAATTCTAAGAAGAATACCTAGCAACAAAACAGAAAATTAAAAATTGAAGCTTCCACCTAACCAAAAACAAATTGTAATAACTAGTGCCACTCCACTTCTATAATTCCTTGGGCAAACGATTGTCTGCATTCGCAGAGATTAAGTCGGTTTTTTTTAAACAAGAAAAAATAAAATGCTTTAATGCCTTTAAAAACAATCAAGAGCTTCTATATTTTTTCTGTTGAAAAAATCCATTTGCAAGTGTTGCTTCAAAATAAATTTATAAACCATCACATTTTTAAAATATTTTTTTTTTGTTTGATATTTTAAAACATTCATGGCAAATGTGGAAACCTCAATGGAAAATATAAAAATAGAAACAAATAAACGAGGCTCTTTGCCGCTTATTATTTCTTTTTCTTTTGCGAACATTTCCACTTCAATCAGGCATTCAAGCGTCAGTCGTGCCTCCCACGTAATTACAGAAATAGTTTTCCACCTCAGCCTTATCTCGTCATAATTTTTCCTTTAAAATAGCTTAGGGATTAAAGGGTTTGAGTTGAAGTCCTAGAGTTCTCTCTCTGATGATATAAGTTTCGTTTGTCTTTTTCTCGTTTTATATTAACATTTCCCGCCGAATAACGCCCTCGTTAAGGCCCATACCTATGCCCATGCCCGGGTTCACCACACGTCCTTCGCATCCGCTGAGCACCGTCATGGCAAAGGTATTTTATAATGCGAACATCCATCTTGAATTTTTAATTATTCTAAAAGCAACAACCTGAGACCAATGAGATTATTCACAATGTCTTTTGTGGCAGCGACATGGATTTTCCTGCTTTACGAGTATGTGTATATTCCTTGTTCATTTAGGTTATGGATGTTCTACTTGGAAGTGAGGTACTGGAGTAGTTCTCTTTTGTTTTGTTTTAACCAAAGAAAACGATTGTGTAAGACAAACACATTTACGAGTAGTGCAATACAAGTTTTTTATTTTTTTTTACAATTTGTTTTTGTATCTTACTCTAGCTGAGAATGCATTTTAAGCGGCGAAATATAGGAAATCACATTTTTGGTAATTTTTTTGCAACACAACGTTGGATTACTTGTATGACTATAAAAAGAAATTCAAATGTATAAGTAACAGTCGAAAAATGCAGATTTTCTTTTTCTTGAGAACATCTGTGCGTTTCTCTCACTAAATTAGACTCGGATCTACAAGGAAATAGGTTTCGGATATAGACCTCTCTTCGAACCAGACATTTTTGTATTCGTTTACTATTAGCCTATTTTATAAAATTTGCTGCTTACTTATTCGGCTTTGTCCATAAAGGGCCTATATATGAGATAGGTTTTAGTCCTTCGCAATCCCAAGCTCACTGCATCCAGTCATCTAGGCCAAACGCTCTGTCATCCGCGATGGCTTGGTCTTTAGAATGGTGGTTGATTTCGAAGACTCCCTTAGTTGTAGCGTTGTTGTCCATTCCTTCTATGTTGCCGAGCCAATGTAGTCAACTTGTTATGGCTTTCGCAAATATATCTACATTTTGGTACAGTTCATATAGAGTTCCCAGTTTCGTCGAAATTTTTTTTCAAAGAACCTAGCAAAGGCTTTAGCTTTCTAGTCATAGTCCAACACTGAGCTCCGCAAAGTATAAAACTTCTATAGAAAGTGCACTTCGTCTTAGGTGTAAGGAGTTTTAAACCCATTTAGGTAATTTTTAGTTGAATCTTCACAAAGGTGTCGTTCGTGGATGTAATATTTCCTACTATAGGTAGTTGAACTCCCTAACTACTAAGAACTTGTTGTTATAAATAAAGATACTTTGTCTCAGTCAATGGAAATTCTACAGACGTTTGTTTGTCAAAACAAAATTTCGCCTGCTCTTCAATCGTCGCCGTGAGGACACTATTACAGACACTGAACTATGGGAACAGGCCTTGATGTCGATATCCTCGAAATATCTCAGTACAAATTTGTGGGAAAATTTGTTGAATATATAGTATTCAACTATCGGAGGATTATAGTGTTAACGCCTGCCCCATATACACATTCTGCTCCAGAACTGGATTGAAGATGTCATGCACACAACCTACCAAAAGCCCACCTTCACATTGAAATAACAGGTAACCAGATCCTGAGATCTTACTGTTCTTAAGTTTTTATAGCTAAGACTTCTACTTTTTCACATAATGGGCAATGGAATTGGTTCTTCAATTCTTCATTGATTGAAAGTGGGTTATCTTCTTGCTCTTTTGTTCGCACTTCATGATGTCAATTTAGAAGCTCCTGTAAATTTTACTCCAAACATCTATTATTCCTATTGTGCTTCGGTGTTACTTTTGCTGTTCTGAAGAGCTTGTATTGTGGCCTTACCTTGCAACCAGCAGTTGCTTGTCTTTTTAAAAAACATCTGGAACGGAAGTCTCACCTGTCTTCATATACGCAGAATATTCTTCGTCTCTCTCCTTCTGTCGATACTCTATTATACTTATATGTAGGTACTTATATGTAGGTACTACAGTTATAAGGCAAGTTCTGGCATTCGTAAAAAAATCGAACTCAGGATTTTGATCAAAGATGACATTACGATGATAGCGAAGACGAAAAAAGCGGGTCTCCCAATTCTGTCTGTCTGTCTGTTCGACTGCAGCCTCCCTAAACGGCTCTGCCGATTTTCGTTAAGTTTAGCAGATATCGTTTTTGATTTGATTATTTTTTAAAAAAAATTCAAACATTTTTTTTGGAAACTCAATATTTTGAAAACCCCATGCTCGATTTTTTCAAACTTGATAAATGAAAGTTTTTTAATATAATCTATAAGATTAGAAAAAAAAATGTTTTTCTTAAAAATAAAGGCACCCACTATACAAATGTTAAAAAATGGTTTTGGAATCTCGTATTTTTGTCGAAAACGGCCTCTGAGAATGTTAATAATTTTTTTTTTCCTTTCGTTTAATTTTTATGATCTATAATTAAATAAAAAAAAATTGAAATAAATATGTTACTGACTGTACTTAGCATAGAATTTTTTATAAAAAAGCTTCTAAAAAGTTAAAAAAAAATATTTTTCGAATTTTTGGAAAAAAAATATTTTTCGATTTAAAAAAAAAATAATCAATTTTTTTTAGAAAATTTGATATCTCAAAAACGGCTCAATATTTTTTTGGAAATTAATTTTTAAACGACTTATAATTTTTGTTCTTGCATAAACCAATATTTGCTTGAATCATATCCTGTTTTTAGCTCCAACTACTAAAGGAGTTGTTTTAGTCATTTAAAAAATAATTTTATGCTTATGAACAGATTTTCTATAGTAACATTAATTTTTGAAATTATTAGTTGTTTACATAAGAGCAAGTTCGTGCGACCCAGTCGTGCATTTTATTTCCTTTCTTCTCTTATACCAAAAATCGCGAAAAATGTCTGCCTTTCCGACTTTAGAATTGAAATCCTGAGGATAACTTTGACATTCTATCGCAGACTTATAAAAATCGATTTTGATAGTTTTCTTAGCTTCATCCATCGGTAGAGACGTATCGGTAGTTATGAGTAAAACCTGCAGTATTGAATGCTTTCGCGTTGTAAGTGCATAATCTTAGGTTATTATTTTTGTCATTCGGGGTTTTGTTATCATTTTTAAGGGTTAATTCATTACCGGCTCCAGCTCCAAACGTCACAGAGTAGTTCACATAAAGTTCTCCTAACATAACAACTTATTTTTCTTCAACCAATCTATGGTAAGTTGTTATTGTGGTTCATCACTTGGTAGGTTGTTAGTAGTTAGTATGTACAAAAATCAAAAATACGTTACTAAAGAAAAAAAATAAAATTTAACAAAAATAGAAATAATGTAATAAAACGATACTTGAATGATCCATTGTGTTCCACAACTGAGCTGAATAGATAGGATTGCTCGTCTTCCAAGTTTGTTTCTTTGAAAAAAATTATTATTTTAAGTACCTTCTCTCTGAAAGTGAGCCAAGTGAATTATGTATAAATAAATATAAAACATGGCTTTAATCAGATACAAATTTTAAAATGAATGCCGTCTGATTTCTAG
The DNA here is from genome assembly GCA_963931855.1 of Philhelius festivus. Taxonomy (NCBI): domain Eukaryota; kingdom Metazoa; phylum Arthropoda; class Insecta; order Diptera; family Syrphidae; genus Philhelius; species Philhelius festivus. The sequence continues at coordinate 136,406,355 of OZ007555.1, read as the reverse complement.
AAGAGTATGAATTTATGCAAACAAAGTTAAAAAATCGTTTTTTTATAAAATTAATTTTTTATATAAGAAATTTCTTCTAAATTTTTCAAGAAAAATATTTGGGATTCCAATTTTAAGTATTTAGTAATATAGATTTAAGGAAATAATTTCAAAAATAATCGTTCATACGTTTTGAAGATATTGATTTTTCAAAAAGAAAATAAGATTATTTTTTTTTTTTTTCAAAAAACCCAACAAATATTTTTTTCGAATATTTTTATATACAATATTTTTTTAAATTTAAGGGACCTCCTGTTAAAAAATGTTGGTAAAGATCGTTAGAGCCGTTAATGAGAAATTCGAAACTACAGACATGCAGACGGAATTTCAGGAACCACTTTGTTCATGTTCTCTATCATCGTGATGTCAACTTTGATTGAAATCTGGAGTTCGATTTTTTTTCAAAATGCAGAACTCTATAATAGCCGTGTTTTTTTGGAAAAGTTATCCGTGGTACAGTAGGATTTTATATGAATAACAAATACAACATCCGCAGTAGGATCACTGCCGATAAAAGGAGAAGTGATAGAGATTTGAAGTTTATTCGAGTATCGGCAGTGATCCTACTGCGGATGTTGTATTTGTTATTCATATAAAATCCTACTGTACTACGGATAACTTTTCCAAAAAAACTCGGCTAATACCTATATCGCAAGTAAAAATAAAATAGGTATTTGATTATTTTAAATTTATTAAAATGCTAAAAAAATTATGATACTAAATTCAATTGAAATTTGCAAAATTGACGTTTATACCAAGAATCATACTAAAAAAGTTTTAACTTCGTACTAATTTGAATACATTTTGCGCGAATTTTAGAAATTATAAGGCTTGTTACAAGTTGACAAAATTGCTTAAATGTTTATTTTTTGGTTTTGAGTAATTTATTTGATTGTTTTTTTTTTTTTAATTCTGTTCCTCTTGTCATTATAAGCCAAGATCGTCAAATTCAGATTGGTATGCAGTGAACAGATTGACAGATAACCTTACTGATATAAACTTAAATATTCATATAGAAAACCTTGGGAAGTTTATATCTAACCTTGACGAAAATAGTATACCAGACTCTAAAAAACTACCACTATTTTGAAAAACCTTTCGTTCTTCTTAAATGTTCAATATCTTCTGATTATGTCCCTCAATACGGAAAACTTTTTGTATATTTCAGCTGCATAAAAAGAGGCAAACAAAAATCGAAGTCAGCAATAATAAACTTTTTGTATATTTCAGCTGCATAAAAAAAGACAAACAAAAATCGAAGTCAGCAATAATAAAGACTGTAGGTAATTCCAAAAATATTTGAAGCTATAATTTGTGAAAATTTATCTTTCTATGTTAAATAATTTATCATTCCAGATGATTATGGATATACAAAAAGGGCGCTCTACAGTCTTCTTTCTCATGGAACTTGCTAAAAATTGTATTGATTAATTCAAAAATAGAATAGAATTGTGTGTTCACTGCGCTAAATAAAACCATTTTATTGTATCGCTTTAATCTTATTTATACATACAATTGATCATACTCTATACTTCTAAATGGACATACCTCCAAATCTCTTAACATTTAACACTGCATAACCACAGAGCAGCCATTTAAGCCTTTCACTTTTTATTTAATTTATAAATGACTTATTTTCTATTTTGAAGCACTCAAAGTATTTAGATCTTGCAAAAGGTGTTACAGATGTTACAGAAGATGAAACAACTTCAAATTCTCGTGATTATGAAAAAATGTAGTATCGGGTTTTCCAATAGGAACTTGACAACTTTGAATTTAATTTGTGTCATGGTAAACTACACGAACGAGCAACGTCACCCTAGTAGACAGGAAATAACAAGTTTAGTGCAAAAATTTGAATTTACATATTAGTTGTGTGATGTTGCCGTATCAGTGAGACAACGGGTTGGTCGAGGTGTTGAAAATGGTGCAGGGAAATAAGTCCCCAGGAACTAAGTCCACTGAAAGACTAAGTTCTCACTTAATGGGAACGAAATCCACTTTACTAATGTGGTCTTTGTTCCCATTAAGTGAGAACCAGCTCCACTTCCTTATGGGAAGTTAGTACACACTCAAAAGTATAAAGTGGGAATGAGTTTCCAACAACAAAAGTTAAAGAGAGATGTAAACGGGAGCGGGTCATAATGCTGTATGGTTAATATCATGTATTTAAAAATACTGTATGTACAAAATACTGTATCTCATAATACTGTTTCTCAAAATTTTGTATCTCAAAATGCTGTACGACCAAAACACAAGCTTTTAAACATCAACGAAACGCATGAACACGTATTGATTTTATGTTGGTTATTTTCCAGATTCTTTAAATGCTAAAGAAACTTTGCATACACCCAACTTCGCATCTACCCCAAATCCTATAGTATGCCCAAGCAGGGGGTTTGCAGGGGGGCAGCATGCCCCTCCCCTTAGATACCTCACTGTTTATACGTGCCGTGCCCATGGCTTGACACGGGAATTTATTTCACATTCAAAGGGAACTAAAACCCACAGTTTTTTGTAACAAATTTCCCAACTTGCATGGGAACAAAGACCACTTTAGTAAAGTGGATTTCACTTCCATTAAGTGAGAACTCAGTACCCCAGTCGACTAAGTTCCTGGGGACTTATTTCCCTGTACCGTTGAAAATATCGCTGCCGTTCCAACTCATTCAATTCCACGGCGGCGTTCTCAAGAATTGGACATCGCTCAGACCACATTATGGCGTAATTTGCGTAAGAATCTGGGCTTACACCCATACAAGATCAAGCCGACTCAATTAAAGCCGAGTGACAATTTGAAGCCACCCACGTACGTTCTTCGATTGGGCTCTGGAGAAGATGCGCCAAGATCATGAATTTCATCTCAAAATCATCTTCAGTGACGAAGCTCATTTTTGGCTCAATGGGTTCGTCAGTAAGCAAAATATGCGTTATTGGTCGAAAATTGGAGAAAATCGACATTTGTGGAATCACCACATCATCCACAAAAAATAACTGTTTGCATGCCGGCGAACTTATTGGGCCATATTTTTTCGTCGACGCTGACGATCATCACGTTACTGTGAATGGCCAGCGTTATCGCGCCATGATTACCGATTATTTTTGGTCCGAATTGGAAGATATGTAAGTTTGATGAGCGTGTTATCTCAAGAAATGGACCAGTCGATTGCCCGCTTCGTTCGTGCGATTTAACGCCTCTAGACTATTTTCTTTGGGGCTACGTTAAGTCATTGGTTTATGCCAACAAGCCAACGACGGGTGTTGGAAGAGCTTAGAGCCAACATTGAACGCGAAATAGCGGCCGTTTCGGCCGAGTCATCGAAAATCAGGTCCAACGAATCGACCGCTGCAAACGTGCCCACGGTGGCCATATGAACTAAGTCGAGTTCCATTCATAAATGTTTTGATTGTACTTCAAGCCGATAGTAAAATTTTTGAAATATCTCAAATAAGTTTGCGTTTTATTTAAAAAAAAGTTGTCAAGTTGGAAAACCATTTATAACATTAATTCGCTTTTTGACTGGTGTTAGCGTGACTTCTTTTAATTATTTGCTTAATGGTATATCATTATCACGTGCTAGAGATATGTCTGCCCTGTGTTCAAATGTTTGAATAAAGTATGAAATCTATTTCTCACAGATGCAAGTATATTTGGATAAGTGCTATAAACAAGTTCCTACTATTGAATTGAAAGATAAGTTTTTTTTCCAATTCAGCATCTGGTTGGAACTGAATGGACTTCAATTTAACCTGTATCCTATTTGACTTGCATTTTATTCATACTTGTCAGGTATAAATATCCTCTTCTTAAGTCATAATACCTAGGTTACTAGCTGAAATTATTTTACTTTTCCATCTTTTTTGTTTTTTTCTTGTGAATTTGCTTCCCTTACAAAGTTTATCGTACTTTTTCTTTTTCTTAGAAGAACCTCTTGAAAGCTTTCCAGATAAACGAGGGTAGGTACCGTGTACTGCACAATCTCATTTGTAATTTCAAAACTCGTTACCTTAACCAAGCATGATTACAATCGGTCTCAAGAATTGTCCTCAATGCAAATATTTTACTTATCTTCAATGAAAAATGATTGAGAACGTTTTTCTTCTGCACTAACAAAAAGTATAAAAACTAAAAACCAAAAATTAATAAATAAAAAAAAAACAGAAACAGAAACAGAACCAAAGACGAACGAAGCATATTTTTGTGTTTTCTTTTTTGTAAGAGCACATCGGATGTTGAAATTGCGGAAAGGATACATCCGCAACGGTTGATGGCACCAGGATATGAATTATAATAAATTTTGTCCTCAGTGTCATTCGTTATGATTTCAGTTAAATTTCATTCTTTTCTTGTTGATTCACATTCTGTTTTATATTATTTCTTCCATGGATTGGGTCCTGTGTAATGTTTCTTCCGCCGGATGCATTTATCATCCTGCTTGCACAAAATAAAAGACAACAAGAAAAATGAAATTGAGATTTTTATTTAAAATATAAAAACAAAACAAAATAATCTTAAAGGTTAAACATGAAACTTTTAGGTTTTCCCAGAAAAAGATTTTGTATTTTTTTTTCAACTGAGAATTTCGGTGTTGAATGAAAAATTTTCAGATACGATTTAAGACCTTAATACATATTACACTGCGAGATATATGGTTTGTAGAGAAAGTCAAGATAGTGGTTTACAATTGATAAGCATTTATGTTTATGCGTTTTTGCTAGGAATGGAATGGAAAATAACTATATCGAGATTTTTTGTTCACTATTTAGAGAACACTGTAAAAAATCTTGTGTGTTCCACTATATTGGATAGCTCATTCGAACGAAATTCACTATATCGAGCGTCTACTGTATTTAATAATACATATACATTTAAGGACATTAAATCAAAAACTAGTCGTTCATTCGTGATCAAGCTATTGATTTTTTCAAAAAAAAATTTGGATTTTTTTTTTAAATCCACAAAAATATATTTTTGAAATTTTGTATACACTTACACATTATTAATAAAAAAAAAAAATCTTCTTTTAAAGTTTTGGTCAAAATCATTATAGTCCGTTAATGAGAAAATGGAAAACAAAAAAAAAAAACAGGTACCGTTACTAACAAGTTTTCTTGAAATTTTTCTCATAACCAAAATGAAGTCCATGTCTATAATAGGACGCCCAATTTTTGTATCAAAATCCTAAGAGACGTTTTTGTGATAAATAAGATTTCGCATAACCACTGTATGGCAGGTACCTTTAGTTTTAGAGCTAGAAAAATCAATTTCACGTCTATGGAATCACCGAAGAACCTTAAATATCAAGTTTAAAGAAACTCGCTTAAACGCCTTAGGTTCTAGGTCAAGGTTAACTGTAAAGAGGGCTTTTATATCGATTAATCTATAATATTATATAAAACTGTTTGTCAGTTTGGCTGTATAATTGTATATGAGAGCAAAACTAAAAAGAGGCTGGGTGCGACCCACACTGATAACTTCCCATTGTGGTAAGAAAACCTTGAGTAGAATTTTACATCTTTTTCATGGACAAAAAGATAAAACATATTGTGACGTTTTCTTTAATTTTACCATAGCTATTAATGGAATTTGAATATGTGGGACTTGGGTACAACTGAACAACCTTATTCATATACGTATGTACAGTACATACGAGTACATTCTTCTAAAAACTAAGTTGATAATAAAATTATAAAATTATGTATTACACTATATGTAGAAATTACTTTATTATTTCGGTTCCAAACATTTTAATTGAAAAAAATTTAAAAACGAAATATTCAAATATAAAAGATATGGTTTGGTTATTGATGGAAGAGTACTTACAAAATATATCCGCTCTAAAACTAGATATATGTCAAATATAAACCATTTGTTAGAAATTGTATTATGTATAAAATTAAATATGTAATGGCAAAGTCAATATCATTGCTCGTTCTCAAGATATTCTAGTCGAAAAACAAATATTACCACTTTTTAGTAGATTTTTTTTATATTTTTGTTAAAACTGTCAATTCGATACTTGTCAAAATTTAACCATATGTTAATAATTGTATTATGTCGATACCTTCCCGTGAGAATGTACTAAGCGAAACTTTTTCCGAAAATGACTTTTTGATGAGGAAATATAATATATGTTAAGGGCCACGTTTTGGCCTGGATTTCGCCAACGAACTTTCTTCGTTTTTTTCGTTTCCTGAAAATTTTTAGAAATGTCGCTTAGTATACATTTTTACGGGAAGGTATCGATGTATAAAACAACATACTTTGGAAGGCATTGTCGGAGTTTATTCTTAAGAAATTCGACTTGAAATACAATTTTAACTAGTTTTCACTAGAATTTTTAATAGTTTTTTTATTTAAAAAAAAAAACAATTAATTCAATATTTGTCAACATTTTACCAATTGTACAAAATTATACTATGTATAAAATAAACTAAATTAGAAGTCAATATCAGTACTAGTTCTCGAGAAATTTGAGTCGAAAAACAATTTTTACCAATTTTCAATAGAATTTTATATAGTTTTTTATTTTTTGTAAAAAAACTGTAAACTGATTTTTTTTGAAATTTTCACCAATTGTCAATCACATTATTTTTCGTAAAATAAAATTATTCTGAGTTTCAAATTGTTTTCCGTTCTTAGAATATCTGGGTTATGAAATTTTTTTTTCAGTTTTTTTTATTTAAAAAAATAACGGTATGTTCATTTTTTTCCAAATTCATACCAAATCTGTATGACCTTATAATGAGTACACTAAACTTTATTTGAAATCAATAACATTATTTTTTCGTGAGATATTTGAAACTAACCAACATTTTTACTTTTTTTTTAAACCGTTATAGTGAAAAAACTACTCACTGAATTTTAATAAACGCCCTTTCAGCCTCTTTTGAAGTTATTATCTATTAAACAAAATTTATTTGAAGTCGATATCTTTACTCGTTCTTGAGATATCGACGTCGAAAAATTGTACGAGAACGTACGGACGTACGAACGTACGAACGTACGAACGTACGAACGTACGTACACACACACACAGACATCTCTCTAAAAATGATTGATATAGCCTCTAGGGACCTTGAAACGTCGAGAAATGTCAAAAATTTCAATTTGACAAATTGGACCGATTACAATAACTCCCTATGGGAAGTTAATAAACAATAAAAAAGCACTCAAAATAATACGTACATAGGTACATACATTATGTTAGAAGGCCCATCTGAAAGTAAAAAATTTTCTAAATAAACTCTACTAATAAAATTAAAAACAAATTATAAAAAAATCGTATGGAATTAATGTGAGGAATTCAATTTTTAAGTATTTTGACGTTTCTCTAATATTCCTCTTATTTACGGTCACCTATGTTCATATTTGCCATCCACTTAAGGTGCGCTTACACACGTTTTTATAAGACAGTTTTCCTTTTAACTTGCGATATACGAGTATGTATGTAGGTACTATAGGGCAAGTTCTGCATTTGGAAAAAAAATCGAACTCGAGATTTTCATCAAAGTTGACATTACGATGATAGCGAAGACGAATAAAGTGGGTCCGACAATTTCCTCTGTCTGTCTGTCTATAATGTCTGTATGTCTGTACGTTTGTACCTCAATCTAGAGCCTAAGCCGCCGGACCTATTTTCTTCAAACCCGGTACTTAAGGGTCTTCGATGATTACCTAGAATAGAAATTGAAATTGTTTTTTTAGCTCAAAAACTAACGGTACCCCCATACACCCGTATTGCAAAATCTTGTTTATCTCGAAAACTGCTCTATGTGTGATATTATGGACATGGACTTCATTTTGGTAAAACAAAAATTTTGGGGAAATATGTTATTAATGGTACATGTCATAGAACCGTTTTTTTTATTTTCGACTTTCTGATTAACGGCTCTAACGATTTTAACCAAAAATTTTCAGCAATAGCCCTCTTAAGTTTAAAAGAATATTGTATATAAAAATATTCAAAAAATATTTTTTGGGTTTCTTGAAAAAAAAATCCAAAATTTTTTCTTTTTTAAATCAATGTCATAATTAAGGTACTAGTATAATTATACTACTTAACAATTTGCTAACTTTAAAGTAGTTTACTAACTCCTTCTTAATTCAAACGATTTTCTAACTAGTATCCTACTAAGAGAATTTTCTTAATAAATTGCTTCTGAACACACCTAAGGCTAGGCGCGCACATTCAATTTTTAGTTGCACAACTGTTTGGTTGCTTATAGAAAACGGATGAACTATTTGGTTGAATGTTCGCGCAGGTGGATATAATTATATGATACACACAATAGCGAACTCATTTTAGGCAATCGTTTAGTTTATGTCAAAACACAAACTTTTTAGTTGCTCGAACCAAGCAGTTGCGCAAATAAAAATTGAATGTGCGCACCTAGCCTAAAGCAATGACATTTCGTGTAAAAAAGCAAGTGCACGAACCTTTTTTGATGTTTGCAAATGTCAAAGAGTCATATGAAGCTAGCACGATACTAAAAAAAAAAATAAGGTAGGTAGTCGTTGATTTTAACTTCAATAAAAGGGTAGAGAAAGTATGATGCGATATTCGATTAAAATTTGCAAATTCGTTGTTTTAACCTAGTATCATACCAAAACAGCTTTAGCATCGTACTAATTCAATTGAAATTTTGCACCAATATCTTTAAAACGTGTTACCGATTATTTTTGAAATTATTTCCTAAAATCTATACTACTAAATATCTACTTAAAATTTGAATCCAAAATTTTGTTCTCGAAAAATTTTAAAGAAATTTCTTATATAAAAAATTACTTTATTAATAAAAGGATTTTTAAACTTTGTTTACATAAATTCATACTTTTCCGGAAATCAGACGGCAATTCCATCCATTTGAACATTTTTATCTCATTAAATCCATGTTTTATATTTATGCAATGTGTTTTAAATTCCAAAGTACTTTTACATAGGAGCAAGTTCGTGCGATCCAGTCGTGGATTAAATTTCAGAATGTATATCCAAAAGGAAAACAATCATGATTATCCCTTACTTCGTTTTGGCGAATTTTTAAAGGTCACAAAAGGCATAAAATATGTCAGTTGACAAGGAAAGCCTTTAACTGTGTGCATACTAATATATAATAATCAGATGGAAAAAACATTGAAAATCAATAAACTCAAATGGACAAAAACGCGGACTGTTACGTTACATTCATACGCATATTTCAATACAAATTTACCTGAAAATATATGAAACTGAATACTTTTTCAATATCTATTATTTTTTTCTCAAAATAGACTTTCTAACTAACATTTTCTATTAATTTAAAAATCAGTGAGGCCTGTCATTTAAACGCTAAAAATGTTTTAGCAGGACTGTTACGTTACATGAATTTGGAAGTAGATTTTGAGGTTGCATTACATTATGCAATAAGTCTGCTCTTTTAGTGTACTATTTCAAACGTGAGGTACAAGGTTTCTGAGATTAAGAAAGGAAGTAGCAAATAAAATACTAATTATACTAAATACTGTATTTTTAGATTCTGTGGAAAGAAAAATGTTGGGACTGTTACGTTACATGAAAAGACTGTTACGTTACACGTGCGATCTTGGCTCTTTTAAGAGTTAAAGTCAGCATGGAAAATGGCTAAAATTGTATTTTTTTAGTGTTATTTGGTTTTCTTATCGTTAGACATTAAAAAGGGTAACTTATGTAACATACAAATTAAATAAAAAAAAACTTAATTTTTCATTATAGGTAAGTACATATCGAAATTGTGGCAATCCATTAATCCACTAACTTACTTTAAGTATTTGCACTTAGTTTTAAAAATAATAATATTTTACTTTATTTAAGATAAATTCATCAATCATTCATTGTAATAATTTATTAAGTTTGTTTATCGAATTTAAACAAACTTTTAGTATAAATAGTGCTTTGTAAATAAATATAAATCAATTCTAATTTGGAATTCAACAACTTCTCAAACTTTTCCGTCCTTTTTAAACTATTTACATACATATATACAGCCTTATCATCGTATCTTTACGATCGTAACGTTTATTTCCTTCATAGTATCTGTTTCGTAACGGAAAAAACCGACGTTTACTAAAGCGTGTACTTGACGTAAACGCCAATAAATTAATAAAGTGTTGATTCCTGTCAAATAAGCAAAGAAGAATCATGGATAGTGTAGCAGTGTTATTGGAAGCGGAAAGATATGAATAAAGAAAATTAAATAAAGAAAAAAGAATAATTCTTAAGAAACATATCAAATATTTTCTAACTCAGATACAGCGTAACTATAAATTATAAAAGTTTATTCGTTTTTAATTTTTCTTTGGAAAATTTTCCACTTATAATTTGCTGTCGGAGAAATCGGAAATCGAATATCTTCATAAATCGCATGAATTCACCATGCGTTGCTGCCATTTTGACATTTCGTCCGCATGCAACGCAAGGATTTGACGTTTTCAACGCACACAAACTTTATTTTCGTAGATTTTTCCGATTGCCCTATCGGAACGGCTACAATCATACAAAATTCGTACATTTCGTAGAAATCGGAGAAAATTACGTTCCGATCGGGTACGATGATAAGGCTCATAGTTTTTGTTCTTTTGGGTCTTACTAAGCTTTCCCTAAACATTAGAAGTATGATTGAGGTTATGAAATCAACATAGTTACAATTTTTTAATTTGAAACGAAAAAAGACTGTTACGTTACAAACTGTTTTCTGTTCTAAACAACGGCATTATTTAGTACACAACAGAATTATTATTTTATTTTTAAAATAGACTAAAACTACTCGGAGAAAATATGGTTTTATTAATTTGTTGATATAATAGAAGCTGGAAAAATGAACTTTTAAGGTTCTTGGACTGTTACGTTACATCAAATATTGCGATGGGTTTCTTTGTTATTTTAAATGCTGATTTCAATTTGTTTTTTCAAATATTTAAGCCCTATACTTTCAACAAAACTTACTTAATGCGACCAAAACGGATAACACTAAAAAAACTAATTTTGAATTAATAAAACTTAGTAACGAATATCTCTTTGAAATTTATGTTACTCGTTACTTTGGGATGTATAAAAAATAAAAATTGCGAAAAGCCCGCGAAATTTTAAATATTTTTTTTTTTCTTTGTGGTTTCGTTTTTCGCGTTTTGGTCCAAATGTATATAATTTTTGTATTCTCACTTATTTATTGAGATCCCGATCCATTAAAGAATTCTTCCTGAGAGACGGAAGCCTTACATCCCCCGCGATCTTCCACTTATCTACTATTGTACATTCGCTCATTATGGCCCAACCAATGTTGCCAACGTGTTCTAGAATTTCTGAACTACATACATCTACATAGCTTATAGAGTTCGCACTTATAACTTCTTTGTTACTCGTCTTGGTTTATTGTCCAACAACTTGGCGCTGTTAAGCAGGACTGGTAGAATAACATTTTGTAGAACTTGCACTTCGTTTTTTCGAGTGAGGAGTTTTGAAACCATTGGTTTCGCCAAATCAAAGTAGCAGCGGTTTTCTAGAGTAATTCTTTCTTCCTTAGATTTCCACTAAGATGTCTTTCATGGAGTTAATATCTGCTAGATACAGCTCTTAGATACATAATTTGAAGTTCTGCGATCTATAGTGAAATTTTGTTTTATTCGGTGGATAGCTGTTTGTTTGTTTGTCAGGACCATGTAAATGTACTTGGTCTTGTCTTCATTTACTTAAGGAGCAACAAGTCTCGCCTGAACTAAAATCGGAATGAAGGATTCTTTACAGAACTTTGGGAACGGACGATGATGTTGATATCGTGCCCTCTGTGTTAATGCCTGATTGCCTGCTCTCAGCTCTAGAATGAGACTAGAGAAGTCACCTAATAGCGCATCTTCTTGCCCAGTCTCTGTGCTTGTTTGGCATAGTTCGGAAAAGCTTTTCCCTAGTTTCACATTGCATAGCTTGTTTTCTAATGCCTTGCGACATAGTTGGATAGTTTGCTATCATATGCGGTTTTAAAATCGATGAATATATGATGAGTCTCGCCTTGAAATTCTTTAATATTTTACAGGATTTTTCCTCCTTGAGCATCGAAGAATGGAGGTAAATGCTAAAACAGAACGTTGGAAAGAATCTAATATGCGACATTTAGCAGACTTATGCCTCAATAGTACTCTCCAGACATATGATCAACTTTTTTGTAGTCAGGGCATATGGAGCTGATGGTCCAATCATCGGGCTTTTTTTCTTTTCCCCTTACTTTGTTGATTATTTAATGCACATACTCTACCAAAACACAACATCCGTATTTGAATAATTGTGCAGGTAAATCATCAGGACCTACGACCTTGTTATTCTTTAGTTACTGAGAGATGGAACTGATTCTTCATTGGTTGCAAGAAAGCTGTCTTCTTGCTCTCATATATTCTCGATACCCATTCCATTGACTACTCAATATTTCTCTCATCCTCATAATAGATTTCAAAGTTCATGCAGAAAGAATTAGGAGGACGAGAAGCGTTCTCCTAATGATGAAGTATCATGTTGAGTCTCAAAACATGTCTCTGGGTCATCTTGGCCACCTAAATTTACCTTCTTCTAGTAGAACCAAAAATGAAAAACAGATCGACAGCAAATCCTGAGCTCCATAATTGGACATCTTTTGTCATGCTTGAGGTCTCTTATCCATCCAGCAAATTATTAATTTTATTGTCGAACTCGTAGTTTGGACGATGAAATGACAAGACTCCATTTCAAATCCTGTTTTTGAGCACAGTACATTGGACAATAGCTAGAAACTTCTGATAAATAATTTGTATACAATAGAATTGATCTGAGTTGCAGCAAATCTGGAGAAAATACAAACTTTACATTAACTGTTGACCTGATGATTCCACACACTTCGGTATGATATCTGAAAATCAGAAGACTTCAAATATTGCAGATATTATAAACAGTTCCACTTTATAAAGTTGTTAAAATTTGGGAAGCACCTGCTGAAAATATGTTTTTTAACTTTTATTATTTATTCCTTAAGGCAGTGAATAATTTTTAACCGAATAATAAGAAGAATAAAATGGGCTGAAAGCTGGAAAATAGAGAGAATATTCTGGGAGCCTAAGCCTATTGTAACTTACAACTCTCAACCATACCTAAGCGCATGTTAGGAGGAATGGTGGGAACCTAGAATTTTCTGTCGAATCCGAACGGCTACTGAGTAGCACTTTTCATGACAATATCTACTCTTCGGGGATTTGTCACTTCCTCGCAGGAGGGCAGGTGGAGGTGTAGAGTCGGTAGTGGTTTAAGGCTTGTCCGGGGCTCTGAGAGACTTGACCAATGGACTTGTGTTGCTACTGAACCATGCATCGGACCATGGCAGCGAACGTAAGTCCAAGATTATACACGGCATGGTGGCATGCCAGTCCGCGTACAGCATGCGTAAATTCATGATCATAATGGGTGACGGCTAGCATAAGGCCATGCTTGTTGGATGGTGGTGAGGTGGTAAATGCATGGTTCATGGTCTTGACTTTCGACGAGCCCGTCCACTTCGGTGGGTCGGTATTGCTACTATTTGACAATTCTACACTCCAGGTTCCTATCGACCTCCTCGTGGTGCCTGTGGATAGGTTACGTAAGTAACTGAACCAACTAGATGGGAACAATCTGGACATTGTCCTTAAAGTAGGAATCCGCTAAGGAGTGTGTAACAACTCACCAGAGGAGTGCACATTCTTGGTTGATGGTTTCTACCTCGACTATAGCTGGGTGTGTGTATATCTGGGACTGACAGGCCCTGAAGTTTTCAGGGAACTTCATCTGTAAGTGGCCTTATGGTGGCGAAGCTCGACCGGAAGCTATATTCTGGTACCACGGGAGATAGTGCCCCGAAGTCTGAGAGCTATAGCGTACGTCTTCTAGCTCTACCGGGGTAGACCCGGTAACCGGCAGGTACTCACGTTAAACCAAAAGACGATTCCTCGCAGGAGGAAAATACATTTTTGCAATGACTGAGTAACTTAACCCAAAACTCCCTGCATGGCAGTCGAACACATCATTATGCCAAGGGGTACTACTGCTTTATCTTTTTGCTTATTCATAGGAAGCTGGGTATAGAACCAAGCCATAGTTAAGATTCTTTTCCTTGACATTTAGAAGATCGTTTAGCTTTTCAGAGCCCACTAAACCATCCTAAGGTAAGTTGATTTAAAAAAATATAAAATAAAAGAATTCTTATCCTACTTTGAATATAAAATATCTGAGGCCTACCTACCTGAACTTATTGAATATTCAACTCAGTCGTTTTTCAACTTAGCACAGTGACATTAGAATACCCCGTTTAAAGATCTAAAAGCTACTTTATAAAATGTCCCTGCACATAACAACCCCATTATCTACGAGAGCCGGCGGCGTTGACTTAAAATCAACTAAACGCAAATACCCTGCTGTGCACAATTGGTTCACTTCGATTATAATCATTTTCCACAAAATGTCGAACGAGGCATTTCTAGTAAAATCGCGTACAAAAAGACGATTTGCTGCCTTAAAAGCTAAAACCATTTAGATCCATTCCTTTACCTTATAACCAAAACCCGCACCACCCCAATTTCCTTCACCCTACATTCTATGACTGAAATAATACACCGCCTACAAAATCGAAAAGCAAAACATTGCCTATTACCAGCAACGGTACCTATACAAAACAATACAGCCAAACCAAGTAACGGCTGTTAGAAAGCATGTCATTTGCAACACAACGGATACGGCTCGGCAATTGAATGAGAGTACGGTTGAAATCCTTTTTTCCAAATGGAAAGTACGTAGGTATAGTACATATACGTAGGCGTATTATGTATATGCCTGTGCGACTACTACCCTAGTTGAATAGGTACCTTCCTTTAGCTTTCTGGGCTAAGTCAAATCGTTTTAAGGATCGTTTGGTTCCTAATCCATGTGACAGTCTTTTGTTGAAAATTGGAATACACACAAAGAAACAAAAGGACACTTCAACTTCAGTCGCGTGGCTCAAGGGGAGAGAATGAAAACAATACCCATAGCAAGAGTGCAAGTCAAGGAGTGGGTTGTGAGAACACAATTTCAGGTACTTGTCACCCTTGTAACGAGGCTTACGGTTCGTTTGTGTAATCAAACGCAGGTATTCTACTCTTTTATACGATTGCTGTTGAGAAAGTCTAAGACTTTTAAGTCTGTCGATAGTTATGGCTTTTCTAAAGCCAAAGGACTTCAATATTTTAACCTCGAATGCATAAATAGACATCAGGCATTGGGTTCCATGAAAAGCATTTAACAAGGGATGTTTAGTATGTGAAAAAAAAAATATCAGTGCAAGGATGGGATATCCCATGCAGTTAGAATTCATAAACGATTAACTTTCGAATCCGAAGCAGCTTAAGAACATAAATCTTCAAAGTAACATTAAAGTTTGTGATGAAAAATTAACCCATGATGTAAAATATCCTCAAATGAATATCTCTAATTTTTAAATTTTAATATCTCGAAAACCAGTGTTGTTCCATGTAGACAAAAAATGTAGACTACACAATTGTCTACGTGTAGACAATTCAACGTATACAATTCATGATTATCTACATGTCAATGTCAACAATGTAGACATTCAATTTTTCTTATTACGAGTATGTTTCGTCTAATAAATCAGAGCTCTAGCCAAAATCATTGTCATCAATCAAAACAAATATAGACACATCGCCGGATTCAGATGTCGCAGGTGATTGGGATTGCTTACAGGTATTCCTTTCGTAAATGAATGTGAAGGCATTATTATTAGGATATGAATATGCTTTTTTTAACAAATTTTTATTTACCTGTGGCTGCGAAGACGGCTTTCTGCAGTATTTTGTTGATTTTTGTTGCACACTGTACAATATGCTACATATTTGTTATTGTTTTTCATTAAAAGAAAACCTAGTTGATCGAAACATTTATTTTTTGTCGACCAATATTTGAATAAAAACTCAAATCAACACCTGAAATTTTCTTAAATGAAGTAAACAATGTGACAGAAAAATCAAGAATGACAGATGAAAGATTGACTGGCATGCCAAATTTCTCCCTAGGCCCATCTCTTCCGCTTACCGTTGACCCTTGTCTAATCGAAAATAAGCTAAATCAACTTAATGACGAATTTCTTCCTGGTCCTGATGGCCTCCCTGCAATATTCTCTCTAAAATTTTCAGCTTATCACTATCTCAAGGAGAATTTCCTCAGGTATGGAAAACCTCTTTCATAACCCCAATACACAAAAAGGGTCCTAAGAGCGATGTTAAAAACTATCGTCCTATTGCCAAACTTTCACATATCCCTAAAATATTTGAAAGTATCTTGTACGAAATTTTAAGTTTCCGCTGTAAGTCTCTGATCTCTCCAAGACAACACGGCTTTCTTAAATGTAGGTCTACAACCACTAACCTTGTCGAATTTGTATCGTATTCCCTATCTGCCTTAGAGAACGGAAAGGAAGTTGACGCTATATTTACTGACTTTAGCAAGGCTTTTGACAAAATTTCGCATAAGCTAATACTTTTCAAATTATCCGCCCTTGGCTTTGAACCTAATTTCTTGAAATGGATTTCTTCTTATCTAGAAAACCGTTATTACTGTGTTCGTTTCAGATCTGTCCTCTCTAGTCCTTTCTTAGCTACCTCCGGAGTCCCACAAGGCAGCCACTTAGGTCCTCTCCTTTTCATTCTTACCATTAACGATATTGAAAACGTCATCAAACATTCCCATATCTCACTCTACGCTGACGATACTAAGATCTTCAAAACAATTTCTTCAAAACACGACTCTTCCCTTATCCAACAAGATCTCGACAGTTTCTCAGTCTGGTGCCTTAAAAACTGCTTAGAGCTAAATATTGCCAAATGCCAATCAATCACTTTTTCACGTAAACACATAAAATCTCATCCACGTCTCTACCTTCTACATAACCAACCCATATCAACTGTTGAATCGATCCGCGACCTAGGAATATTATGCGACCGAGAGCTCAACTTCTTGGCACATATCGATAATATTATTTTAAAAGCCAACTCATCACTTGGTTTCGTTAAACGGTGGTCCAAAGAATTCTCCGACCCCTACGTCACCCGATCTCTTTACATAACGTTTGTTCGTCCTCTACTTGAGTACGCCAGTCAAGTTTGGTCCCCATATCAACAAATCCACATCTCTAGAATCGAGAGCATTCAACGTCGCTTCCTAAGATTTGCCCTTCGCGGCCTGTCTTGGAATAATCCCTTGATCCTGCCTCCCTACCAAAACCGCCTTCAACTAATTAACTTAAATACACTGCAAGAACGGAGAGATATAGCAGAGATTCTCTTCATTCATCGGCTTCTCTCAGGCTCCGTTGACTGTCAAACTCTTAACAACTCTATCTTTTTCAGCAGAAACCCTCGCAACCTTAGAAATCCTCGCCTCTTCTCTCTCCCCACCCACCGTACCTCCTATGGCGCCAACGAACCCATTACGCGTATGCTGCGGAGGGTTAATTCGAATGAAAACGATTTCGACTTTAACCTCAGCACTCCCTGCCTAAAAAACCTCCTCCCAAACACAATACAATTGTTTTAAGTTAGCCTAACCCTAACTGTAAGTTTCATAGTTTTAAGTTAGATTAAGTTATGAAGCTTGTATTAAGCTAAATAAATGGGGGTATTGCCCCCACCAAAAATTAAAATTAAATTAAATTAAATTAAATTAAATTAAATTAAATTAAATTAAATTAAATTAAATTAAATTAAATTAAATTAAATTAAATTAAATTAAATTAAATTAAATTAAATTAAATTAAATTAAATTAAATTAAATTAAATTAAATTAAATTAAATTAAATTAAATTAAATTAAATTAAATTAAATTA
The DNA here is from genome assembly GCA_963931855.1 of Philhelius festivus. NCBI lineage: Eukaryota > Metazoa > Arthropoda > Insecta > Diptera > Syrphidae > Philhelius > Philhelius festivus. The sequence goes on along the minus strand of OZ007555.1, from coordinate 136,388,436 downwards.
AATTAAATTAAATTAAATTAAATTAAATTAAATTAAATTAAATTAAATTAAATTAAATTAAATTAAATTAAATTAAATTAAATTAAATTAAATTAAATTAAATTAAATTAAATTAAATTAAATTAAATTAAATTAAATTAAATTAAATTAAATTAAATTAAATTAAATTAAATTAAATTAAATTAAATTAAATTAAATTAAATTAAATTAAATTAAATTAAATTAAATTAAATTAAATTAAATTAAATTAAATTAAATTAAATTAAATTAAATTAAATTAAATTAATTAAATTAAATTAAATTAAATTAAATTAAATTAAATTAAATTAAATTAAATTAAATTAAATTAAATTAAATTAAATTAAATTAAATTAAATTAAATTAAATTAAATTAAATTAAATTAAATTAAATTAAATTAAATTAAATTAAATTAAATTAAATTAAATTAAATTAAATTAAATTAAATTAAATTAAATTAAATTAAATTAAATTAAATTAAATTAAATTAAATTAAATTAAATTAAATTAAATTAAATTAAATTAAATTAAATTAAATTAAATTAAATTAAATTAAATTAAATTAAATTAAATTAAATTAAATTAAATTAAATTAAATTAAATTAAATTAAATTAAATTAAATTAAATTAAATTAAATTAAATTAAATTAAATTAAATTAAATTAAATTAAATTAAATTAAATTAAATTAAATTAAATTAAATTAAATTAAATTAAATTAAATTAAATTAAATTAAATTAAATTAAATTAAATTAAATTAAATTAAATTAAATTAAATTAAATTAAATTAAATTAAATTAAATTAAATTAAATTAAATTAAATTAAATTAAATTAAATTAAATTAAATTAAATTAAATTAAATTAAATTAAATTAAATTAAATTAAATTAAATTAAATTAAATTAAATTAAATTAAATTAAATTAAATTAAATTAAATTAAATTAAATTAAATTAAATTAAATTAAATTAAATTAAATTAAATTAAATTAAATTAAATTAAATTAAATTAAATTAAATTAAATTAAATTAAATTAAATTAAATTAAATTAAATTAAATTAAATTAAATTAAATTAAATTAAATTAAATTAAATTAAATTAAATTAAATTAAATTAAATTAAATTAAATTAAATTAAATTAAATTAAATTAAATTAAATTAAATTAAATTAAATTAAATTAAATTAAATTAAATTAAATTAAATTAAATTAAATTAAATTAAATTAAATTAAATTAAATTAAATTAAATTAAATTAAATTAAATTAAATTAAATTAAATTAAATTAAATTAAATTAAATTAAATTAAATTAAATTAAATTAAATTAAATTAAATTAAATTAAATTAAATTAATTAAATTAAATTAAATTAAATTAATTAAATTAAATTAAATTAAATTAAATTAAATTAAATTAAATTAAATTAAATTAAATTAAATTAAATTAAATTAAATTAAATTAAATTAAATTAAATTAAATTAAATTAAATTAAATTAAATTAAATTAAATTAAATTAAATTAAATTAAATTAAATTAAATTAAATTAAATTAAATTAAATTAAATTAAATTAAATTAAATTAAATTAAATTAAATTAAATTAAATTAAATTAAATTAAATTAATTAAATTAAATTAAATTAAATTAAATTAAATTAAATTAAATTAAATTAAATTAAATTAAATTAAATTAAATTAAATTAAATTAAATTAAATTAAATTAAATTAAATTAAATTAAATTAAATTAAATTAAATTAAATTAAATTAAAATTAAATTAAATTAAATTAAATTAAATTAAATTAAATTAAATTAAATTAAATTAAATTAAATTAAATTAAATTAAATTAAATTAAATTAAATTAAATTAAATTAAATTAAATTAAATTAAATTAAATTAAATTAAATTAAATTAAATTAAATTAAATTAAATTAAATTAAATTAAATTAAATTAAATTAAATTAAATTAAATTAAATTAAATTAAATTAAATTAAATTAAATTAAATTAAATTAAATTAAATTAAATTAAATTAAATTAAATTAAATTAAATTAAATTAAATTAAATTAAATTAAATTAAATTAAATTAAATTAAATTAAATTAAATTAAATTAAATTAAATTAAATTAAATTAAATTAAATTAAATTAAATTAAATTAAATTAAATTAAATTAAATTAAATTAAATTAAATTAAATTAAATTAAATTAAATTAAATTAAATTAAATTAAATTAAATTAAATTAAATTAAATTAAATTAAATTAAATTAAATTAAATTAAATTAAATTAAATTAAATTAAATTAAATTAAATTAAATTAAATTAAATTAAATTAAATTAAATTAAATTAAATTAAATTAAATTAAATTAAATTAAATTAAATTAAATTAAATTAAATTAAATTAAATTAAATTAAATTAAATTAAATTAAATTAAATTAAATTAAATTAAATTAAATTAAATTAAATTAAATTAAATTAAATTAAATTAAATTAAATTAAATTAAATTAAATTAAATTAAATTAAATTAAATTAAATTAAATTAAATTAAATTAAATTAAATTAAATTAAATTAAATTAAATTAAATTAAATTAAATTAAATTAAATTAAATTAAATTAAATTAAATTAAATTAAATTAAATTAAATTAAATTAAATTAAATTAAATTAAATTAAATTAAATTAAATTAAATTAAATTAAATTAAATTAAATTAAATTAAATTAAATTAAATTAAATTAAATTAAATTAAATTAAATTAAATTAAATTAAATTAAATTAAATTAAATTAAATTAAATTAAATTAAATTAAATTAAATTAAATTAAATTAAATTAAATTAAATTAAATTAAATTAAATTAAATTAAATTAAATTAAATTAAATTAAATTAAATTAAATTAAATTAAATTAAATTAAATTAAATTAAATTAAATTAAATTAAATTAAATTAAATTAAATTAAATTAAATTAAATTAAATTAAATTAAATTAAATTAAATTAAATTAAATTAAATTAAATTAAATTAAATTAAATTAAATTAATTAAATTAAATTAAATTAAATTAAATTAAATTAAATTAAATTAAATTAAATTAAATTAAATTAAATTAAATTAAATTAAATTAAATTAAATTAAATTAAATTAAATTAAATTAAATTAAATTAAATTAAATTAAATTAAATTAAATTAAATTAAATTAAATTAAATTAAATTAAATTAAATTAAATTAAATTAAATTAAATTAAATTAAATTAAATTAAATTAAATTAAATTAAATTAAATTAAATTAAATTAAATTAAATTAAATTAAATTAAATTAAATTAAATTAAATTAAATTAAATTAAATTAAATTAAATTAAATTAAATTAAATTAAATTAAATTAAATTAAATTAAATTAAATTAAATTAAATTAAATTAAATTAAATTAAATTAAATTAAATTAAATTAAATTAAATTAAATTAAATTAAATTAAATTAAATTAAATTAAATTAAATTAAATTAAATTAAATTAAATTAAATTAAATTAAATTAAATTAAATTAAATTAAATTAAATTAAATTAAATTAAATTAAATTAAATTAAATTAAATTAAATTAAATTAAATTAAATTAAATTAAATTAAATTAAATTAAATTAAATTAAATTAAATTAAATTAAATTAAATTAAATTAAATTAAATTAAATTAAATTAAATTAAATTAAATTAAATTAAATTAAATTAAATTAAATTAAATTAAATTAAATTAAATTAAATTAAATTAAATTAAATTAAATTAAATTAAATTAAATTAAATTAAATTAAATTAAATTAAATTAAATTAAATTAAATTAAATTAAATTAAATTAAATTAAATTAAATTAAATTAAATTAAATTAAATTAAATTAAATTAAAATTAAATTAAATTAAATTAAATTAAATTAAATTAAATTAAATTAAATTAAATTAAATTAAATTAAATTAAATTAAATTAAATTAAATTAAATTAAATTAAATTAAATTAAATTAAATTAAATTAAATTAAATTAAATTAAATTAAATTAAATTAAATTAAATTAAATTAAATTAAATTAAATTAAATTAAATTAAATTAAATTAAATTAAATTAAATTAAATTAAATTAAATTAAATTAAATTAAATTAAATTAAATTAAATTAAATTAAATTAAATTAAATTAAATTAAATTAAATTAAATTAAATTAAATTAAATTAAATTAAATTAAATTAAATTAAATTAAATTAAATTAAATTAAATTAAATTAAATTAAATTAAATTAAATTAAATTAAATTAAATTAAATTAAATTAAATTAAATTAAATTAAATTAAATTAAATTAAATTAAATTAAATTAAATTAAATTAAATTAAATTAAATTAAATTAAATTAAATTAAATTAAATTAAATTAAATTAAATTAAATTAAATTAAATTAAATTAAATTAAATTAAATTAAATTAAATTAAATTAAATTAAATTAAATTAAATTAAATTAAATTAAATTAAATTAAATTAAATTAAATTAAATTAAATTAAATTAAATTAAATTAAATTAAATTAAATTAAATTAAATTAAATTAAATTAAATTAAATTAAATTAAATTAAATTAAATTAAATTAAATTAAATTAAATTAAATTAAATTAAATTAAATTAAATTAAATTAAATTAAATTAAATTAAATTAAATTAAATTAAATTAAATTAAATTAAATTAAATTAAATTAAATAAATTAAATTAAATTAATTAAATTAAATTAAATTAAATTAAATTAAATTAAATTAAATTAAATTAAATTAAATTAAATTAAATTAAATTAAATTAAATTAAATTAAATTAAATTAAATTAAATTAAATTAAATTAAATTAAATTAAATTAAATTAAATTAAATTAAATTAAATTAAATTAAATTAAATTAAATTAAATTAAATTAAATTAAATTAAATTAAATTAAATTAAATTAAATTAAATTAAATTAAATTAAATTAAATTAAATTAAATTAAATTAAATTAAATTAAATTAAATTAAATTAAATTAAATTAAATTAAATTAAATTAAATTAAATTAAATTAAATTAAATTAAATTAAATTAAATTAAATTAAATTAAATTAAATTAAATTAAATTAAATTAAATTAAATTAAATTAAATTAAATTAAATTAAATTAAATTAAATTAAATTAAATTAAATTAAATTAAATTAAATTAAATTAAATTAAATTAAATTAAATTAAATTAAATTAAATTAAATTAAATTAAATTAAATTAAATTAAATTAAATTAAATTAAATTAAATTAAATTAAATTAAATTAAATTAAATTAAATTAAATTAAATTAAATTAAATTAAATTAAATTAAATTAAATTAAATTAAATTAAATTAAATTAAATTAAATTAAATTAAATTAAATTAAATTAAATTAAATTAAATTAAATTAAATTAAATTAAATTAAATTAAATTAAATTAAATTAAATTAAATTAAATTAAATTAAATTAAATTAAATTAAATTAAATTAAATTAAATTAAATTAAATTAAATTAAATTAAATTAAATTAAATTAAATTAAATTAAATTAAATTAAATTAAATTAAATTAAATTAAATTAAATTAAATTAAATTAAATTAAATTAAATTAAATTAAATTAAATTAAATTAAATTAAATTAAATTAAATTAAATTAAATTAAATTAAATTAAATTAAATTAAATTAAATTAAATTAAATTAAATTAAATTAAATTAAATTAAATTAAATTAAATTAAATTAAATTAAATTAAATTAAATTAAATTAAATTAAATTAAATTAAATTAAATTAAATTAAATTAAATTAAATTAAATTAAATTAAATTAAATTAAATTAAATTAAATTAAATTAAATTAAATTAAATTAAATTAAATTAAATTAAATTAAATTAAATTAAATTAAATTAAATTAAATTAAATTAAATTAAATTAAATTAAATTAAATTAAATTAAATTAAATTAAATTAAATTAAATTAAATTAAATTAAATTAAATTAAATTAAATTAAATTAAATTAAATTAAATTAAATTAAATTAAATTAAATTAAATTAAATTAAATTAAATTAAATTAAATTAAATTAAATTAAATTAAATTAAATTAAATTAAATTAAATTAAATTAAATTAAATTAAATTAAATTAAATTAAATTAAATTAAATTAAATTAAATTAAATTAAATTAAATTAAATTAAATTAAATTAAATTAAATTAAATTAAATTAAATTAAATTAAATTAAATTAAATTAAATTAAATTAAATTAAATTAAATTAAATTAAATTAAATTAAATTAAATTAAATTAAATTAAATTAAATTAAATTAAATTAAATTAAATTAAATTAAATTAAATTAAATTAAATTAAATTAAATTAAATTAAATTAAATTAAATTAAATTAAATTAAATTAAATTAAATTAAATTAAATTAAATTAAATTAAATTAAATTAAATTAAATTAAATTAAATTAAATTAAATTAAATTAAATTAAATTAAATTAAATTAAATTAAATTAAATTAAATTAAATTAAATTAAATTAAATTAAATTAAATTAAATTAAATTAAATTAAATTAAATTAAATTAAATTAAATTAAATTAAATTAAATTAAATTAAATTAAATTAAATTAAATTAAATTAAATTAAATTAAATTAAATTAAATTAAATTAAATTAAATTAAATTAAATTAAATTAAATTAAATTAAATTAAATTAAATTAAATTAAATTAAATTAAATTAAATTAAATTAAATTAAATTAAATTAAATTAAATTAAATTAAATTAAATTAAATTAAATTAAATTAAATTAAATTAAATTAAATTAAATTAAATTAAATTAAATTAAATTAAATTAAATTAAATTAAATTAAATTAAATTAAATTAAATTAAATTAAATTAAATTAAATTAAATTAAATTAAATTAAATTAAATTAAATTAAATTAAATAAATTAAATTAAATTAAATTAAATTAAATTAAATTAAATTAAATTAAATTAAATTAAATTAAATTAAATTAAATTAAATTAAATTAAATTAAATTAAATTAAATTAAATTAATTAAATTAAATTAAATTAAATTAAATTAAATTAAATTAAATTAAATTAAATTAAATTA